>CM062817.1:1902123574-1902723574 GCA_031772625.1 Pinus tabuliformis
CTCAAACTAACAACACTCTCACACTTATCACACTCACACCAGCTATCTATCAAAGCACTAACAGCACTGTACAAACCAAGATTTCTCCAATTACCAACTATACCAACTAGCTGATCATATCAAAGGTGAGTGTTTAAATAGGAGGAGGAGCCTCCATGAAAGGTGGAAGGGAGAGCTTATCATCAAGGAAGGTAGCACAATTGACGGAACTGCCACACCAAGGAAGGAAGGGCGACATAAACTAGGCAAACAACCAAGTCTAGAGTCATCTGGAAGGCCGACTGTTCGTCGTGGGCACAAAACTGAGCTTCAGTGCTGACATCGCTAGTGATCAGTGTAGCCAGTTAGATCATCGCTGAAGCGACCACATAGCCCCGCGCTGGTGTATAAAAATGGGCCATCACGGGAATCAGATGTACTTCCACGCTGGCAGTGCGGTTGGACTATTCATGAGCACCTTTTAGCGCATTTATTCAGCCCATAGCCACGATGAGGCAGATAACTTAGGAAAAGTGGGTCAATTGGAAGCATAGGAGAGAATTTGTCTGTTATGAGCATGTTTGACTTGGACACATGACACAGTGAGAAGACCGGGAGTGAAGGCGGTGATAAATTACTATGTAACAGATGCCCCCTAAAGTATGAAGCCCGAGAGAGTGGGAGGGGTGAAATGCTTTACAAAACGACTGAGCTGGAACACCATCTGGAAGAACCTGTAGGCACAAGTACAATATCTCTGATAGTGAAGTACATGTAGTCTAGGCATGGACGCAACCATCCAAAAGACATATAAACTAGGTCTGTGGTATGGACGCAGCCATCCAGCTAATAAGACCATGATAATGACAAAGGTATGGTTGCAGCCATCCATGAAGACTCAGGTATGGTCGCAGCCATCCATCAATGAGTCATGTAATCACAAACCAATCCACGCAGCCCGAACATGTGTAATCTGAGTTCGGGGTCTTGAACCCAACCGACCATAGTACAAATTCTAACATGCGAATAGAGGTGCTGAAGTCGAGCATGAGAGAAAGTCACTTGATTACCGATCAATGATGTAAACCATTAACAAGCACGAGAGAAACCACCAACAATGCCAATGGTTCTCAAGGTACTGTTCAGTACAATCCATGAAGTGTGAAGAAGAAGCTGGACATGAACACTCACGAAATCACCCAATCGACGACCAATGATGCAAGTCAATCATCAAGTGCGAAGAACTTGCCATTGAGGCATGCAAGTTCCAAGGTACCAGAAGGGGATCTTGTAGTGTCCTATCTAGGGTGCTAGACTAGGCTATATTTATTATCGACCAGGATGTGTAGACTTAGAGGCATGCGTCTACAATATATAGACATAAAGGATTATTAGCTAAGTGGTTATGATGGTAGGTTACAGGACTTCTTTACGGAAGATTGAGGTGTGTTACCTATCACCCAAACACTTAGGTCACTCAGTTAATATACCTAATTAAAACACTGTCATTCAATTCGTCTACCAAATTAAAACACTGTGTATCACTTTAAACCAAGATTTCAATCTCCTTACGGAGACATTGTGCATAAAACCCCTGTTCAGCAAATACTCAGCATTCAACTAATATTCATGAAAGATAAAGACATACTGAAATCATAAACATATTTTAAAATGATAACAGAGTTCATGACATTGCTTTTAAAGAAAACAAAGGATCGAATCCCTTACAGGATACGATTCACGATCTCAGTGATGGACTGTTCAAGCACTATCATAAACATCACTCATATGCATTCTATTGAAATCAAAAACCAATTCTAATTGCTGTGCATATCATTTAATACCCTAAGTTGTGAATAAAAGGAAATGACAGTATACCAGTTTAACGCAGGGCCCGTCCGCGTTTCAGAGGTATACTGGACTGTGATCAACCAATTATAGAATCAACGCAACAAGGAAATCGTCACTGCAACCGTTTTCTTGGTATTAAGTTCAAAACTCTGTTTTCAAAACGATACAATGATAACCAACAACTAACTACACAGAACTGTGTTTACATATGTTTTTACAACCTTTACATTTCGAAACGAATGTACATTCATGATGCGGCTGTTGCCGCTTTTATCATGTCATGACTTTTTAAAATGTTTCTATTCTGAACTAATTTTAAAAAGGAACAAAACTAAGTCAGTTTAGAATGCTATGCTGTTGCTGCCTTTGTCGCCAACATGCTATACTTTGACCATCGTTGACCGCGCATGTAGGAGGGTTGCCACTGCTGTAGGATAGGTATTCGTCCATGCTTGGACATTCTACTTTTCATCCCTACCCTTCGCTCTAGCCTAGCTGCCATGCCACATGTCAAACAATAAACCAATTACAGGATGTTGTAACTTCCTATAGTCATTTTATCAAAAATTCCTAATTATTTAACATAAAACTCCTAAATCAATTTTAATGCATTTTAATAACTATAGTACTATTAACTAATCAATTTCAAGGGATCTAAGAGATGTATGATGGAAAGAGGTAGGCAAATGATATGTTTTAGGAGGAAAAAGGAGGTCATGGGATGGTACCAACATCTCTCCCCGACTTAATGAATTAGCATGACCTCATGCTAACCCCGAAGTGCTTCCCTTAAACTCTGTCCCTGCCTGTAGCTCTGCTGCCTTCAGCAATGTATCCACATTCTTTTTCACTTGGGCATCTTTCTGACCATGGAGCTCCTGCTTTAATCTTTTGTATTTTTCTTTGATGGTGTTCTTCTGGTTGTACCACTTAGTGGCCCATTTACAGATATCTGTTTGCTCAGCCTCAAGTTCATTGATTCGCTCCCTTAACTTTTCATTCTTCTGCTAAGTCTCTTTACTCTGTGCTTGGAGCATTTCATTTTCTTTCTTGATAACTTTTTCCAGCATATTAGCCTCCATGAGTTCTTCCTTTAATTTCTCAATTTGTTTCTCCAGTTTCTTCTATTTCTTAATGGGAGGTGGTGAACCTTTTTCTTGCCTGTTATTGCTTTCAACCTCTATATCAGCTCCTGGTCCTGGTTGTGAGTGGGCACTACTCTCAATATCCATCGGTATAGGTGCATTGGATTCAAGCTGGTCTTCTTGTAACTGGGCTTTTGATGCTCTCCTTGTTCTTCTTGAATAGGTGGTGAAAATTTTATCTTGCTCTGCTTTCTGAGCGTCCTCTTTTCTCATTTTCCTAGTCCTTACGCTGCTCACAGGTGGAGGTACCTTGCTTGCTTTGGGTACTGGGATCTCTTCATCGATATCCTTCATGAATCCTGAGTTCTCCTGCAGTTCTTCTTTGTCCTCTTCGTCTTTAATTTGGTTAGAAGCTAAGAACTCCTTCCACGTTTTCCCTCTTCTCTGCAATTCATGCTCAATAAGAATTTTAATTAACCCAAAGTGATATAAGCTCTTGTCTTCATTTCCCTTCTGCTTTTGGATGGTCTTCGACATCTTGGTTAGGCTTTGCAATAGGAAGTATGGTAGACTGATAACACACTGCCTTTTCAAGTGTAGCAGTAGTTTAATATGGTACAGATAAACAATACTGTAACGGCCTTCACAAGTTACGAATTTTTGGAGGATATAGACCATCTCGTCCCAGGGATGCATCAGCCAACTCCTTGGGATGCCTTTCTTCCAATTAACTGATGAGACTCTGGATCTAGACATAAATTGAGTCCACGACTTCTCTTAAATTGATTTGTCTTGAAGTACTTCTCCCCTTCTGGGCTGATCCCTATTGACTGGGCTATGGTGTCTTCCGAAACCCTGAATGAAAAATTACCTATCAGGGCTTTCTCTCCGTTGAATGTGAAAGCGAATTGTTTGGTAACCTCTTCATTACTTCCACGAAATTTCTCTAAAAAGGGCAGCCACTATATCTCTTTGAGAATTGAAATGCAATCTTCGTGATACTGAGAATTGTCAAACATGCTCGGCTCGACCCTATTGGTCATTTTGGCAGAGAGTTGTGCTCTAACTCTTCTCTGTTTATGTTTTGCAATTCCAACAAAGAAGTTTCAATTTGTTACCTTTTTGTCTTCCGCCCCAACACTGATGACCTGGTGGTGTCACTCCCTTAGTAACCCATATGATGCTTGGTTGACTGTCTTGTGATTATGGCGGAAGTCGAACCCGAATGGCTATATTTACCTTTTGCGGTGCTCACTGCTTTCAATCCTTACTGTGGAAGTCACTGGAGTCGAATGCCAACGTGAAATAACTGAGAATGATGGTGAAATAACCACTACACTTACTTCATGGTGTATTCATCTTTTGGAACAGAGGAATGGTTGTACTTCTTGTATGGATGCCATCATAGAAGCGCTGGAAGCGTATATGCAGTACTGGGTATGATTTCAGGGAGTCCTCTGTATCATTTGGTTACGTCGGGTGGTGGAATCATAATTCGGCCGTGTGGGGTACAATGAATAAGCCCGCTTAACATTTGTTTCTTTCTTTTTCTTTTTTTTTTAAAGAACAATTCACTACGTGTCACTCGGCCAAATGGAAGATGTTGGTATGGCTGTAAGATCCGATTGACATAACAAGGTTGATATGAAAAGGGGTAACGAATTTAGAGGTATGAAATAGGTTGGAGTATGAAAGATGATAAGAATTAACAGTAAGATAAGGGATGATGGAAAATGTAGTGTCTTTGAAATTGATCATAACAGTCACAGTCATTAAATTCAACATTAAAAATTAATCTAAGAAATTAAATGTTAAGAATAAGGAATACATTACACTTTTGTTGGTTGTTGTTGCATTGGCATGCTGAGTAGGACTAGTCTCTTTTGACTATTCTTTGTTGTTCATAACAGGTCCCCTGAGATAGATTCGAATGCAACAGGTCCCTCTGAGATCTTGAAGATGTTCATGCAGCTCCTTTGAAATCCGGAGAAAGAATTATATGTATACAGGTTCCTTGATCTTTGGTATTTGATGAAGTCTTGGTGCCCAACAACCTGTGGATCCTTGCAGAAAATTGATGAGGCTTTGTTGAAGTAATCCTGAAGTAACAGTCTCTTAACAGGTCCCTTTTATGTGTCTTAAACAGGTCCCATTACTGCTGGTGTTGGTAACATGGTCTTCTCGACAGAACAGGTCCCCCTACATAATGTTTATAACCAGGTCCCTCTGAGATAAAACAATGACAAAACAACTTCTTTATTGAAATCTGGAATGCTGAAACAAACTGCTTTGGAAATTTACAGTGAGGAGATGAGATAAGAAATCTTTAAGAATTTACAATGGAGAGATAAAAGAACAAAATGCTGATGCTTCTCTCCCCCACTAAAGTTTTGACTTGTCCTCAAGTCATTATTCAGTTGATAAATGAAACAGTGAACAAAAGAAAAGGAATTCTTACCCGCCAACGAATTGGTTTTCAAGTAAGAATTCGGGGTTAGAGTGTGCCAGAGTCTGGTTTTCACATCTAACCCATTGTTATTATTATTATTATTATTATTATATATATATATATATATATATATATATTTAGATATATATATATATATATATATATATATATATATATATATATATATATATATATATATTTATTTTATATTTTTTTAGATTTTTTTTTTTTTTTTTTTTTTAATTTCTTTTTGAATTTCTAAATTGAAATGAAATGAACTAAGGCAGGGATACTGCAGCTGAACGCTGCAGTATCTCAACCTCTCTTTGTTGAGATACTGTTTGGAGAAAACTTTGCTTGCTGATGGGCTTAGTGTATAGTTTCAGGCGATGACCATTGACAGTAAAGGAATGACCTTCTCCATCAATAGTTTTGAGCTTGACTGAACCATTGTCGTAAGCCTGAATAATTTGGTATGGGCCCATCCAATGGGTGGTAAACTTGGCTTTATGATCTCTGAATTTAGAGTCAAAAAGTAAAGCCCAGTCACCTTCCTTGAACTGCTTCTTCTTGATATGTGCATCATGCCACTGCTTCCTTTGTTTTTGCATGAGGATTGTGATTTCCTTTGCTTGCTGCCTCATTTCATCCAGCTGGTTCAACTGCTGAATTCTTTCTTGTTGTGCTTGGTCCAGGTCAATTTGCAAATCTGCAGCTAGTTTAAAAGTATGTATTTGAAACTCAATAGGAAGCATTACCTCTTTGCCATACACCAACTGATATGGTGTAAATCCTGTAGTATTCTTCCACGTAATTCTGTAATCCCAGAGTGCATCTTTGAGCTTCTCTTCCCAATTCTTCCTGTTCATTGCCACAGTTTTAGTAATGATCCCTTCCAAAGTTTTGTTTGTGGATTCCACCTGCCCATTGGCCTGTGGATGGTAAGGTGTACTTCTTTTGTGCTTGATTTGGTATTTGTCTGTGATGTCCTTCACTAACTTTGAAGTGAATTGAGTACCTTGATCAGTCACTATCTCCCTTGGTACTCCATACCTTACAAAAATCTCTTCAAAAAGGAAATTTACCACTGTTTGTTCGGTGGCTCTAACTAGTGCTTTTGCTTCAGCCCACTTTGTGACGTAATCAGTACATACTAAGATGTACTTCTTACCATTGGAGGTTGGGTTAATGGGTCCTATAAAGTCTAGAGCCCATTTTTCAAATGGATCTAGGTGAACTTGGGGCTGAAGGGGCATCTCGTCTGTAGCTGTTGGCCTGCCCATTCTTTGGCAGCTGTCACAACTCTTCACATACTTCTTGGCATCCTTAAAAATGGATGGCCAGTAGTATCCAAGAGTAAGAACTTTGAATGTTGTCCGCTTAGCTGCAAAATGCCCACCACATGGTTCATCATGGAAAGATTTTAAAATATCAATTATCTCATCATTTCTTACACATCTTCTAATAATCATATCATAACCAGTGTAAAATAAATCGCCATTAAGCCATGAATATCTAGCACTTTGTTTGACTAGTCTCTTCTTTTCCTTTGCAGTAAAGTGTGGAGGTGTCCTTCATGTAGACAAATAATTGGCCAAATCAGCATACCAAGGATTTACTATGGAAATTACAAATAAATTTTCATCTGGAAAAGAATCTTCAACCAGAACAACCTCACCTGGATTTTGCAGTCTAGAAAGAAAATCTGCCACCTGATTCTCTTTACCTGGTCTATCTAACACTGTGATGTTAAATTCCTGTAACAATAATAACCATCTGGTAACTCTGCCACTAGTTATTGGTTTATTCATTAAATGTCTAATGGCAGAATGATCAGTATGTACAAAGACTTTATAACCAGTTATATAATGTCAGAATTTATTCACAGCATATATGATGGCGAGTGTTTCCTTTTCTGTGACTGTGTAGTTTGACTCTGCAGGTGTTAGATTTTTGCTAATGAAATAAATGGCATAATTACAAGATTCCTCTTTTTGGCCTAATGAGGCACCCACTGCAGTGTCAGATGCATCTGTAAAGATATGAAATGGTAGGCTCCAGTTAGGCCCTCTTAAGACTGGTGCGGTTGATAATTTCTTTTTGAGTGCTTCAAATGGTTGTTGGCAGTTCCCATTCCATTTGAAAAGTACATCTTTTGTTAGAAGCTTAAACAAAGGTAAAGCTATTTTACTAAAATGTTCAATAAACCTTCTATAATAGCTTGCATGCCCAAGGAAACTTCTTACCTCTCTTTGATTCTTTGGAATTGGCAAATCAGCAATGATTTGGATTTTTGCTGGGTCAACTTTCATGCCTTGAAAAGAAATATAGTGGCCTAATACTATCCCTTCGTTTAACATCATAAAGCACTTTTCGTTGCTTAGGGACACATTAGCTTCAATACATCTTTTCAAAACTCTTTCAAGGTTCTCTAATGCATGTTCAAATGAATTGTCGTACACTGAAAAATCATCCATGTAAACTTCAACACAAGCATGAACTAAATCAACGAAAATAGCTAATACAGCTCTCTGAAATGTAGCTGGAGCATTGCAATGTCCAAATGGCAAAACATTATAAGCATAAGTGCCCCAAGGACAGGTGAATGTGGTTTTGTCTTGGTCTTCTGAGGCTATCCTGATCTGGTTGTAGCCATTGAAACCATCAAGAAAAGAAAATGATGATTTCCCAGCTAGGGTGTCTAACACTTGGTCAATAAATGGTAGTGGGAAATAATCTTTGAGCGTTGCTTTGCTCAGTTGTCTGTAATCAACACAAATGCACCACTTACCATTTTTCTTGGGCACTATAACCAATGGGGATACCCACTGACTGTCAGAAATAGGATATATAAAATTAACTCTCAACAGTTTTTGCAATTCTTCTCTGACAATATCCTGGAGCATGGGGTTCATTCTTCTCTGCGGTTGCCTCACTGGTTTGATAGTACTATCTGTATAAATATGGTGAGTGCATGTGTTGGGGTGAATCCCATGCATATTGGTGTAGTCCCAAGCAAATGCTTTCTGGTATTTTCTCAATAGTCGAATCAATTTCTCTTGCTGAGATGAGTCTAGGTGATTGCCTATGTTCAAAGTTTTCCCTGGACTAATCTCTATGATCTGACTCTGTGTGTTTGTGATGGATTGAACTGGAAAATAATCGTGAAATGTGGTTTGCAAAGATTGAATGGTGCATGTTTCCTGAAAATTTTGGGCTAAAAGTACATCTGCAGCATGATATTGGTTGTTTCTCAAATTTTCGGAAATATCAGGTTGAGAAAGGAACAATTCTACCAAATCATTATTATTTTGTTCTTGGAAATCATAGATTTGGTCAATGCTAAAAACAGATTGTACTTCCTCTTTATCATTGTATTTATCATCAAGCCACAAATTGTGTGTTACTGCTAGTGATTGTGCCGATGGATAAAGAGTGAGTTGTTTTCTTTCGGTTCCTCTTGAAATGATCATGTTGCCTGATCGACATCCTATGAATGCATCAGCAGTCTCTAACCATGGTCTACCAAGGATGATAGGGTGCCCTCCTAAATTGGATTTGGGTTGAAGAACTAAGAAATCCATTGGATACTCCCAAGAGTCCAGTGAGACAATTATGTCCTCCAAAATCCCTTCAGGAATCACTTTAGACATATCAGCTAGTTCTAGAACAATCGTTGTATGTTGCAAATTTATGAGCTGGAGTGTTCTCATGGTATCAAGAGTCATGACATTTATTGCGGCCCCAAGATCTATCAAAGTGTTTGGAATCTGTATGTTGTTAATGATGGTGGTCACTTTGGGAATGCCAAGATCAACATACTTTTCCATGGAGATGGTATTGGTCATAAGGCGAGCTAAATGTCCTATAACATGAATGGTTTGAGGATCAATCCTTTTCCTAGTAGGCTTCTTGAGGCACATGTCTTTGATGGCTTTAGTATATATGGGAATGTCTTTTATAGCTTGCAGCAGTGGAATTTTTATATAGACATTCTTGAGTTCATCTAAGACATCAAACTGTGGTATAGACATTGGAAGTTTCATTTGGACCAATCGGTCTGGAAAAGGTGGATGCAATGGTTGCATCTGCTTATCTTTGGTATCATCGTTTGGTTTTCTTTGATTTGTCATTTCATTTTCATTTTCTATGTTTTCTTCTTGCTTATCTGTTATTGGAGAATCTTTGTGGAGTACCCTACCAGACCTCAAGTTGATATTTTGCAAGGGTAGTGTGGGATATGAGGTTCCCTCTTCTACATTGTAGGCTGGCCTCTCTGCTATGTTATTTGGATTTGGAACAGTTTGAGCAGGAATTTGAGTAGGTCTGGGAGGTTGTGAGTTAGATGGAAATTGCAATTGTGGTGGATTTATTGGTGGAGGAGCAGGCAGTGCTTGTTGAGTAGGTTGAGGTTGGTAAACAACTTGCTGCCGAGGATACTGCTGATATGGTTGAGAATGTGATGAATACGGCTGATGATATTGTTGATATGGTTGTGAATATGGTTGGTATGATTGAGGATATGTATGATAGGATTGAGAGTATTGTTGAGATGGTCTCCATTTTTGCTGTGGGTGATTTTGGTGCTGCCATGGCATGGGTACATTCCATGAATTCTGAGCATACATTTGATCATTTACAGGAAATTGCAAATTTTGATTTGGAAACATACCTTGAGGTGCTGGCCTTGGCTGCCATGGTCTCTTTGTGCCCATGTAATACATGTTTTCCATCTCTGCATTAGCTACCATATTACAGTTCTGCAAAACCTTAACTTTAGGACAATTAAATATATCGTGATGTTCAGTACAGAAAGCACGAACTTGGATGTTTTCTAATGGGCAGTCTTTTAAGGCATGTTTCTTCCAGCATTTTGGGCAGAAGATAGCCATTATCTGATCTTCATCTTCTTGTTTCTTCTTGGCTTTTAGAGTGTCAATTTGGTTCCCTAGGGTGCTTAACAGATCTGTTTTAAACTCTTCTAACAGATTCCCTATTTCAGCCCTTGTGACGCTTGCTGAAGCAGATTTTGTGACTTTGGATGACAGGGTTCTTTTTCCCATTTTAGCTTTGCTCCTTGAATACTTTTCGCATAACTCAGCGATTTCTTCAAAGGGTAAGGCAGAAATGTCACCTTTCCAATCAAGTTAAGATCATCCATGTATTCCTCTCGGATGCCTTTCAGGAATATTGTGCGGATCAGATCAAGAGGCATAGTTCGGTGTTTGGTTTTTTGTAAGTTGTAGACAAACCGTTCTAAGTATTCCTCTAAGGTTTCATCCTCTTGTTGGCTCATTCTAAAGATATCATCTTTGGAATCTTTGGATCTACAATAAGCTTGATATTTCCTTAGAAATATTCTTCTCATGCCATCCCAATCAACTATCGCATGCTCACCAAGCCTCATGAACCATCTTAAGGCTGATGCCTTTAATGTCGCTGGGAAGAGTCTAAGCCTATGGGCATCATCTGTATAGCCATGTGTTCGACATACAATGTCAAACTCGAACAAGAATGAGTCTGGATCTTCCGAAGCCATACCATAAAAGTTTGGTAGCACGGATGGAGGTATGTTTTTCATTTTGATCTCATCATCTTCTTGTGGTTCATGTATAGGAAACTTAAAAGTTGACTCTTCTTCATCTCTCTGTCCTTGATTTGGTACTGATCCATCTCCTTCCTCAGCCATTCTAATAGGTTTCTCTGTGTCAGTGTCACTTGTTTTAAAGAGGAGATTAAAGAAAGATTGTTCGGTCACTGTGCTACTTTCTCCTTGTGTGGAGGATCTAGGAAAGTGCTTCTTCTGCGATTTATGTGCTAATAAAGTTTGCTTTTCGATGAGAGTAAGTCTTTTTCCTGACTTTTGTTTATCCTCTAATGCTTGTATGGTGACTTCCTCAGCTGGTGTTGTATTCCCTAAAGAGTCTGCTCCTGATGATGGGTTAGTTTTTGGATGGTGGGGGGTTTTTATGAATCTACCTTGATTGTCTCTAAATCTAGGCATAAATGAACATGATTTCTAAATCTATGTTTTTGCTCGTTTTTGTTTATTGAATTTTTTTTCTTTTTAAATCCTTTAAGTACGCCTCCCCGGCAACGGCGCCAAAATGTAGTGTCCTATCTAGGGTGCTAGACTAGGCTATATTTATTATCGACCAGGATGCGTAGACTTAGAGGCATGCGTCTACAATATATAGACATAAAGGATTATTAGCTAAGTGGTTATGATGGTAGGTTACAGGGCTTCTTTACGGAAGATTGAGGTGTGTTACCTATCACACAAAAACTTAGGTCACTCAGTTAATCTACCTAATTAAAACACTGTCATTCAATTCGTCTACCAAATTAAAACACTGTGTATCACTTTAAACCAAGATTTCAATCTCCTTACGGAGACACTATGCATAAAACCCCTGTTCAGCAAATACTCAGCATTCAACTAATATTCATGAAAGATAAAGACATACTGAAATCATAAACATATTTTAAAATGATAACAGAGTTCATGACATTGCTTTTAAAGACAACAAAGGATTGAATCCCTTACAGGATACGATTCACGATCTCAGTGATGGACTGTTCAAGCACTATCATAAACATCACTCATATGCATTCTATTGAAATCAAAAACCAATTCTAATTGCTGTGCATATCATTTAATACCCTAAGTTGCGAATAAAAAGAAATGACAGTATACCAGTTTAACGCAAGGCCCATCCGCGTTTCAGAGGTATACTGGACTGTGATCAACCAATTATAGAATCAACGCAACAAGGAAATCGTGACTGCAACCGTGTTCTTGGTATAAAGTTCAAAACTCTGTTTTCAAAACGATACAATGATAACCAACAACTAACTACACAGAACTGTGTTTACATATGTTTTTACAACCTTTACATTTCGAAACGAATGTACTTTCATGATGCGGCTGTTGCCGCTTTTATCATGTCATGACTTTTTAAAATGCGTCTATTCTGAACTGATTTTAAAAAGGAACAAAACTAAGTCAGTTTAGAATGCTATGCTGTTGCTGCCTTTGTCGCCAACATGCTATACTTTGACCATCGTTGACAGCGCATGTAGGAGGGTCGGTTCTGCTGTAGGATAGGTATTCGTCCATGCTTGGACATTCTACTTTTCATCCCTACCCTTCGCTCTAGCCTAGCTGTCATGCCACATGTCAAACAATAAACCAATTACAGGATGTTGTAACTTCCTGTAGTCATTTTATCAAAAATTCCTAATTCTTTAACATAAAACTCCTAAATCAATTTTAATGCATTTTAATAACTATAGCACTATTAACTAATCAATTTCAAGGGATCTAAGAGATGTATGATGGAAAGAGGTAGGCAAATGATATGTTTTAGGAGGAAAAAGGAGGTCATGGGATGGTACCAACAGATCTCTAGATCAATCTCCTGGATAATGAGCTGATGTTGACAGGAGACGATCCGTCGCAGGAGGGCCATAATGTTTCCCCCATCAATGACACGAGACAAGGAACAAGAGGTAGATGGAAAAACAGAGTACCAGAGAAAGAGACAGAGGTGTAAACTGCAGAAGGATTATACTCTTGAACATGTCGGCGACACGACTTTAGAGGGTGGCAACATTCAGGTATCATGAGATCAGAGGCTTTGATGGAGACGTCAGTGATCAAATGGAACAAGGCTAAATGTCAACCTAAACCCGCAGAAGGCCAAATGACGATGTATGGATATCCCAACCCGACAAGAAGCAGAAGTGTCGATGTTCAAGAGTGACATAGACAATCAATGATAAACCTGCTATTGAATCCAACCTAGTAATAGTTTAACAAGCCATAGGGAGGAGAAGCTCGAGTCTCGTCATGGTGACGAGTCCAATGTCGTCAGGGTTTAACGAGTCTGACATAGGGAAAACTCTGAGTCTTTTTCATGTTTAGGGAGTTTGAAAAAGATGGAAAAGAAAACTCCAGGGGGGTCCTTTTTCGTAAATTTGTGTCTCTCGAGCTCGAATAAGTATAAAATGATACTCGAAAGAACTGCTTGAATATTACGATCAAGGATTAATTTTCGTGATTAGTTGCGTCGACCTGAAAAAGTAGAAAAGTGATCGAAACCACATTGTTTCGTAACCAATAATGTGCCTGAAATGACAGAAGCCCGACAATCTTTTCTCATTTAAACGGTCGGAAAAAGAGCTTAAAGTAGACCGCCTTTTATTTCATTTAATGAGTCGAAATGGATAACTTAGCTATCTTTTCATATTTTACGAGTCAAAAAAGAGCTTAAAGGAGACT
This sequence comes from Pinus tabuliformis, assembly GCA_031772625.1. Classification (NCBI taxonomy): domain Eukaryota; kingdom Viridiplantae; phylum Streptophyta; class Pinopsida; order Pinales; family Pinaceae; genus Pinus; species Pinus tabuliformis. The sequence goes on from CM062817.1 coordinate 1,902,137,223, forward strand.
CGTCCTAGAGGAACGAGTGGTATAAAGGGTAGCAAATGGTTCCGACAATGGTGGAACTGCTCAAAACATGTAATGGTCAAGAGGCTGGCTAATAAAACCACTCATCGCTGCGGTTCATCATGAAAGGGAAAAACAACCAAGTGAAAGCATATGATCGGCCAAAGAGATGGTGGCAATGGAATGAAACAACCAAGGCTCATCTAGCAGAAACTAGCGGATAAACTGCAATCACGAGATGTAAATCAGGTATGGGTTCATTTTTACACAAGCTTGAACCATGGAGAACTCTGCTTGGACTCGGTTTCATGTTTACACAAGCTTGAAATGAAAAACTATGCTTGTTATGAGTTCGCATGCCCCCAAGCATAATGACTCAAATCGAGATACATGCCCCCCAAGCTTCATTGCATTCAACGAGGTGGATGGAATGAAGGTTCATTTTCGAGATCTTGGAAAGACTCGACTTGGATTTTACGAGATCTTAATCAAAGAATCGATTTGGAAAGGGAGGTGTTTCATTTTTTAATGAGGTTGACACAGTAAAAGAACTATCCTCATAATCCTTGTTTCATTTTTTAACGAGGTTGACACAAGATCAAGAACTTTCCTCAGGACTCCTGTTCATGGGCCTTATGAGAACATGGCTCCCAAGAGGTCTTCACGGGATGGAAGAACCATACTTTGGGAGGAATACGTGTCATGAGGCACTAATGACATATTAGGTTCCAATGCCCCCAGTACATGATGTACGAGACCATCTGCATGATCATCAGCAGAGGCAGAGACGGAACGGGTAGCCACATAATTGACCTGCGGCAAGGAAGGTATTGCTTGCGAGCAAGAACCAAGAGGGGATGACAACTGCGCAGGAGGCACCAGGGGACTAAAGAATGATAATTGATCAATGGCCACCATTCTTCTATCGTGTGGAAAACAAACCACACGTAAAAGTGAAGAGACGTGGGCCCCCATGGCATAAACATAGTCACAGCCAAGGAGAAGACTGAAATCTAAAGCACCTTGGACAATCAGTACGTCTATATAGACGGTTTTGCCTCTCAAAGTAATAGGGAACTTCAGAAGGATCCCTAATGGTTGACTGGTTCCTCCGTGAAATGCCAACAGATTATGTGCGACCGACACAAGCTGTGGGGATTCCAAAGCCTGCCAAGTAGTGGAAGGCATAAGACTGACAGATGTACCCTCATCCAAGACAGTGCCAGGTACTGCCTTATCATAGGCATGGACTGTAATCTGGAAAGGCACATGGGATGGAAAGTGAAAGGCGGTCAAATGACTCCAATCGAAGGAAATGACCGAACTACTTCATTACCCCCCTGCTCTATAGGAACGGAAGAGGGACCCTCTTGACCAGCAGGGATAAGAGGGTGGTTTTCGGACTCAAGAGAATCTGACGAGACGAGAAGAACATGAGCATGATGCTCTTCTGAAACAGAGTGATCAACAGATGGTGAACCCAAGTCGACACTCTCTCTGACCAATGGTTGGTCTGGAACAGGCTTAGCACAACCAGGTTCGGAAAGATGAGGACGGACAAGAGAAGAATCTAAGTCAATCTCTTGGTCAACGGGGAGAGGGTTTGAATAGAGCCTCTGATAACCAACGGGAAGTTGGGGTGAAGAAGCTGTAAGACTTTCCAAAATGGTGGAAGCTTTATCCATGAGCGGACAAAGGTGAAGGGGAAGGTTGCCTTCACATAGCCTACAGGGGAATCGAATCTTCCCTTTCTTCTTACCATTGCCAGTTGATAGGGTAGCATCACCATGAGCTACATAGGATGATGAGAGACGAGTTGGATCGTGAGACCATACTTCTAAGATCCTAGGAATTCTAAGACAATCACGAAGAAGATGGTCACCCTTGCACAATTTACAAGGAAACTTAACCTTCCGCGGAGGAGCAGAAGGTGTTCCGACTTGAGATGTACTCGAAGCAGTAGCTGCACAGGTGGCCTCATTTTTACCAGACTTCTTCTTCTTCTTCTTCTTCTTAGTGTCCTGGTTACTAGATGTGAAACTTTCACCAGGTAAAGGAGGAGAGGAGGAGGAAGAAACAGGGGAAGAAGGCATAGGCTCAACCTTGGAATCATCGTGTCATGGTTCAGATGAAGGAGATGGTGGAACAGGAGTCATGACACTCGGGACCACCGAGGTTGAAAACAACCATACAGGCAAACCGATGGTTAACCTAGGCAAAGACAATGTTGCCATATACGGAGCACCAGCATTTCCAAATGAAGGAAACAGACCAGGATTTCCATCTGGGGGAAAACCTTGGCCGGTAGACTCAGGGAATGTTTCCATCGAGAATGAGCCTGAAAAACACTCTTCTCACAACCAAGAACTTGAACTATTACCAGGAATATTTTGTGGGCAGTAAATTTTATGACGCAGGAACAAAACTTGACCTTTTCATGTTTCAAGAGTCGAGAAAAGGACGAAAAGGTGACTCTATCTCTTTCGAGGTTTAATGAGCTTGAAAGGACAAGTGCTTAGATGGACCTTTTCTTTTAGGGAGTCCGAAAAGGAATGAAATTGACTACTCTGGAGAACTAGGCAAAAGGTTTACCAGACAGTCCGTAAAACTGAATATACACCTTGGCAGTCATGTGAAAACCAAGGACTTTCCGTACGACAGTCAATCTTCTCAAATGGTGTGTTCGGTGCATTACGGTTTGTAAGGTGGCAGACACGGCTTCCTATGGATATAGGATGATAACCTAGTGGGGTCTCCCAATATATACTTGACGGTACGTGGGAGCACAATTCCGTACTAGACCGCTATTGAGTCACAGAAGGAGGAATCACCCAACCTTGAGTGAGAACAATAGTGACTAGGTTTAACGACACCGGAGCACGTCTCTAGCCTAGACCTCTAAATAATGAGCGTTATGTTCCAATGCATTGTTAGATTTATTCAGTTCATTTTAAGGTTGATCTTGAATTATGTTTCAGTTTTTAGGCCCTACCGTATGTATTCAACAAATCCTAGGATGCAACTAGAATGAGTAAAGCATCTTCCATTTCAATGAACACCTACCTACAGAAGGGTAGAGAGATCATTTCCAAGCCAAGAAGACCAAGCCGAATGTAATCACACAATGCATACAAACATCAATTCCTACAGTGCATGAGAACTACTAATGAAAGATCTAATCGTTCACTTTTCAATATGCAACTTTGAAATGTAAATTCTCTTTCACTTTCGCACACAAAAACAAATGCAATATTTTGATTTTTTTTTTTATATGATTTAGATCCAAAGAAGCAAACAAGAAAGTGTGAAAAGACCGGTTGACCCAAGCAATTGTGATCTATGATCGGCAGCGAAAAGAGACCTAACTAATACCCGAGACTGGTTCAATAACTATCACCAAAAAACAACCACAAACAAAGAGCGAGGAAGGCTCAATCAAACAAATAAGGGGGCTGCAAACAAATCCTAGACAAACTAGTAACCAAGACAATCGATTCAAGGAGCTTGAAGCAATAAACAAGGTCACATGGACAAAAAAGCAAGATTCATCTAATCAAAGCCAATGGAAGAGTGCCTTGACCATAATCAATAAAAACAAGTGACTGAGCAAGCAAAAAGGAAGAGGGATAAAGATGACTGGCAAATTTAGGAGACAGAACTGAAAAAAATCAATTCTACAGGTGTCAGCGCGGGTAGAACATTAGCAACTAGCGCTGATAAAGAGCTAGCTGTAGCAACAGAGCGCTGTCAGCGTGGGAGTACACGTCTTTCCCGTGATGATCCGATTTCCAGGATCGTCGCGACTGTGTAGCGTTAATTCGCGATGCACAGGATTTTACAAAAGGGTGATCGCGATGTCAGCACGACTGTTAGGCTAATATCCACGATGATGCAAAAAACAAAGGCAAACAAGCCAAAGACTCCCAAACAAAACCCAGCCAAGAAACCAAGCAATAAAGAGACCTCCCAGATCAATCCAGGTGATCTAGAAAACTAATAATCAATCCCCAAAAGCAAAGAAAGACCAAATTTAAAATCAAAACAAGAGCAAAGAGAAAAACATAGGATAGACTCCCCAGCGGAGTTGCCAATTTGTGATGCAGGAAAGTGTTCCCTCTGCGGACAGAGGCAACCCCTCTAGCCCTAGAGTGGGTCTAGTCACAAACAAGGATAGATCAACAATAGCTTTCCTTAAACAGTTAAAGTTGGAGGCCTGCCTCAACTGGTGGTCGATGGAGTTCCGTTGCGCTACTCCAGCTTCCGCTTCCTCAATGAGTGTTCAACCTGAAACAAAGCAAAGGAAATACAACAAAGCACGTAACCGGAAACAACAATGAACTATTTACTCACAAAGTCAAGAAGTCATGAGCTATCAAGTACATTACATACAAGACATAGGAAAACATCATTGATTGCATTAATAATGAAATAAGAGTCAGCTTACAACCAAAGTCTTGATGTCACAAGCCTTCTTAGAGAGGGTCCAGCCAGCATGTTCTTCAAGCATTCACTCTTGGATGATGGATCTCCCAACAAAGGTCTCTCTCTCTCACTCACAAATTTAACATGGAATCAAGGGAACTTCACAACCTTCCTCAAACTAACAACACTCTCACACTTATCACACTCACACCAGCTATCTATCAAAGCACTAACAACACTGTACAAACCAAGATTTCTCCAATTACCAACTATACCAACTAGCTGATCATATCAAAGGTGAGTGTTTAAATAGGAGGAGGAGCCTCCATGAAAGGTGGAAGGGAGAGCTTATCATCAAGGAAGGTAGCACAATTGATGGAACTGCCACACTAGGGAAGGAAGGGCAACATAAACTAGGCCAACAACCAGGTCTAGAGTCATCTGGAAGGCCGACTGTTGGAACAAATTCACCCAATCTGGATCATCGTGGGCACAAAACTGAGCTTCAACGCTGACATCGCTAGTGATCAGTGTAGCCAGTCAGATCATCGCTGAAGCGACCACATAGCCCCGCGCTGGTGCATAAAAACGGGCCATCGCGGGAATCAGATGTATTTCTGCGCTAGCAGTGTGGTTGGACTATTCATGAGCGCCTTTCAGCGCGTTTATTTAGCCCATAGCCACGATGAGGCAGATAAATTAGGAAAAGTGGGTCGATTAGCAACATAGGAGATCATTTGTCTGTTATGAGCATGTCTGACTTGGACACATGACACAGTGAGAAGACCGGGAGTGAAGGCGTTGGTAAATTACTGTGTAACAAATAGTTCCAAAGAATATCCAAATGAATCCTTAGTCAATAGTCCTCAAATTTACATGTAGTAGACCTTGGAACAATGTGTAACTAACCTCAGATTAGCTTGAGAAGTGTTTCCAACTAGTGAAACCATTTTTCTTTGACCAACCTTTGAAATCTTCTTTTTTGGTCTCATACCAAGGCAAAACTTAGGATAAATATCAATAATTGAAACAATTTTAGCTTCAACTAAATTAACTCTACCATCGACTTAACATTAATTCTGAAACATTTTATGTTAAGAAAGGACTTTCCATAATATAGTATACTCCTTTTAAAAAATGTAAACACCTCTGGCATATGTAAACACTTTTGCATGGTCTGATGTGTTATCCGTTGGATGTTAGCCTATCTTTGGTTCTACACATTGTTCTTTAAGCTTTCGCTTCCTCAGATCTTGCCTTTGTTTTGTTTAGCTTATAGAAGGTGCACAGATATGGGACTGTTGTCCTTAGTGCCTGGGCTTTATTGTCTCAACATCAAAGAAAATCAATGTTGATTTCATGGACTTGATTTATGCTAAGAAATCACACCAACATCCACAATCAAATAGGAATTTTAGTAATGGCCATGGCTTTCCTCAAGCCTTCCAAGGGTTTTCATGTAATGAACATGTTTCAGAGCAGCACTTGTTTCAGAAAACCAATTGGTAAGGAGGCTTTAAAAGTCCACTTGTCATATTATTGCATATTTTATTTCAAATTTAAAACCAAAAACATCACTGTAATTGGCTAGTATTGGGCCTTGGCTAGTATTGGCTAAGTCATTAAAATGAATGAACCTCTTATTACAAGCTTTCATTAGGCTGTGAAAAGCAACATCTGCAAGCCTCTTCCCTGACGTGCTAACGAATATATCTATCTCCGGCACCTGCAGTGCATTACCTTGGGTATTTTTCTATACCTCATCCCTCAGCCTACATTCTGTGATTTTAAGTCCCAATTACTTGGAAAGAAAGGTTTACCATGAAAGGAAGAACATAAAGAATGCTCATTATGGCACCTTGTGCCTCCACATATCACCTAATGCAACTAGATTCAGACCAAGAATGACTAAAACAGTGCATAGGATGCACCCACTCAAATCTAAATTCTTTGCACAGAGAACACTCATGGGTCTTTATTCCCAAATAGTTAATCAACAAGTTTCTCTAAAATAGTACCAATGTTTGTCATTTTAAGTTAGATTGTTGGGTGTGGAGCATGATTATTTAGAGGTCTTTGTTCCAGCTGGATGTATACCCCAGGAAGCTTGTACACCCCTCCACGCGAGGGGGTGTGGGGGGGACTTGTCCCCCCCACGGGGGTTCGGGGGGGCCGATCCCTCCCGGTTGGGGGGTCTGGGGGCCAGCGGGGGTTTCGGGGGCAACGCCCTTGAAGCTAAAAACAAATGTAAAATTTCCTTGTAAAAGTATAGTAATTTCTAGTCAATCTGGGCCGTTCATTAGGCAGATGATCTGACGGTAGAACTTATGTTTAGTTTACGGTGTTTTGCCCTAGAAGGCAACCCCTCTCTTTGTATGAGGGAATTGTATTGAGGCTGTGTAATAGATGTGTATTCTCCGAGCGAGAAACATAGAGGTGAGACTATGAGAGAAAACATAGGATATTACAGCGGATCTGCTGTAGGTTGTGTCTCTTCATTTTTCTAGATAATAGAAAGGAAGGATTAGCTGTTCGGGGTGGACGTAGCCAAAACTGGGTGAACAACGTATATCTATGTCTCTCCGGTTTTATTCGATTTCTGTGTTTATATTTATGCAATATTATATGTGTTCCATTCCTCTGTAATATATAATTTTCTAACATAGATTACTTATAATTATGAGAGTTTATAACCAATCAATGACAATGATATTTTTCTTAAGCATTCACATGTCAACAACACAAATGTGTGTACATGTATGTTTCTTCAGTTATTTACAGTAGAGTTATTAACTGTATCAGGTAGTGAAACATCTTATGTGTCCTTGCCACTTATAAAGCTCCACCTATATAGCTTAACATTGTATCAATCAAAGTTCTAATTCCAAATATTTGATGCAAAACGGAACACTTTTCAATTTAGTAGTCTTTTATTCTATGCATCCCTAAAATTGGTTTCTGGTGGGTCTGGAGTGCATTTCTAGAAACCAGAAACCACCCTGGAAATGTTTCTAGGATGTTGTGTATCTTTTACATTCAAAAAAAATATTTTAAAAATGTCCCAAAAATTTCCCACTAACCCTAACATATCAAAACAAAAGCCTTGATGGTGAAAAAACTATCACAAAAGAGAGGGCAGACTCGTGCCCTTACAAAATAGAGAAGAAAACCAACCAAATAAAGCACTTTAACAGGGTTTATTGGGCAACTTTTCCACAATAGGAGGAAAAAAGTCACATTCCCACAATTCAACCTTTTGCTAATAATTATCTTCCTTTGCTCATATACCCTCAAATAATGTGGGTGAGTGGGAAACATATCATATCCCTTCTTCAATAATATAGTGTAGTCTTAACACCGAGTCAGCTAGCCTATACCATCTTTTTAGTGTTTCGACCATTACACGAGATTAAGGAAACCATCAGGTCCCTTATCACTCAAACATTGAAGATGCAGGACCTATGCAATAGCTTAGACCTTTAAAAAAGGTCCAAAATCAATGAATTAATCCCCCTCAATGTAAATGCCCTAAGTTTCACCTGCAACTAGTTTCCACCAAAATCACTGGTTTTGCTTCCAATGAAGATGCAGAACCTATGCAGCAGCTTAGAACTTAAAAAAATAGCAAAAATTAGTAAGTTTAGTCCCTTTAGTGTCAATATCCTAAGTTTCGCCTACCACCAACTTCCAACAAGGTTGTTGGGCAAGGGAGACCCCGCGTAATAGTTTTGGGGCTTAAAGCCCACAATTTTGGGTAATAGCGTTGTAAAAGCTCCACGAAGTGCGCGGAGCATGAGTTATAATGAGTCAATTCAAAGGGTAATCCACCCAAAAATAGTGTAATTTAATATAGATCGTTTCGGCCTACCCATGGTCCGCGGACCATGGGAATGTATAAATAGAGCAAGGCTCTAAGGGTAGAAGGTAGCTTTCTGGATCTGATCTAAGGTACTATAGGTTGTTGAATACGATATTTTGTTCTAAGTCTATAAGTCCGAGTCATGGGTTGTAGTAGGAGATAGAGGCCCTGCAGCTGTGTATGCAGAGGCCTGGTAGAGCCCGCAGCTGTGTGCATAGACTCCTGCAGCTGAGTAGGCAGGGTGGAATTGGAATGTACTAGAACAAAACTTAATAAAAGATAAGTTGTTCTTGAAATATTGTGCATTTATTCGCAGATGTAGATGTTTTATGCTTCTGTTATATGTTTATGCATGATTTATTATTCCGCGCACTAATTAAAGAGGTTAAATAAGTAAATAAGTGACACTGAACTAAGTCAAATCTATAATACTTCCAAACGGGTTTAGGCCTGCATCGTCGCGCTCTGCACTGAGCTACGCGAGGGTTAGACTGCTGCATGGAACAATGTAAGTGTTCAGGGTTGGTTTGCGACCCCTCCAGACTTCCTTAGGACATCCCTAGGGTGCGAAAACCTGGCTCTAGCACCCTCCCATACTACCTCGGGTGAGACCTCAATCTGCGCCCCGCGGACTGTTGCCGAAAGGGCTGGTAGTGTCGAGATTTGTTTGGCTAAAACAATTTTGAACCTGGGTCAAGCCCCATCAAGCCAACAAATGATTCTATTGTCGGGATAGAGCCACGGTAGGATGGCTCAAGGGATTGGGATTAAATTTCGCTGCCTTCCCATGAGAAATTTTATACCAGCTACAAGATGGAGCAACGACAGAGCTCCGCACTAGGGAAGGATGCGTAGTACAGATGCTCAGTGAACAACAAATCAACATCAAGCAGTTAAGCCTCCAAAGCAATGAAGAAGTAGCACAAAATTGGCAACTGGAGAAAATTGTCGAGGAAGCATGTCACCGCACCCTTGAGCTCGAGATTGCAGCAGATTCTCCAGTAGGCATAAGGATCCATAGATTTTCTAGAGGATTCTGCGAGGCGAAGGAGGAAGCAATGAGGATACAATTAGAACTCACCTTGTTGATCGCATAGCTGAAGCTTAAGGCGCAGTCAGTGACACCTCCGGAAGTCCAAGAGCAACGGCACCGGGCCATTCAAGTAGGATTGGAAGCCATATAGCACGCCGTACAGGATTTCACTAGCTTGCTAGATCAATCACTCTTCACCTTCACTTCACTACAGGAAGACCCAACGCTCCAGCAATTAGAGACCAAAGCATGGGAGTTGCATCAGGCCTACGACAATGCTCGGGGAACTACGCAGACTTTCATCCTTAATCAGCGGTTGGCCAGGATGAGGGAGGCCCAGGCCCTAAAAGCTCAGGTAGATGCCGTGCGCCAAAAAGGCGCAGTGCTTAAAGAATGCATTCAGCCTTGGATTGAGGAAGCATTTATGGTCATCGCCAAGATTGAGGGAAAACTGCCACACATGTAGGGCGTATACACACTCAAGAAAGGAATTGCACCTGACAACAAAATGTAAGAGATACGCGCACAGCGGATACATCAAACAGCAGAAGAATGTGCTCTAGACTTAAGTGAAGCACAAAAATTCCTGGATGAACTTCGGGCAAATATCACCGCACCAGTAGAGTGACTTGGGACGGGTCACGACGATTGTGTTGGGGGCCTGTTAGGCAAGGGAGGCCCTACGTAACGTTTTTGGGCTTAAAGCCCACAATTTTGGGTAATAGCATTGTAAAAGCTCCATGAAGTGCACGGAGCGTGAGTTATAAAGAGTCAATTCAAAGGTTAATCCACCTAAATATAGTGTAATTTAATATAGATCATGTCGGCCTACCCATGGTCCGTGAACCATGGGAATGTATAAATAGAGAAAGGCTCTAAGGGTAGAAGGTAGATTTTTGGATCTGATCTAAGGTACTATGGGTTGTTGAATACGATATTTGGTTCTGAGTATGTAAGTCTGAGTCGTGGCTTGTAGTAGGAGATAGAGGCCCTACAGCTGTGTGCGGAGAGGCCTGATAGAGTTCGCAGCTGTGTGCGCGGACCCTTGCAGCTGAGTACACAGGGTGGAATTGGAATGCACTGGAACAAAATTCAATAAAAGATATTTGTTCTTGAAATATTATGCATTTATTCGCAGATATGGATTTTTTATGCTTCTATTATATGTTTATGCATGATTTATGATTGCGTGCACTAATTAAAGAGGTTAAATAAGTAAATAAGAGACACTGAACTAAGTCAAATCTATAATACTTCGAAATGGGTTTAGGTTGTGCATCGTTGTGCTCTACACTGGGCTACGCGAGGGTTAGACTATTGCGTGGAGTAGCGTAAGTGTGTAGGGCTGGTTTGCGACCCCTCCAGACTTCATCAGGACATCCCTAGGGTGCAGAAACCTAGTTCCAACACCCTTCCATACTACCTCGGGTGACACCTTCATTTGCTCCCTACGGATTGTTTCCGAAAGGGCTGGTGGTGTCTGGATTTGTTTGGCTAAAACACTTTTGAACTTGGGTCAGGCCCCATCAAGCCAAAAAATGGTTCTGTTGCTGGGATAGAGCCACGGTAGGCCAGCTCAAAGGATTGGGATTAAATTTGGCTGCCCTCCCATGAGAAATTTTATACCAGCTACAGGATGGAGCGATGGAAGAGCTTCGCACTAGGGAAGGACGCGCAGTACAGATGCTTAGTGAAAAACGAATCAACATCGAGTAGTTGAGCCTCCAACGCGATGAAGCAGTAGCACAGACTCGGCAACTGGAGCAAATTGTTGAGGAAGCATGTCATCGCACCCTTGAGCTCGAGATTGCAGCAGATTTGCCGATAGGCATAAGGATCCATAGATTGGCTACTGGATTCTGCAAGGTGAAGGAGGAAGCAACGAGATTATAATTAGAACTCACCTTGTAGAGTGCAGAGTTGAAGCTCAAGGCGCAGCCAATGACACCGCGAGAGGTCCGAGAGTAATGGCACTAGGCCATTCAAGTAGGATTGGAATCCATAGAGCATGCCATACAAGATTACAGTGGCTTGCTAGATCAATCACTCTTCACCCTCACTTCACTATAGGAATACCCAACAGTCCAAAGATTAGAGACTGAAGCACGAGAGTTGTAGCAGGCTTACGAAAAGGTTCGGGGAACCGTGCAGACTATCACCCTTACTCAACGGTTGGCCAAGATGAGGGAGGCCCAGGCCCTAAAAGCTCTACCGCGGGCCAAAAAGAAGCAGTGCTTAAAGAACGCATTCAACCTTGGCTCGAGGAAGCATTCATGGTCACCGCCAAGATCGAGGGAAAACTGACACACATGTAGGGTGTATATACACTCAGGAAATGAATTGCACCTGACAACGAAACGTTGGAGATACGCGCACAACGGATACAGTAGACATCAGAAGAACTTGTTGCAGACGTAAGCGAAGCACAAAAATTGTTGGATGAACTTCGTGCAAAGATCGCCGCACCAGTAGACTGACTCGAGACGAGTCACGAAGATTGTGTTGGGGGCCTGTTGGGCAAGGGAGGCCATGCGTAATGGTTTTGGGACTTCAAGCCCACAATTTTGGGTAATAGCATTGTAAAATCTCTGCAAAGTGCATGGAGTGTGAGTTATAATGAGTCAAGTCAAAGGGTAGTTCACCCAAAAATAGTGTAATTTAATATAGATCGTCTTGGCCTACCCATGGTCCGTGGACCATGGGAATGTATAAATAGAGCAAGGCTCTAAGGGTATAAGGTATCTTTTTGGATCTGATCTAAGGTACTATGGGTTGTTGAATATGATATTTTTTTCTAAGTCTGTAAGTCCGAGTCATGGATTGTAGTAGGAAATAGAGGCCCTGCAGCTGCGTGCACAAAGGCCTGGTAGAGTCCGCAGCTGTGTGCACAGACCCTTGCAGCTGAGTACATAAGGTGTAATTGGAATGTACTGGAACAAAAGTTAATAAAAGATAATTTGTTCTTGAAATATTGTGCATTTATTCGCAGATCTGGATGTTTTATGCTTCTGTTATATGTTTATGCATGATTTATGATTGCGCACACTAATTAAAGAGGTTAAATAAGTAAATAAGAGACACTGAAATAAATCAGATCTATAATACTTCCAAACGGGTTTAGGTCATGCATCGTCATGCTGCACTAGGCTACGTGAGGGTCAGACTGCTGCGCGGAACAACGTAAGTGCGCAAGGATGGTTTACAACCACTCCAGACTTCATCACGACATCCCTAGGGTGCAGAAACCTGGTTCCAGTACCCTCCCATACTACCTTGGGTGAGACCTCAGTCCGTGCCCTGCGGATTGTTGCCAAAAGGGCCGGTAGTGTTGAGATTTGTTTGGCTAAAACACTTCTGAACCTGGGTTAGGCCCCATCAAGCCAACAAAGGTCACTGGTTTTGCATCCAAAGCACTGTAACCCACACTCGGAAAGCCTAAAAAAAATTCACCTACCACCAACTGCCACCCAGGTCACTAGTTTTTCTTCCAAAATAGTGTGATCCAAACTAGACAACCATCAAAACCGACATGGTAGCTTGTAGACAACCAATGTAGCAAATCACACACAAGCCTACCTTTCTTTCAAGATTTTTGGTAGGAGGTAGCTTAGAAGGTTTCATGGAGGATGGTGGGGCCTCCCAAGCCCCAAACTTTATAAAATATACACTTAGGGAATCCATTAAACAACTTTTGGAGAGAGCATCATTTTGTTACTTGGTTGCAGAAAGAACCTTTAACTACAAGATTGCGTGAAACAATTGGTAGGAGAACTTAAGTGATTGACCCTGTTTGACTCCTGCCAGAGGAAGGAATGTTGTTGGCTGAATGTTGTAGAAGACCTCTTTCTCTTTATCAATAGAATATCTACTTTCCTCCCTGTGGTGCATTACCTTACGTATTTGGCTGCACCTCATACCTCAGCCTATGTCCATTGATGTTGTTAAATTTTCATTTATGGACAATTCATTTACAATTGAATCTCCTTATGATGGTTTTTGATTCTCATTCAAATTGAGGATTGGCTGTAGAGAATCTTATTTAGAATCAACACTTCTATTATCTATTGCTGAGCCTGAGCATATTTTCATTTGAAAGTAGTTTTTTATAAACTCTTCCCAGTGATGCCCTTGTTGCAGTTTAACTCAATTCAAAAATTGATTTCAAAAGTTCCTCAAATTTTAAAAATGCATTTAGAAAGCTGAATGTCCAACCAATTTATTCAAAATTAGTCCTTAATTCAACATAGTTAAGACATGTTTGAAAATTAGGGAGAATCAAATCTATGTAGATTGTTATTCTGAACTACTGATTTTACTTCTAGAAAAAGAATGATTACTATTACAATTTTGATTTCAGTTTGTTTTCTTGAATTGACAGTTTTTGGACATTCATTTTTCTACCTTCAAAGGTACTTATCCTTCCTTGCAAAGAATTGTTTTCTAGATGACTTTATTTTCTTCCCAAGGATAAGTTATTATTTTCATGGTTTCCTATCTTCAAAAGGTGTCAAGATAAGAGTTTTGTCAAGATGGTTGACTACTGCTCTTTTTGAATTCTTGTTAGTGTATGTTGTAGATGCTTCAACAAGTCCTCTAACTATGATCCTTCTCTTTCTTTAGGGACACTTCTTTTCTAGCTTAAAACTCCTGAGCTGAATGAGTTCAAAGGTCTTTCAATTCCTTCAAATAGTCCATCACAGGATCCACAAACCTTCTTCAAGATGTGACTTAAACTTTGAACTATTAGTACATTTTCTTGGACTTGTGAATTTTTCTTATTGCAATTTTTGACTCTTTGAAATATCTCTGTACCTTCGACCTGTGGTCTGTTGAGTACACTTAGGAATATAATTTACTACTCTTTTAGTTATGAGTTCTCCACATTGTGATTATTGGTTTAGGGCTTCTTTTAACAATGCTCAAAATCATTCAAATGATATAACATTAATAAAACTTTAAACTGTGTATGTAAGTATTTTAAATCAAAATACAGTATACTAAAACCTTACGAAAGGTAATCATAGATTAATGTCCCAACTATATGTGCTAACACTCCATGCAAATATACCCAGCTTAGTGCACCATATTAGAATCATTAGTTAATCACAAAATACGTATATACATTTTTCGATGTTTGTTGCTTTCACATTTTTTTAATTCGATCTCTCAGTTTCTACAATGCTAAGAAGACTACTTGATGTATGCTTCTTAGAATTCTTTCAATGTTTTAGAACCTTGGTCCTGTTGTATGGTATTTTGGTCTTGTTTCCCTATTGATTTAGCTCTAGTACAAGCCCTTAAACAATTCCCAGATTCTCAGATTCTTTGTTTGATGGCTCCTGAGATTTTAGTTTGTTTCCTTGAATTGAAAGTTTTCGGACATTCCTTTTTCTACCTTAAAAGGTACTTATCCTTCCTTGCAAATAATTGTTTTCTAGATGACTTTATTTTCTTCCCAAGGATAAGTTATTATTTTCATGGTTTCCTATCTTCAAAAGGTGTCAAGATAAGAATTTTGTCAAGATGGTTGACTACTGCTCTTTTTGAATTCTTGTTAGTGTCTGTTGTAGATGCTTCAACAAGTCCTCTAACTATGATCCTTCTCTTTCTTTAGGGACACTTCTTTGCTAGCTTAAAATTCCTAAGCTAAATGAGTTCAAAGGTCTTTCAATTCCTTCAAACAATCCATCATAGGATCCACAAACCTTCTTCAATATGTGACTTAAACTTTGAACTATTAGTACAATTTTCTTGGACTTGTGAACTTCTCTTATTGCAATTTTCGACTCTTTGAAATATCTCTATACCTTCGACCTGTGGTTTGTTGAGTATGCTTAGGAATAGAATTTACTACTCTTTCAGTTCTGAGTTCTCCTTCACATTATGACTGTTGGTTTAGGGCTTCTTGTAACAATGCCCAAAAAAATCATTCAAATGATAGAACCTTAATAAAACTTTAAACTGTGTGTGTAAGTATTTTAAATCAAAATACAGTATACTAAAACCTTACAAAAGTTAATCATAGATTAACGTCCCAACTATATGTACTAACACTCCATGTAGATATACCCGGCTTAGTGCACCAGATTAGAATCATTAATTAATCACAAAATACATATATACATTTTACGATGTTTGTTGCTTTCCCATTTTTTTTTAATCCAATCTCTCAGTTTCTACAATGTTAAGAAGACTACCTAATGTGTGCTTCTCAGAATTCTTTCAATGTTTTAGAACATTGGTCCTCTCGTATGGTATTGTGGTATTGTTTCCCTATTGATTTAGCTCTAGACCAAGCCCTTAAACAATTCCCAAATTCTCAGATTCTTTGTTTGATGGCTCCTAACATTTATGTACTTCGAACCTCTCAAAATCTCTTAAATTTATGCATAAGTCTTGGATCTCATATTCTCATGTATAGGACGTCGATCTCATGTTTAGCTGACTGTGTTCAATGTAAATGCAACAAAAATGATTTAGAGTAGGTATTTTTCTAGCTTGGCTTCCTTAGAAACATCATCTCATCCTTCAACAATATGGTAATCTTCAGCTGCCTTATGACTGACCTTAGATCTGATATCATGTTGAGAAATTAATGTATGTAGATATTGGGGTTTCTATTCCTCTTTTTCGATAATTACCTGTGATATGTGATGTTTTTTTCTACTTCTTTATTATATTGTCGTTTGTCAAGAAATTACCAAATCAAAAATACATGAAGATCACAAAAACAAGAGACACAAGATGTAGGCACTTAGCCAAGGAAAATCCCCTCTCCTAATACAAAACCCAGTCAAACCTTTCTTTTCTAATAGAACCAAGTAAAAGTGATACAATCCAATACCTTTTGAACAAGACAAATACCTCCTCCAATCACCAAGTCAACCCTCTTTTCAAATAGATAAACTATGCCAAATTCAACAAGAGTCAAAACCCTTCAGGTTTGCTCCAACTGGAATTTATGCCTCCTACAACTCAAAATTTCATACCTGTAGTCATTGCAGAAATTTTTCCCCCTGCAACTTACCTAGAATCCATAGAAAATTCACCTGTGTGAAAGAGAGATGCCCAAAACTTCGATTTTTGTTCTTCCTTTGATTTTTCCTTGTTGTCCTTGACTTCACACTTATTTTTCTTGTTACTTCATTATAGATCAAACTTGTGGATGTATAGATTCCAAATAGGTTGAATTATCCTTCTATTTATATTGCTTCCATAGGGTCAAATTGCCCCAAAGAAGGCAGACTTCATCAAGGTAGGGCCGACCTGGTGAGGAGGTGAAATATGACTGTTTTGACTAAAAATTATTGGAGTCCTTGAGCTCCAAGACATTTGGTGTGATAAGACAATGGTAAACACATTTCAAATAACAAAGTGATCAAATTTTATCAGATCCCTCACATTCTGGAAGATCCAACGATGGTTGTTTTATGAGAATGGATGGTGGTCAACATGTTTCATAAGGAAATATTGTTAGTGGATAATGGAGTGACTACTCAAAAAGTAAAAGTTCATATGTTGACACATGTATATGGAAAACTATTTTGGATTTTTTTGAGTGTTGAAACTACTTTATAATACCACTGGTTTTGTCTAAAAAGGGCGATGTCTAACTTGACCTTATCCATAGTTATTTCCTACTAATAATTGCATTTATGTTGCATGTATTACTAAGTGTACTTTCCCATGAATGAATATTTCATTTTTTGATGTTGGTATGATCAACAATGTTAGCTAAAGTTTAAGCCATCAAAAAATTCTCCATCATTATCCATTGAGGCAAAGGGCATTGAGCGAAGCTCGGTGAAAGTAAATTTTGGTATATTGAATCCTTTCCAAACATGTAAGTAGTTAGAAATTTAGACTAATTTTTGAGAGTGTTTTAATGACAAAAATATTAATCTAAGGTTCATTTGGTTTTAAAGAAAAAAATCTCAACCTTAGGTTCATTTTTTAAAATCTCACTCAGATAATGTTACTTTTCTTCATAGGGAAATTCATCATACATGTGTTTTAGTATGATTATTGAAAAACACGAGGATCCAACTGGAACCCTTTTGACACTAGTTAAAACCTATTTTTAGACTCAACTCACAACGATCACATTTTTTACCAACACGGTTCCTAATGTCAATTCGAAACGTCTATTGCTTCTAACTGATGCATTTTTTCCTTTTTGTCTCAGGGAGATTTTCATGCTACCTTCAACTTTACAATAGTTATGGACATTCTAGTTATATTTATTTGTCAAAATAATGGATGGGCAATTAGTATCCCATCTTTAGAACAGTTCAAAAGTACTTTACATATTTAATAAGTGTGTATGCCTATTTGTTTCTAATATTATTCTCTCTTCTGCAAGAGGTCTCTGATTTGATTTTCTATCTGTTACCTATTTTTTGGCAATTTCCAGGTGATGGTGTAGTTGTTAGAGGACAAGGTTATGGGATAATAAGCACTTGTGTAGACCAGAACGATGCACTTTCTATGTACTCTACAACCCATTATCCTTTCCCTTAGATAAAGGTATCATGAAATACTTAAATAAACTACCATACTTGAATAAAATGTCAAAAATTAGACCATGATGAGCAAATTTTGTACTGTAAAATCATCTAATAACTATAGATCATTAAATTTGAAAAAAACCAATCATAATTTTTGTTAGGGGTTCCCTAACCAACAAACACATACTACTACTAAAATAAAATATCAAACATGGACTTATGAACATGCGAAATAGCATCTTTACTTTTCTATTAAATCTAAAAATAGAAATCAAAAGCAACAGCTCCAAAATCATTCTTTAACCTCAAAATTGTGCACCTGCTTTTCTCTTTTAAACTAGGAATAAAAGAGGTAGACTCAATTTGGATGCATGTACAACATCATCTCTACTGGGTGTAAGAACTCCTAATCCTAGTGAACTTGGATGCAGAGATAACCGTGTCAAAAGGGGAGTGTGCTCTCCTAGAGATTTGTGACTTTCATTAAGTTGGTAAACCTCATGCATGCGTGCCCCTTCAATATCAAGGAACTGTGCAATATATTTGTGCATGCAAAACTAATTAAGCCAAAACAATGATTTGGAACTGATTAGTGACCACGAGACAAATTTTTGGTTATTAGAGTTAGAATCTCAACTTACTAGATTCCCACAGCTTTGACTTACGTTCGATATTCTGAACTCTTAGCAAAATAATGTCATCTTGTATTAAACTCATCTTATTGGATATTTCAGTCAGGGAGTGCATTTATATCTTAAAATTACCCACTCAGCTTGATGGTACAATTTCATGTTGTCCTAGTAAAATGGTCTTGTCCACAAGTCATAAGATTGCATAGCTAGATACAAGGACTCTTATCTGATTGGTTGTCTAGCCTTTAGAGCCCTATGTTTGAGCTTATTGATATGTTTCCAAGTTGAATTCCAACTCTTGGATGTTTCGCTAAAGCAGATTGATGTATCATCAAGGTTCATGGTCATACTAGTTGTCTGCTTCTACTTGCATGCGTACTCCATTTCATCAAAGATTCATTTAATCAAAGATTTTGTCCCATATTGGACTTGTGGCTACTAAATGGCCTTACTAACATATTGTTTTGGGAAAATCCAGCTAAGCAGTGTTTGGTTGATGGTGCTCATACATGTTTGTACATCTTTGGCTCTACGTTAGATGCTTGGATTAGTGACAACGAGACAAATTTTTGGTTGTTAGAGTTAGAACCTTAGCTTACTAGATTCCCACAGCTTTGACTTATGTTTGAGACTCTAAACTCTTAGAAAAATAATGTCATCTTGTATGACACTCATCTTATTCGATGATTTAAGTCAGGGAGTGCATTTATATCTTAAAATTATCCACTCATCTTGGTGGTATAGTTTCATGTTGTCCGAGTAAAATGGTATCCATAAGTCATAATATTGCATAGTTAGATACAAAGACTCTTATCCGATGTGTCATCTGGCCTTTAGAGCTCTATGCTTGAGCTTATTGATATGTTGCCAAGTTGAATGCCAACTCTTGGATGTTTAGCCGAAACAGATTGATGTGTCATCAATGTTCATGGTCATACTAATTGTATGCTTCTACTTGTATGTGTCCATTTCATCAAAGATTCATTTCATCAAAAAGTTTGTCCCATATTGGACTTGTGGCTAGTAAATGGCCTTACTAACATACTATTCAAGGAAAATCCTGAAACTGTGAGAAGAGCATGTAAGCATGTGCACTCTTCTTCTCCTCTTTCATTTTACCCAAGGTTCACATTGGATTTTCATGTTCAAGTGAGTCCTATGAGATTTCTCTTCCTTTGTTTTTCATGCCAAACTGTGGATGAGAATAGAGCAAATTTTCTCCTGGAAGTCAAATAGGATTTCCTCCTCATGCGACAAATTCTGCATCTTAGAACCCCTCCTGTCACCACTGCTTATTCTATTTTGGTAGTTGAAACTTTATTGAATCATTTTATGCACACGCAATATTTGCCTTTGGACTTGGACACTGTTTTGATTTGTAGTGCTACTACTTTCTCTTGATACGTATATTTTAGTTGTAAGTTAGTATAAGGAAGTGGATTGAGTTATTTTTGGCCATTATCCTTGCCCTAATAAAAATCTTCTAAATGGCCTTACTAACATACCATTATGGGCAAATCCAGCTAAGCAGAGTTTGGTTGATGGTGCTCATACATGTTTGTACATTTTTGGCTCTACGTTAGATGCTTGGATTAGTGACAATGAGATGAATTTTTGGTTGTTAGAGTTATACTCTCAACTTACTAGATTCCCACAGCTTTGACTTATGTTTGAGATTTTGAACTCTTAGAACAATAATGTCATCTTGTATGCCACCCATCTTATTTGATGATTTAAGTCAGGGAGTGCATTTATACCTTAAACTTATCCACTCAGCTTGGTGGTATAGTTTCATGTTGTCCTAGTAAGATGGTCTTGTCCATAAGTCATAAGATTGCATAGTTAGATACAAAGACTCTTATCTGATGGGTCGTCTGGCCTTTAGAGCTCTATGCTTGAGCTTATTGATATGTTTCCAAGTTGAATGCCAGCACTTGGATGTTTAGCCGAATCATATTGATGTGTCATCAAGGTTCATGGTCATACTAATTGTCTGCTTCTACCTGTATGTGTCCTCCATTTCATCAAAGATTCATTTCATCAAAAAGTCTGTCCCATATCGGAATTGTGGCTAGTAAATGGCCTTACTAACATACTGTTCAAGGAAAATCCTGAAACTGTGAGAAGTGCATGTAATCACGTGCTCTCTTCTTCTCCTCTTTCATTTTACCCAAGGTTCACATTGGATTTTCATGTTCAAGTGAGTCCTATGACCTTTCTCTTCCTCTGTTTTTCATGCCAAACTATGGATGAGAATAGAGAAAATTTTCTCCTGGAAGTCAGATAGGATTTCCTCCTCATGCGACAAATTCTACATCTTAGACCCCTTCTGTCGCCATTGGTTATTCTATTTTGGTAGTTGAAACTTTATTGAATCATTCTATGCACACACAATATTTGCCTCTGGACTTGGACACTATTTTGCTCTATAGTGCTACTCCTTTCTCTTGGTATGGATATTTCATTTATAAGTCACTCTAAGGAAGTGGATTGAGTTAGTTTTGGGCATTATCCTTTCCCTAATACAGATCTGCTAAATGGCTTTACTAACATACTGTTATAGGAAAATCCAGCTAAGTAGAGTTTGGTTGATGGTGCTCATACATTTTTGTACATCTTTGGCTCTACGTTAAATGCTTGGACTAGTGACAACACGACAAATTTTTGGTTGTTAGAGTTAGAATCTCAGCTTATTAGATTCCCACAACTTTGACTTATGTTTGAGATTTTGAACTCTGAGAAAAATAATGTTATCTTGTATAACACTCATCTTATTCAATGATTTAATTCAGGGAGTGCATTTATATCTTAAAATTATAAACTCAGCTTGGTGGTATAGTTTCATGTTGTCCTAGTAAAATGGTCTTGTCCATAAGTCATAAGATTGCATAGTTAGATACAAAGACTCTTATCCGATGGGTCATCTGGCCTTTAGAGCTCTATGCTTGAGCTTATTGATATGTTGCCAAGTTGAATGCAAACTCTTGGATGTTTAGCCGAAGCAGATTGATGTGTCATCAAGGTTCATGGTCATACTAATTGTCTACTTCTACTTGTATGTGTCCTCCATTTCATCAAAGATTCATTTCATCAAAAAGTCTGTCCCATATCAGACTTGTGGCTAGTAAATGGCCTTACTAACATACTGTTCTAGGAAAATCCTGAAACTGTGAGAAGAGCATGTAATCATGTGCTCTCTTCTTCTCCTCTTTCATTTTACCCAAGGTTCACATTGGATTTTCATGTTCAAGTGAGTCCTATGACCTTTCTCTTCCTCTGTTTTTCATGCCAAACTATGGATGAGAATAGAGAAAATTTTCTCCTGGAAGTCAGATAGGATTTCCTCCTCATGCGACAAATTCTACATCTTAGACCCCTCCTGTCGCCACTGGTTATTCTATTTTGGTAGTTGAAACTTTATTGAATAATTCTATACACACACAATATTTGCCTCTGGACTTGAACACTGTTTTTCATTGTAGTGCTACTCCTTTCTCTTGGTATGGATATTTCAGTTGTAAGTCACTATAAGGAAGTGGATTGACTTAGTTTGGGCATTAACCTTGCCCTAATACAGATCTGATGCATCAAGTTTTTCAATTTGAACTTATAACATGGGCTATCTAGAATACTTGGCCCTTTTCTCAGTTTTGGTTGTGATCTTAGAATTCTTGTATTCTTGCAAATGTTTCCTTAGATCAATTTTTAGTTGGGTGCCCTCCTCCACATTCTTGTGAGTTACTTGTGATTCAACTACCGCAGTGTCTATTAAAGGCTTCCTTTCATCTCCCTTGATGATATTTGGCTCTTCTTTGAATGAGTTTGATCTTTGAGATCCTCTGTCAGCAAGTGTGTTTGAGACTTTACTGGCACTGATGCCATGATCTAATGTTCTGTGCTAGTAGAAATTCCATTGTATAACCTTCTGAGTGTGCTGGTCTCTTTTAACCCTTTGGATGAAGGTTTCTTGGCATTATTCCTGGGTTGTTGCTTCTTTAAAGGCTTGATCTTTGTGGGGATGCATTTGGCTCGAATTCCACCACTTTCCTCTTTATTTGATCTCTCACAGAAATCTGACTTGGAGCTTCTGTCTGCATTGTAGGAAGCACATCTCTTTAAAGTGGGTTCTCCTCCTTCAGCTTCTTTTTTAGTTTTAGTCTCAACAATGCTACCACTAGGATTCTCCTTATCTTCAAGTATAACTCGTGCAAAGTGTGGATCATCAAGAATACTTCCTAGCTCATTTCCAACTGTAACCATCTTGACACCAGCTGGCCTAGACAAAACAACACTAGATTGTGATCGAGATTCATCACAAGAAACCTATGACTTGGAGTGAAAAACCATAACAAAACTATGATCTTTGATAGAAATTGAACCACAAGATATCAATTGTATGAGGATAGTGGAGGCTCTGGTTTGTGTAGGCATAAAATAGGTCTCTCCTTCAACAAATTGAAATCTTAAAGTGCTTGGCTTGTCGTTGCATTTCATTTTGGAATCTGGACTCTTTGGAGAATTTCTTGAAGAAGATGGAGGAGATACCCCACCTCCGCTCAACTCTATGGGAATTTATTCTTCATGTTGGTTCTCCTTGGATTGAGTCAAACTTGAATTACATTATTCTTCTTCCTCTTCTTCAGTAGAGACTCCTTTGGTACACCTGACTCTTATTTCTTCTGTCTATGCTATCTCTTTTTTTGGTAATGGTGTCTTTGAGTTAACGTGTTCTGTCCTTCTTTAGTGTTAGAATTATCTGTTTTATTAGTAGTTGGATTAACTACAAGTGGCATAAAATATTATTCCTATCACATCTACAGCTTGGTAAGTGAAGCAAGGAAGATGGTAAGCTTATCATTAAGGAAACACACAAATAAATTGAAATAGAAACCAACCATTGAAAAAAAGCACTGATATTTTAAACATAGATCCTATATTAAGGCATCCAATAAAGCTAATTTAAAGATACAAGTTTATTTTAATAGTCCAGTATTTGTACAAGAAAAACTTCTGCATAATTTTTATAGGAGAGGAAAGTATAGAATACGGGCTAGAAATGCCTCAGAAATATTTTATGGCCATTTCATGATTTTGGCAGGCATTTTTTGCAAAATCAAAATGATTTTTATCATTAATGATGGATCCCATGATCAACCATTATTTTAAATTTTAAAGTGGAAAAAAGGATGAAGAGAAACTCCCAAATCCTAAAATCGATGCCAAATGTTTTCCAGAAAAGATAGGGCTTATACATTGTAAATACACTGCAAACCCTCCATTTTTCTTCACTAATATCTTACAACGACCTTGTGCATTTTGTGAATAGACTTCATGTTTGCATGCTTTGGGAGATGCTTTTGATATGCAAGGTGAGATGGATACATAGTAAGAGATGTTTTCTAATATTTTAGAGGGTTTCATGAATCTGGACCATTAGGCTTTTTCGTTATTCAAATTTTCCTTCTTCACAAGGATAATGTAATTTGCTTGTTTGAATGCCTCCATGTAGGAGACTTCAAGACCTTTGTAAAACATATCGAGAGAGAACTAACCTCTTGGGAGGTATGTCACAAAGCTGCAGAGCTTGTAAGGAGGAAGGTTTTGAGGGCATAGGTTGGTCTATGTGGGAAGTTTTATTAGGGCTCCATGTTTATCTTTTACAAGACAGTACATGGATTGAGTGTTGTCAAAGAACCATAAAGTCAAAAGATGAATGCCAATTATAAAGAACCAACATCAATTATGTTGGGCTAGGGAAAGAGTAAAAGAAGA
Source organism: Pinus tabuliformis (assembly GCA_031772625.1). Classification (NCBI taxonomy): domain Eukaryota; kingdom Viridiplantae; phylum Streptophyta; class Pinopsida; order Pinales; family Pinaceae; genus Pinus; species Pinus tabuliformis. The sequence goes on from CM062817.1 coordinate 1,902,161,445, forward strand.
GTTGGAGCTCAATTAACCTCTTCATCAAACATCATAAAGCCAATGATTGCAAAGGGAGACAAGAAAAAGAAAAAATTCCAGATGGTTGGAGGAAGTTGTCTTCATTGTTTGCTGATACTCGATCAATTTTATTAGACTTGCAAGTACTAGGTGAGTCTTAAACTGCTTTTCAATTTTGATGTGATAGCCAGCCTAGAGATAAGAACCAAGTATAAAAAGTCATTAGTATCATCCAAAAATCTGATTTCATATGGAGGAGACTTTTCATCAGAGTTGCAGTTGTATAATAATATAATTCTTTTTTACATCAATATTCAGAGCACTTTCAAGAATCTGATGAAGATCTGAAAGGTTAATATGTTGGTTGGTTTACATTTCTTTCTTAATTCATATTGTAGTTCATGGTCCATGGTGTTTGGACTCTACATATAAATTTTGAAACTTTGTACGATAATGTATCTAAACCTTAAAGTAAATCTAAAATTCCACATTTGTCTATTTAATACTAATTATTTACATTATTGTTTATTTTGATGTTTATGAAGTGGATTTATCATGGAATGAATTGTTTTACATTTTTTAAATTTGAGTATATTGTGAGTATATTTTCATTTGTTGAGTTTTATGTTGAATCTTCATGATTTATTCCCAAGTCTAAGTCACACTCGTGAGGGCATGACAACGAGAGAGTGCCAAGGTGTTCTAGTGAATGTAAGGTTCCCAAGTCATGGAAAAATGTAATGCTAGTTGTGAGGTCATGACTGCTAAGGTGTGTTAGGGAATGCTAGGGCATGCTAACCTATGCCAGATAGTACGAAGACATGCCAAACAAGCTAATATGTGCCAAGTGCTAAGGCATGCTAGGATGTAATAGGGTTCCAAGTTCCTGCCTCATCTTCTTCCATATGCTATCCACTTATGACATTTCCTTTGCAATATTTGGTGAATTTGTTAGTTATAGCTCATTTATAGGTTATAAATATCTTCAGAGTTTCACTTATAATTGAGTATTCAACTGAACATATTGATTCTCTTATACATAACTATTTTTCCCTCCACCCACTTTTCATAACTTCAATAACCATTAGGTAGGGAACTGCAGCGTCGATGCTGCTTTGCTTGTTTAGTAAAATATTATCGAGATTTTAATTTATTGAAAGTTGTAGAATTTATAATTTATGAAGTTTCAAGGTCTAATTTTTAAAAGTATAATTCTTTAAAGGGTGCTAGCTCAATGGAAGAGCACCTGCTTTACAAGCAGGAGGTTGGTGGTTTGATTCCATTGTGCCTTGACATCCATATGGAATGGCGACGATCAATTTTTGGTGACAGAGGCTATTTTGACCATCACCAATGAGCTTTGGTGACATTTTTCGACCCTCAGCAAAAATATGAAATGGTGACTGTCAACGAACGCCACCATATATACACATCAATAGTGACGACCCTCAAAGGTCTGTAACCATAAATCATTGTTGTTGTTATGAAATGGTGATGATAATTGTTTGTCATTATTCGTGATGGACCTTAAATGTCACCACAACACCTATACTTCTGGCAATGCAACTTTCGGTGACGGTCAACGAACGTCACCATATATATGCATCAATAGTGACGGCCATTAAAGATCCATCACAATAAATCAATTTTGTTCATATGAAATGATAATAGTCACTATCCATCATTATAATCAATATTCGTGATAGACCTTGAATGTCACCATAACACCTACACTTTTGGCGACGCCACCTTTGGTGACGAAGGATATGGTTCATCACCATTGCTCATATGTAATGGTGACGATTGCTATCCGTCATTATAAATCATTATTGATTGACGAAATTTGAATGTCACTACAACACCTATACTTTTGGCAACGCCACCTTTGGTGATGAAGATTATGGTCTGTCACCATTACTCATATGAAATGGTGACGGTGATTATCGGTTATTATAATTCATTATTGGTGACGGACTTTGTATGTCACTATGACACCTATACTTTTGGCGATGCCACCTTTGGTGATTTTCAGTTTTTGGTGATGAATTCTCTTTTGACCGTCACCAATGAGCTTATGGTGACATTTTTCGCCCCTCACCAATGTCCTTTTTCCTTGTAGTGTTTCTTGCAGGGATGTAATTGTATTGATGAAAATAATGAAGATTGGTGTCATGTTCAGCTTCTAAATCTTGTTCTCCTCCATAGGTCTCTAAGTTTCCTTGGGCTTAGCCATCCAAGGAGCCTCAGAGCCCTTTGGTATCATTTTCTTTCCTTCTTTTCGCTTCTTATTCACATGCATCTCTTGTTTTTATTTCTTTCTATTTATGCATTTAGTATTAATGATTTATTTTTGTAGGATTCGGTTAAATGGTTGATGTAGGTTATTTTGAAGGATCAAAAGTGGCATTTCATCCTTGGAAAATATTTGGAAGGTCACAGTAATCATTGAACTACTTGGATTAGTCTTCTTATTCCCAAATCTAGATTTCTAGAACTCCTTTGTAGCGAAGAATAGTAAATTTTTTGTTATTTTTTAGAGAATGATAACGAGATTCAATCGAGTTGGTTCCACTTTCATTAGGTCACAAAAAATTATATTTAATAAAAAAAAATCACCCCATTGCATTTTCACTTGATTATGTTAGGAAGTTTATAGATTTACTAGCTCACTACTCAAATTTCTGATTTTTAGACTAGTAATTTTCTGATATTTTTTAGCATGGGTTAACAGAGGTATTTTTGAGTGATTCCACTTGGAGTGGAGACCTAAGACATCCTAGTCAATAAAAAAATTTGTCCCATCCAATTTGGATTTGATTTTCTTGGCCATTCGATGAATTATAATTTCATATAGTAAATATGTAACATCCTATAGTAAATCAGGGGATCTTGTAGGAGAACTAGGTGATCCTGTAGGAAATCTTGTAGCTGCATGTTTTGAGCCCGAATTGAGAAAAACCATCATTGGAGCTGGGATTAGGCCCCTACTTGACCTCCAAGCCATCAAAATAATTTTACCCCTCTTCCTCCACACCTGTCTCCCCTGCCAAAGATCAAGGAAAGATTAGCATTTGCATTTATAAAGCAAAAAGATTAAAAAAATGAGTTATTTTATATTTACACATGCACACAACAGTTAGCACTTTATAGATCACATTCCATGATTAAATTAGTTAAAAGACCACATATGACAAATAGGGTTAAAATATGGTTCTTTTGCAAGAAAAGTGTGTTAATAAGTAGATAGAGGATTTCATGTTACTTTACAAGCATTTTTAAATTAAGTCTTTCATTCCCGCAAATAGGAAGAATTTATTTTCTCTCATGATAGCAAAGGAAAGACACATTGTATGCTGCACATGTAGTTCTGATACCTCTTAAGTTCGTACGAACCCTGGGTTGATAATTAAAGTCGGTAGCCTTGGGAGTTGCAGCATTCTTGTTGCATTACCGAGGCTCATCAATATGGCAGCCCAAGAACAAACCATCCTCCATTTTGAGGACACCTTTAGGATGTTAGGGATATTGGCTTTCGATACCTCTTAAGTTCGTACGAACCCTGGGTTGATAATTAAAGTCGGTAGCCTTGGGAGTTGCAGCATTCTTGTTGCAATACCGAGGCTCATCAATATGGCAGCCCAAGAAAAAACCATCCTCCATTTTGAGGACACCTTTAGGATGTTGGGGATATTGGCTTGTGTTATATTCTTTCCACAACTACCCCACGCACGGGGCGGGGGTCACAAGGGAGCGATAGCCCCCCTGTACTTTACGATGGGGGGTCATAGGGGAAGATAGAGTTTGAGCTAAAGGAAGAAGAATCAAAAGAGGAATCAGAAGATGAAGAGCCACAAATTCTGGCTGTGAGAAGATTAGTTCGAGAAAGAAGGCAGCTAGAAAGGTATAGTCCATATGATTTATGTTAAATTTTTTCTTTATCTATTACTGATGATGATCACAGAACTATGAGGGAAGTAGTAGATTCAGAGGATGGAAAACTCTGGAAAGAGGCCATGGTTGATGAAATGACATCTTTGCACAAAATGATGCTTGGGATCTGGTGGAGTTTCCAGCTGGAAGGAAACCCATTGGTAGAAAATGGGTGTTTAAGAAGAAGATGAATGCAAAAGGAAAGGTGGAAAAATACAAAGCTTGGTTGGTAGAAAAAGGTTATTCCAAGGTGCCGAGAATTGATTTTGGTGATATTTTTTCTCCTATTGCCATGGTAGCTTCTATTGAATTACTTTTATCTATGGCTACTCTTTTTTATTTTTAAATAGAGCAGATGGATGTGAAGATAGGATTTCTTCATGGGTGTTGGAATGGGGTCCCCTAAGTTAGTTTTGGGGTTAAAAACCCAAGTTTTGATGTAAATTTTGGCAAAATATGTAAATTCTCTACGATTTCTGGATGTGGAGTGCATAGATGGTTAGAAGTAAAAGGGGTTTTATCCCCTTGTTCATGTAAAGTCGAGTCAGTTTTGAGATCCACCCATGGTCTGCAGACCATGGGATTGTATAAGCAGGCGTGTCTTCAATATACTAAGGCATAATATGATGATGATGGATGTAATGGGTCAATATAACATAGCATAGAAAAGCGCGTCATAGAGGAGGGAAAGGTTCTACAATTAAGTGCGTAGAGGCCTAGAGTAGTGTCTGCAGGTGAGTGCACAGACCCCTGTAGCTGAGTGCGCATGGCAGTTTTGAGTCTGTAATGCCATATTGAAGATAAATAAAGAAGACTATTGAAGAACCCCTGTGTTTATCCGTTTACTTTTGTTATTTTTGTTTGCGATATATGTTGGGATTGAATAATGTCTTTATGAAATATTGATCTATTGATGTGCGACTTTGTGGAATAAATCTTAGTAACTATATGCAATGCATGTTAAGTACTTTCATGAATATTATAATACATTCTGTTATGTTTATCAAATTCTTAATTAAATCTGTGCAATCTTGGATCTAGGGTTATTTCATGATACACATAAATGGATGATCCAACTGTTAAGGGTCCTTAAAGACCTATCATAGACCTTCACGAAGGTAGAGAGGCCATTAAATGGATTTGCAGTACTGAGCCCAAAGGGCTTAGAGATCTGCACGAAGGCAGGTCTAGGGAAATAAAAGACATCACACTGATCTCTGGATGTGGAAACTTGGTTCCAACATCCCCCCATACTACTTCGAGTGAGACTTCAGCCTGCACTATGAAGGTTGATGCTGAAAGGTCCAGTAGTGTAGGGTTTAGTTTGGCAAAATTAACTCTGAACCTGGGTTAGGACCCACTAAGCCAACAAATGGTTCCGTTGTTGGTACCGGGATCTTCTTAAGGAGATGTGTGATGTTGCATCACTGGAATCTGACCAAGAAAGAAATTGAGAAGTGGTTGGATAGAAAAATTCACGAATTCATGGTGTAGGAGAATAGGAATCTGTGCCTATCAAAGGAGAAGTGGTTGGACAGATATTTGCATACGGAAATATATGAAAATTTATTTTGCACCTACCCAATCAAGCTATATTAGTAGATAGCTAAGTTAGAAGACAACCAAGGAAGGTGGAATCTTAACAGTCCAATATAGTGGACTCCAAAGTTGGTACAACGGTTAGAAGCCTCTGAAGACAAGATCATGCACTCTGTCGACCACTAGCTCGATCGGATTATAGGAGGATTTGTTATGTAACAGGGTTGATACCTTGGTCAGCTACAACGAATTAGAGCGATGCCTCTTCAAGGGACCACGAGGTAAGTATCTAAGATCTTTGAATATTTGTATTAAGATGCTCTTGTGTGAGAAATGGGTTATGTCATTGCCTTGATGTTTGGAGCTACGCGAAGTGGAAAACTCTTTAGAAATCGAGAGAATGCTGGTCCTGAATATAACCCGTTTATTGGACATCCTTCGAGTGATGAAGAGGGAATGGTACATGCCTCACCATGGAATGTTGTCCAGCTGATAAGACAGGGTTTTTCGTAGATACATCATCTATCCACTCCACCTCGACCTTCACCTCCACAACATACACCTTCGCCCACACCTCCACCACCACCACAGTCGTTCAACATGTCAAACTCAATAAAGCTGCCAATTTTGAAGGGTGTAGGGAGCGAAGATACAGATTAGTTCTGGTTTGTTACGAATGTTGTGTGGAACACATAGCAGATCACTGATTATAACATAAAGAAGGCACAGTTAGTTACTACTCTATAGGATCACACACTGACATGGTATATTAAGTACTGTGTTGATCATCCTGTAGCGATGCTAACAGAGACTAACGATGCTTTAAAAAAAGAGTTTAGTAAGTCTAAGTCTGACTCGCAGTCAGTGGTTAGATTTAAGGAAATCACGATGAGGTTTGATGAAACACCTTGGGAGTTAGATCAAAGGTTGAAATGTGTGATCCACAAAGCTAATATGTATCTCACAGATGGATAGCACCGCGAGTGGTTTATAGCCTCGCTTCTGCCCCACCTGAGGATTTCTCTATCACAGCAGAAGATAGGAACTTAGGGAGAAAACCTGGAAATTATGATGAGATTGCATGTGACGCCCATGCAGGATGAAACCTTGGGGGTACAACAGATTCACTCCTAGTTGCAAGACCTCTGCTTGGAATTGAAGAGCTTGAAGAAAGAGAAGGAGACTAAACCTGAGGTGCATGAGGAAGTCTAGTGCCTGAAATGTAAGAGCTATGGGCATGATAAATACCATTGGCCGGTATTTATGAACTATATTACAAGAGGGGGATCAATTCCCCTAAGGTTGGAAGCTCTAATAGGACCAAGTGCGTGCGTCGTGCTATGGTGTGTTATTTGTCAGGTGGCTGGAAAAGATGCAATGGATAATTTCCATTTACTTCAAAATTCCATTCAAACGTCGTAACAGTTATTCTACAGCTTTTGCAAATCACTGGGCCATGATGAGCGCCATTGTCACAACTATGAACTAATAATGGAAAGAACGCCTACCTACCGAATGCAAGCAGAAAATCGGCCTCTAGATCAGGGCGCTAGAGGACCGCACGGAGGATATCAGGGACGAGGACAAGGATGACGAGGAGGAGGACCTGGTAGAGGTCATGTTCAAGTTATTTTCTATAAATGTGGGACACCAGGGCACTACGACAGGAGTGTAAAAATAAGACATGACCGTCTTATCAATACTGCATCCATTTTGACCAAACTATAGAAGAATGCCCTGTGTTGATAGCCAAGATGTAAGATAAAAATGTGTAGCCTAAACAACCTATGTATAATTTACAAATGATGAGAGTTGAGCCCCACGAGGAAGATCTGAATTTGAATATCGTGTTGAGAAGGAGGATACCAACTGTGGATAATAAGGGAAAACAACTTGAAGAGGACAGATGGGTCCATAAGGACCTAGAGAAGGAAGTTGGGTTTGATCTGGAGCACGTGAAGGAAATGTTTATGGAAGCCAAGAAAAGCTTCATTGAGGCATCTACATCAGGAAGTTAGAGCAAAGTTTCAGAAACCAACACGCCTACAGAAGTTGATCCCTCTGTAGTTACCACATTCTTAGAGACCTACATGAAAATTCTATATGATAGCAAGGCTGTGAAAGGCCTGCATGAGTTGATAAACAACTGTGCTAGTAAATAAAATGCCCCTGATGGACACCTCATGGTTAGAAAAATTGGCAAACATAAGGGAAGAACAGGGTGCGAGATGAGGCTCACTGCGCAGATAAGAGATTATGAGATGGACCAGGTCATTCTAGAGCTGGGGTCTGACGCGAAAATTTTGCCTAAATAGACATGGGCAAGAATGGGGAGACCTATGCTGCAGTGGCCTCAAATCTACCTTAGAATGAAAACCAACAGAAGATCATCCCTATGGGACGACTACATGGAATCACAATGGATATAGAAGGTGCGAGGGTGCTAGCTAATTTTGAAGTAATAGAGATCGTCGATGACAACAATCCATACCCCACGCTCCTCAGAATTGACTGGGCCATAGATATAAATGGATTCATCAACTTGAAAAAGAGGACAATGTCATTTGAGAGGAAAGTGCTTCAGGTCGTAGTGCCATTGGACCCTGTAGAAGGATTGTGCTATACCGAATTGGTCCGTGACTATGAGGAAAGTGATGATAAATTGGATCATATCTACAAAATAACAACGTGAGATCAAGACTGGATTAATTCAACAGCTGATACCTCAGATTCAGATGAATATTTGGAGCACAAGAAGAATAGGCTGCATGAAGTATCTACGCTACACTGCAACATGATGAATAAATCTTTACATTGTGTGTCATCGGTGGTAATAAATTTACCCTATTATGATGGATTAACTAACATAGATAAGTTTTTGGATGCTTTTGAAAGAGAAGTCCCTGAGGATGATCGCTTCCATGCATTGGATTTGACGTTGCACACTATGGCCACACGATGGTGGGGTACGCATAAAGATAGCTTTGATGGATGGAGAGATTACAGAAGGATGATGAGGTTTCGATTTGGTTGTCCTAAAGTTCGACCAGCTAAGAAATACGATAGGAGAAATGATCCATGCGATCATGTAGTGAAGTGGACTAAAGCTTATGGAATGAAGCCAAAGCCGGAGTGGGTGCACTTATTCTGTCATACTTTGGATACAATTCCTATGAATTGGTATCTGGAGACAGAGTTTTGCCATAACACTGCAGAGTGGGATATATTAAGGGAAGGATTATTAATGACCTTTAGTTTTGAAGATGGGTTTGAGGGAATTAATGAAGCTCTGCCAGAGATTCAGGCAGTGATCTTCAGAATCCTGTAGGAACCTTTGGAATTGGTTCAACCATATTGGAGCACCCGACTGTACCATGCGTTGCTATTATATAATGTGACCATTGAGTGGGAGGATGAAGATCCAAGAAATATTAATATTCCAGAGGCAGAAGGCCTTCGTGAGGTCGAAGGTCCACAAATAGAGAACCCGGAAATCACGTGCCATTGAAAACCAAGCAAGTGAACATTGGTACTGAAGCTAAGCCAAAATTCACGAATATTGGAGATTACTGGGATGATGCCATAGTGGATAAAGTTGTTGAGTTACTCCATGAGTACCAAGATATTTTTCCTACCAAGTTTTCAGACCTGAAGGGCATCATAGGCGACTTGGGTGTGATGAAAACCACTTTGAAACCAGAGGCGAAGCCTATTAAGGAGAGGTTGTATCGCCTTTATCCCAAATAAAAGGAAAATGTCTACTTGGAGTTGGATAAGATGCTAGAAACAAGCATCATCGAACCTGTGGAAGAATCTAATTGGGTGAGCCCGATGGTGGTTTAGGAGAAGAAATAGAATGGAGAAATAAGGATTTGCATAGATCTAAGGAAGCTTAATGATGCCTGTGTCCATGATCCTTTTTCAACACCATTTATCGATGAGGTATTGGACAACATTGGAGGGCAAGAGGCCTACTCATTCACTGATGGGTTTTCAGGGAACCATCAGATCAAGATCACACTAGAAAATAGGAGAAAAACAACCTTCGTGGCGAAATGGGGTTGTTTTCAATACACAGTGATGCAGCTGGGGCTGAATATTGCGCCTGAAATATTTTCTCACGTGGTTGTTGCAGCATTTAAGGAGTTTATTCATAAGTTCTTGGAAGTGTATTTTGATGACTAGATAGTGTTTGATTTAGTAAAGCACCATGTAGCAAGTATGCAACTGATACTTGATACGTGTCGTAGATAACAAATCGCGTTGAATTTGAAGAAGTGTCTATTCTGTGTCCCCTTTGGGATCTTGTTGGGTGATGTGGTGTGCAAGTAAGGGATGATGGTGGACCCTGCAAAGATCGCGGTAATAGAAAATTTGGACGCCCCAAGAAGTGTCAAATAGCTGCACGCAATACTTGAGCATATAGGATATTACAGGAAGTTCATCAAGGCTTATGCTCAGATTACCTCGCCCATGGAGAAACTACTGAAGAAGGATGCTACATTTTGTTGGTATAAAGAATATCAGTGAAGTTTAGATGTTTTGAAGGAAAATACAGTCACCGCACTGATCTTAGTCTTCCCTAATTGGAAGAAGGAATTCCATGTACATGTCGATGCCTCATGCATTGTGTTGGGAGCAGTGCTAACACAGGTCAGAGAAGGAGAGATGGACCACCCTATAGCCTTCTCGAGTAGGAAATTATCGAAGGTCAAGAAGAATTAATAAATGATAGAGCGCGGAGTGTTTTCCATGGTATACGCACTGCAGAAGTTCATACACTATCTGTTGGGTGGACACTTCAAGATGTACACATATCATTCTACCTTGAAATAGCTGGTCGATAAGCCTGTGTTGGGAGGGAATATATGCCGATGGTTGCTACTATTCCAAGAGTATGAATTTGAGGTGATTTTGAAGCTAGGATAGTTGAATGTAGGACCTGACCATCTGTCATGGATCGAAACAGGAGAGGGGCCAACTAATTTGGAGGAAGGGTTGCCCGATGCGCAGCTCTTCACAGTGTGTGTAGCAAATAACTACTTTGTAGATATTATTCAATTTTTGACTATAGGGATGGCACCAAGGGGGCATACAAGTCAGAAAAGGAAGGAACTGGTAGTGTTGGCTTAGTGGGTTCCGACCCAGGTTCAGAGTTAGTTGCGCCAAACAAATCCCTACACTATTGGCCCTTTTGCCATCAATCCGTGGAGCATAGGCTGAATTCTCACCCAAAGTAGTATGGGGGGATGTTGGAACCAAGTTTCCGCACCCAGAGATTAGTGTGATGTTGTTTTGTGACCTAAATATACCTTCGCACATATTGATAAGCCCTTATGGCTTATTGATGTAACTCCCTTTAATCATCCTCTAGACCTCCGCGAAGGTCTACGACTAGCTTTTACAGGCCCTGAACTGGTGACTTAACTAATTACGCACATCATAGATTACTTGTACCCTAGTATTTACTTATATCTCCTTAACTATTCAATAAATTTATCATCCAATGATATATTCTTCGCGTAAACACTTAACATCAATTGCGTTCGAAAAACAATATAAATCAAGTAAATTCGTGCATCAATACATTACTATTTCATACAACTATTATTCATCACAGTATAAGGCACATTCATAAATAAAATAAGTAAATGGATAAACACGAGAATTTATACAATAATATTCTTTATTGATAATCAGTTAAGCTTATAGACTCAAGACTTCCCTACGCACTCAGCTGCAGGGGTACATGCACCCAACTGTGGACACTACTCTAGGCCTTTGTGCACACAGTTGCAAAGCCTTCCTTCCTACTTTTCTACGCTTATTCTCTAGACTGTTTCCATAGACCAAAACTCATCACTTGCCTTAGAAATCCCTAAAACACACCTACTTATACAATCCCATGATCCGCGGACCATGGGTAGATCTTCAAGAGCCGACTCAAGTTACATAAAAGAATAGTAAAACCCTTTTTGGTTCTTTAACTATCTATGCACTCCGCGACCACAATTTGAGGATACTTTACATCTTTTTACATAAAAGTTGGGTCTTTTCCCCAAAATTGACCCAAGGGATCCCATCCCAATAGGCCCCCAACACAAAGACAGTGACTCACCCTCGATTCACTCAGCTGGCGTGGAGATCTTGCTGCAAAGATCCCCTAGCTCCACTTGTGCAACCACTACTTTAGCCGTGCTCTACATGGCTTCCTACTTGATCTGTTCTACCAGTTGCTCTGTGGTTGGTCCTACACTGTCCTGCTTAAGCTTCTGTTGCATACTTTGCAAGTTCACCAACTTTTCCTGTATGTTGGCTGAGACTATGTAGGATTCATCCAACCAAGGCCCCAACCCGGCCTTAAGAAAAACCTATTTCTTTTGTGCTGCTTTCACCTGTGTAACAATTTTCTTAACCTCTTGCATCTTGATGAGGTGTTGTGCTGTAGAAACGGTGCGTATCGTTGCCCTCACATCATTATATTGCTACTAGAGCTCGTGGACCTATGTATCTAATACCTGTAGGGTGGGATCTTCCTACAGGGTAGTTACTACGTCCATAGCCTGTTCGAACAGCGTGATGCAGTCCCCCACCATAGAATCCACCATAGTGACTCCATCTTTAACAACGATTTCACGTTGTTCCCTAACCTCTGGCGGGGTTGAAGGCTATGACTTCAGCTCCACTTCTTTTATCTTCATGTTCAACTTGAACTGAATGTTAACCACCTTTGCCTTGGCATCGCGCATGCCCGTAGCAAGTTTTTGATCTTTTCCTCTAGTGATGCCTCCTCAGGGATATGCAGTTCTAGTACCACTTTGAATGCTTCTACTACCGCGGTCCCTAGCTGGGAATTTTGTGCCTGGATTGTCTCCTTTGCCTTCAGCACCTCTGTCTTGTCAATGAACATATGTTCATTGTTCACTTTATATTCACTGATAAGGCTAAACACGCACTATTCCCATGCTCTGACTTCCTCTATCACACCTATCTATAGTGTGTGAAGATACTGAGTGGGGAGCATGGCCAGGCTGAGTCGATATTATTCAGAGAACTTACGATGACCTTGTCATCAGCTGCCTCCATGCTCAATGATCCTTTCAGTTGTGCGACTTCCTGAAGATCTATTGATCTGACCATCTCGGCTGCCTGGCTGATCCCAGTTCCATGCTTGTTGGTGCAATGCTTACCTGCCATGCACCTATCTAGATCCTATTGGGCTAGATCTGTAGTTCATGCACATCCTTTTGCATGGTAATTAGTGCCTGATGTTGCTGCTGTTCGAACTGCTGGAGCAGTTCCACTATAGTATCATGTACAATATCTTCAATCTCTTCAAGATTGCCTTTCATTAGTGTGATTGGATCCAACAATGGCTTTGTCACTTTCAACTTCTTTTGCGGCCCTTCCTTTTCTTGCTCCCTGTATCTCTTCACCCAGAATTGTGTGCCTTGTTCTTCCTCTCCGCCACCACCTTTCTCTGACTGTTCCTCCTCTATCTGGGCGAAGGGTACTTACCACTCTACTTGGAGTCGCACTCTACTTGTTCAACCTGCTGCTTCATAGCACGCTCCTTCTCTTGTTGGGCCTTCTCCTCGACCTCTTTCCTTCGCTTCTCGGCCAACTGTTGGACCGCCTGCTTCGTTGCTTCCTTGTTTTTCTTCTTCACAAATTTTTCTAGCGCCTGTAGCTAGATTGGATGGAGAATGCCAATCTACCAGCCAATGCTTGACGATTTCCTGGATGGCGTCTTCCATGGCCAAGTAAGGTAGCTCAAATCATTTTTGTTGCAAATCCTTCTGCGCCCTAGTGTACACATGATGGAAGTCATATTTAAACTCCACATGCTCCATTAGTTGCTCATATATGGTTGGATACAACCCTGGTTTCTGGTTGATGGCCATGGGAAGGCTTGCCTCCATCAAAGGCTAGAAGACTTTGGTCTCCATGATCCGCGCGACGTCCTTTGTGGCCCAAAGGGAGGCAAAATGTGCAGCCTTCGGTAATCATTTCTCCAAGGGAGGAAACTGACTGTCCTTTGGCAGCTCCCAAGCTACGAGCACAATGGAGAGAAACAACCACACGTAGTGGAAGGTTTTTGTCTCGTTCTAAACCTTGCAAAAATTCACAAGGAACTCACTGCAGAGGTAGCACGACCAAATGAATTGCACGCCCTCCACACACTCTGCAACTAATGAAATTCCTGGCACCAAAACCTCATCCGTGCGGAATTTTCTCATGACTTTCCCAGCTAGGATTTGTGTAGCAATTTTCACCACGGGGTCAGTGATAGAGGTGATGGAGTACCCACACGGATTCTTCACTAGCCTAATTTTTTCCTTCATCTTCTCTGCAAGGTCACGCTTTTGCCAAATTACTTGGTCGGATTCAACCCTAAGTGTGGCAAGAGCGTGATTCGATGGATCAACATATCTGTAATTGGGATCGGCGCGCTCAGCCACAAACATTTGTCATGCACCAGGGTTATAAATTGCTTGATAATGATGATATTGACGTTGGAGCTATGGTAGTGGGGCACCCACAGTAGGTTCATCAGCCACGACTGATTCACCCTGCCAATCCACTCCACTGGCTCCAATGCATTGACACCATATTCCTTATAGTACACCCTCTTCATGTAGTTTTTTGTCACGTGGTGGGGCAACCTCTCCTGGTACGCCAAATCCCAATCCTCCATCTTTAAATGGGGAATTCGTGCAAGGCGTGGACCTTCAAAGGTGATACTTTCTGATACTAGGGCCGTATTTATGAGGAATTTTGCCGCATCTCGGTCCTAAGTGACCTTCACCTTTCCCTTTTGCAAAGGGATATAATCTGGTAACTTGGAGATGGACTCCATGCCCTCGAAATCTATATCCTACACACCCTCTTCGGCCTTCAAATCTACCACTTTCACCTTATCCCTCACTAGTTGTTTCTCTTTTCCCTAGGCCTCAGTAGCAAAGTGCTTCCTCAACGACTCATGCACAAACATGGGCTTATTTTTCTTATCTTTCTTTGGCTTGGGGTTTTCACACACTGATGTAGGCTTCGGCCTAGGCAATCTGGGCACCGTAGGCACAGGAGCTGGAGCCTCCATGCTCAAAACCTCTGGAGCCACTCCTTTGAAGGCAACAGTCCCTCTGGTGCTTGCAGTTTCACCTGGTCCTAACATCGTGTTGCGGATAAATTGCTGGGTATGCTCAGGCAAGGTATCGAAGATAGAGCTAGAGACTAAATCCGTGAAAAACTAAGGATTCATAAACAATGGACAGCATAGCGCAAAAATTCTAAGGATGAAAAGTGTTCATTGCTGCATGGCCACGCCTAATTTATAGGCGAATTTGAATTCAAATTCGACCATTCCCCCAAAATCCATCCATAAATGCTAATTTAGTGGTAGATCTCCAAGGATTTTACTCTTAAATTCAGGCTTGAAGGCCACCCCCCCCCCCGCTCCTCTTAACTGTCTCCTCACTGTCAAATCATGAACAGTGACTGTAACGATCATTTTTTGGTTGTTCTTCACAGTACCTCCCTCTGTATCACAGCTCCCTTCGCGTTGCTCCTGGTACAGTGACATCACCCTTATTCGCGCAACCCCCTTGTCGCGTAGCTCTACAAACCAGGGAAGTGTAGTTTATATTCTTGCACTTTCTTGTACCTACCTGGAGCGCTAAGACTGTGCTACTGTCATGTAGTCATTGGGCTGGATCCCCTGTGTATGGCTTCAATTGGCTTCCATTTACCCTTCTCGGAAATGGATCTCCATTCAACTTCACAAGCTGAACTGCACCACCATCTGTAATTTCTTTGATGACATATGGTCCCAGCCAGTGCATCTGAAAATTCCCTAGAAACTTAGCAAACTTACTGTCATATAATAAAACCAAATCATTTACCTTGAAGGTGCATAGTTTGATGTGCTGATCATGCCAAGATTTTTCATGTTCCTTCTGAAGTTGTTGATGGAATCTAGCCAAAAACTGATCTTCCTCAAGTTCCATTAGTTGCAGGAGCCATTCTTCTAAGGCTCCACAATCCACCATTCTTGTGAAAGTCGTTATGTGTAGACTAGGCATGATATACTCCATAGGAATCACAACTTCTATGCCATAGACCAACCTAAAAGGTGTCTTACCTATGATATTTTTTCAAGTAGTCCTATATGCCCATAATATTGCTGGTACGTGCACATCCCAATCATTCCATTGTGCATTGCAAACCTTCATCAGCGAATTCTCCAATATCTTATTAAAAGCCTCAACCATTCCATTGGCCTGAGGGTGATATGGCGTACTCTTCTGATGGTAAACCTGAAACTCTTCTGTCAGTGCGGTGATCATTTCATTGAGAAAATGCATATCGTGATCACTCATCAATAACTTCATGAAACCAAACCTATTCAACACATATTCAAACAAAAATTTTGTTATTTTTGCCCCTGTATAGTCCTTCACAGGCTATGCCTTCGTCCATCTTGTCAAATACTCTTTCGCGGTGATAATATAACGTGCACAAGTTTTCTTTCCTGGGGGTTGAATTGGTCCTACAAAATCAATTGCCCATTTCTCAAATGGCTGCAATGAAACCTGCAGATTTAGAGGCATCTTATCCATCCGCGATGGTCTAACCGTTCGCTGACATGCATCACATGCCCTATAATATGCTTTAGAATCTTTATACAGTGTAGACCACCATGACCCAACACGTAAAATATTTTGCGTTGTTGCCTTTCCTACATAATGCCCCCCTGAATCTCCTCCATGAGCTTCAACAAGGATATTGTTCCATTCAAAATAGGGCACATGACGTCGAAGTATCTCGTTCGATCCCATTTTATACAAATGGCTTGCAATTACAGAAAAAATTTGCCACGCACACCACCAATTTTTTCTTCTGTTGACTTGTGTATCCCTCTGGAGTTGTTCCTTTAGTTAGGAAGTGGATAACATCAACGAAGTGATTATCCTCTATGTGCACCATGAATAGTTGCACATCAAGAAGCCCTTCCTCCAAATTAGTATGATCCTCTCCTATTTCAATGTGCGACAAATGGTTTGACCCTCCATTCAACATTCCTGGCTTCATAATTACCTCGAAATCACATTCTTGAAACAAAAGCAGCCATATGCATCTTTCATCCCCTAACATAGGCTTATTGACTAGATACTTCAATATACAATGGTCTGTGTACATCTTGAAATGTCTACCTAGTAGGTAATGTTTGAATTTCTGGAGCGCGTACACCATAGCTAGTCCTTCGTGCTCTGTTGTCGAATAATTATTTTTAGCCTTTGACAACTTCCTGCTCACAAACACTATACGTTGATCCATCTCCCCTTCACCAGCCTACGTCAGCATTGCTCCCAACGCAATACATGAAGCATCAACATGTAGGTGGAATCCTTCTTCCAATCTAGGAATACCAGGATCATCGCGGTGACCGTTTTTTCCGTCAATACATCCAGACTGCATTAAAATTCTTCATCCAACAGAATCTAGCGTCCTTCTTTAGCAGCTTTTCCATCAACATGGTAATCTGAGCATAGCTCTTAATGAACTTTCGATAGTATCTAGTATGGCCCAATGTTGCACGCAGTTGTTTGACACTTCTTGGTACCTCCAAATTAACTACAACCACGATCTTAGTAGGGTCCACCATTAATCCTTTCTTACAGACCACATGACCCAGGAAGATTCCGAAAGGGACACAAAACAAGAACTTTTTCAGGTTTAGCCCAATTTTATACCTTCGACATGTATCCAACGTTAGGCACAAACTAGCTACATGACACTTTACTAGCCCAAATATTGTCCAGTCTTCAAAATATACTTCCAAGAAATTTTGAATAAATTCTTTGAATGCCACGATGACTACGTGCAAAAATATCATCGGCGCAATCCTAAGTCCAAACGGCATCAGTGTGTACTGGAAACAACCCCATTCCATCACGAAGGTTGTCTTACTCTGATCCTCCTGCACGATCTTAATCTGATGGTACCCAAAGAACCCATAAGGGAATGAGTAGGCCCCCTTCCCTCCAACATTATCTAGTACATCATCTGTAAATGGTGTCAGAAAAGGATCATGAATGCAAGCATCATTAAGTTTCCTAAGATCTACGAAAATTTGTATTTCTCCCTTATGTTCCTTTTCCTGGACTACCATTGGGCTCACCTAATTAGATTTCTCGACTGGATCAATAATGTCTGCCTCGAGCATCTTACCCAACTCTAAGAGGACCTTTTCCTTATATTTGGGATTAAGGTGATATGGTCTTTGCTTAATCGGCTTTGCGTCCGGCTTCAAGGTAATTTTCATCTCGCCCAAGTCCCTATGATACCTTTTAGGTCTGAAAATTTGGTAGGAAGCAAGTCCTAATATTCACAGAGTAATTCAATGACCTTATCTATTGTGGCATCATACCAATAATCCCCAATCTTCACAAACTTCGGTTATGCTTCTGTACCAATGTTCACTTGTCTAGTTTTAAGTGGTGTGGTGATGTGTGGATTCTCTATTTGCGGTCCTTCAACTTTGCGGTGGCCTTCTGCTTCCTGGGATGTTAATATTTCTTGGATCCTCATCTTCTCCTTCGGCAGTCATATTATAGTGTTCCAGCGCATGGTGCAGTTAGGTGCTCCAATCTAGTTGAATCAATTCCAAAGGATCCTGCGGTATTTTGAAGATTGTTGCCTTAACCTGCTGTAGCGCTTCATCAATGTTTTCAAACCCATCCTCAAAATTGAAGGTCATAAAAAATCCTTCCCTTAAGATATCCCACTCCGTACTGTCATGGGGGAGCTCTATCTCCAAATACCAATTCATAGGGATTATGTCCAAAGTGTGACAAAATATATGCACCCACCCTCGCTGTGGCTCTGTTCAATAAACCTTAGTCCACTTTGCTAAATGATCACACGGATCATTTCTCCCATCATATTTCTCAGTACTCACACCATTCATCAAAATTGTCTTTATGAGTTACCCACCATCATGCAGGGGTAGCATGTAGTGCCAAATCTAGTGCTTGGAAGCGATGTTTCTTAGGTACTTTTTTTTCAAAGGCATCCAAAAAATTATCTACATCAGCTAAACCATCATAATAAGGTAAATTTATTACCTCTGACAACACAGAGCACAGTGATTTAGTCATCATATTACAACGCAGCGTAGATATTTCGTGCAACCTATTCTGCCAATGCTCCAACTCTTCATCTGAATCTGATGTACAAGAACTTTCGTGGCCCCATGCAATTCGTCCATCCACCATCGGATTAACCCAATCTTGTTCTTGTGATGTTATTTTATAGATCTAATCCAAATCATCATCGCTTTCTTCATAGTCACGGACCGATTTAGTATAGCGCAGTCTTTGTGCAAGGCCCAATGGTACTACTACGCACATGATTTTCTTTCGAATGATATCATCCACTTCTTCAAATTAATGACCCCATTCATATAAATAGCCCAATCAACTCCCAGGAGTGCATGGTATGGATTTCTATCATAAAAAATATCTATCACTTCGAAATTGGCCAGCACGCTTGCTCCTTCTATATCTATGGTTACTCCACGCAATCACCCCATAGGGATAATATTTTGTTGATTTTCCATCCTTAATTGAATCGGAGACCATTGCAGTGCATGTCTTCCCATTATTTCCCATGTTTGTTTAGGAAAAAGCTTCGCATAAGATCTCAGATCCAAGATAACCCAGTCCATCTCATAATCTCTTATTTGTGCAGTGAGCCTCATTTTGCGTCCTGTTCTAGCCTTGTGGTTGCTGATTTTTCTAACTGTGCGGTGCCCTTTAGGGGCATTTTCCTTACCCGTGCATTTATTTCTCAATTCTTGCAGCCCTTTCATGGCCTTTCTATCATGCAGCAGCTTCATACAAGTCTCCAAGAAAGTGGTAAGCATAGAGGGGTCAACCTTTGTGGACAATTTATCCTAACTTCCTGAGGTAGAGGCCTCAGCGAAGCTCTTCTTAGCTTTCATGAATGTTCCTTCGCGTGCTCTAGATCAAAACCAGTCTGCTTTTCTGGAGCCTTGTGGACCCATCCAATTTCTTCATATTTCTTCCCTTTATCATCACCAATGATCATTCCGCTTTGCAGCACAATATTCACATTGGGATCCTCCTCGCGGGGCTCATCCCTCATCATCTGTAGGTTCTAAGTAGGTTGCTGAGGCTACGCCTTCTTCTCCTTCATTTTAGCTATCAGCACTGGGCATTCTTCAATTACATGGTCAAACTGAGAACAATATTGACATGACGGGCATGTTTGGTTCGTACATTCCTGTGTGTAGTGTCCTGGTGTCCTGCAATTATAGAAAATGACTTGTCCATGACCTCTACCAAGTCCTCCTCCTCCTTGGCCTCATTCGCGCCCCTGATATCCTCCACGCGCTCCCCCAGTGCCCTGATCCAAAGGCCGAGTTTCTGCTTGCATTCAATATGTGAGTTTCTTTCCATAATTAATTCGTAACTACGGAAATGGTGCTAATCATGGCCCGCTGATTTTTAGAAATTGCAGAAATTGTTGTGGTGTATGTACAAATTTTTGTAGCAAGTGATACTTATCCGTTACATGTTTTCCAGCTACCTGACAAATAGTGCACCATAGCGTGAGTCCCACACTTGCTCCTACTGGCGCTTCCTATCTCAGGGGCATTGGCACTCCTCCTTTAATACAATTCGCGAAGAGAAGGCAATGATATTTATCATGCCCCTGGATTTTACACTTAAGTCACCAGACTTCTTCGCGTACCTCCTGCCGAGTCCCTTTTTCTTTTTTCAAGCTCTGCAATTCCAAGCACAGATTTTGTAACTCCGCATGAATCTATTGAACTCCCAAGGAATCATCCTGGATAGGGGTTTCGTTCAATCTCATCATTGTTTCCAGAGCTTCCGCCTAAGTTCCTATCTTTTGTTGCGACAAAGTGTGATGAAGTAAAATTATAAGTGCGAACACAAACAAATTCCTCTAGCCCAATAGTGGGTCTAGCGACAACTGATACATTCTATGGAAGATTTCTTTAGTTAGAACCAATTAATAGGGCCTACCTCTTAGTATGCTTATCTTGTTTTATGATGTCCTTGCTTGCTCGCTCTAGCTATCTCTCGCTTCCTTCTTCAAACACCTGAAACAAGTAAACAACAACAAACAACAACCGTGATAATAGACAAATTGTAATTCAACCTACTTAACAAGTCAAGAAACATTAATCCATGAATATGTAAGATGAAAAATCATGTAGGAAATCAATCGATAGTTTCAAATATATTGAATCAAGAAGAGATTACAACCATTTTCTTGACGTTGCCATTCTCTTCTGACAAGACTAGGTTCCCACACACTTCTGCTAGCATTCCATGATGTCCTAAATCAACAATATTTTTAAGGTTCTTCCCTTTAGGCTTCACTCCAAACCAAAATCACACTTCTCCCTCACACAACGAGAGAGCTACAACTATCAATAGTTTGTTGCTTACTCCAAACCAAAATAGCACTAGCACACCAACATTAACACTAGATTGTGCTTGGGAAGAAGGGAGGTTTATATAATATGAATGGATGGGAGATAGATCCTCTTCTCATGGGAGAAGGTCTTATCCCTTGAGGTAGTTCTATCATTATAGGGGAAAGGAGCTCAAACTGACATCCTTGACCGCATCCGGCCAAACCATTTACCATAATTCTGTTACGAAGCTTCTAGAACTGCAAGCTTTGGCTCTTAATTTAAAAGAAAATCCATAATAGGATCGGCGTGACTTGAACACAACTCAGTCACTCCGGTCGGCACTAGGGACAATAATAATCTCTACACATTAGCATGGGGAAGACAAGGGCCATTAGTGTCAGTCTTTTAAACTGGGAAAAACAGAAGTTTCAAGGGAAATGGTGGAAAAGGGAATTGATCTGCTCATGAAGATGGACACAATGGGGGTTTCTTCATAACGGGAAAGCATGTATGGTTCATGGTAGAGGTTCTCTAGGATCAAGGAATGGGGAGTACAGGGACAATGACAAAATGTTGTGTAAAAAATTCCCCCTAAAGTGTGAAGGCCGAAATAGAGTGAAGGATGAAATGCTTTATGAATCAGTGCGGGGAATCATAGTCTTCCGTTGGAAAACTTGCAAGAAAGTATAGATACATATACATAACTGAGAACTCTGTCAAGTGATACATGAATCGTGGCATGCACACAGCCATCCATAGAATGATCATGTAAATGGATCCAGGTATGGGTGTAGCCATCCATTAAATATGATCACAATGAAACCAAGTGATCCAAAAATGGATCCTAGATAAACCTCTAAGTCTAAAAGACTTCACATAAGAGGTAAAAGGTGCCAAGTGGCACAAATCCTTTGTAAATAAAAGGAAAATGAAAGTTGTATGCTTCTCTCAGAAATAGTCTCATTGTAGAGATCCCTTCATTATGAATCCAACGCAACTTGAATGGGTGAAAACGGACTTCAGATGGGAAAGTTATCATAAAATGAAGCTACCCTTTTTCAAAGGAAAAAGAGGCAAAAATCCCTTGATAATGGGTCCTAAAAACCCTCCAAGTCTTCCAAATCTCCCAAAAGGGAGAAACCATCGCAAAAGGAGAAGTTTAGATATCTTCGGCAAAATCACATAACCAATCTTTTGTCAACGCGTTTCGAACCAACCAGTGTGGTTCATCGTCAGGACAAGTTGAAGCACCAATCTGGATTATGCTTGATTAAATAGAGTGTGCAGAGACTCCAACAGCTATAATGCTAACGGCTAAATTTTGACCCAATGATCCTGGTCAACCACAAAATTCGATAATTAATATTTTTATAAATAGCTTAATTAGATATATTAATATCTCAAATCTTAAGGGAATCCAAATATTATTATTTAAATTATAATGGTCATTATATCTCATAACATATAATAAATAATCTACATTTAATATTATTTAAATTAATAAATCATTATTATTTTATAATTTAATTCTTTAAAATATTTCTTATTAAATATAAAGGTTCATTAAAATAAAAATAATATATGTTTATTAAAAAATCTTAATAATTTATAATTTCAAACATCATTATTCCTAGAATTAAGATATATTAGGTAAAGTCCACTAGCATAACTAATATTGTTTGTACATCATAATTTAAAATATGATGTACAAACAATATTAGTTATGCTAGTGGACTTTACCTAATATATCTTAATTCTAGGAATAATGATGTTTGAAATTATAAATTATTAAGATTTTTTAATAAACATATATTATTTTTATTTTAATGAACCTTTATATTTAATAAGAAATATTTTAAAGAATTAAATTATAAAATAATAATGATTTATTAATTTAAATAATATTAAATGTAGATTATTTATTATATGTTATGAGATATAATGACCATTATAATTTAAATAATAATATTTGGATTCCCTTAAGATTTGAGATATTAATATATCTAATTAAGCTATTTATAAAAATATTAATTATCGAATTTTGTGGTTGACCAGGATCATTGGGTCAAAATTTAGCCGTTAGCATTATAGCTGTTGGAGTCTCTGCACACTCTATTTAATCAAGCATAATCCAGATTGGTGCTTCAACTTGTCCTGACGATGAACCACACTGGTTGGTTCGAAACGCGTCGACAAAAGATTGGTTATGTGATTTTGCCGAAGATATCTAAACAATGTTATGGATCATAGAAGTCTAAATTCGTTAAAAGGAGAAGTCTTGGAAAATTCAGATTTACACTAGTGGAACCCAAAAACATGAAGAAAACCATGAAAATGAGACTAAGGCTTAAGTCAACAGTGAACAATAGTCGTCGGATCTGGCCGATCAATGGTCCAGATCCGATCGACAATCAAAATCGGTAGTGGCTATCGGAGGCAAACGGATGCATACGTGATGGGACTAGGCCAATGTGGTACCGCGATCGTCGATATCAGTGGATCGTAATCGGCGCTGGCATAGACCCTATCATATGGGAAAGACCTCGAGCTTGTGCGATCTGTGATTGCGACTTGTCGCATCGCAATATCACATCAGCGCATTACAACAAAGTGGTTATATGTTATATGTTATATATTCGATGCGACGGCCAGACCCGACGGGGCGATAAACGACATTTGATATATTTTGAATTCCATTAAAAGGGCAGTTTTATGTGTATTTCGCATATTTCGTTAATAAACGAAAAGTGAAGGAATGTGCCCAACCCAATGAAACTAGACCCGAAAGGGTTTCAAAATGCCTCTGTATAATATTTCAAGTCCGACAAGTGGGATTTTCCCATATATTAATGTATTTTTGTATATTTCATTATCAAACGAAATACGAAGGAAAACCTTGGAACAGGCCATTTGCGACTTGTGACAGTGACTTGTGGGCGGACCTGATGGGAGTTTAGGGCACATTTATGAAAAATTGAAGTCCGAGAATAGTGTTCTCTACAGATTTTCCCGTGTTTTATAGTGTTCTCTGTGTAAACAGAGAACGACTATTTTTGAAGGATTTAAAGTGTCGATGGGTCCATTCCATTACGGAACAGGTGGTCGCCTACCCTAAATGCATGATGCAATGATTATTGAATGCTAGAAGAGGGATTTGAGCGGACCAAAGCTGGAGGTGGTAGAGTCCAAGAGGGAAAATGAACAAGGAACGCGATTTGGCTTAAAAAGCCACAAAACAACAAAATGAAAAGATTGTTGGTTGCTGAGGGTGTTGTTGGTGTTTTTGTTACTGAAAGCCAAGCTAAAGCAAGAACCTAAGGCAAAATAGGTAGCGCAGAAGCCAAGGAGGTAGCATAGAAGCAAAAGAGTAGCTAAGGGAGTTACTTGGAAGCCAAGTGAAAAGCCAAGAAGGCTGTAAATTGATAGAGGGCCAAGAAGCCAGAGCCAAAGAGCCAAAGAGCTAGAGCCAGAGCCAAAGAGCCAGAGTCAGAGCCAAGAGCCAAAACCAAGAGCCAAAATCAAGAGCCAAAGAGCCAGAGTTAGAGCCAAGAGCTAGAATCAAGAGCCAAGAGCCAGAGCCAAGAGCCAGAGCCAAGAACCAGAGCTTTAAGAGCCAAGGGATAAATTGGTGTCTGAACCCACTTTTTTTGTGTAAAAATAGCAGGAGTTAAGCAAAGAGTTTGTAAAAAACACTTATACCATAATCCCAAAGAGCCTAGTTGAATTAACTAGAGCTCATGGAGATGTAGCCCAAGAGTTGTGGGTGAACGCCTAATTAAATTGTTGTCTTCTGTGTGTGTTTTATTGTTGCATTGTCTCTACTGCCATATTCACTATTATATGCACTTATGTATATGTTTAAGAACATTTACATATAAGCTAAAACAACATATTTTTAAAGAATATAAGCATTTTAAAACAAGCATAAGCATCCACTACATTGTCAAGCTTATTCTTAATTCCACATTGGTTAATCATTAAGACCTGGGAATATTCAAGCTTTGGAGGTGGGAGAGGTTCTTGTAAGCTAGACAAGAAGCCCGAGTGCCCCATTTTCAGATCAGGTGGTATCAGACCCTAAGTTTGGTTAACCACACCTTTAAGAAGGTTATATCAGAATGCTTGATTAACAAAGCAAAGACTGCATGTCTGAAAGGTGTTTGAACAACAAGAGGCTGATTGTATCGTGTTGTCCAGACTGACCATTTTCTGAGTTTTCAGAGGTGAAGGGGAAGCTATTGATAGCTCGGTCCAGGAAGGACAAAGGGGAAAGAGAGCTGAAGGCACTCTTCTTATCCCATGGGACCTCAGGCAGTCCTTAAAGCACAAGAGGTTTGTTGCAAAAGGTTGCTGAAATAAGCTCTTTATTTATCTTGTTGAAGTTTTTTTTGTTCATTGGCATAATGACAACTTCTACAAGTGGGTCCTCAAATTATTCTCTCTTCACAAGAATCTTTGATGAAGACATGAAGCAAGAATTGTCCACCATGATGGATATGGTGAGAGAAATGTATGAGGATGGAAGGAAGAGCAACATGCTTAGAGAGCAGTTGAATTCCGTGAAGGAAGAAAAGCAGTTGCTTACTGATAGACTGTAGGAAATGGAGAGGAAACTTCATATTTCCAATATGAACCTGAAGAGGATGCATGAGTTGGAAACAAAACTCTTTTTTTCCCAAGAAGCCTTAGTCAAGTATCATCTTGAAGAAGAGGTAAGCCATTCCAGTTTGTCTCAAATTCCTCTGAGAATGCTTATATTGGTTCTTTTGAAAAGCATACTAGAGGCATAGGTTCCAAGCTAATGTCCAAGATGGGATATAATGGAAAGGGCTTGGGAAAGCATGCACAAGGTATTGTTGAAACAAAAATGGTTGAGGAAAGGCCTAAGTATTTGGGTCTTGGCTATGGATAGTCTTATGGACAGAGTTCCAAAGCTGCCATGAAGGCCATTGAAATAATCCCAAAAAGGAATTTCATTTCATGTCCTCTACCTCAAAAGTGTGAAGGTTGTATTCAAGAGGAATATAATAGCTTGAAACATCAATTACAGTATGCAGGTGTTCAGAAGCATACACTTGAACCAGAGAGTTGGGGAGACTCCATAGCCTCGAAGAGATTGATGGTGTTCCAAAGGGAGCCACTTCTTCATTTTCTTCACCTCCTCATGAAGGAAATAAAGGTGAAAGAGGCAGGTATAAATCTGGTTCTAATCATATTCCTTTTGATTTTGCAAAGCATGGTAAATTTCCACATAAGTATGGGGAAAGAATTTCTTGTTCCTTTTGTGGGTTTGATAACCATAATGTTTCTAGATGTTGGAAGAGAATGGCCACATACAGGAAGCAGAAGAAGGAAAAGAAGCAAGAAGTCAAAGGTCCATTGGAAAAGGAAAATAATGATGCCAAGAGGATGCACATGTGTTGCACTTTCTGCCATAAGCAAGGGAATATTTCTGCAAAATGTTGGTCACTGAATCTAGCAATGCTTCCACCAAAGTTGAAGAAAGTGGAAAGAGAAGATGGCAGAAATGGAAAGGAAGATTCCATGAGTGACGTGTCTCAGAAAGATTCACATGTTGATGTTGATGTGTAAACAGAGGTAGTACCTTTGAAAGGGATTGGTAAGAAATGGTTAGAGTTCTTATCCGATTAAAATTCCATGTCTATTGATGCATCTACATTATATTTCATTACAACTTCGAAAGTACAGTGTGCTTAAGTGAAAGTTGAAGGATGAAATGCATGCATGAGCATGAGATGCATGAACAGAGGGATGTTGATGATTTCCTTGTTTTTGAACATGTATGTGTAATTAACTTGCAAGGTTTATTGCTTTGACATGCATGTGATGCCATGTTGACTTGGAAGAAGTTAACCTGGTCTCCAAAATGGAGATAATGATGAAGTGTCTTCATCTTCTGAAAAAGAGTCCTAATGGTCTTTTTCTACAAGCTTGACTTGAAGGGTCATTTGTTTAAAGGCATTTTTTGTGGGCTTGTATCTAGTCCATCATTTGTATGAAAACATAATACATGGAGTTGTTCACAAGATGTGAAATCTATTTCTTTTTTTGAAGCAGGAGTTTAGTCCATCCGGTTGTTGTCTGTTTGCCTGTTGTTGTTAACAGTTGTTGTTGGCAACTTGTCAAACAGGTACAAATGAAAGTCTTGTGTAGTAGATGTACTTCACATTTGTTTGAGCCACCTTGGATCAATGATCAAGGAAAATAAGTTCAAACCACCTTCTATGGCCATCTCAGCGAATGTTCTACAAGAAGGCAAGGAGGAAGAAAGTTCTTCCCAGGAAGACCAGCCCATCCAAGAAGGGAAGTGGTCAGAAACTTTGGTTCAGAGGAACTGTGCAAAGACAAGTGTAGGGAGGTTGAAAGAAGAGGGTGATTCACTCTCATTTATTGTTCATATCAGTATATCAGTCTTTTGGAGACCAAAAGTTCTTTTAGTGGGAAGGCGTGATCCAAAAATGGATCTTGGATAGACCTCTAAGTCTAAAATACTTTACATAAGAGGTCAAAGGTGCCAAATGCCACAAATCCTTTGTAAATCAGAGGAAAATGAAAGTCGCAGGTTGCTCTCAGAAATAGTCTCATTGTAGAGATCCCTTCATTCTGAATCCAACACAACTTGAATGGGCGAAAATGGACCTCAGATGGAAAATTTATCATAAAATGAAGCTGCCCTTTTTCAAAGGAAAAAGAGGCAAAAATCCCTTGATAATGGGTCCTAAAAGCCCTCTAAGTCTTCCAAATCTCCCAAAAGGGAAAAACCATCACAAAAGGAGAAGTCTTAGAAAATTCAGATTTACACTATCGGAACCCAAAAACATGAAGAAAACCATGAAAATGAACCTATCGGAGGCTTAAGTCAAGAGTGAATAGTAGCCATCGGATCTAGCTGATCAACAATCCAGATCTGATCGGCAACCGCAATTGGCAGTGGCTATTGAAGGCAATCAGAGGCATACGTGATAGGACTAGGCCGATGCGATACCGCGATCACCGATATTGGTGGATAAGAATCAGCGCTAGCATAGACCCTATCATATGGGAAAGACCTCGGGCTTGTGCAATATGCGATTGTGACTTGTCGGATTGCAATATTGCGTCGGTACATTACAACGGAGCAGTTATATGTTATATGTTATATATGCGATGCGATGGCCGGACCTGACAGAGCGATAAACGACATTTGATATATTTTGAAGTCTGTTAAAAGGGAAACTTTATGCGTTTTTTGCATATTTCGTTAAAAAAAGAAAAGTGAAGGAATGTGCCCGACCCGATGAAACCAAACCCGAAAGGGTTTCAAAATGCCTCTATATAATATTTCAAGTCCGACAAGCGGGATTTTCCCATATTTTAATGTTTTTTCATATATTTCGTTATCAAATGAAATACGAAGGAAAACCTTGGAACAGGCCATTTGCGACTTGCGACAGTGACTTGTGGGTGGACCCGATGGGAGTTTAGGGCACATTTATGAAAAATTGAAGTCCGAGAACAGTGTTCTCTACGTATTTTCTCGTGTTTTATAGTGTTCTCTGTGTAAATAGAGAACGATTGGTTTTGAAGGATTTCAAGCACCAATGGGTCCATTCCGTTACGGAATAGATGGCCATCTTCCCTAAAGGCATTATGCAATGATTATTGAACGCTAGAAGAGGAATTTGGGTGGACCAAAGCCGGAGGTGGCAAAGCTCGAGAAGGAAAATGAACAGGCAATGCGATTTGGCTTAAAAAGCCACAAAACAATAGAACGAGAAGATTTTTGGTTGCTAAGGGTGTTGTTGGGGTTTCTTTTGTTGAAAGGCAAGCCAAAGTAGGAAGCTGAAGAAAAAGAGGCAGCGCAGAAGCCAAGGAGGCAGTGCAAAAGAAAAAGAGTAGCCAAGGGAGTCACTTGGAAGCCAAGTGAAAAGCCAAGAAGGTTGTAAATTAATAGAGGGCCAAGAAGCTAGAGCCAAAGAGCCAGAGCTTCAAGAGCCAAGGGATAAATTGGTGTTTGAACCCACTTTTTTGTGTAAAAACAGCAGGAGTTAAGCTAAGAGCTTGTAAAAAACACTTATACCATAATCCCATAGAGCCTAGTTGAATTAACTAGAGCTCACGTAGATGTAGCCCAAGAGTTGTGGGTGAACTCCTAATTAAACTGTTGTCTGCTATGTGTGTTTTATTATTGCATTGTCTCTACTAACTTATTCACTGTTATATGCACTTATATATGTTTAAGCACATTTACCTATTAGCTAAAACAACAGATTTTTAAAGCATATAATCAGTTTAAAACAAGCATAAGAATCCACTATATCGTCAAGCATATTCTCAATTCCACATTGATTAATCATTAAGACTTGGGAATATTCAAGCTTTGGAAGTGGGAGAGGTTCTTGTAAGCTATACAAGAAGCCTGAGTGCCCCATTTTCAGATCACCAAGGTATGGTCGTAGCCATCCAATAATGAGAAGGATCACAGATGATAACCCATGGTATGGTCACAACCATCCATCTGAAAGAGACATGTATATCAACATAACCATGTCACATCACTTCACAACTTGAACTTTTGTCATCTGAGCCCAAGGTCTTGCACTCCAACACGACTCGATCAAAGTACAAATCCTAACATGTGAAGATATGTGTTGACGTCGAACATGCTAGAAAGTTGCTTGATTACCAGTCAATGATATATATTGTTAACAAGCACGAGAGAAACCACCAACAATGACAATGGTCCTCAAGGTACGATCAGCACAATCCACAGAATGTGAATAGAGGAACTGAAGTTGAACACCTGTGAAATCACTCGATCGAAATCAAATGATGTGAACTTGTCGTCGAGTGCGAAGAACTTCCCATTAGGGCATGCAAGCTCTAAGGTACTGGAAGGGAGTCCCTCGGTCAACTTCTTGGATAATGAGCTAAAGTCAATGGGTAACGACCATGTCGAAGGAGGGCCATAATGTATCCCACATCATTGACACGAGACAAAAGGATGCAAAATGATTTTGGGTGATATAGAGAATTAGAGGTAAATGTAACTGCAGAAGGACAACTCTTGAACATATCGGCAATACAACTGGAAGTTTGGCAGCTTTTGGATCCATAGGATTGGTGGTCATGATGACATGGCAGAGATAAAATGGAAGGAAAAAATGAATGGCTCAACCCAGGAAAGATCAACGATTCAAAGGAGGATATCCCAACCTGACACGAAGCAGAAAGTGTCATGTTCAAGAGTGAGATTCTGACACAATTGATTAGATTTCCAAGTTTTCCCCCACCATTTATGGTAGGTACCCCAATTATTTTGAATCGCAAGCTCTAAGAAGATACAATATGCTCGCACTATAAGTTCATCCTTCGTACAAATCTGACCTAGTAAGTTTAACGAGCCCTAGGGAGGAGAAGCTCATGTTTGTCATGATGACGAATCTGATGTCCTTTAATAGTTTAACGAGTCCGACAATGGTGTAACTCAGTATCTTTTTCCTGTTTAGAGAGTTTGAAAAAGACACATAAAAGAAAACTCCACATGGCCCCTTTTCATACATTTGTGTCTCTTGAGCCCGAAAAGGTAGAAAACGATACTTGAGAGAATCGCTTGACCATTTCAGTCGAGGAGTACCTTTTTCGTAAATAATGCCTCCCAGCCCGAAAAAGGGGTAAACTCATACTGGGCACATGATGTTTCGCATCTGTTAAGCTATTTGAAAGGAAAAGGGCTCGACCATCTTTTCGCTTTTAAAGGGTTGGAAAAGAGCTTGAAAGCGGACCCCCCATTTTACTCTCTTTTATGATTCAAAAGGGAAAAACACTCGGCAATCTTTTCATATGAGCTATAACGAGTCGAGAAAAGAGTTGAAACGTGACTCATCATCATCGTCGAACATCCATCACCTGTCACTGTGCCAAAAGGTAAAGTGGATTATCCAGTTCGTGAGGAAAAATAGGTTAAAATATTTACAAAAACCTGATATTTTCATGAAAAAATGAATAAAAAGGAGAAAAGTAAATATATTTTTAGCATTTACCATTTTACCTTGTTGTGAAAACTTTTTTACTCACTTTTTCTCTAATTGTTCCGGAGCAGATTGTGGGAGATCCGGGAGGTCAAATGTCGAGTTGCTAGTTACAGGTAAGAGCCAAAGCCCTGAGCTCCATTTTCATGTCCTTTATTTCTGTTTTTAACCATTTTTTTTAGTTTTTAATAAAGCCAGTCACGTCGTCAGCACAACTGTTTTTAAAACATGCCCACCAATGCTGTGAATAGGGAAAAACCCTGTTTCCTTAAAAAATCACTGTTAAAACTAAAAAATTATGGGCCAAACATGATTGTTGACTTAAATTAATGGATTTTGCAGGAAAGAATCGCCGAAAATGGTGGACTGGAAAGAGCGGGAACATGAGGATGTGGACATCTAGGCATTGAATGATCTAAATTTCCTGGAAGCTTTGAGGGCTTGCAAGCTCCTCAAATTCTTTCTCACGCCAGGGATGCGGGCCCAACCCGAGTTGCTTCAGTACCTAATTAGTCTTTGGGACATTAATCGGTAAATAATTGTCATTAGTGACTAGGAGATGGAGTTGGAAACTTTAGATATATACTTCATCACTGGACTGCCCTGAAGAGGGGAACCAGTTAACTTGTATGGGTCACGACTGATTGGGGCAAGCATATCTTCATTGCTTGCTGAACACTACCCTGAGGCCCTGAAATCCAGGAGTGGGAAGATTGAGATTTCCAGTGTTCTGGATCTAACACTAAGAGTGCTTCTGTTGAGCATCAATATAGTGGCGGGGTCCCATGTGGAACATGATACCAACAAGTTGAAGTTCCTGTATGCTATTGACTGTATAGCACCTACAATCTTCAACTAGGTAGAGGCAATGAAGACCAACACAAAGCACCAGCTATCCAAAGGTAAGCGGGGGAATCTGAAGCAATTTTACTTTGGATATGTCATCGTGACCTTCTTCTTGGAACGGGTGCCACCGTTCTAGTATCAGCTGACTAAGGTAGATCCTCCTATGCCACGTGATCCACAGATGGCTCGCTGGATTCGTTTGATGCCCAGGATCACTGGGGGTCAACACATGTCATACAAACCTACATTCTTTTCATGGCTACAACAACATAAGATTGTCGTGGAGGACTGGCCATACAGTAGCACTGACTTACGTGGAGATCCGGATATGCCCTTACCAGATGGAGAGGATTTCGATGATGAAGGTAAAAAATCAACTTTTTCATTTTGAGATTTTTTTAATTGTTTTTGGTATATGTGATTATAACATTTCTCTTGTTAACGCAGACATTGGACCAAACCAACCTACTGGGATGTCCCCAATAGCCAGGCGAGTCTCCCGCCCGATTAATGTTGTCGCTCCTTATTAGGAGGGGAGTGACAAAAAGGAGGAGATCGTGAGGAACCTTGAGGGGTTGACGTGTCGTATTCCGGAGTATGCTCGTGTAGGAGACATTCCTCGTCAGTACCAGAGACACGTGGTGGGAGTCTAGGATCAGATCCACCAATTGCTGACTCATGTTGCACGAACTGTATCATGCTACTATGACCACCATGCAGATTAGTTCCTAGGTCCAACACTTACATTTATGAGGTCTGCGTGCCACAGATATATGAGGCCTGCAAGTCGCTAATTTTATTTTGGACACACATATTATTTTTTGGCATTCTGATGTATCAAACATTATCACCATATATATATATATATATATATATATATATATATGCTATATTTTCTTGTCTACTATGGTACAAATGGTTTGTTTTATCTTTTCACATGTTTCGTAAATGTCTATCCAACACATAATTAGCTAATGCATCTGTCAATGTATTCATGCATCTAGGAATATGATGATATGTAATGTAATAAAAATGTCTTTCTAGTAGACGAATACAGAGATACATTCTCAATATTTGAGGGTTTCTGATGGAATATTGCCTGTTGAGTTGAAGGACAACAAGCTGTGAATCCAGGTTGACAACCAACTCTCTAATGTCAAGAGCAATGGCTTCTGACAATAGTTCGATGACCACACTGTATTCAATAATGTTGTTAGTTGTGCGACCTAGACAGATAACTTGAAGGTCAATCAACTCACCGTTAGGGTCATAAATAGCCCATGCTGCGGATGATAAGTTCCGAGTACTACGGCAAGCACCATCAGCGAAACCGATGTTGGGAGTCGCAGACATCTACAAAGCAAGAAAAGCATAGTAAATAGAAAAGTTGTTTGAAAATTAGCACACAAAACCACACTGCACAAAAATTAATGACACACTAATGTACACAAGTAACCATGCAAGATAACCTAAGAATAGTACTTCTTGAGAGAGTCCATGCTCGGACTTAGGTAATCAATCAACATAGATGAACAGCGGAGTTTTACCATTGACATGACGAGTAAGTGTTGGCTCAACAAAATAATAAAGTAGAAATCATATAAGGATTTTCCCCCTTGCCCCCTGGGAGAGGGAGGGTTATGAGTCAGATGACAATCCTATTGCAATGATCAGAAATTGGGAAAAACTTGGGAAGGGAGAAAAATCATGAATCCATGATGGGATAAAGGTGCCCTCAGTTGAAAGATATTGATCATGTCAGGATAAAATGACATGTCAATAGGTGATTGAGAAGAGAACTACTCAAGACACATAGATTTGACTTCCGGGCTAGGCAGGAACGAGGAGTGAGGATGAGTATCAGTCCAAGGTGGTTCCTTGAGATACATGACTTCCATGATACCTTCATCAGCAAGGAGTATCTTGGCTAAGGGATCAGGTGATTCCAAAGTTCCAAGCCACAGGGATTGAGAGTACGTATCGAGAGAGGTGTTCGAATCAAAAGAATCAAAGGATGTGGAGCTTGAAGTTGAAACAATTTCCACGTAATTGACTTCGGTGGGACTAAGCGCCATAACCTCGCCCCAGTTATCAACAAGATATGGTGAAGGTATGACCCAAGGATTAGATTTAACCAAGATCATGTTGACAAAGGCAACATGAGGAGGTGGGAGACGAAAAATTCCCATCAAGGCAGAATCTTTGAAAAGACTTGCCCCCACACTCACATAGGGAGCACCAGTGTGCTTGACATATGGAACATTGTCATCTGAGGAGGAAGAGGCAAAGAAGGACGGTTGGTCGATAGTGAAAATCTTCCCTTGGTGGGAAAAAAGAATCATGCGAAATAGGGAGGAGGCTATAACATGCATAGCATGGGTCCAACTCCAGCCGAGTAGAAGATTGTAATTGAGATTGGTGTCAACAATATCTACCTCGACCTGCATTGTCTTGCCTTCCAAAGCAATGGAATGGTTAGGTAAGACACCGAAGGGTCATGAATTGCACCCATCAAAAGCCTCCAAAGTGTTCAGAGATTCGTTCAAAGTAGGAGAACTAATAGCCTTCCAACATGCGGTTGACATGATGCAGGTGGAAGCAACTTCATCAACGACAGTCCTGTGGATGGTCTTCTCATTGATGATTACCTGAATGAGAAAGGAAATTTGATGAGGGAGGCATGGAACATGGCTCTCTAGATCAAAGCATATAAAATTTGAATCGGTGGGATCAATGCCCCCAATAGCTGACAACAAAGATTTCCGTTGCGATGGGAAACTTTGGAGCACCTCGAGAGCCGACATAGTTGACGACGACTGAGCCAAATCCTCAAAAATATTATAGTGCTAAGCAGCTCAGGCATTAAGATTGTACAAGGATTTCCACAACACACCTCAAGAGGGTGGCCATATAGTAGAATCAGGGTTAGGGTGCTCGATATGAAGAGGGCCAGAACCCAGGCTAGAATAAGAAGGGGTGGCTTCTTTCTCTTTCCTAGCTTCCACGGCAGGAGTTTGATAATATTTCGATCTAGTAGCCACATTAATAGGCATACTAATCATGAACACTTGAGATCTTGAGGAAGTAGATGATTGGGGTTGGTATACAATTTGGGTCTGCTGAGATGGAAACGGCTCTTTAAGGATAGTGGGGGTCCCTTTGAGCAAGCAGCTAGCTATGATCTTCGAGGACAATCCTTAGTGTAGTGATCTTCCTCAAAAATGAGGCAGGGATAATTAGGCTTCTGTTTTGAAGATTCGCCAAGAGACGACTTGGGAGGACCTTGTTTTGGGGCATTGGCCTTACCCTTGCCTTTGCCTTTCTTCTTACCTTTCGAGGATTTGTCTGATGTGGTAGACTAGATAGCATGGACCTCTGAGGTTTTACCAGGGCCAGGTGGATTCTGGGAAGAACTATTAGGAACAAAATTTGAGACTGACTTCTTTTTGGAAGAAGATTTAGCAAGGGTCTGGGATACTGAGCTAATAACTCCATCGACAGGAGGTACATCTTGCGACTTTGATGCTACGGGATCAGATTATGACCGTGGTGCATCGGGTAATAACTCGTACAAAGTGCCAGACTGAGAGTAAACTAGATCCAAGTATTAGGCATGAGCGATGGATTTCTCTTCAGTGACGCATCCACCCATAGTTATATCGTGAGAAATTGGGGCCACAAATGATTTGGTGAATCATTCAGTGAACAACTGATCAACAATCTCAAATTTGATCAGGCAACATCTACGTATCCATTCATGGATATGATTGGAGATGTGTGTCACAGTATCTTGCTTAAGCGATGTGAGAAAATAGGTGCCAATTTCATAGTGAACCGACAGCTGAAAATGCGTGAGGAAAGCCATGGCTAAAGAGTTAAATTCATGGTAAGTACTTTGAGGTAGCTCGATGTACCAATTGGCTGCAGCACCCATGAGGGTTTGTTGGAAAATACAAAGACAAATGGAATCGTCAACGTATGAGATCGAGAGCATGAGAGGTGATATGTCATCACATGGGGTTGAGGATCTTCTTTAGCTTTTCCATCGAACTTTGGGAAATCGCTTGGTATCTTAGATGACACCGGAGGCTAGTATGGTGAATGAAGGATTGGATCATTCATAAGGTGAGATACATCTGGCAACTCAAGTGTGGCTAAGAATGGCAATTGGGTGTTAAAAGGCATGGGAGGTCGATAAGCGGGTCCGAACAGAGGAGCCCATCCCTGTTGGTAAGAATTTTGGCCCCAAACTAGGGGATTTTGGCCATATGGCATCTAAGGTTGCCCCCATTGCAGATTACCTTGACCATAGGGACAATTTTGAACTTGAATACCTTGGAACTATCCAGTCATAGGTTGCTGATAAGCAACGTACGGGTTAAAAGGTTGTTGAGCCTGTTGACCTTGGACATATGGGTATTGGACCTATTGTCCTTGAACATACGAGTGATGAATCTATTGTCCCTGAACAAGAGGATTTTGGACCTGATGTCCTTAGGCATAAGGTTGATAGACTTGTTGCCCTTGGACATATGCATTATGTACCTGGTTCCCTTGACCAAAAGGATTGTGAACTTGGTGACCTAAGGCATTAGGGTTTTGTACCTGATTCCCTTGGCTAGAAGGATTTTGGACCTGTTGACCTAGGACATTATGATTGTGGGCCTGCTGCTGCAGGACTTGACCTTGGCCCTACCCTTGCGAGGGTTGGCCCTGCTGATATGTATACAAGGGTTACTGCTGCCATGATTGGTTTTTTTGTTGCAAGGGTTGACCTTGCGGCTGCAAAATTTGTCCCTGAGGCTGCAGAGGTTGGCCCTGTGAGGACATCGGTTGGGAGTTGTGCGGAGCATATTGCATCTGTTGCTGCATGGTTTGTTACAACTATTGCAAGGGTTGACCTTGCGTTTGTTGTGGTTGACTTTGCTATGGGATAATTTGTCCTTGCAGTTGCACAAAGAGCCCTTGTTGCAACAAAGGTTGCCCTTGTGGTAACAAAGGCTGCCCTTTTCGTTGTAGAGGTTATCCTTGTTGTTGCAAGGGTACTTGAATAGTGCCTGGGAAACTTCTGAACTGAATCTGGCCATAGCCACCTTGGAAAGTGGATGAGCTAGGCTAAATGTACTGCCCAAACTGAAGGGTGTAAGGTTGATTAACCATTCCTTGAGAACTGTTGGCTTATAGGGTCCTGTCCTAGGTTCGAAAGAACTATCTAGCCAAATAAATCTCGCAGCTACCAGCACTTTCAGCAACAGCCCGCAGAGTGCAGACTGAGGTCTCACCTGAGGTAGTAAGGGAGGGTGCTGGAACCAGGTTTCCGCACCCTAGGGATGTCTAGATGTGGTCTGGAAGGTTCACGCACCAACCTGCAGCTTCGCTTTTCTTGGTATTCGCACACATCCAGAATGCTTATATCTTTTTATTAGTGTGTCCTTTAGAGATCTAAGTTATTAGATGCATTATTCCATTCAAATCTACTTAATCGGGTCCTTAAGAAAACATTTATTACAAATAACCAAATCACATATTCAAAGTAAACCCAGATTCATATATGCATATTCAAGATTGTAATTAACAGTGCATAGATTCCATAACCATACAATAGATCAGATTCACGATAATCCAAGCTTAACACAAAATTTCAGAATAACTTATCTTTATTAACTATCTTTACCAGTAAATCCACATCCACCCTACGCACTCAGTAGTAGGGGTCCACGCACATGGCTATAGACTCTTCCAAGCCCCTGCGCACACAGCTGCAAAGCCTCTATCTACCACCCCAGCCCTCGATTCGGACTTACAGACACTTTCCTCTTACAAACCCATTACATTCTGATCAGAACCCATTTTCAAAAGAATTGCCTTTTCCTCATAGAACCACGCTCTATTTATACCTTCCTATTGTCTGCAGACCGACTTACTTCCTATTACTTTACATTATTCCTTGGGCAAACAACCCTTTGACTCGAACTTTTACATTTCGCGCTTCGCATACTTCGGAGTTTTTACAATATTTTAATCCTACTTTTTGGGCTTTCTACCCCAAAACCGTTTCGCGGGACCTCCGCTACCCAACAGTCCCCCAACACAATCATCGTGACTTGTCCCGAGTCACTCGCCGGCGCGGCTAGATGCTCTACCTTGGCTTCATAGTTCACCTCCCTTTGAGTGATGCTCGTCGACCTGTTGCTCCTTCATTGTCTCCTACAACTCTTCGTCTATTTCCTGCTTCGATGTTTCTTCCCTATCTCACAACTGATGATGCTCATTCTGCTTTGCTCGGCTAACACAGAACACCCCCTCATAGGATTTTATTTTGAGCAAGGGAGCCGCATACAGGACCACCTGGTACCACCGCAACCACTTCTAACCTTCGTATCTTCTCTTTGCACCATCTACTACAGCTTATGTTGCAATTTTGAAAGACCCTGGGTGTTGTCCGCAAGATCCCAATCTTCAAGAGACATCAGAGATGACTTATTAA
This sequence comes from Pinus tabuliformis, assembly GCA_031772625.1. NCBI lineage: Eukaryota > Viridiplantae > Streptophyta > Pinopsida > Pinales > Pinaceae > Pinus > Pinus tabuliformis. The sequence continues at coordinate 1,902,199,750 of CM062817.1, forward strand.
TTGTATATCTACCCATGGTCTCCGTCTGTCCATATTTTCATTGTTCTGTTTTAGTTCACAATCCTACCCCTGCACAAGGCGATGACATCCCGACCAATTCTGCTTCGTGTTTCCTCTTTTCCGGTACATCCCCTACTGTGGATGATGCAATCTGCAGGATGCCCACAGCTGTCACCGTCGTACTCCTTAGGAGGCCCTACTGATTCATTGGCCAAATCACCACCCTTGGGCTTACACCTTGTGCAGAGATAATGAATAGCTCCATATGACTATACCACAGATATGTTTCAGGCATGTAGGTCGTCTGGTGGATTCCCCTCAAATATTTATAAGCGATTCGCATTTCAAATTCACTGATTCTTGCCTGTGCTATCATTCTCGTGTAAAATCTATGGCATCTCGTTCCATATCTGGTTCGTGCTATTTTCCTTAATTTCCCGCCGCATGCTCTCTTTTTCCATAATGTAGACATCTTGTCATGAATAGTGCCAGCAACGGTCATTGTTCCTCTTCTCAACGCATCTGCACGATCCTTCTAGCACAATTGCGACCCTCATGTTTAGCCAAATGTACCCACACCGTGGTATTTGTGCATCTGACCCCCAGACATCTTTATCATCTCGCGCTCCCTTTCAACTGTTTGGAGCGATGAGACTATCCTCTAAACGGCTAGTTAGGTGGGCGGCCCACCCATGTAGAGCTTCAGGCGACTGCCATTCACTCGTCTCGGGAAGGGGTCTCCATTGAGTTTGGCAAGCTGAACCACGTCCCCATTGGTAACTTCTTTGACAACATAGGGTCCCAAACAATGCATGCAGAGTTTACCCTGGAATTTTTCGAACTTACTGTCATAGAGCAGTACTAGATCATTTTCCTTGAAGGTGCGCACCTTGATATGGCAATCGTGCCATGCTTTCTCTCATTGTTTCTGCACTTGTTGGTGAAATCATACCAAAAATCGTTCCTCCTCCAGTTCTTTTAGCTGCACAAGCCTTTATTCCAATGCCCCATGGTCTGCCATTCCTGTAACTACTGCGATCCGTAGACTAGGCACAATATATTCCATAGGCATAACGACTTCCTTACCATATACTAGTCGAGACAGTGTCTGGCCTGTCAACTTCTTGCACGTGGTTCGGTATGCCCATAGTACAGCAGGGATGCACAAGTCCCAGTCAGTCTATCATGCATTGTAGATCTTAGTCAACGCAGTTTCCAAAATTTTGTTGAATGACTCAACAGTCCCATTTTCTTGCGGGTGGAATGGTGTGCTCTGTTGATGATATATTTGAAATTCCTCACTGAGTGTGCTAATTGCTTCATTCAGAAAATGTGTTCCCCTATCAATCATGATAATTTTGGGACATCCAAACATGGTAAGTACATTCTCGAATAAGAACTTTTCTACGGTCGTAGCCGTGCAATCCTTAACTGGTTGTGCTTCCGCCCATCGAGTTAAATATTCAGTCGCAGTGATGATATAGCACGCGCCTGTTTTCCCTCGTGGCTCGATAGGCCCAACAAATTCTATTGCCCACTTGTCAAATGGTTGTAGTGTCATCTGTGGCTGAAGTGGCATCTCATCCCTTCGTGACGGCTTACCTGTCCATTGACATACATCACAGGCACGAAAGTATGCTTTCGAATCTTAATGCAGAGTAGGCCACCATAATCCTGCATGAAGAATCTTCTGGGCTATGGCGTGGCCCGTAAATGTCCGCCAGCAACCCCCCCATGTGCTTTAGTTAGGATCTATCCCCACTCAAATGTTGTCTTGCTCTGATCCTCTGGCACGATCTTTATCTGATGGTACCTAGAGAACCCGTCTGTGAAAGAGTATGCCTCCTGCCCACCCACATTTTCTAATACTTCATCTGTAAAGGGTGTGGGAAACAGATCCTTAACACAAGCATCATTGAGCTTCCATAGATCCACACAGATGTGGATCTCACCCTTCTGCTTCTTTTCCTGCACAACCATTGGGCTTACCTAATCGGACTCCTCAACTGGTTCAATAATCCCGGTTGCCAGCATCTTGTCCAATTCTTCGCACACCTTCGCTTCGTATTTTGGATTCAATCGGTAAGGTCGCTGCTTTACTAGCTTCGTGTCTGGCTTCAAAGTTATCTTCATCATTCTTAGGTCACCACGAATCCCTTTCAGCTCCGTAATCTTTGTACAGAATAAATCTCGATATTCTCAGAGCAGCTCGATGACCTTTTCTATTGTGGCGTTGTCCCAGTAATCCCGAAGCATAGCATATTTCGGCTCTTCCTCCATTCCGATATTTACTTGCTTTGTCTTTAATGGTGTAGTGACATATGGATCTTCTATCTCGAGGCCTTGCACTTCCTGACTCCCTTCGGATTTTGGTATAATGATGTTACACGGGTCATCCTCGTCATCTTCTACTTGTATATTGTAGCATTCTAAGGCCCGGCTCAACTGGCACGACCAGTCTGGTTGCACAACTTCTTCCAGTTCCAGTGGTGTTTTAAAGATAGCGGCCTTTACTAGCATTAATGCATCGTCCACTATATCCATCCATTGGTCTTCGAAAAGAAACGTTGAGAGAAACCCTTCGCGCAAGATATCCCACTCGTCAGTGCCATGTTGGAGCTCTGTTTCAGTATACCAATTCCTTAGGATGACATTCAAGGTATGATAAAATAGGCGCATCCACTCTAGTTGCATCTCCTCACTATAAGCCTTTGTCCATTTTGTCAAATGCATGCGTGGATCATCCCGTTCATCATATTTCTGCACTATTCTTAGCTCTGGCTTCCCAATCCTTATCTGCAACATTCACCTGTAGCTGCACCAATCTTCGAAGGTTCCTTCATGTGTACCCCACCATTGGGTCAGTGTCGCACGCAATGTCCATTTTAGCGTATCAAATCATTGGTGCTCTAGTACCGCACTTTTAAACTTAACCAGGAATTCATCCACTACTATCAGCCCGTCATACATTGGCAGCTAGTGGTTCTGAGCTTTAACGCAGTATAGGGATTTTTTCATCAGATTGCAGCGTAACGTAGTTACTCCATTCACCCTGTTCCGCCATCGCTCGTCCTCTTCCTCTGAATCATCGGTGTACGATTCTGCGTAGCCCTATGAGATTCTCCTCTCCTCCATTGCCTTATCCTTCGTTGGCCTATGTGCAGCAATTTTGTAAATACAATCCAATGCCTCGTCCCACTCTGCGTCATGCACAGGTTCCGTGTAGTGCGGTCCTTCCATTGGATCTAGTGGAATGACTACATGGAGCGACTTTTTCTCAAATATCATCTTCCTTCGCTTGAGATTGATAACCCCATTCATGTTGATAGCCCAGTCTATTCCTAACAATGCAGGGTACGGTTTCTTTTCATCCACTATCTCAATAACTTCAAACTCCATCCTGGTACTTGCGCCATCAAGATCTACTATGATTCCTTATAACCTTCCCATGGGCAAGATCTTCTGCTGATTTTCCATTCGTAATTGGATCGAAGACCATTGGAGTGGGGGCTTGCTTATATGCTCCCATGTTTGCTTAAGCAGGACGTCTGCATCTGAACCTAGTTCTAGAATGACCTGATTCATCTCGTAGTCGCCAATCTGCACCGTTAATCGCATCTCTTGTCCAGTTCACAATGCATGGCTTCCCACTTTTCAGACTACGCGAGGTTCTCCCCACCCTACGCATCTATTAATTACTTCTTGTAACCCTTTCACTTCCCTATTATCGTGAAGCAACTTCATGTAAGTCTCTAAGAAGGTACTCAACATCGAGGGATCCCTATCCAGCTCAGGCCGATCCTTATTACCTGGGGTAGAGGCATCCGTGAAGCTTTCCCTAGCTGCCTATTTGGCCTCCCTATTGACTGCTCCTATGATTGCACTGCTCCTCAGTACCTTATTCACTTTGGGCTCTTCGTCGCGTGGTTTGGCCCTCATCATCTGCACGTTTTGTGTCGTTGTAGGAGGCACTGCCTTTTTCTCTCGAATTTGTGTGATTAGTAGGGGACAATCTAGCAGCTCATGATTGAATTGTTCAAAATAAGTGCATGATATTCAGGTTAGATTGGTACAATCCCACGCGTAATGTCCTCGTCCTCCACAGTTGTAAAAAATTAGCTGCCTGTTACCCCTTCCTGGTCGCATTCCTCCCCGTCCTCGACCATATCCTTGGAATCCACCACGCGCAATTACCACAGCTGGACCCTAACTCTGCACCTCAGTCTGCATTCTAAAGGCAGAGGACTGTGTTGAGCCCTGAACTTGCATCTCTCCTACACACTTTGCTAGACTTTTTTTACTCACCTGGACCTCCTAAGCTATCAAAATCATTGCATATTGATTCTAAAAGAGCATTGAAATGGTTTTCTAACTATGTTTTGTGTTTGCTGTTTCAAATAGATTTTTGCTTATTAGCTGTGGAATCCAGTCACTTTCCACAGCTGATTCAACTTTCCGCAGTTATTTTTGTTAAACTCTAGGTTGCAGGTGTCATCAGGCAAAACAAGCCACATGGGAAAGTTGGAAATGACCTGGACATGGATCAGGTCCTATTGGTTCAACTGGATTCATCAAGGAAAGTTGTGGTCAATGGTGGTCAAGCGATGGTCAAACAGAAGAGTCCTATGGCAACAAGACTCCGTCTTCAAACACGTGAAGGATTCGTGGTCATTCCTAGATCCCTGGGGACATATCGATAGCTGTGGACTGCCCCACAAGGCGAATCCAACAACCACCCTTGATAGATTTAATAATCTCGGCAACCATCATGCTAAATGCATGGACGCTGTCTTTTACGTGTCTTCTATTGACGTAGTTTCACAAGAAAACAGTTATGAGTTTTTTGTTACAAATAACACATTTCCAAACGCATACAATTAGTCTTTGTTTATGTAATTTTTGTTGTTAAAGTTGTTGTGTCATGACACTAGTCCCACTATGGTAAAGAGAGGATTTGTCCTATATTTTGATATAAAAAAGACTCTGTTTCTACATGATTGCGTGAGCATAATTTTGGATTGATAGCCTGTTGACCAAGGCTGTGCAGAGGGCCCTTGCATGCTGAGGTTTTGTTTTCTTATTGTTGTACAATTTTATGTAGTGTTTCCTTATTTCCATTGCATATATTCCATAGTTATCCACTTGTGTATATTTCATTTGCTATGATGTTAACATTTCACTAATGTTCATGATTTTACAAGCTTTGTATATTGCTCTTAACACTGATCAGTGTGTGTATGTTTGAAGATAGAGTAGGCCTGGGAACTTTTATACATTTCCTTTTGCAATAACTAGTGACATGGAATTAGCCTTTCTGCTGACTTTGCTTTTCTTAGTTTTTTTAATTCCATTTCTGTCTTGTCGATTTCAATCTTGTTCACTTGCTTTGTTAAATCAACTTGCTCATATCATTGACGGTGTCTCTGAAAGCCATAGCTTAGACTACCTAGCGAGGTATCGAACTATGAATGATGTGATTTGATTTTAGCTTTACTTTTCTGCAATTAGATATCAACTTACTCATATCATTGACGGTGTCTCCGAAAGCCATAGCTTAGACTACCTAGCGAGGTATCGAACTATGAATGATGTGATTTGATTTTAGTTTTACTTTTTTTGCAATTAGATATCAACTTACTCATATCATTGACGGTGTCTCCAAAAGCCATAGCTTAGACTACCTGGAGAGGTATCGAACTATGAATGATGTGATTTGATTTTAGTTTTACTTTTCTGCAATTAGATATCAACTTGCTCATATCATTGACGGTGTCTCCGAAAGCCATAGTTTAGACTACCTGGCGACGTATCAAACTATGAATGATGTGAATTGATTTTACTTTTATTAGATTGCACTTTTTGATTTGTTGGAGTGCAGTAGCTTAATTCACTTTTCTGTATTTAGATAGCAGCAGAGATAATGGTTTCATGGTCAGTAGTTCATTATTTGTTTTAAATAGCAGCACATTTTCATTCTTGTTCAAGTATTACTTTCATCACTAGTATATTCTAAGACCTTCTGAAGTGTTAAGTTCTGGAAACCATTATAGAGGACATAATTGCCTAAAATCTATATCCATACTTGCCTTCTAGAGACATAGGAATAGGATTTCCATCCACATTAGGAGATAAACAAAGATAAAAACCCCCAAAACAATATAAAAATTGAAAACGACAAAAAGTAAGAAAGACGTTGTCTTGCACATATAGTGCGCCACACTTCATCAGTTTATGACTCCCGGATTGATAATTAATGTAGCAATTTAGGACACACTAAATTGATCAAACATTTTGGTGCCGTTTCTGGGGAAGTGTAACTAGGTAGCTCATCTCTTACATAAAAAAAATAAAAAAAAAAACAAAAGAAGGGAAAATTGATAACTTCTTGAAGTATGCTCTCCTCTTGCACCTAATGTGATCTGGAGGATCAGAAAAGAGAATTATTGGTTCAATAATTTCTTGAGTATGCTCTCTTCTTGCACCTAGTGTGATCTGGAAGATCAGAAAGAGAATTATTAGCCCGACTTGAAAGAAAAATAATAAAAAAATAATAAAAAATGACATGCATAGAGCTAGAGATTCTAAGGGAAGGTTTATAGCTAGGGCCAAGAGTTTGATTTTCACAACTCTAGCTTCTTTAAGGCATAGACAAGATACACCTCCATCTACTCCCAGCCTTAGGATTCCTGGAATTCAAGGAGCAGCAGCTGAATTAGAGGATTCTCCCACTCTATCTACTGAATCTGATCTAGGAGAAGAACCTTTCTTCACTTCTACAGGGGAACACATTATAATCAAAGAAGTAGAATCACCTAAAGAAGAAGGAAAGGGAGAAAATCTCTTTCATCCACCATTGATAGAAGAACCAAAATATTCTGAGGAAACTATCATGATGGAGGAAGTAGTAGATGGATTTGGAGGAGGGGGTAGAGGTAGAGGAAGAGGAAATAATAGAGGCAACAATGGTGAAGGCAGAGGTAATAATGGAGGAAATAGGGAAGGAGATAACTCATTTGGATTCCCTATAGTTGATGAGGAAACCCATACAACCATGAAAAACATTTCACCATCTATCCTCCCAAACTTTTATGGGTTGCGAAGTGAGGATCCTGAAACATTTCTATTTGAGTTTGAAGTCGTGTGCCGAACTTATGACTATATGGAAGACTCTCAAAAACTCAAACTGTTTCCTTCAACATTGAAGGGAGATGCTTTGAAATGTTTCATGGGATTAGTCACTCAATCTATTAGGACTTGGAATGATATGAAACAAACATTTTTGGATAGATACCTGGACTATTGCATGCCCACCAATCACAAGGATGAGGTATTCAAAATGATGCAAAAAGAAGATGAAAACTTGGAGGATTTACTTGAAAGATTTCAATACAACTTAAAGAGAGAAAAAATGAGCAACTTAGATGAGGAAACCTTGAAAGCCCTTCTATTGAAAGCCATTAGAGATGAATGGATAGATATTTTAAACATGATGGGGAAGGGAGACATTTCTCAGCTTCCACTTCGTGACATAGTAGAACTATGTGTCCATCTCTCGAGGGGAAAATCTAAAATGGGAAAAGGGCCTAGAGATCCTTCTCTTATTAGAGCAAACAAATTTGCAACTAGATTGGTAAGTAGGGTAGATATTGGAAATATGCTTGATGAATTCAAAACTGATATCCTAGGGAGCCTCAGTGAACAGCTAGACACCCTTAAAATACAAAACAAGTAGAAAATAGAAGTTGATGCCTTGGCCATCTTTTGTCCAAAATGTAGGAAGAAACATGCTCTAAGGGAATGCCCCTTGGATGCAAAAGTTGTAGAAACATGTATGATTTGCTCAACAAATAATGAGACCAAGGATTGTCCTTTAATTCCTGGGCTCAAAGCTATCTTTCAAGAAGATCCAAATTCAGTAGAATCTCTCTATTTTGTTTCAAGAAGACCTTGGCAGGGGCAACAAAATCAAGGATTTAACAACCCTATGAACTTTCAACCCCCGCCAAATTGGAATTCTTGGCAACAACCTTGGCCCCAACCTCAAAATCCATATCAATCATGGGCACAAGGGATGCAAAATCCTTATGGGAGATTTGCTCAATTTTATCAATATCCTCCATCTTTTCAAAATCAACAAACTCCACAACTTCCAAATCAAAATCCACAACTTTCATTGCCATTTCCACAACAACAACCTTCTCAACAAAATCCAAATCCTCAACTCATGCTTCCATTTCAACAAAATACAAATCAACTAGCAGCTCAGCCATTGCCAAATCCTAACAATAAAAATCCTCAGAATGCTTACATGGTAGAAGGACAACAATTTCCTACCTATATGATTGTTCCTCTTAATGATGTACAACTTAGGTCTGGTAGAGTTTTAGAAAAACCTTCTATAGATGTTCAAGAGTCAGATACCTCTGAGGAGGATTCTCTTAAAGTCAATAAAGGTTCTGAGGAAGCATCTCTTCAAAACTCAAAAACTCAAAAGGAAAAAGAAAAAGAGTCAACCCCCACAACTCCTATAGTTGAGCAACCTGCATCTTCATCCACACCTCCTTTCCCTGAAAGATTACAAATTGACAAAGGGGTGGAAAAAAAAATCTTGTTGCCTGACTATGATTTTCTAGATGAACTAAAGAATTTATGTATCAAGATTCCCTTGCTACAAGCCATTAGAGAGATTCCTATACTAGCAAAAACAATAAAGGAGTTGAGTCTTAAAAGACCAGGAAGGAAACCAAGAGATACAAGAAGAATCCACCTGGTAGGAAAAATTACAGATATCATGATGGGAAAAATTACCATGCAGAAGTATGTAGATCCAGGAAGTCCAATTGTCAAGACACATATAAATGGGATAGAAATTCTTAATACTTTGATTGACTTAGGGGCTGCTATAAACATTATGAGTAGACAGACTATGGAATAGCTTAAACTTCCTAATCTTCTCTTTACACCTACCTTACTGCAACTTGCAGATAGATCAATAATCAAACCAGATGGTGTATTAGAAGATATTTCAGTCTCCTTAGATTCTTGGGAATATCTAGTAGATTTTATGATTTTGACTCCCAAGAGTAATTTATGAGGACACCCACTCATTTTAGGAAGACCTTGGTTAGCCACAGCTACTGCTTTTATTAGTTTTAGATATGGGGATATGTACATTTCTGATGGTAGTTCAACAAAGAAATTCAATTTGTATCCTCCAGCAAAAGCAATCACAGAATTAGGAGACAATGAATGGGTCGATGATGAGGACACTATACAACCTGTCTTTACCATTTCTGAAATTAGTGAAGATAGTCAAATTCTGAACACATTAGAAAATTTTGAAACATCTTCAGAATATGACCACACACAATTTCAGTTAGATTCTGACATTGAGTATTTATCATCAAGACAAATGTCTCTTTACTCTATGGAAGAGTTCGATAGTTCTACCATTGAGATTTTTCCAGGTAAAACATTGAATATCAACAAAAATTTGGAAAAGTCACAACAGGAAGAACTAACCAAAATCTTGCAAAAACATTCTACTGCATTTGCATGGGAGTATACTGATATGAAAGGTATTGACCCTAAGACTTGCATTCATCATATCTATATCGAGGAAAACAGTAGACCAATCAGACAACCTCAGAGAAGGATGAATCCAAATCTTAGGGAGATAGTGAAAGAAGAACTCCAAAAACTACTCAATGTAAACTTCATTTATCCAATTTCAGATAGCTGATGGGTTTCTCCTTTGGTTATAGTACATAAAAAGAATGGTAAATGGAGGGTATGCATTGATTACAGGGAATTGGATAAAGAAACTTTGAAGGATCACTTTCCTTTGCCTTTTATCAATCAGGTATTAGATACATTAGCAGGCAAAAAGTATTTTTCATTTCTAGATGGTTTTAGTGGTTATAATCAAATTCAGGTAGCACCTAAAGATCAAGATAAGACCACATTTACCTATCCATGGGGAACTTTTGCTTATCAAGTGCTTCCTTTTGGATTATGTAATGCACCCGCAACATTCCAAAGAGCAGTACTAGGAATTTTTTCTGATCTAATCCATGATTGTGTAGAGGTTTATATGGATGATTTTACAGTTTATGGTGATTCGTTTGAAGAGGCATTAAAATTTTTGGAAAAAGTCCTTATAAGATGTAAAGAAGCAAACCTTTCATTAAGCCATGAAAAATGCTTTATGATGTTTACTGAAGGTATTGTTTTAGGACATCACATTTCAGGGGATGGGATTAAAGTTGATAGATCAAAAATTGAAGTCGTCTCCAAGTTACCTATTCCTAATTGTCAAAAAGATGTTAGAAGTTTTCTGGGATTTACTGGATATTGTAGAAGATTTATAGAAAAATTCACTAAAATAGCATCTCCACTCTTCAAACTGCTTACAAAAGACTGTGAATTCAAATGGGGTCCTGATTGCCAGTCAGCATTTGAAACTTTGAAAACAAGAATATCTGAAGCGCCTATCTTGAGAGGACCAAATTGGAAACTTCCTCTCCATATTTCTACAGGTGCTTTAGATACAGCTCTAGGGGCTGTTTTGGGACAAAAATATTTAGTTCCTTATGCCATTTACTATACAAGTAAAAATTTAACTCCCATTGAGTTGAAGTATACTATGACCGAAAAAGAGTTCTTAGCTGTTGTTCATGCAATCAATAAGTTTAGACATTATATAACAGGCTATTAAACTTTTATTCATACTAATCATTCTGCAATTAGATATCTAATGAACAAACCTATTACTAATGGCAGAGTTACAAGGTGGCTCCTACTTTTACGGGAATTCAATATTACTGTGTTGGATAGACCAGGGAAACAAAATACAGTAGTTGATTTCTTGTCTAGGATTCAGAACACTAAAGAAGATTCTCCTGTAGAGGACAAGTTTCCTGATGAATATTTATTTGCAATAACTGCTAAGACCCCTTGGTATGCAAATATAGCTAACTATTTGGTTACAGGGAAACTACCTCCACATTTATTTCCTGGTGAAAGAAGAAAGATTATTCAGGAGAGTTCAAAATATTCATGGATTTCTAACGAATTGTTTAAAACAGGGCCAGATCTTGTAATCAGAAGATGTGTTAGGGAAGATGAAATGCCTGATATCCTCAAAGCATGTCATGATGAACCATGTGGCGGACACTTTGCTGACAAAAGGACAACCTATAAAATCCTCTCTTTAGGATATTATTGGCCATCCCTTTTCAAAGATGCAAAACAGTATGTCAAAAGGTGTGACAGCTGCCAAAGAATAGGGAAACCTACCCTTTCAAATGAAATTCCATTACAGCCACAGGTACTCATCGAACCCTTTGAAAAATGAGCTTTAGAATTCATTGGACCTATTAACCCACCATCTAAACAAAAAAAGTTTATATTGGTATGTACTGATTATGTCACTAAATGGGTAGAAGACAAAGCATTATTTTCTTCTACTAAGCATTCAGTTATTAGTTTTCTTTATGATGATATTTTACTCACTTTGGTGTTCCAAGAGAAATTGTGATAGATCAGGGAAGTCAATTCACATCCAACCTGGTGGAGAAGCTGATGGAAGAATACAAAGTCAAGCACATAAAATCTACTCCTTACCATCCACAAGCAAATGGTCAAGTGGAGTCTACAAACAAAGTTCTTGAAGGCATCATTACCAAAACTGTTCATCTACACAGAAGAGATTGGGCAGAAAGGCTTCCTGAAGCCTTATGGGCCTACAGAACTACATGGAGGAATACAACAGGACATTCTCCCTATGAACTTGTTTATGGGAAAGAAGTCCTACTCCCCATTGAGTTGCAAGTTAAAACTTTCAAGATGGTAGTTCAATTGGGAATGGATCTATCAGAAGCCCAAAAGCATAGAATGGAGTAGTTGAACGAATTAGATGAGATCAGATAAGAGGCAATCCTAAGAACTGATCTAGTTCAATATCAAAGAGCTAAGTGGCATGACAAATACATCAAAGAGAAAAAATTTCAAGAAGGAGATTGGGCATTGCTATTTGATTCCAAGTTTGAAGACTTAAAAGGTAAATTTCAGACTCATTGGCTTGGGCCATATGAGATTGACAAAGTCTTTAGCAATGGAGCGGTAAGAATCAAAACCATTGATGAATCTCAAACTCCTCTTATTTTGAATGGTCACCGATTAAAGATCTATCATAAGCCACTCTCAAAGGAGGAATTTGTCAAAATATTTCAAGATAATTCTGCAATAAGGCTGGTGAAGAAAAATCCTTCTTCTCCACCAGCCTAGTCCTTGTTCTTTTTTTGTTTCTACAAAAAAAAAAAAATAAATAAAAAATAAAAAATAATTATATAAGCCTGAAAAGCAATCACTCATTGGCAGTCTTACACAAAAAATACAGGGCGAAAATCAGAATCTTCTGACGCCCTATATTTTCCAAAAAAAATAAAATTCTCTCATTTCGCAGTTTCATGTCACTTCATTTCATTCCACTCCACTTCACTTCACTTCATTCCACTCCACCCATTTCATTTCATTCTGTCAATAAAATTCGTTTCACGTCCAGTTTTCATTCACTCAGTAATCATTCATCCATCTACATTCAGTCATATGTTCATTGTATCAATTTCCGCAGCTGAAACTTGTTTCCGCAGCTGCAAACTGATTCCGCAGCTAGTTGTTGTTTTCACAGCTAGCACCCTGTCATTCAACATTGACAGTCAGATGATAGCCAAAAATAATAAAAATCAAATGCAGGTATGACCAAGGACATATTTTGAAGACATGAGGCACCTAAAAGCATCAACAGGGAGCAGCTGATCAAAGGTTAATGGACAAAAAGTGGCAAAAATTCCAAGGTATGAGTAAATTTATTTCAAATAGCATTCAAAGCACATTTTTATATAGTTATGAAACCATAGCTCCACTATATGCAATGATTGGCATTGATAGCCTCCATAACCGTTCCACGACCTATGATTCCTCTATGAACCGTGCATTTATTTTTCAAACGGCCTCATGATCAGCCCCCAGATTTAACTCGTGTTTGGCTGTACTTTGACACTCCACCTGTAATCATGGGGACGTGGTCGATTTGATCACGGCTCTTCTCCGCTGCACAAATTCCGCAGCCATTTCATTTGCATGTTTACGTCTACTCCACAGCCATCCAGTTTAAAACTCTGTCGGGTTCACTTCACTCCCCTACTATTCTATTGAAGTCACGTTAGCATTTCCACCCTATTCACATAAGCCTCCACTCCGCTCCGTGAACTCACTCCCACTACCTGTTCTCTGTTTTCCATTTACAGTCACTGGTTTTTCTCCATAAACCTTGTTCACTCCCACTAGCCCAGCAGTCTCACCTCCGCTAATCCCTAACTCACACAGATATATTTTAAGACAGGAGGAAAGAATGGGTCTTTTGTTGAGAGCAGAACCGAAAGGGCCCAAGTTCATGGAGGGGTACCTGCAATTGAAAAGCATACTGAAGAAGGCACGGTGGCTACGGTTCATTCAAAAATTCAAGGGCTACAATAAGGAAATTACAAAGACTTTTGCGAGGTCTTTTAACGGCCTGGAGGTGGAAGTTGGAGACCTTAAATTTTCGGTCATAGAGGCATCTATAGCAGCTGCAACGGAACTCCCACAGGAGGGAGAACACTGGTTCAAAAACAAGAGCTTTGATGAGAAGGCTTGGAGGGTTATCCTACGCAATCCAGGTATGGATGTAACTATTTTCAAACGAGGAATCCCTGTCTATGCTTTAGAAGAGAAGTGGGCCAGTCTATTGTTGATTATCCAAAAGTTCATTACATGTGAAGGACATTTTGGGTCCATGTATATGTACCACACCTGGTTGCTGATGAATTTCTTAGAAAATCAAACCCTCAATCTACCTTACTTTTTATTAAATAGTCTGAAAAAGATGTCTACAACTGTCCAAAAGAATTTGGAGGACATAGAACCCCACCTGTACCATCACGGCCTTGTGAAAATTTTAATTGAAAAACAGCTGAAAGAAAAGAAGGACACCTAGGAACAGTTTTTGGTTAGAAACTTCTTTCAAGATCCACCTGAAACACTAGAGAGCAGCTCAGCAAGGAAGAGTAGGAGGAAGAAAACAAGTGTGAGAATTCAAGACACTCCTACTAACAAAACTAAAGAAGTTAATCAAGAAGAGAGGCTGTCTGAAAGTGGGAAGGAAAGAACTAAGGATAAGAAGCAAAGACAATTAAAAGGGAAAAGAAACATAGAAACTGTATATCAAACCCCAGAACCTTCCCAAGAAGAGGACCACCAAACACTGACTGAAAGACTAGCTCATCTTCAGGAACAATTAGCTGCAGCCAAGAAGAAAGGAAAATAAAAACAGAGTATGGAGGAAGAAGGCACTAGCCCACAAAATTTAAGGAGAAGCTCCAGGCTTAAAGGGAGATCGAGAATAGTACAAACTAAAGGGCCCCACTTTATTGACCTAGGAGGGGAAACACCGGAGCAGCTTCTAGCAATCTCTCCTGACCATAGCCCACACCATGCTCCTATTTCCCAGCCAGATTTTGACATGAGTCTCTCTTGGAAAAATTTTGAGATCAGTCCTTCTCAATAGGATTTTGGGGTCAGCCCATGAAACACTACACCTTTGATAGATATGAACCAGCAAGAAATGTATGATTATATAGAATCCTTGGAGAAAACAGCCATAGATCCAGGCACTTCATCTACTCAGCCTCACACAGCATAAGAAGCTCTAATACAATCACTGCAACAAGAAATTTTTGAACTGTAGGTCTTAAATAGACACATTAAAAATGAAAATGAAACATTGAGGGAACAAAGCAGATTGGACAAGATCATCCATGACAACACAATGTTGCATCTTGGGCTGTCGTAGAAGAAGAATAGGAAATTGAAGAAAAATAGCAGGAGGTTGAGCAGAGCTCTTATCAACCTCAAATTCAGATTCTTAATGAGGAAGCCAAGAATGATAGTGGTGCCAAGAAAGAGGAGAAGAGGGCTGGATGTGCTAGCAGAGGTCTCAGAACACATGAACTGAAGGGAGGATGGTCAAAGTTTTGGTTGCATGGGGACATGCAACACCTTCACAGTGGGGGTATGTTGAGCCCTGAACTTGCATCTCTCCTACACACTTTCCTAGACTTTTTCCACTCACCTGGACCTCCTAAGCTATCAAAATCATTGCATATTGATTCTAAAAGAGCATTGAAATGGTTTTCTAACTATGTTTTGTGTTTGCTGTTTGAACTAGATTTTTGCTCATTAGCTGCGGAATCCAGTCACTTTCCGCAGCTGTTTTTGTTAAACTCTAGGTTGCAGGTGTCATCAGGCAAAACAAGCCACATGGGCAAGTTGGAAATGACCTGGACATGGATCAGGTCCTATTGGTTCAGCCGAATTCATCAAGGAAAGCCGTGGTCAACAGTGGTCAAGCGGTGGTCAAACAGAAGAGTCGTACAGCAACAGTGCTCTGTCTTCAAATACGTGAAGGATTCGTGGCCATTCCTAGATCCCTGGGGACATATCGACAGTTGTGAACTGCTCTACAAGGTGAATCCAATGGCCACCCTTGATAGATTTAATAATATCGGCAACCATCATGCTAAATCCATGGACACTATCTTTTACGTGTCTTCTATTGACGTAGTTTCACAAGAAAATAGTTATGCGTTTTTTGTTACAAATAACGCATTTCCAAACGCATACAGTTAGTCTTTGTTTATGTAATTTTTGTTGTTAAAGTTGTTGTGCCGTGACACTAGTCCCACTGTGGTAACGAGAGGATTTGTCCTCTGTTTTGATATAAAGAAGACTATGTTTCTACATGATTGCGTGAGCATAATTTTGGATTGATAGCCTGTTGACCAAGGCTGTGCAGAGGGCCCTTGCACACTGAGGTTTTGTTTTCTTATTGCTGTACAGTTTTATGTAGTGTTTCTTTATTTCCATTGCATATATTCCATAGTTATTCACTTGTGTATATTTCATTTGCTATGATATTAACATTTCACTCCTGTTCATGATTTTACAAGCTTTGTATATTGCTGTTAACGCTGATCAGTGTGTGTATGTTTCAGGATAGAGTAGGCCCGGGCACTTTTATACATTTCCTTTTGCAATAACTAGTGACATGGAATTAGCCTTTCTGCTGACTTTGCTTTTCTTAGTTTTTTTAATTCCATTTTTGTCTTGTCGATTTCAGTCTTGTTCACTTGCTTTGTTAAATCAACTTGCTCATATCATTGACGGTGTCTCCGAAAGACATAGCTTAGACTACCTGGCGAGGTATCGAACTATGAATGATGTGATTTGATTTTAGCTTTACTTTTCTGCAGTTAGATATCAACTTACTCATATCATTGACGGTGTCTCCGAAAGCCATAGCTTAGACTACCTGACGAGGTATCGAACTATGAATGATGTGATTTGATTTTAGTTTTACCTTTTTTGCAATTAGATATCAACTTACTCATATCATTGACGGTGTCTCCGAAAGCCATAGCTTAGACTACCTGGCGAGGTATCAAACTATGAATGAAGTGATTTGATTTTACTTTTACTTTTCTACAATTAGATATCAACTTGCTCATATCATTGACGGTGTCTACGAAAGCCATAGCTTAGACTATCTGGCGAGGTATCAAACTATGAATGATGTGAATTGATTTTACTTTTATTAGATTGCAATTTTTGATTTGTTGGAGTGTACTAGCTTAATTCACTTTTCTGTATTTAGACATCAACAGTGATAATGGTTTCATGGTCAGTAGTTCATTATTTTTTTTAAATAGCAGCACATTCTCATTCTTGTTCAAGTATTACTTTTATCACTAGTATGTTCTAAGACCTTATGAAGTGTTAAGTTCTGGAAACCATTATAGAGGACATAATTGCCTAAAATCTATATCCATACTTTCCTTCTAGAGACATAGGAATAGGATTTCCATCCACATTAGGAGATAAACAAAGATAAAAACCCCAAAAACAATATAAAAATTGAAAACGACAAAAATTAAGAAAGAGGTTGTCTTGCACATATAGTGCGCCACACTTCATCATTTTACGACTCCTGGAATGATAATTAATGTAGCAATTTAGGACACACTAAATTGACCAAACAGACTGATCCATGAACACTTGATATCTGCGACAATCCCTTTCCTCGTGGCCTTACCATCTACAAAAATTGCAAAAGAGCTACTGAGGGATTTGATTGCGTCTTGGTAATAAGTGGCAGTTATCAGTGTTGTGTTTTCCTCCCACCTAACAGATTGCGCACCAGAGCGAAGTAGTTGTGCTTGTCCCTACTTGTGCCTCTGGTCGCAATGTTGTTGGCCCCCTTGTTACCACCAAATTCACCGAGACCGGACAGTGATCTTTATCGTGTCCCTCACTCCTACACCTTATACACCATACTTCCTCCCGGACTTCTGAGCGAAGTGTCTGTTCATGTTTTAACTTTTGCATTCCCAAGCACAAATTTTGTACCTGCGCTTGAATTTGCTGAACTCCCCACCCTGGATCTTGTATCGGGACTTCATGCAGCCGCGTTGTTGCTTCCAATGCTTCAGCTTGGGTTGAGATCTTCTGTTGTGACAAAGTCGACTTTAAATATGGCGTTAATGATGCAACAAACCAAGCGTGGTGCTGTGCATCCGTCGGGGCCATATTAGCCTCACGGATAGTGCTTTTCAACCTCTGATCCAAATCCCACGGGGTTTCACCAGGCATCATCGTGATTTCTTTAAACCCTACGATCGACTACATTTCTGACTTTGGCCAGCTAAATTCTCTTTTTAACGCGGTCTGGATGTCCGCTATCCCTGTCGTTGGGTTAGTGCTTGAATACTTCATGTACTATGTCAGTGCTTGGTCCTGCAGTGCACTAACTAAGGTAGCTTTCCTGATGTCATCATTTGTGATTTGTTGCGCATTCCATACTAAGTTTAGCACAAACCAAAATTGTTTTGGGTCCTCGCCTTCTGCTCCTTTGAATACCAAAAATTGAATTGTGCTTGCCATAGTTGATCTACTACCATCCTTAATCCTTTCAACCTTTCACTGTTCTTTTCTATAGAGCCCCTATGTACCACACCAGACACCCCTTATGAAAATCCTGGTCCCAGCAATGGAACCATTTTTTGGCTTATAGGGTCCTGACCCAGGCTCAGAAGAATTATCTAGCCAAACAAATCCCGCAGCTACCGGCCCTTTCGGCAACAGCCCGCGGAGCGTGAATTGAGGTCTCACCCGAGGTAGCAGGGGAGGGTGTTGGAACCAGGTTTCCACACCCTAGGGATGTCTAGATGTGGTCTAGAAGGTTCGTACAACAACTTGCAGCTTCACACTACTCGATATTCACACAGATCCAAACTTATATCTTTTTATTAGTGTGTCCTTTAGAGATATAAGTTATTAGATGCATTATTCTATTCAAATCTACTTAATAGGGTCCTTAAGCAAACATTTATTACAAATAACCAAATCGCATATTCAAAGTAAACCTAGATTCATATATGCATATTCAAGATTGTAATTAACGGCGCATAGATTCCATAACCATACAATAGGTTAAATTCGTAATAATCCAAGCTTAACACAGAATTTCAGAATAACTTATCTTTATTAATTATCTTTACCAGTACATCCACATCCGCCCTGCGCACTCAGCTGCAGGGTTCCATGCACACAGCTGTGGACTCTTCCAGGCCTCTGTGCACACAGCTACAGAGCCTCTATCTACTACCCCAACCCTCAATTCGGACTTACAAACACTTTCCTCTTACAAACGCATTACATTCTGATCACAACCCATTTTCAAAAGAACTGCCTTTCCCTCATAGAACCGCGCTCTATTTATACCTTCCTATGGTCTGCAGACCGACTTACTTCCTATTACTTTACATTATTCCTTGGGTGGACAACCCTTTGACTCGACCTTTTACATTTCACACTCTACATACTTTGGAGTTTTTACAATATTTTAATCCTACTTTTTAGGCTTTCTGCCCCAAAACTGTTTCACGGGACCTCCGCTACCCAACAAGAACCATTTGGAACATAAGGAGTTTGGTATTGGACCTAAGCCTCATAGAGTTGTTGATACTGAACATTTCGTGATCCAAACAGACCAACAGGATTCTGAGCCTATTGGTATTGGACATTGCTTGATCCAGTAGGATCAGTAGGGTTATGAATAATACTAGAAGAACGTTGGTTCATACCAACCATGTGAGCTTGTGAGCCACTCACATTGGTGGAACCTAACACCATAGAAACATTCAGGTTTTCCCCACTAGGCAGTGACATGTCTTGGCCACTGACTATAGGGATGGAAGAACTGACAGAAACATTCTTCGAAATATTCGATTGTGCCTGACGGGTAATTGGGATTGATGATACAAGGGTATTCAGAACGGTGGGTTGCACTGGGATTGAGGTAACAGCCTGTTGGGAAGTTGTGTTCGCAATGAACAGACCTGAAGTAGGCATGGGGCCTGATGCCCAAATAAGGTTATGGTAAAGTGATGAGGCACTAGGTGTACTTGAAACCAACTGTGCCAAAGACACATAGTTGGGTGGCAAACTGGTGGGAATGCCTCCTGTATAGGGGAAACCCTCAGTAGGAAAAGGGTTCTCTTCCTCCTCAATAGTGTGTGGAGTAGACTCTTCATACTCTTCTGGAGAGGTGACTGGAGCATCACCTTCGGGTTCCATATCTAGGAACAAACGACGACAAATGGCCGAAGTACGAGGGGATAGTTCCAAAGGAACATCCAGCTGGTTGTATGGACTGTAAGGATGATCTGGTGATATCATAACAAGGTCAAACAGAGGATTCAAAGGGTAGATAACCAGTCCAATCTAACTGTCAGTGGTCAACGAAGTCTCAGGAGTTTGAACAGGATTTTCTGGAGATTCCGGGCCAAGATCCGCAGATGACCCAGTATCAAAAGTAGGCGGAGGAAAAAATGACAAAGGTTGAATGCTCAGAAAAATTCTGAGTTCAATGCTTTGGTCCTCGAGTGATTCTGGTAACTCAAGAAATGGCTCCTCAAATAATCTTTCAGATGGAGGAGAGGAAGGGGAACTGGGTGAACCAGATGGTTCAGCCATGATGACCTTGTCTTAGTTGACAGAAAAATTAACTTCAAGGCTTTAAAATATTCTTTAAGGGAAACTCATGATTTGGTCTTAGAAAAGACTAATAGGGTTTTTTCAGATCATGGGCAACCAATTATTAAGATGCATAAAATGTTGTTCTCTTTCATTTTTTAAGCGTCGAGAAGGAAACAAAGAAGACTCGATCGCTTTCGATTGGAAACAAGCTTGAAAGGACAAGTGATCAAATGATATTTTAAGTTTAATGAGTCAAAAAGATCAAATGACTTCTCTAGATGATCTAGTTAAATAGGATTAACAGGCAATCATGAACTGCAGAATACCTCCCAGTGAACCGAGAAGTACGAGCAGGTAATCTCCCCGAATGTTTTGTTTGATGTATCACGTTTGCAAGGTGGCTGACTTGACTTCCTAAGGATAGAGGCTTGCAGCCTAGAGGGGTCTCGCATTATATACTTTATGTTACGGGGAGCACAAATCCATACTAGCATTGTCTAATGCCAAAGATAGTGACAGTGCTAGGTTTAAAGACGCCAGAACACGTCCCTAGCCTAGACCTTCTAGATATGATCGTTAAGTGTCAAATGAACCTTAGGTTAATTGAATTCATTTTAAAAGTTATCTTGAGTTATGTTTCAGTTTTCAGGTCTTAGCGATGCAAGTCAAAAAACCTTAAATGTAACTAAATGAGACAAGACCCTTTCAATTCGATGCCATACCTACACTAGAGAGGGTAGACTACTCAATTAAATGCAAACAACCAAGCAACTGAAAGCGAAATGATCTTTCACTACCTTAATTTCTCGAAAAATAAACTAATGTAAAATGCATTCCAATTCCTAATTTCCTGACAAGCACATACCTAACAGTCCCTTCGAAACCAAAAAGAGTTATTTTCCTTTTTTTAATTCCAATGCAATTCTAGTATTTTAGTGACGCAAGCTATCATAGGACAATGATGCAACAAACTAGAATTTGATACTTTTTCATGAAACAACAAAATAAACTTTTCACATACAACTCTTCAATGAAAAAGTTTTCGAGACAATAAGCTCTTCAAACAAATGAAAACATTAAAAGAAAGGCTCATTCAGACTAATGAAGCAATGACTTTACCAATAACGAGACAAAAAACGTAATCCATGCTGAAAAAGAAATGTTCAGACAAGCAAACAAAAAATTCTCAAACTTGTGTAATAGAGGTCAAAGTCGTAAAAGGACACCAAACGAAATGCAAGGAGTAAACACACCTACAACCCAACTCACTGAGTTCACAAATAACCAAATGGATGACAATCTAGATGCCCTAGTGTCACTGACCACCCAATGATTCAAGTAATCAAGTAGAAAGACGATAAGCCAACAAGAAAACAAAACCAAATGAAAAATAGGTTTCTAGTCAGGGAGAAAATGGTCTAAAAGGCTTAGGGGGTCAAAATCATAAGAGAAAAACACACTAGCCAAGATTGGGGATAAAACCTAATCTTCACTTACAGGAAATTATCGATGCGACTGCCTAACTGACAACAAGCGCTAGACACTGGTCAGCGCGATAGTTTCTCAACAAATCACGTTGATCGGTGCAACTGTCAGGGGATTAGAAAAAAAATAAAAAAAATTGAAACAAAGACCAGATCTGCTACTATGAATTTCAAACTTAGGCTAGTAAGTAGGAGAAAAGAAACAAAACCAAAGGAAAAAAGTGGAACTAGAAAATTTCACACGAACTCATGAAATCCAAGACAAACAAAAGCATGGGTTCTGCCCAATATGGTCACCAATTTGTGGTGAAGAAAAATTATAAGTGTGGACACAAACAAATTCCTCTAGCCCGATAATGGATCTAGCCACAACTCATACATTCTATGGAAGATTTCCTTAGGTTAGAACCAATTAATAGGGCCTACCTCTTAGTACACTTATCCTGTTTGATGCTGTCAATGCTTGCTCGCTCTAGCTATCTCTCGTTTCCTTTGTCAAACACCTGAAACAAGTAAACAACAACAGACAACAACTATGATAATAGACAAATTGTAATTCAACCTACTTAACAAGTCAAGAAATATTAATCCATGAATATGTAATATGACAAATCATGTAGGAAATCAATCGATAGTTTCAAATATATTGAATCAAGAAGAGATTACAACCATTGTCTTGATGTTTTCGTTCTCCTCTAACAAGACCAGGTTCCCACACACTTCTGCTAGCATTCCATGATGGCCTCAATCAACAATAGTTTTAAGGCTCTTCCCTTTAGGCTTCATTCCAAACCAAAATCACACTTCTCCCTAACACAACTAGAGAGCTACAACTATGAATAGCTTGTTGTTTATTCCAAACGAAAATAGCACTAGCACACCAACATTAACACTAGCTTGTGCTTGGGAAGAAGGGAAGTTTATATAAGATGACTGGATTGGAGATGGATCCTCTTCTCACGGGAGAAGGTCTTATCCCTTGAGGTAGTTCCATCATTATAGGGGAAAATGAGCCCAAACTGACATCCTCAACCCCATCCGGCCAAACCATTTACCAAGCTTCTGTTACGAAGCTTCTAGAGTTGGAAGCTTTGGCACTTAATTTTAAAAAACTTTCCATAACAGGGTTGATGCGACTGGAACACAGCTTAGTCGCTTCGGTTGGCACTCGGGACAATGATAATCTCAGTACATCGGCACGGGGAAGAAAAGGGCCATTAGTGTTGGTCTTGTAAACTGGGAAAAACAGAAGTTTCAGGGGAAATGGTGCAAAAGGGAATTGATTTTCTCATGAAGAGGGACACAATGGGGGTTTCTTCATGAAGGGAAAGCATGTAGGGTTCACTGTAAAGGTCCTACAAGATCAAGGATTGGGGAGTACAGGGACAATAAGAAAATATTGTGTAACAGATGCCCCCTAAAGCGTGAAGGTCAAACTAGAGTGAGGGATGAAATGATTTATGAATCAGTGCGGAGAACCATAATCTTCCATCAGAAAACCTGCAAGAAAGTATAGATACATATACATAACTGAAAACTCTATCAAGTGATACATGAATCGTGGGATGGAATCAACCATCCAGAGAATGATCATGTAAATGGATCTAGGTATGGGCACAACCATCCGTCAAAGATGATCATAATGAAACCAAGGTATGATTGCAGCCATCCATCTGAAAGAGACATGTATATCAACATAACCATGTCACATCACTTAGAAACCTAGACTTTTGTGATATGAGCCTAGGGTCTTGCTCTCCAACACGACCTGATCAAAGTACAAATCCTAACATGTGAATATGTGTGTTGACGTCGAACATGCTAGAAAGTCGCTTGATTACCAGTCAATGATATAAACTATTAACAAACGTGAGAGAAACCACCAATAATGAAAATGGTCCACAAGGTACTATCAGCAAAAATCATGGAATGTGAATAGAGGAACTAAAGTCGAACACCCGTGAAATCACTCGATCGAAATCCAATGATGTGAACATGTCGTCGAGTGCGAAGAACTTCCCATTAGGGCATGCAAGCTCTAAGGTACTGGAAGGTAGTCTCTCGGTCAACTTCCCGAATAATGCGCTGAAGTCGACAGGAAATGATCATGTCGAAGGAGGTCCATAATGTATCTCACATCATCAACACGAGAGGAAAGGATGCAAAATGATTTTGGGTGATAGAGAGAATCAGAGGTAAATGTAATTGCAAAAGGACAACTCTTGAACATATCTGTGACACAACTGGAACTTTGGTAGCTTTTGGATCCATAGGATCGGTGGTCAAGATTACGTGGTAGAGATCAAATGGAAGGAAAAAATAAATGGCCCAACCCAGGAAAGGTCAACGATTCAAAGGAGGATATCCCAACCCGAAACGAAGCAGAAAGTGTCATGTTTAAGAATGAGCTGGCGACGCAACTAATTAGATTTCCAACTTTTCCCCCACCATTTCTGGCAGGTAACCCAATTATTTTTAATCACAAGATGGAAGGGGATAGAATATGCTCACACTGTAAGTTCATCCTTCATACGAATCCAACCTAGTAAGTTTAACGATCCCTAGGAAGGAGAAGCTCATGTTTGTCATGATGATGAATCCGATGTCGTTTAAGAGTTTAACGAGTCCAACAAAGGTGTAACTCGATATATTTTTCATGTTTATAGATTTTGAAAAATGCACGTAAAATAAAACTCCACATGGTCCCTTTTCGAACATTTGTGTCTCTCGAGCCTGAAAAGGTAGAAAACGATACATGAGAACCGCTTGACCATTTCAGTCAAGGAGTAACTTTTTCGTAAATAGTGCCTCCAAGCCCGAAAAAGCGGTAAACTTATATTGGGCGCATGACGTTTCGCATTCATTAACGAGTTTGAAATGACAAGGGCTCGACCATCTTTTCACTTTTAAAGGGTTAGAAAAGAGCTTGAAAGCAAACCCCCCATTTTATTCTCTTTTACAAGTCAAAAGGGAAAAACACTTTGCAATCTTTTCATATGAGCTTTAACAAGTTGAGAAAAGAGTTGAAGCATGACTCGTCATCATCGTCGAACATCCATCACATGTTGTTGCGCAAAATAGTAAAGTGTATTATCCAGTTCTTGAGGCAAAATAGGTTAAAATATTTACAGAAACCTGATATTTTCATGAAAAAATGAATAAAAAGGAGAAAAGTAAATATATTTTTACCATTTACCATTTTACCTTGTTGTGGAAACGTTTTTACTCACTTTTTCATAACTGTTCTGGAGAAGATTGCGGGAGATTCGGGAGGTCAATCATCGAGCCGCCAATTACAGGTAAGAGCCAAAGCCCTTAGCTCCATTTTCATGTCCTTTATTCCTATTTTTAACCTTTTTTTTAATTTTTTGAAGGGGTTTTGAAAAAAAAAAATTGCCCTTGGTCTGAGCAACTTCCGAGTATGGAATTGCACTAGCTGAGGATGATTAAAAAATTCAGTCGCGCCATCAGTGCAACTATTTTTCAAATAGGCGCGTCGACGCCGTGAATAGGGTAAAACCCTATTTCCTCAAAAAATTACCGTTAAAACTCAAAATTTATGGGCGAAGCATGATTGTTGACTCAAATTAATGGCTTTTGCAAGAAAGAATCACTGAAAATGGTGGACTGGAAAGAACGGGAACATGAGGATGTGGACACACAGGCATTGAATGATCCAAATTTCCTAGAAGATTTTAGGGATTGCAAACTCTCAAATTCTTTCTCACACTAGGGATGCGGGCCTAACCCGAGTTGCTTCGGTACCTAATTAGTATTTTGGACATTAATCGAGAAATATTTTTCATTGGTGACCAAGAGATGGAGTTGGAAACTTTAGATATATACTTTATCACTGGATTGTCCTGAAGAGGGGAACCAATTAACTTGTACGGGTAAACCGATTCGGGCAAGCATATCTTCATTGCATGCTAAACACTTCCCTAAGGCCTTGAAATCCAAGAGTGGAAATATTGAGATTTCCAGTGTTTGAGATCTGACACTAAGAGTGCTTCTATTGACTATCAATAGAGTGGCGTGGTCCTAGGCAAAACATGAAACCAACAAGCCGAAGTTCCTATATGCTATCTACTGTAAAACACCTATGATATTCAACTGGGAAGAGGCCATGAAGACCAACATAAAGTGCCAACTATCCAAAGCTAAGGCAGGGAAGCTGAAGCAATTTTGCTTTGAATATGTGCTCATGACCTTCTTCTTGGAACGGGTGCCACTGTTCCAGTATTCAGTTGACTGAGGTAGATCCTCCTATTCCACGTGATCCGTGGATGGCCCGTTGGAGTCGTGTGATGCCCAGGATCACTGGAGGTCAGCACATGTCATACAGGCCTACATTATTTTCATGGCTACAATGACAAAAGATTGTCGTGGAGGACTGGCCATATAGTGGCATCGACCTTCGTGGAGATTTGGATATGCCCTTACCAGATGGAGAGGATTTCGATGATGAAGGTAAAAAATCAACTTTTTAATTTTGAGACTTTTTTTAATTTTTTTTGGTATATGTGATTATAAAATTTCTGTTGTTAATGCAGACATTGGACCAGAGTGCGCTGCTGGGATGTCCCCAATAGCCAAGCGAATCCCCCACCCGATTGATGTTGTCGCTCCTTATTAGGAGGGGAGCAACAACGAGGAGGAGATTGCGAGGAACCTTGAGGGTTGACGCGTGGTATGCGGGAGCATGTTCGGGTAGGAGACATTCCTCATCAGTACCAGAGGCACACGATGGGAGTCTCAGATCAAATTTGTTGACTCCTTACTCGTGTTGCACGAGCTGTATCATGCTACTATGATCACCATGTTGATTTGTTCCTAGGTCAAAAATTACATTTTTTAGGTCTGTGTGCCACAAATATATGAGACCTGCGAGCCGCCGATGTCATTTTGGACACATATATTATTTTTTGGGGTTTTGATGTATCAAACATTATCACCCTATATATATATATATATATATATATATATATATATATATATATATATATATATATATATATATATATATACATGTTGTATTTTTTTTGTCTACTATGGTACAAATGGTTTGTTTTATCTTTTCACATGTTTCGTAAATGTCTATCCAACACATAATTAGCTAATGCATCTGTCAATGTATTCATGCGTCTAGGAATACGATGATATGTAATGTAATCGAAATGTCTTTCCAGTAGACGAATACGGAGATACATTCTCAATATTTGAGGGTTTCTGATGGAATATTTCCTGTTGAGTTGAAGGATGACAAGATATGAATCTAGGTTCACAACCAACTCTCTAATGTCAAGAGTAATGGCTTCTGACAACAATTCGATGACCGCACTGTATTCAGTAATGTTGTTAGTTTTGCGACCTAGACAAATACCTTGAAGGTCAATCAACTCACTGTTAGCGTCATAAATAGCCCATGACGCAGATGATAGGTTCTAGGTACTACGACAAACACCATCAATGAAACTGATGTGGGGAGTTGCAGACATCTGCAAAGAAAGAAAACCGTAGTAAACAAGAAAGTTGTTTGAAAAGTAACACACAAAACCACACTACACAAAAATGAATGACACACTAATGTACACAAGTAACCATGCAAGATGACCTAAGCATAGTACTTCTTGAGAATGTCCATGTTGGGACTCGGGTAATCAATCAACACAGATGAACACCAGAGTTTTACAGTTGACATGACGAGTAAGCGTCGACTCAGCCAAATAATAGAGTATAACTCATATTAAGGATTTTCCCCCATGCCCTCTGGGCAATGGAGGGTCATGAGTCATATGACAATCCCATTGCAATGATGGGAAATCGGGAAAAACTTGGGGAGGGAGAAAAATCCTGAATCCATGGCAGATAATTGTGCCCTTAGTTGAAATATCTTAACCACGTCAAGATAAACTAACATGTTAATAGGCAATTGAGAAGAGAACTAATCAATACACATAGATTTGACTGTCAGGCTAGGCAGGAATGAGGAGCGAGGATGAGTATCAGTTCAAGGTGGTTCCTCGAGATACATGACTTCCATGATACCTTCATCAGCAAGGAATGTCTCGGCTAAGGGATCAGGTGATTCCAAAGCACCAAGCCATGGGGATTGAGAGTACGTATCGAGATAGGTCTTCAAAACAGAAGAATCAGAGGATGTGGAGCTTAAAGCCAAAATAATTTCCACGTAATTTACTTCGGTGGTACTAAGCAGCATAACCTCGCACTAGGTATCAACAAGATCTAGTGAAGGTATGACCCAAGGATCATATTTAACCGAGATCATGTTGACAAAGGAAACTTGAGGAGGTGGGAGTGGAAAAGTTCCCATCAAGGTAGAATCTTTAAAAAGACCTACCCTCGCACTCTCATAGGGAGCACTAGTGTGCTTGACATACAAAACTTTTCCATCAAAGGAGGAAGAGGAAAAGAAGCACAGTTGGTCGACAGTGACAATCTTCCCTTGATGGGGAAAATGAATCATGCGAAATAGGGAGGAGGCTATAGCATTCATAGAATGGGTCCAACTTCGACCAAGTAGAAGATTATAATTGAGATTGGCGTCAACAATATCTACCTCAACCTACACTTTCTTGCCTTCCAGAGTAATGGAAAGGTTAGGTAAGACACTGAAGGGTCGTGAATCGCGCCCATCGAAAGCTTCCAAAGTGTTTGGAGATTGGTTCAAAGTAGGAGAGCCAATAGCCTTCCAATATGCAGTTGACATGATGTAGGTGGAAGCACCTTCATCGATGATAGTCCTGTGAATGGTCTTCTCATTGATGATTACTTGAATGAGAAAGGAAATCTAATGAGGGAGGTGTGGAACATGGTTCTCTAGATCAAAACATATCAAATTGGAATCGGTGGGATTGATGCCACTGATATATGACAACAAATATTTCCACTACGATGGGTAGCTTTGGAGCACCTTGAGAGCCAACATAGCTCATGGTGCCTGAGCCAAATCCTCAACAATATTATAGTGTTGAGTGGCTTGGGTGTTATGATTGTATAAGGATTTCTGCAGCACACCTCGAGAGGGTGGCTGGATAGCAGAATCAGGGTTAGGGCACTCGATATGAAGAGGGCCAGAACTCGGGGTAGAAGAAGAAGGGGTGGCTTCTGTCTCTTTCACAGCTTCCAAGGCAGGAGTTTGATAATATTTTGATCTAGTAGCCACGTTAATAGGCATACTCATTATGAACACTTGAGATATTGATTAAGAAAATGATTGGGGTTGGTCTACCATTTGGTTCTGCTGAGGAGGAAATGGCTCTTTGAGGACAACGGGGGTCCCTTTGAGCAAGCAAATAACTTCGGATCATCGAGGACAATCCTTAGTGTAGTGATCTTCCTCGTAAATGAGGCAAGGATACTTAGTTTTCCGTTTCGAAGATTCACCAGTAGACGATTTAGGAGGACCCTATTTTGGGGCATCAACTTTACCCTTTCCTTTTCCTTTCTTCTTACCTTTCGAGGATTTGTTTGCTGTGATAGACTGGACAACGTGGACCTATAAGGTTTTAACAAGGCTAGGTGGATTTTGGGAAGAACTATTAGGAACAACATTTGAGACCGACTTTTGTTTGGAAGAGGATTTAGCAGGGGTCTGGGATACTGACCAATAACTCCATCGACAGGAGGTACGACTTGTGACTTTGATGTTGCGAGATCGAATGATGGGTGCAGTGCATCGGGTAATAACTCATACAAAGTTCCAGACTGAGAGTAACCTAGATCTAATTATTGGGCACAAGCGATGGCTTTCTCTTCATTGACGCATCCACCCATAGCTATATCGCGAGAAATTGTGGCCACGAATGATTTGGTGAACCATTCAGTGAGAAATTGTGGCCACGAGTGATTTGGTGAACCATTCAGTGAGAAATTGATCAAAAATCTCAAATTTGATTAGGTGACGTCTACGTCACCATTCATGGGATATGATCGGAGATGTGTGTTGTAGTATCTTGCTTAAGCGATGTGAGAAAATAGGTGCTAGTTTCATACTGAACCGGCAGCTGAAAATGCATGAGGAAAGCCATGGCTAAAGAGTTAAAGTCATGGTAAGTACTTTGAGGCAAATTGATGTACCACTTGGCTGCAGCGCCTGTGAGGGTTCGTTGGAAAAGACGGAGACGAATGGAATCGTCAACGTATGAGTTCAATGAGTACTAGAGGTGATATGTAATTAGATGGGCCTGAGGATCTTCTTTAGCTTTCCCATCAAACTTTGAAAAATTGCTTGGTATCTTGGACAACACTGGAGGCCAGTATGACGAATGAAGGATTGGATCATTCGTAAGGCAAGATACATCTGGCAACTCGAGTGTGGCCAAGAATGGCAATTGGGTGTTAAAAGGCATGGGAGGTCGATAAGCAGGTCTGAACATAGGAACCCATCCCTGTTGGTAGGGATTATGGCCCCACATTGGGGGATTTTTACCATATGGCATCTGAGGCCGGCCCCATTGCATATTACCTTGACCATAGGTAGTATTTTGACCTTGAATACCTTGGAACTGTCCTTGAATACCTTGGAACTGTCTAGTTATAGTTTGTTGATAAGCAACGTACGGGTTAAAAGGTTGTTGAGCCTGTTGACCTTGGAAATATGGGTATTGGACCTATTTTCCTTGAACATATGGGTGATGAACCTGTTGTCCCTGAACAAGAGGATTTTGGACCTGATGTACTTGAGCATAAGGTTGATAGACATGTTGCCCTTAGACATAAGGACTCTGTACCTGCTTCCCTTTACTAAAATGATTTTGAAGCTGGTGACCTAGGGTGTTAGGATTTTGTACCTGATGCCCTTGGTGAGAAGGATTCTGGACCTATTGACCTAGGACATTAGGATTTTGGGCCTGCTGCTGCAGGACTTGACTTTGGCCCTGCCCTTGTGAGGGTTTCCCTTGTTGATATGTATACAAGGGTTGCTACTGCCCTGGTTGGTTTTGTTGTTGCAAGGGTTCACCTTGTGGTTGCAAAATTTTTCCGTGAGGCTCCAGAGGTTGGCCCTATGAGGACATGGGCTGGGAGGTGTGCGGAGCATATTGCATCTGTTATTGCACAGTTTGCTGCAATTGTTGCAAGGGATGACCTTGCAGTTGTTGCAATTGACTTTGTTGTGGGATCATTTGTCGTTGCGGTTGCACGGAGAGCCCTTGTTGTAGCAAAGGTTTCCCTTGCGGTAAAAAGGTTTCCCTTCTTGTTGTAGAGGATGTCCTTATGGTTGCAAGGGTACTTTAATAGTGCCCATGAACTTTCTGAACTAAATCTGGACATAACCAACCTGGAAGGTGGATGAGCCAGGCTAAATGTACTACCCAAACTAAAGGGTGAAAGGTTGATTAACCATTCCTTGAGAACCATATGGAACTTAAGGAGTTTGGTATTGGACCTGAGCCTCATAGCGCTGCTGATACTAAACATTGCTTGATCCAGACGAATCAACGGGACTCTGAACCTGTTGGTGCTAGACATTGCTTGATCCAGTAGAATCAACAGGGTTATGAATAATACTAGAAGAAGGTTGGTTCATACCAACCATGTGAGCTTGTAAGCCACTCACATTGGTGGAACCTAACACCATAGAAACATTCATGTTTTCCCCCCCAGGTAGTGACACGGCTTGGCCACTGACTAGAGGGATGGAAGAACTGACAGAGACATTCTTCGAAACTGTCGGTTGTGCCTGATGGGTAACTGGGATTGACGATACAAGGGTATTCAGAACGGTGGGTTGCACCAGGATTGAGGTAATAGCCTGTTGGGAAGTCGTTTTCACAACAAACAGACCTGAAGTAGGCATGGCGCCTGACGCCCAAAAAGGGTTATGGTAAAGTCATGAGGCACTAGGTGTACCTGAAACCAACTGGGCCAAAGACACATAATTGGGTGGAAAACTAGCGAGAATATACCCTGTATAGGGGAATCCCTTAGGAGGAAAAGGTTTCTCTTCCTCCTCGACAGTGTGTGGAGTGGAAACTATGGAATCTTCTAGAGAGGTGACTGGAGCATCACCTTCGGGTTCCATATTTGGGAAAAAACAACGACGAATGGTCGAAGAAGTATGAGGGGATAGTTCCAAAGGAACACTCGGCTAGTCGTACAGACTGTAAGTACGTTGTGGTGATATCACAACAGGGTCAAATAGAGGTTTCAAAGGGTAGATAACTAGTCCATGTTAACCATCAGTGGTCGGTGAGTTCTCAGGAGTTTGAACAGGATTGTCCAGAGATTCCGGGCTAAGATCAATAGATGACCCAGTATCAAAAGTAGGCGGAGGACGAGATGACAAAGGTTGAATGCTCAGAATAATTTTGAGTTCAATGCCTTGGTTCTCGAGTGATTCTGGTAACTTAGGAAATGTCCCCTCAAATAATATTTCAGACAGAGGAGAGGAAGAGGAACTGGGTGAACCAGATGGTTCAGCCACGAAGACCTTGTCTTAGTTGATAGAAAAATTAACTTCAAGGCTTTAATTTTTTTTTTAAGGGAAACACACGATTCAGTCTTAGAAAAGACTAACAGGGTGTTTTCGGATCATGGGAAATCAATTATTAAGATGCATAAAATACTGATGCTCTTTCATTTTTTGAGAGTTGAGAAAGAAACAAAGATGACTCTATCACTTTCGATGGGAAACGTGCTGGAAAGGAAAAGTGCTCGAATGATCTATTAAGTTTAATGAGTCAAAAATATCAAATGACTGCTTTGGATGATCTATGTAAACGGGATTACCAGGCAACCGTGAACTACAGAATGCCTCCCGACGAAACGAGAAGTACGAGCAGGCAATCTCCTCGAATGTTGTGTTCGGTGTATCACATTTGCAAGGTGGCTGATTCGGCTTCCTAAGGATAGAGGATTGCATCTTAGAGGAGTCTCCCGTTATATACTCAACGGTACGGGGAGCACAAATCTGTACTAGGATTGTGTAATGATGAATATAATGACAACTGCTAGGTTTAATGACGCTGGAACACGTCTCTAGCCTAGATCTTCTAGATATGATCATTAAGTGTCAAATGCGCCTTAGGTTAATTGAATTCATTTAAAGTTTATCTTGAGTTATGTTTCAGTTTTCAGGTCATAGCGATGCGACTCGAGAAACATTAAATGAAACTAGATGAGACAAGACCCTTTCAATTCAATGAAATGCCTACACTAGAGAGGGTAGAAACTACTCAATCAAATGCAAACAACCAAGCAACTGAAAGCGAAATGATCTTTCACTACATTACTTTTTCGAAAAATAAAATAATGAAAAGTGCATTCCAATTCCTAATTTCCTAACAAGCACATATCTAACAATCCTTTCGAAAGAAAAAAGATTTCTTTTCCTTTTTCAAATGCCAATGCAATTGTAGTCTTTTAGTGATGCAAGCCATCGTAGCACAATGATGCAACAAACTAGAATTTCATGCTTTTTCGAGACAATCACCTCTTCAAGCAAATGGAAACGTGAAGAGAAAGGCTCATTCAGACTAATGAAGAACTGACTTTACCAAGAACAAGACAAGCAATGTAATCCATGCCAGAAAAGAAACGTTCAGACAAGAAAACGAAAACTTTTCAAACTTGTGTAATAGAGGTCAAAGTCGTAAAAGGACTGCAAACAAAATGCAAGGAGTAAACACACCTACAACCTGACTCACTAATTTCACAAACAGATGAACGGACAACAATCTAGATGACCTAGTGTCACTGACCACCCAATGACTCAAGAAATCAAGTAGAAAGACGATACTCCAACCAGCAAACAAAACCAAATGAAAAGCAGCTTCCTAGTCAGGGAGAAAATGGTCTAAAAGGCTTACGGGGTCAAAATCATAAGAGCATAACACATTGGCCAAGATTGGGGACAAACCCTAATATTCACTTACAGGCATCGACGTGACTGCCTAACTGAAAAAAAACGCCAAAGGGTGGTCGACGCTACTGTTTCTCAGCAAATCGCGTTGATCGGTGTGACTGTCAGCTGATTAAGCGTGCTGATCGAAGGAACCAAGAAAAAAATAAAAAAAATTGAAACAGAGATCAGATCTGCTACTATGAATTTCAAACTCAGGCTAGTAAGCAGGAGAAAAGAAATAGGACCAAAGGGAAAAAGTGTAACTAGAAACTTTCACACAAAATCATGAAATCCAAGACAAACAAAAGGATGGGTTCTCCCTAGTATGGTCGTCAATTTGTGGTGAAGTAAAATTATAAGTGCGGACACAAACAAATTCCTCTAGCTCGATAATGGGTCTAGCCACAACTGATACATTCTATGGAAGATTTCCTTATGTTAGAACCAATTAATAGGGCCTACCTCTTAGTACACTTATCCCATTTGACGACGTCCTTGCTTGCTCGCTCCAGCTATCTCACGCTTCCTTCTTCAAACACTTGAAACAAGTAAACAACAAAAAAAAACAACTGTGATAATAGAAAACTTGTAATTCAACCTACTTAACAAGTCAAGAAACGTTAAGCCATGAATATGTAAGATGACAAATCATGTAGGAAATCAATCGATAGTTGCAAATATATTGAATCAAGAAGAGATTACAACCATTGTCTTGATGTTTCCGTTCTCCTCTGACAAGACCAGGTTCCCACACACTTCTGCTAGCATTCCATGATGGCCTCAATCAACAATTAAGGCTCTTCCCTTTAGGCTTCACTCCAAACCAAAATCACACTTCTCCCTGACACAACTAGAGAGATACAACTATGAATAGCTTGTTGTTTACTCCAAACCAAAATAGCACTAGCACACCAATATTAACACTAGCTTGTTCTTGGGAAGAAGGGAGGTTTATATAAGATGAATGGATGGTAGATGGATCCTCTTCTCATGGGAGAAGGTCTTATCCCTTGAGGTATTTCCATCATTATAGGGGAAAGGAGCCCAAACTGACATCCTTGACCCCATCCGGCCAAAGCATTTACCATACTTTCGTTATGAAGCTTCTAGAGATGGAAGCTTCGGCTCTTAATTTAAAAAAATTTCCATAATAAGACCAGCATGACTGGAACACATCTCAATCGCTCTAGTCGGTGCTACAAAAACTTCTAATCTCTGCACATCAGTGTGAGGAAAACGAGGGCCATTAGTGCCGGTCTTGTAAACTAGGAAAAACAGAAGTTTCAGGGGAAATGGTGCAAAAGGGAAGAGGGACATAATGGGGGTTTCTTCAAGAAGGGAAAGCATGTAGGGTTCACTGTAGTGGTCCTCTAGGATCAAGGACTGGGGAGTATAGGGACAATGACAAAATGTTGTGTCACACAAAGCAATTCTTAAGTGGGGTAGGAGCGCAGCTATAAACTAATCGTGGTGTTGACTATATTTTAGATTCATATTAGCTTTGCGGATTTGACACTTCAATCTTTGATCTAACTCCCAACGTGTTTCATCGACCCTCATCACAATTTCTTTGAACCCAACTTCTGATCACGAATCATATTTAGGCTTACCGAATTCTTTTTTCAAAGCGGTCTGAGTGTCTACTAATGATGCATACGTATTATCATTGCAATACTTAATGTACCATGTCAATGCACGATCTTGTAGAGCAGTAAACAATTGTGCCTTCTTTATGTTATCATCTTTAGTCTACTCCGTTGTCCACACAGCCTTCACAACGAACCAAAATTGATCTTGATCCTCACTTCCTAATCCCTTGAAAACAGGCAACTTCATGGTATTCGACATGTTGAATGACGGTGGAGGTGGTGGCAGTTTGGGTGAAGGTGTTTGTTATGGAGGTGAAGGTGGAGGTGGTGTGAACACCTGATGTATTCACAGAAAACCCTGCTCTATCAACTGTACAATGCTTTGTGGCGAGGCTTGTACCGCCCCCTCATCATCTCTCGAAGGGGGTTCTATCAATGGGCTATATTCAGGACCTGCTCTTTCCTGATTCCTAAATATTTGTCCACTTCGTATAGATCGAAACATCAAGGCAGTGGCATAACCCACTTTTCACATAAGAGCATTTTAATCCAAGTATTAAAATATCTCAAATACTTACCTCGTAGTCCTTTGAAGAAGCGTCGTTCTACTTCACTATAGCTGACTGAGGTATTGACCGCGAACTCTGTCACAAATCCTCCTATTACTCGATCAATTGAGTGATCAACAGCATGCATGATATTATCCTCAGAAGCTTCCAACCTTTGCACTAGCTCCGAGGTCCACACTATCAGACTATCAAGCCTCCACCTTCCTTGGTCGTTTGCCAATTAAGTGATCCACTCGTATAGTTCGATTAGGAAGGTGCAGAAGAAAATTTCATGTATTTCTATGTACATATATCTATCCAACAACTTTTCTTTTTTCAGGCGCAGATTTATGTTTTCTTGCATCATGAATTCACGGATCTTTCTATCCAACCACTTCTCAATTTCTTTCTTTGTTGGATTACACTGATGTGACATCACACATCTCTTTATGTAGATCTCGGTCCTAGCAACGTAACCATTTGCTGGCTTAGTGGGTCCTGACCCAGGTTCAGAGTTAGTTGCACCAAACAAATTCCTACACTACTGGCCCTTTCGACATTAATCCGTGGAGTGCAGACTAAAGTCTCACCCGAAGCAGTATGGGGGGGCGCTAGAACCATGTTTCTGCACCCAGCGATCAACGTGACGTCATTTTGTGACATAAATATGCCTTCGCGCAGATCGATAAACCCTTATGGATTATCAACGTAACTCCCTTTAATCAGCCTCTAGACCTCCGTGAATGTCTACGACTGACTATTGTGGACCTTGAATAGGTGACTTAACTACTTACATGCATCATAGATTACTTGTACCCCAATATTTACTTAGATCTTCTTAAGTGTTCGAAAACTTTATCATGCAATGATATATTCTTCATTTAAGCACTTAACATCAATTGCGTTCAGATAACAATATAAATCAAGTAAAGTCGCACATCAATACATTACTATTTCATACAACCAATATTCATCACAACATAAGGGACATTCATAAATAATAGAAGTAAATGGATAAACACAATAATTTCTACAATTATCTTCTTTATTGATAATTAGTTAAGCTTACAGACTCAACTCTTCCCTGCTTACTCAGCTATAGGGGTCTACGCACTTAGTTGCGGACACTACTCTAGGCCTCTGCGCACACAGATGTAGAGCCTTCATTCCTACTCTTCTACGCTAATTATCTAGGTTCTTTCCATAGACCAAAACTCATCACTTGCCTTAGACGTCCGTAAGACACACCTATTTATATAATCACATGGTCCATGGACCATGGGTAGATCTTCAAAAGCTGACTCAAGTTACATAAAAGAAAGGTAAAACCCTTTTTGACTCTTTAACTATGTACGCGCTCTGTGACCACAATTTTTGAATACTTTACATCTTTTTACATAAAACTTGGGCTTTTGCCCCAAAATTGACCCATCGGACCCCATCCCAACAAGTAGTATGTGCAGCGGATTTCTCAGTGATTGTAGGACATTTGTATAAAATGGGAGAAGCTGAGATATTGCAACGATATGTGCCAAATTTTTAGTAGAATATCATCCTCTTTGAAGCTCATGGAGGGGTTGTGGGAGGACATTATGCAGGAAAAGTGACATTGCAGAAAATTTTGCGCGCAAGTTTATGGTGGCCTACAATGCATAAAAATTCTAAAGCATATTGTAGGGCATGCAAGGCATGTCAATGAACGGGCAGACCATCGCGGAGGGACGAGTTGGCACTGAATCATCATGTATCATTGCAGCCATTTGAAAAAGGGGCAATTTATTTCATAGGACCAATTCAGTCCCCAAGGAAGAAGACAGGTGTGTGCTATATCATCACCGCGATGGAGTATCCAACCAGATGGGCAAAGGCACAACCGGTTAAGGATTGCATAGTAGCTACAACAATGAATTTTTTGTTTGAATATGTGTTAACCATATTTGGCTGCCCAAAAATGTTGATGAGTGATCAAGGTATGCACTTCCTAAATGAGACAATCAACACGTTGACTGAGGAGTTCCAAGTCTATCATCAGAATAGAACACTATATCATCCTCAAGCTAATGGAACAGTTGCGATCTTTAATAAGATTTTGGAAAACGGGCTGACAAATATTTGTAACACACAACAGAATGACTGGGATGTACACGTACCTGTAGTGTTATTGGCGTACAAGACTAGTTGTAAAAATCTGACAGGACATACACCTTTTAGATTGGTCTATGGTGTAGAAGTTATGATGCTTATGGAATATATTGTGCCTAGTATACACATAGTAGCTTTCACAAGTATGGTAGATCGTGAAGCCTTGGAAGAACAACTCGCACAGCTAATGGAGCTTGAAGAAGACAAATTCTTGGCTGGATTCCATCATCAAGTACAGAAGGAATGTGAAAAAGCATGGCACGGTCGACACATCAAGCTACGCACATTCAAGTTAAATGATCTAGTATTGTTATACGATAGTGAGTTCACTAAGTTTCCAGGGAAATTTTAGATGCATTGGCTGGGCCCATATATTATCAAAGATATTACAGATGGAGGCGTAGTTCAATTCACGAAGCTAAATGGAGAACCTTTTCCAGGAGGGGTGAATGGAAGTTGATTCAAGCCATATACAGGGGATCATGCATAGTGGCAGGATAGTCTTAACGCTCTAGAAATTTTTAAGGGAGGGCAGGACTATAAACTACACTTCCATGGTTGGAGGACTACACAACTGGCAAGCTGCACGAATAATTATGGAGGGAGGTGTCGCGAAGCATAGTAGGAATGTGACCATTCGAGTCAATGTTCATGATTCAACAGCCAGAAGATGGTTAAGAGGAGCGCGCTAGTGGTATTTAATTCCAAAATATTTGAATATCTTCTACCAAAACAACATTAATGATAAAATTTTGGGGGGAACAGTTGGATTTGAATTCAAAAACCCCTATAAATTATGCGTGCTAGTCCAACAGAGAAAACTTTGAACCCTTAGAGTTTTCGAGTTGTGCTATTTGTTGCTTATCAACCACTCATTTTTTGAGGATTTGGTCGCAATCCATAAATTTTCAAATTTACCAGAGTTGAATCATAAATTCATCCTTGAAATCATGTTAGGACCAAGCCCTGCTGAGACTGTGAGCACTGGGGGAGATGTCACGTCCGAAGGAGCTGCTCCAAAGGTAGTGAGTATGGAAGCTCCAGCTCCTATGCCTATGACGCTAAGGTCACCTAGGCCGAAGCCTAACCCTGTTTTAGAAACCTGAAAACTGAAGAATGATAAACAAAAGAAGTCGATTTCAGTACGTGAATCGCCTAGAAAACACTCTGCAACTCATAAATTGAAAAAAGACAACTAGCCTGAGAAGGTTGTCGATTTAGAGGCCGAGGAAGGATGGGGCACCGAGGTCATAAAATCTAAGGAACTCGAGCCCATTCCAAAGTTGCTTGACTATATCCCTCCATGCAAGGGGAAGAAGAAGGCCACCAAGGACCCAAACTCAAACAATTTTCATTTATATGCCCCTGCTACTGGAGCAGGTTCCCTTCGAAGGTCCATGCCTTACAGGGATCCCCCTATTGAAAATGGAAGATTGGGACCTATCAGACCATGAGCGGTTCCCTCACCTTGTGACAACTAACTATATGAAGCACCTCTACTACCCTGACTCAAGTTCAACCGAGTTAGAGAAGATGGAATGGATTTGCGAAGTAGAGAATTCGGGATCATTGAACCTGTTCTGGGTTCCCCACTATCACCGCACCAATATCAACACCACCTGTGTGCATCAATTGCTTACTCTAGTGCATGATGGGTGCTTTTGGCTAGGAGGGCCTATACCCATCACTAACATGCTCATCCATAGGATCACGCACCTGCTACATGAGGGTTTGAATCTGGCCAAGGAGTTTGGTGTTTAGGCAGGAGAAAATGATTTGGCAGAAAAAGATGAAGAAGGAATTTTCCCCCATGAAAAGGTCACTTAGATACTCAATCACTTCCATAAACGACCCCATGGTGCAAATTTCCACACAAATATTAACTGGGAAGGTAATGAGGAAGTGTCGTGCGGAAGAATTTCTAACGTCGGTGATCTCTCTAGATGCACAATGCACGAAGTGTGTGCAGTTCAACTAGTCAAGGCACATGTGCAGTGAATTCCTCGTAAATTGCCATGAGGTCTAGGATGAGACCAAGCCATTCCATTATGATTGGTTGCTACTATTCATTATGTTGGTCACATGGGAGCTGCCGGAGGACAACCAGTTTCCTCCATTGAAAGAAGGATTGCCAGAGGCTGTGCAGTTTGCCTCCCTATGGGCCACAAAGGACCCCGCATCGGTCACATAGACAATAATATTATGGGTTTTGATGGAAGCAAGCATCTACATGGCCATCAACCAACGCTAAAGGTTTTCCCTGACCTTGTATGAGTAGTTGTCAGCTCATGAACATTCAAGGCTGACTTCCAGTGAGTTTACATCCAGGCACAGAAGGACCCACAGTAGAAATGGTATGATTTACCATACTTGGTCACAAATACAGATATACAGGAGGTAGTCAATTGATGGTCAGAAGAGTGGTGTTCCCCATCATACTTGGATGTCAAAACTAGTAAGGGAGCGGAAAGCTCAGTAAAAAACACAAGAAAAGATGTATCCAAGCAGGTTGCACAAAATTTGGTTGTGCAACGGAAAAATGAAGTCACAGAGCGGGCTCGAATGGACAAGGAGTGGGTTGCTAAGGAGTAGGCTGAGCAAGAGTAGCACGAATTAGAGCAAAGTGGCAAATCCCCTTCACCTGAGACCGAAGAGGAAGAGTAGTCCGAACAGGGCAGTGGAGGAGATGAGGCGTAGAGCACCCTGTTTCATCTTAAGAAGCATGAATAGGAGCAGCGGGCATGTCCCCAATAAAAGCAAAAAATAGACAAGTCGCAGGGTGATACCATGGTATTAACAGAGGGCGATCTCGATGAGATCGATGATAAAATACAGGACACTACCACTGAAGTGTTGTAGTAGTTCGAGCAGTAGTATTTGCAGATGCTCGTGATCATCCAGAAGGATCTACGTGAGATGCAAATCTAAGCTAGTAGGACGTAGGTGGGCACAGGTCAAGCAAGCGCATCACAAGTGAGCATGGCACTAGGGACAAGTTAGGCTATGGAATTGGTAAGGACCCTGGACCATCAAACGGTTTCTTTACCAAAAGGGTCCCTATACGCAGAGTCAGTCGATGATCACATCATCTTAAGAACCCTTAAGAACATCGGGCTGAAAATTGTAGTGCTCCCCAATGAACTTCTTCATGCGCTACAGGTAGGAGTAATGAAGACACTAAGATCTCGGGAGTAGCGCGCTCTCAATTTAATCAGTGAATATAGGGTGAACAATGAGCAGATGTTCGCCAAGAAAACCCAAGCCTTAAAGCAAAAAGAAATGTTGTAGGCATAGAGTTCCTAGCTGGAGTCCACGGTTGTAGAGGCATGTAGGACAATGTCGAAACTTCACATTCCAGAGGATGCACAACCGGAAGCTAAGATCCAGAAGTTAGCTACAGGCATCCGTGAGGCAAAGGCGGAAGTTGGACGAGTTCACTTCAAACCCAACATGAAAATAATGGAGCTGCAGCTCAAATTACAGCCTACGATTCTGCTCGAGGATAGGGAGCACCGCGGAGCCACCATAAAAGAAGGGATGGTCACTTTGGATGTTGCAGTCATTGACTGCTCGACCTTATTTGAGCAGGAAATGGAATTAGTGACAACTCAGTAGGAAGAACCAAACCTACATATATTGAACACAGAGGTTCACGAGTTGTAGAAGCAGTATGATGAGGTTTGAGCGATGGCGCGCTCCATTACTCTAGTGCAGTGCCTCGCCAAGTTATAGGAGGGGAAGCAACTCCTCGCTAATGTAGAAGTAGCCCAGAAGAAGGAATTCGTGCTTAAGGCCAAGTTGGGACCTTGGTTAGAAGAAGCCTACCAAGTAACAACCAACATTCAGGAGAGGCTGATGGGCTTGCAGTAGACACAACAAACGATGAAGTTGGTCGCAAAAGGACCAACTACAAAGCAACTAGTAGAAGTGGTCAAGAAGGCATTAATGCAGAGCATTGCTGAGGTTGTAGTCATGTAGGTAGAGCTGGGGGATCTTTGCAGAAAGATCGTCGTGCCAGATTAGTGACTCGAGGGCAAGTCATGACCTTTGTGTTGGGGGCCTGTTGAGATGGGGTCCCCTAGGTCAGTTTTGGGGTTAAAAACCCAAGTTTTGGTGTAAATTTTGGCAAAAGATATAAATTATTCGTGATTTATGGATGCAGAGCATGTATATGGTTAGGAGTAAAAGGGGTTTTAGCCCCTTGTTCATGTAAAGTCGAGTCAGTTTTAAGATCCACCCATGGTCTGCAGACCATGGGATTGTATAAGTAGGTGTGCCTTAGAGAGTCTAAGGCATAATCTGATGATGATGGATGTAATGGGTCAATAGAAGATAGCATAGAGAAGTGAGTCATAAAGGATGGAAAGGCTCTCCAGCTGAGTGTGCAAAGGCCTAGAGTAGTGTCTTCGGCTGAGTGCGCAGACCCCTGCAGCTGAGTGTGCAGGGTAGTTTTGAGTCTGTAATACCATATTGAAGATCAATAAAGAAGGTTTTTAAAGAATCCCTTTGTTTATCTGT
Source organism: Pinus tabuliformis (assembly GCA_031772625.1). Classification (NCBI taxonomy): domain Eukaryota; kingdom Viridiplantae; phylum Streptophyta; class Pinopsida; order Pinales; family Pinaceae; genus Pinus; species Pinus tabuliformis. The sequence continues at coordinate 1,902,242,033 of CM062817.1, forward strand.
TTACTTCTGTTATTTATGTTTCCAATATATGTTATGATTGAATAATGTCTTTACGAAATATTGATCTATTGATGCACAACTCTATGGAATAAATCTTAGTAACTGTACGCAATGCATTTTAAGTATTTTCGCAAAGATTATAACACATTTTGTTATGTTTATCAAATTCTTAAGTAAATACGCATGAGCTCGGATCTACGGTTTTTTTCCTGATATGCGTAAGTGGATGATCCAACTGTTAAGGGTCCTCAAATACCTATCATAGACCTTCGTAAAGGTCTAGAGGCCGTTTAAAGGGAGTTACAGTACTGAGCCCTAAGGGCTTATAGATCCACGCGAAAGCAAGTCTAGTGCAATAAAAGACATCACACTGACCTCTGGATGCGGAAACTTGGTTCCAGCATCCCCCCATATTGATTCGGGTGAGACTTCAGCCTGCACTATGTGGGTTGATATCGAAAGGGCCAGTAGTGTAGGGTCTTGTTTGGCGCAATTAAATTTGAACATGGGTTAGGACCCACTAAGACAACAACGAGGATCTGGAGGAAGAGATATACATGAAGCAACCTGAAGGCTTTGCAGTGAAGGGTAAGAAAGAACTGCTATGCAAGTTAAAAAAGTCTCTGTATGGGTTAAAACAGTCACCAAGGATGTGGTATCAGAAATTTGATACATTTATACGGGGACTTGGCTTCACCAGAAGAAAAGCATATTATTGTGTGTATTTTAATTTAAATGGTGACCATGTTATTTATCTGGTATTTTAAGTGGATGATATGTTGTTGGTTGGAAATGACAAAGAAATTATCTAGGATTTGAATACCTAATTATCCTCCAAATTCAACATGAAAGATCTTGGTGCTGCAAACTATATTTTGGGCATGGAAATTAAACGAGATTGAGAAAAGAGGAAGATCTGGTTAAACCAGAGGAAGTATGTCGAGACAATATAGCAAAGGTTTAATATGAAATAATGTGAACCGATGAAAGTTCCTATTCCTGTAGCTGTAAATTTATATGTTGAATAGTGTCCCAAGACATAAGAAGAGGAAGAGGACATGTCCCATGTTCCATATGCAAGTGCAGTCGGTAGCTTAGATAGCAGTGAAGTGGGTTTTCAAGTGTTTGTGTGGCACTATTGATCATGGTTTGTGCTGCCAAGGAAGACCAGGATTGGACATAGTTTTGGACATCTGTGGCTTTGTTGATGCAGACTAGGTTGGAGATCTGGATCAGAGAAGATCTACAAGTGGGTATGTGTTTAACCTATTTGTTGGTGCATTCAATTGGATGAGTAAGAGATAGTATGTAGTGGCACTCTCAACTACAGAGGCAGAATACATGACAGCCACTCATGCAAGAAAGGAAGCAATTTGGTTGAAGAGATTGTGTTCAAGTATGGGGTTAGTATCGAGACCTATAAGGATAGGCTGTGACAGCCAAAGTGTAGAAATTTTGAATAATATGACACTCATTCACAGAGATTATCCCGATTATACACTATTGCGGAATACATGCATAATACATAACCTCCTCTACGTTGATCAATTCAATTTGCGGAATTAGAAACAACAACATGCGCACATAGAAGCATCAATCACACATATCAACACAGTATGTAACCCGGGGAAAGCATACAGCTGAAAACCCCACACTATTTGTATATTATATTGATTGAGAACATGTAACAATACATAGTACAATACTCCTCACAAGTACTCAGTACTATCTCCACCTGTTACACACAAACTAGCTCAGATCTGATGCCTCAAATCTCCTCCACTATTTGCCTGCCTCCACTGCACAATCCTGCAAGAATACATGATTATGGCTGAAGAAAACTCGTATTTTCTTGGAAAAATCACGTGAGCACAAGCTACAATTTCCCTTGGCCTCATTGGCATTACTCAATCCATTGCATGTGCAAATCTCATGCACAACTGATAGTCACAACTCACCCTTTCACTTACCTCTAACACCTGTCTCTGTTGAACTGTCCATGCACCGAGTTAACTGATGTATTATTTAGTTTCTTTATGAGTTAATAATTATTGAATTAATTAACAATCAACTCACACAACTCATCACTAGTGTATTCTTCAGTTAGACTGAATACAACTAGTTCAACTGAACACAACTCCATCAACTCCACAGAACTCACATGCATGAGTTCTGACTGAAGTCCTCCATGCAATAGCTCAACTAACACATAAGAAACCACGTGATTCCTTTTGTCAGCTGCATGTGCCACATCTGTAGCTCGAACTGAAGTGCTCCAAGAGAATAAGATAATGTTTAGAGTCCAAATATTATTAAGAGCTAATAATATTTGATTGTTTCTATTTTTAGCCTGGCAGTCTAAAAATAGACTCTGATCACACCGCTGTGAACCAAAAATAGAAGTCCATCTATTTTTCCAACATGACCAATCATCCATAAACAACATCCTGCAACTCATAGACCATGATCCATATGTCTAAAAATATACATAGTCTAAAAATAGACTTTGCGCCAAAATAGCCTGCGGGCCCACTTAGTGAAGGCGACTTCTTTTCACTAAGCTCCATCATCTTGTTGCATTTTCAACACTCCCTCTCAACAAGATATGGATTATCTACAACCCCTATCCTATAACTCTGGAATGTACTGCATGCAACACATCTACCCGGTCCACTTGCTCCAACAACACTTGGAACAAAAACACTCCCAACTGACCACTCTGTTGGGCTAGGAACATACTCTGATGCTGAAGCTCTACCTGTTGCTGACAAGTGCTCCCTCTCTGACATTTGCACTACTGCAACATCTCCATGCATCTTGAACCATTACACACCTCTCTGTGCGACCTAGCACTGTGCAAAACACTTGTGCCTCTCGCATTGCTGCAGCCTGCTAGCTATGAGCTGTCCTGGGATTCCCTGCACTGTCGCTCTCTCTGCCACTCCATCTGCATCTGTCTCTACCCAATCAGTCAGTTCCTGCTACTCCACATCGGGGTTCCTGTAGCAAGGTCTCATCTAAGAGGTTGGGTACCTCAAGGATCCTGCCCCTCCTCCTTGGAACGATCAATCCACATCACCCCACCTCCTACCTGGAGGTATGGTTGCATGTGATCCCTCAACCCACCTTGCTCAAAGTTTCCCCCTACTGGAGGTCTCTGCATGAGTAGATGTCTCTACTTGATCTCCACTCAGCTTCCCCTATTGTGGCTACTCCACGACCTCCTGAAGCTACTGCACCAATCGTGGCTCCTCCACCATTGTCTGAGACTTCTTCTGGCTCTGCATGTTGAGAGGTAATATACCCTCCCTCTCAACCACCAAGTCTCCATCAGTTGCCTTGCTGCTCAAGGCTTTGCATGCATATTGAACCTCAAGAGCATACAGGTTCTTGACCCGTGAACCAATCTGCTTCACCTATCTAGTGATGATGTGTCTAAGGAAAACCTTTCCCTTACTGAAGACTACATCATAGCCTCTGTCTTCTAGCATCACGATCGACACCAAGTTTCTCTTCAGTCCTGGTACATACTTGACATCGGTTAAGGTAAGGCGAGCTCCATGCTCCCTCTCAAAAATAACCATGCCTACACCTGAGACACTATACTTCTCATCATTACCCATCCATATGAGTATCTAGAGATCTTTCTCCTCCAAAGTACTGAACAAACTTTTGTCACCGTTCATGTGGAAAGAAGCTCCACTGTCAAGAAACCAGCCACTTCCCACCATGGATGAAACCATGCATGCGAAGAGTGTGAAATTCAACTCAAACTGTGAATCAAGTGCCTCACCTTTAGATCCTTCCCTGGATCCCTTCTTGGACTTCTTCTTTGGGCAATTAGTGGCATAATGGCCCAACTCATGACAACAAAAGCATCTCACCTTTGACTTGTCAACCTTCTTCCCATCATTGGAAGAACTGGATTCAGAAAGAGAACCCTTCTCCTTCCCCTTCTTCACCTTACTCACTAAGGCACATTTCTCCTCATCATGCATGGATGAAGAACTGTCTCTGGTGCTCCGTCTGATCTCCTCTTGCACAAGATCCGACCAAAGTCTCTCCCATCCTGGCAATTTCTCCCGACCATTGACAGAGTCCTGATAGGAATGCCAACTCTTCGGAAGACCAAGGAGAGCCAAGCTCACCAAGTCCTCATCATCAACAGTCACTCCCACACTTCCCAGCTCATCCCAGCACTGGGTGAACTTCATGAGATACCTGGGCATACTGTCTCCATTCTCAAACTTAATGTTTCTGAGTTTATCCTTGAGCGCCAACTTCCTGTGGTCACTCTTGCTTTGGAATAGATCTATCAACGCTTTCCACATCAAGTATGGAGAAGCCTTTCCATGCAGGCTGGACACAATGTGATCCTTCACGCCCTCCAACAGAATCCTTCGACACTTTGCTGTCTTCTTTTGCCAAACCACAGCTTCAGCAGCATCAGTAGGTTTTGGGACCTCAGCCTCTATGAAATCCTTCAACCCATTATCATCTAACACCGCCTCCATCCTGTCTTTCCATGAAATATAGTTCGAGCTGCCTTCAAGAGCATACTCCAATCACAATCCGTTGAAAGACATTGCAACATTGATACCAAGAAAACATTGCTGCAAATTCAAATTCCACCAGCTCAAAACTCAACCACTTCCGGTCTAAAATTCGTGAGAACAAAGTATTTCTTGTACAGAGATCGACTGTATGGGCATTCACCGGATATCTCACCTTCCAAAAGAAGGATGAATCCAAAGGCTACCTGGCCTAATTACAGACTCTGCCTGACGAAATAAAATGTAAACACTTTCTGAATAATAGAGCCGATGATCAATCCTCGCTTTGATATCATGTAGAACTTTTTCTACAAATCAACTAGCTCCGATACCATGTAAAAATTTTGAATAATATGACACTTATTCACAGAGATTATATCAATTATACACTATTGCGGAATACATACATAATACATAACCTCCTCTACATTGATCAATTCAATTTGCGGAATTCGAAAAAACAACATGCGCACATAGAAGCATCAATCACACATATCAACACAGAATGTAACCCGGGGAAAGCATACAGCAGAAAACCCCACACTATCTGTATATTATATTGATTGAGAACATGTAACAATACATAGTACAATACTCCTCACAAGTACTCAGTACTATCTCCACCTGTTACACACAAACTAGCTCAGATCTGATGCCTCGAATCTCCTCCACTGTTTTCCTGCCTCCACTACGCAATCCCCTGCAAGAATAGATGATTATGGCTGAAGCAAAATTATATTTTCTTCACAAAATCACATGAGCACAAGCTACAATTTCTCTTGGCCTCATTGGCATTACTCAATCCAGTGCATGTGCAAATTACATGCACAACCGATAGTCACAACTCACCCTTTCACTTACCTCTAACACCTGCCTCTGTTGAACTGTCCATGCACTGAGTTAACTAATGTATTCTTTAGTTTCTTTATGAGTTAATAATTAGTGAATTAATTAACAATCAATTCACACAACTCATCACTAGTGTATTCTTCAGTTAGACTGAATACAACTAGTTCAACTGAACACAACTCCATCAACTCCACATCCAACTCCACAGAACTCACATGCATGAGTTCTAACTGAAGTCCTCCATGCAATAGCTCAACTAACACATAAGAAACCACGTGATTCCTTCTGTCAGCTGCATGTGCCACATCTGTAACTCGAACTGAAGTGCTCCAAGAGAATAAGATAATGTTTAGAGTCCAAATATTATTAATAGCTAATAATATTTGATTGTTTCTATTTTTAGCCTGGCAGTCTAAAAATAGACTCTGATCACACCGCTGTGAACCAAAAATAGAAGTCCATCTATTTTTCCCAACATGACCAATCATCCATAAACAGCATCTGCAACTCATAGACCATGATCCATATGTCTAAAAATAGACATAGTCTAAAAATAGACTTTGTGCCAAAAATAGCCTGCGGGCCCACTTAGTGAAGGCAACTTCTTTTCACTAAGCTCCATCATCTTGTTGCATTTTCAACACACAGTGCAATTTTATTGGAAAAGAGCCCTGCTTATCATTCAAAGGAAAAACACATTGATGTTTAGTATCACTTTGTGAGGGATATAGTTGAGTACAAAAAGGTGTTGCTATTAAAGGTGGACACTTTGAAGAATATTGCAGATGTATTGACAAAGTTTGTGAGCACTGAGAAGTTCTCTTGGTGTAGAGAAACAATGGATGTTGCAGGGCTGGATCAATGACTAAGCTCTCTTGTGGCCCCCTATGGAAAGAAAACAGCAAGTGGGAGAATGTTAGGTTCTGTTATATTATTTCTATGGCTATCCCCCTTGTCGGGGGTATGCGGGGGGATGGTAGCCCCCTACACAGGGTCTAGGGTAACGCCTTGAGAAAAACATTTTGGACCATATGGTTTTGTGCATGGATTTTGCACATGGTTTTGGGCATGATGGTTTTCTTTCCATGGTCTTTTGTAGATCTGGTTAAGGGAACTACAACTATGTTCTAATCCATGGTTAATGGATTGGGGTTTATGGATGCTTCAGCATGTATATATATGTACTGTAACATTGACAGGAACATAATAAAAAATCGATCTGGTAGTCCCAGTTTTGGGATCCAGGGGAAAATATTTGTGTATATATGTCTTATGTTTTATGCTCTCGCCATTGTTTATTTTCTGCTTTTAATAATTCATTTGCAGGTAATTTATTTACGAGGTTAAAACCTACAGGGGATAGAGAGTTTTCAGGCTTGCTAAAGAGGTTGACATGACGTACCATACAGTTTGCAAATCAGAGAGTATCACTCTCTAGAAATGATCAAGAATACCTTGGAAGGAACCCCATCATAAAAGAGAATCATGTAAATGTTGAAGATCAAGTGGATAGGACTCAAACTCAGTCCTCCCTTACTGTTGGGCCTATAAGAGAGAATAAACTAGACAGGAGAACAAAAGGAATGGACAAACATAGAAGAAAATGCAGGTTTCTATCCAGAGGAAAGCACACCATCTTAGATTCCTTGAGATGTCAGAGAGGGAACCAGGGCCATGAATGAACGTCATATTGGTGACTGAGCTTCTGAGAGGGTGAGAAACACCTTTAGTATGGGGGTGATGATGGGTCCCATAAATAGTAATATTTTGAGGCCCATTGTGTTATCCTCTAGCCCTTAAAAGTCTCCTTTTCTCACATTAATTTTCATTTTTAATCATAATATTCTTAGTAGGAAGACTAAAGGGTGCTTATCATATTTCATGGCCTAATGTAATCAATATGTAGGCAAAAGAAGCATTTTTGGAGATATTTACTATGTAGGGGTTGATTGGAGACATCTTGTTAGGTCCATATGATACTATTGTAGCCCCCTTATTGTTATTGTTTTTCCCATGTAGCTCCCATATTTTTATTATTGTGCCCCATAGAAGCCCACTATTGTTATTGTTGTGCCCTTACATTATTATTGTTATGTAGGCTCTAATTATATTATGACCCCTCACACTCCTATATATACAAAGGAGGTATTATCATTTGTATCATCCAAGAATTGTTCATTTGTGTAATGTAAAGGAGGTTTCCCCCTCAAAGAGGATAATTTTTAAGTCATTAATCTATCTTTTCTTCTATTTTGTGAGTTAGTTGCATAAAATTTGGTATCGGAGCTTTGGATTTTAGGGTTTCGCTACTTCAAATAGGTCATCTTGGTATTTTCTCTATAAAAAAATTTCTACAAAGATTCAAAAGCTAAAATTTTGACCAGGTGGAGCTGAAATCATGGTGAATGTCATGTAAAGGTTTTTTATCTTGGTTCACTATATTTTCGGATATATGATCTGAGAAAGTTAGGGTTTTTGTAATATCTCAAATTCAATATAAAATATATGATCTAGGGAAAAGAAACATAACTTTCTCTATGAGCATCAGATTTAAATTTTGTAAAAAGTGACTGAAGGAGAACAGACTCTATTTTCTTGTGTATTGGGTTTAGGGCTGAAGGTTGAAAAAGTGAAACATGGAACTTAGTACAAGTTTTCTATATTGAACCAGTCTATAATCAGGTCATCGTGGGAAATCAGGCATAACTCTTTCTTGGAGAATCCAATCTCGATCTGACTTACAATGGATTCAATATTGAGCTCTTACAAAGCAAGAAAAAAGTGTGTATTTTTTTTAAATTGGCATAATTTTTTATTGAAAAATAAGTTTGAAGGGGTTCAAGGGGCATAGTGAAGCATAAATATCATTGTTTGATTCAAAAATGACTTGAAGCAATAAAATGGAAACACCTAGTAAGTAACCAAAAAGCTCAACTATGACACATGAAGAAGAGGAATAAATGCAACATGATATATTGAAATTATGAGACCAAGTGAAAAGCATTTTGCTCTCGCAAAAAGTAACCAAAAATGAAATGGAAGCTAAGATGGATGGTTTGAAGAATGGTTTAAAATAAGACATGGAAGGTTTGAAGGATGGAATTTAAACTAATATGGATGTTATATAAGAAAAAATGAAAGGCAACATGGAAGATTTGAAGAATGGTTTAAAAGAAGACATGAAAGTTTTGAAGGAATGTTTGACAAAGTTGCTACAATACATGCTTCCTAATGGAGAAAAGGTATTAGTTGAAAATCATGATAAGAACAAAAAGAATTTTAATCCTTATTTCAGAGACTCTAACTTTCGATTGAAAGCCCACCATATTCCAAAGTTCGATATGAGTAACTTTGATGGCAAGGACCCGGTAACATGGATACTACAGATGGAGCAATATTTTAATCTCCATAATGTGCAACACATACAAAAGGTACACATTGTATCTTCATATTTAGAATATAATATGTTTGTATGGTATCGATGGATTTGTTCTCGTAAACAACTTGTCACTTGGTCAAGTTTTACAGAGGAAATGATAGCACGTTATGAGGATACAAAGAAAAACACCTTCTTTATCTAATTGATAAATATCAAACAAAAGGGTTCAATGGCGGAGCACAATGTGGACTTCTAAAAATTGAATATCAGGGTAAATGATATTCTAGTGGAGCATAGGATTGATGTCTTCATAGGGAATTTAAAGCATACCATCCAACATGAGGTTCGCATTTAGGAACCTGAATCATTGGAGAACGCATTCAATGTTATGCTATTGACCTGCGAGAATATACTAGAATACCAAATATGCGAAGAAATATACCTAGATCACACAAAACAATAAGAAATAACAGCAAGTATTTTATTATTCAGAAAGGAAAGAAATGTTCACTTGCCTCTTCGAGGGGGAAACCTCCAATAGAGCTAGGCTCGATTACAAAATAAGACACGATGCTCCTCGAGGGGAGTCTCTATCCCTTATATAGGATTCATACATTCAATACCATGGTTCTTATTAATACTATCTATCTAATACCATGGCCCATTTGCAACTAAATGTGGTCCCTTCTTTAAATGTGGGTCAACCACTTACAATTATTAATATGGGATTTATTGATTCTTTACTTAACTATAACTATGACTCGACCCTATTACATAAATAAGGGGGTTAGGGTTGGACCCTAACATGCCCTCCCCCATAAAAATAGCCTTGTCCTCAAGGCTGAAGCTGCAGAAACTGCTGAAGGACAGTGGTCGGTTCCCAGGTTGCATCTTCTTGAGAGGTGTCTTTCCACTTGACGAGGACTTCCTTGATCGTGCGGCCACGTAGGTGTCGTTCTTGCTTATCAAGAACCTATTCAGGTTGGATCCAGATTGAACCTTCTTCATCCAATTCCAGTAGACTGGTTTGAATTTGGAAATGGTTCCCAATCACTTTCTTGAGGCATGAGACATGGAATACTGGATGGATTTTGGTCGTGGGTGGCAAAGCTAGCTTGTAGGCTACTTCTCTTATGCATTTAAGTACTTGATACGGTCCGTAGAATTTTGGAGATAATTTCTGGCAACCTTTGTCTTTGAGTGATGTTTTCTTATATGGTTGCAGCCTAAAAAATAACTGATCCCCTTCTTCAAATTGACATTCTGAATGATGTTGATCTTCTTATTGCTTCATGCGGTTTTGAGCTTGACGGAGATTCTCTCTGAGGTGGGCTAGCATGCTTGTGCGGTTTTGTAGGAGTTGATACACTACTTGTACCTTCGAGCATTCCTAGATATAAGAAGTAGGTGAAGGAAGGAGTTGACCATAAACTGATTCATATGGAGTCATTTTTTTGGTGGCATGATAGTTAGTGTTAATCCACCATTCGGTTAGAGGTAACCACTATATCCATAGATGTTATTTTTTTTAAGTGAAACACCTAAGGTAGGTCTCCAAACATTTGTTGACTGCTTCAGTTTGACCATCAATTTTGGGATGATAGGAAGTACTGAGTTGTAGTTGGGTACCTTGTAGCTTGAAGAGTTACTGCCAAAAGTTATTGGTGAAGATCGGGTCACGATCAGACACAATTGAAGTAGGCATGCCAAGCAATTTGAAGATCTGGTTCATGAGAGATTGAGCCACCAAAGCCGGTGTAAAAGGGTGGGGTAGAGCACAAAAATGAGAATACTTAGAAAGTCGGTCCACAACCACCATGATGACTGACTTGTTGCCTGACTTTAGAAGACCTGTAATGAAGTCCATAGAAACCTTCATCCAGATTGAGGCCGAGATGGGCAATGGTTGTAATGTGCCTGGGGATTTGACTGTTTCTCCTTTGTGACACTGACATATGTTACACTCAGCTACAAAATTAAGAATGTCCTTTTTCATGCCTGTCCAAAAGAATGAACGTTGAGTGCGAGCATAAGTCTTTTAAAAGCCTAAATGGCCTGCAGTGGGAGATGAGTGCTACTCCACCAAAATGTGACTTTTGAGGGTGGATGCTCGTGATATCACGACTCTGTCCTTGTAGCAAAGAATCTCATCCTGCCAAGAGTAGCTCGCTGTGGAATTCAGATCTGACTGCAATTTATTAATGAGTTGGGAGAGCAAAGGATGTGAAAACCATTCCTTGCGAGCCTCTTCAATCCATTTTGGAATAGGAAGGGAGATTGTGAGCAGGGTGCTTTCCTCCTCAAATTGGTGTGATAAAGCATCTGCTATTACATTTTTGTGCCCTTTCTTGTAAATTATCTCATAATCATATCCCAACATTTTGGCAAGCCATTCATTTTGTTGTGGCGAGGATAGGCGTTGCTCCAAAAAATATTTAAGGCTTTGATGGTCTGTGTGGATTTGGAAATGTCACCCCAATAAGTATGGTTGCCAGGTATCTACTACATGTAAGATGGACATCATCTCCTTCTCATAGGTAGATTTTCCTAGATTTGACCCACTCAGTTGTTGGCTAGTGAATGCCAAAGGTTGACCTTCCTGCATTAAGACGGCCCCAATACCTGTACCTGAAGCATCACATTCTATCACAAAATATTTGGCGAAGTTTGGTAGTGCTAATACGAGAGTGGAACACATGGCATGTTTAAGAGCTATAAATGCCTCTTGCACTTCATCATTCCAAAAAAATGAATTTTTCTTGAGAAGGTGAGTGAGGGGTCTAACAATGCGACCATAATTGTGGAAAAATTTGCGATAGTAGCCCGTGAGACCCAAAAATCCTCTCAAGCTCTTCAAGGTCTTGGGTTGAGGCCAATCCTGCATTGCCTAGATCTTTTTGTGGTCCACCCTGACACCTTCATGCCCCACAATGTGGCCCAAATACTCAACTTCTGCCATGCCAAAAGAGCACTGGACATCTTAACAAATAATTTATTCTTCAGGAGCAGATCAACATGTTGAAGATGTGTGGCCCAGGTGCGGCTGTAGATGAGGATGTCATCAAAGAAAACAAGGACAAATTTTTGGAGATATGGTTTGAAAAGGTGGTTCATGAGGCTCTGAAAAGTGGATGGTCCATTACAAAGGCCAAATGCCATGACCAGGAATTCATAATGGCCTTCATGAGTTCGGAAAGCAGTCTTTGGAATGTCTACTTCTTTCATGTGAATTTGGCGATAGCCCGAGCGAAGGTCGAGCTTAGTAAAGAACTGAGCCCCATTTAGTCCATCCAGCAAATCATCAACAACCAGGATGGGAAATTTATCTTTGACCGTCAGCTTGTTGAGGGCCCTAAAGTCTGGACACATACGCCATTCCCCATCTTTCTTGAGCACCATGACCACAGGCAATGAATAAGGACTAATGCTAAGACGAATGACGCCTGCTTCCAGGAGTTCCTTGATGATTTTTTCAATTTCATTCTTTTGGGTGAACGGATATCTATATGGGCACACATTTGGTGGTTGGGCCCCTAGGACTAAAGTAATGCTATGATCATGATCCCTCTCGAGGGTGGAAGCTCATGAGGATTGTCAAAGACAGGAAAATGGTTGTTTAAGATCTGTTGCATCTCAGGATGAATATGAAGAGAAGTGGGGTCAAAGGCCTAAATGGCATTAAATTGGGCTATAACTCCATGGTGGCTGTTTTTTAATAATTTTTCCATTCTATGCGACCTGATGATAGAGGGAGCACCCACCTGGAGTCCTCGAAGAGTATGTGTGTGGTTGTTATGCTTAAAGCTCATATATAACTCCTGGAAATTCATTGTGATTAGGCCAAGTGTGCGAAGGCATTCAGCACCCAAGACAATGTCACACCCTCCCATTTGTATGGCAAACATGTGGGTCTTTAGTTGATAATCCCCCATTTGAAGTTTGACATTTTCATAGTGGCCTTCACATTTCATTGTCCCCCCATCAGCAATTTGGACCTAGAAATTAGAGACTGCTCTGACAAAACAATGCACTGCTTCAGCCACTCTTTGATGGATAAAGTTATGCGTACTGCCACTATCAATCAATACTATTACAGGGCGATGCTTAATAAACCCTCTGATTTTGAGAGTTTGGGAGAAGAAATGCCTGCCAAAGCATGAAGTGAGATAATTGGTTCTTCAGGTACACTGTCCTGCTAGTTGTCCTCATCTGCCACCTCTGGTTCATCAAGTGGTGGGGCTTCCTCCGATGAACTGTGATCAGTAGCATCAATTTGAAAGAATTTGGGCTCCTTAAATTTATTCTTGGGGGAGTATTTCTCATCACATTAGTAACACAATCCTTGCTTTATTCTTTCCAACATTTCCGTTGGAGACACCTTTTGAACCTTGAGTGTTTGGGTAATGCTTTGAGCCTGGGTGGGGTGACCCTTGGCTATGAAATTTGGGCAATTGGACTCGGCCGCTAACGCACGTTCTACTTCACGAGCTATCTTGCAAGCATCCGACCATGAGGTTTGGTGTTGCAGTCGGACATGGGCCTATAAGGCTTCTTTGAGACCACTGACAAAACATTACAAGTAGAACTGATCATGTAGACCTCCTGTGCGAAAGGCTAAGGCTTCAAAGGCTGTAATATAGTTGTTTAATGTTCCTGTCTGACGGAGCTTAATCATATGACCCAAAATGTTAGCTTCATGGTCAAAGCTATCCGTAAGAGCTTTTGAGAATGACTGCCAAGTCACAGGCCTTCCATAGCAACGTTAATGCCACTGCCACCATTGCCATATTTCATTGTCCAAGTACATACTACCCACACTAAGTTGAGTCGCATCATCTCTAATGTGATTCAGTGTGAAATATTGCTCCATTTGTGCTAGCCATGTGGCTGGATGAGAGCCATCAAATTTATAGATATCCAACTTGGGTGGTCGTGTCTAGGACTGTTGGTAGTTTCCAAAGAGGTGAAGAGAATGGCTAGACTCGCTCTCAATGTTTTCATTGAAAGCATATGCCTCTGAGTGTTCCTCTACCTTTCCCTTTGTGAGTGTGTCAGCTAAGTTCTTGAGCGACGACAGTACTGCGTCTACCTTTTGTTCAAGGGTGTCGATCTTCTCATTGTCCATAGTTTGAGCTCTAGTTTGTACCATGCACTGATCTGGTGCACTTAAAATTTGGGACCACCTGAAATTTTTGATGCTAACAATTGAATGGTACCACCTTGCTCAGCTCATCGACCTGATTTTGATGGGCTATGTCCCTTATAAGCCTCCTGGGAGAGTCTCAGATTTTTTTATTTTTATTTTTATTTTTTTTTACTCTAAAAGGAGTTTTACTCCCCTCTTAGGAATACTGCAGTAGCTAAATCCCAGAAAAGTAAATTCTACCCAATTTCCTTTGAGAATCACACCCAGGTATAAGAGCCCAGACAAACAGTCAGATATGTCAACGAACCCTCAACTGTAGACTATGAGTAGGAATATGGTAGTGATCGAACCACTGCTGCTAGATCTGAATGGCGGATCTGATAGATCTGATTGGCAGATTTGATAGATCGGATCTGATAGATTTGAATGGCGGAACTGATTGTTGCTGCAACGATAGAACCCCACCTGCTAGATCATATCTAGCAAAGATGATGCATGATCTAGAGAGAGACAAGGGAACCATGGTCTCAAGGAGTGTCAGGTGCTACAGATCGCAATATACATAAGGGTTTCACAGTAGTACTTGGCCCAATCTTTCAGGGCACTAACAAAGGAGGATCAACCGTACCCTTAGCCGTAAAACTCGACTACCCTGTCGTACACGTGAGTAATCTCCCCGAGTGTTGTTCTCGATGTACTGTAGCAACAAGATGGCTTACGGTTTATCTATGGCGAGGTTTCAAGAAAGCCTAGGGGGCTTCCGATATACCCAGAGGGTACTTGGAAGACACTCCGTGCATGGTTCTATCTAATGCGCTACTACTCGAAGGGGTACCCACATGGGTTACAAGGGAGTCCAACAAGCGTGACCACTTCTTGTATTTCCTACATCCATGCCTCCAAAAATCTACAAGTTTATGCACTCAACGACAGATCCCGCGGTTTAAAGAATCTAGAACATGTCTCTAGCCGAATTTTTTTTGCTGCTAAAAATGAAGATTCCACCGGCCCTAGAAAGTGCTCTAATACCACTTGTTATGCTCGTGACCTATCAAAAGATACCGTAATACCAAATATGCGAAGAAATATACCCAGATCACATAGAACAATAAGAAATAATGGCAAATATTTTATTATTCAGAAAGGAAAGCAATGTTCACTTGTCTCTTCGAGGGGGAAACCTCCATTAGAGCTGGGCTCGATTACAAAATAAGACATGATGCTCCTCGAGGGGAGTCTCTATCCTTTGTATAGGATTCATACATGCAATACCATGGATCAATACCATGGTTCTTATTAATACCATCTATCTAATTCCATGGCCCATTTTCAACTAACTGTGGTCCCTTCTTTAAATGTGGATCAACCACTTACAATTATTAATATGGGCTTTATTGACTCTTTACTTAACTATAACTATGATTTGACGCTATTACATAGATAAGGGGGTTAGGGTTGGACCCTAACATTCAGGGTGGCAAGAAAAGTCGAAAGCAAAATTATGACAACAAGGAAGTCTACCACTCACAATTATAAAGATGGAAGCATTGTTGCTCATAACCTTCCACAACCTACAAGGTTGACACTACAACAATTGGAGGAAAAAAGAGAAAAAAGGTTTTGTTATAGTTGTGATAGAAAATACACTAAAGGTCATAAGTTTTCTGAGAAAAAAATATTTTACATAGATTGTGAAGACGAGGAAGAAAAGGAACAAGAAATGACCAAAGAAAATATCCACCAGGAACCAACCCGAGAGAAAGAAGAAATGAATCTAACCATATCTTGTGATCCGTTGGCAGGAATTACCACTCCTCAAACTCTCAATATAAAAGTACATATCATGAAGAAAAAGGTAATAGTGTTGATTGATTCAGGTAGTACCCATAATTTTATTCATTGTAAGATATCCAAGGAATTGAATTGCTTTCTATATCTAGCACCAAAATGTCAAGTGATGGTTGCAAATGGAGGAACTATAAATTTCTTTGGAAAGTGCAATAATATCAAGTTATCTATGGGGGAATATGTATTGAATAGTCTAATTCTTTCCATTCCAATGGGTGGTGCTGAGGTTGTACTAGAAGTCCAATGGTTACAATCTTTGGGGATGATAACTTTTAATTTTCAAGAACTTTTATTTTTTTATTTTTTTTGGGAATGAAATGAAGTTGAATTAAGGGGTATCGAAGGGAAACTAGGAAATATAATCAGCTTTAATGGAATGAAAAAGCTTCTAAAGAAAGAATAACAGGGCATAATTGCATAATTATGCTCACTAGGTGTTCAAACATCGAAATCAACAACTTATCCAGATCTCCAAAAAGTCTTGGACAATCATTCTAAGGTATTTGAGTCTCCCAAAGTCCTCCCGCCTATTCTATATAAAATCTTGTAGATTCACAAGCTCATGCAATGTACTTAAGCACAGGAGAAGAATTTACTTCTACTTCCAACCAGTGGAAGCCAATAGATCGATGAAAAAAATATGAACAAGAAGAAGATAAATCAATGGCACATAACACAAGATTTATCTAAGGAAAGCCACTTCTCAAAACCCCACTATCTGTATTTCATATATCAGAAATATGAGTGAATATACAAAGCATGTTATCACTAGAAGAATTCCACACAAGTATGCTCAACTCTCTCAGCTCACAAGCTAGCTCTTGGCCAACACTTAGCCAATTCTGCAACTCTCCAAGCTCCTAATCTCTTGCGTAATTCCTAGGATGAAAGTTTGTATTTAAGGGGAATCCATGCTTTCAAAACTACGCAATCCAAACATAGGATCAATCTCTGATGCATGCATGATATTTACACTTGAGTAAATAAGACCACTAATAGTACATTGTCCCTACACTCTAGTCTCGACTGGGTCTTTCTCTGAACTGACATGCATGAGTTTCTCATGAGGGAATCTTCAATTAACTGGAGTGGCACTAGTGTATGCATTAGTGCACCAACTAACTATTAGTCCTCTATTAGTTCCAAAAAAAAAATAGAACTAATTTAACTAAACTTAACTCAGTAAATTGAGTGATCTAATTTCCAACTCAATTTAAACTCATACTGGACCCCTAAAACTTAGGGAGAACATATACATGACTTCCAAAAGACTTCCAAATCGAAATTCCTAATTTAATTGAGTTAATTAAACTAAATTAACTATTTACAAGTTGCTAGGGGAATAGAATTCGATTTTAATTCTCAGTTTAATTCAAGGACATATTAAACTAGAATTTATTGTTGCCATTTCTCAACATATTCATGATCATGATCATGTTATTCATTTGATTCTAGGAAGCATTCCTCCAAACATCAGTTCTTACAGATATCCCTATGCCCCAAAGAGTGAAATTGAACATATGGTTGCAGAAATGATAGAGGTCGGTATAATTCAACCTAGTACAAGTTTTTCCTCTGCTCCAATAGTAATGGTGCACAGAAGGATAGATCATGGCACATGTGTCCAGATTATAGGGAGCTCAACAAGCTCACTATTAAAGATAAATTTTCCATTCCTGACATTGATGAATTTTTGAATGAATAACATGGAGCAATTTACTTCACCAAACTAGATCTTCATTCAGGATATCATCAAATTTGAATGAATAAATAAGACATTCCCAAAAAAGAATTTAGAACTGATGAGGGTCATTATGATTTTTTGGTCATGCCCTTTGGCCTTACTAATGCACCTTCTACATTTCAAGGTTTGATGATTTCCATTTTCAAACCCTTCCTTAGAAAATTTGTGTTAGTACTTTTTGATGATATACTAATCTACAACAAGTATTGCAAGGATCATGTTCAACATGTTGAATAGGTGCTAAGACTATTGGAGGAGAAATAATTATATGCAAAAAACGCCAAATGTCTTTGGAGTACAGGAGGTGGAATATTTGGGTCATATTGTATCTCATGAGGGTGTTAAGGTAGACTCTAACAAAATTAAATCCATTAAGGAATGGAAAATCCCCACAACCATAAAGCATCTTCAAATATTTCTCAGGTTGACAGGGTATTATCACAATTGTATTAATAATTATGGGAGAATAGCAGTGTTATGCGATATTTATGACTGCGGACATAAATATCTCCCCTAGGTCTAGTGGACTAACCTAGAACAACAGAAAGACAAATGACTCAATATTTTCATTAAAGTAAGTAGATGAAGGGATGAAACCTACTTGTAATCTGTTATATGTTTTGCTCCTTCTTTGCATTGAATGCTCCAATCCTAGCTCCAGATGCAAAAATTAGAACCTGCACAAATAGACAACACAAGCCAAGAAGCTATGAGATTTATGTAGCATCATCTATCTACTTTATTCAACAGATCAACATGGTATTGAAATACATGAAATAAAAACATCACATATAGGAAAATAAATAACCCTTTGTATTGATATAAGTGGAGTGAGTTACAACCATAAATAGGTGTTGATCGTGTAGAAGAGCTCCTCCAAGTTGTTGACTTGTCCTTATTTTATCACAAATTGCACCTCCAATAACCCCAAATTCATGAGAACATCACTTTCAAAATAATAGCATAAGGGTAGAATCACTCTCCAAAAGCCAAGCCCTTACATATGGAAGGTTGTAAATATATAGGGGAGTGTGGTAATTTGGGAGTTCTTATCCTTTTACCAATCTTAGGATTGAGATCCACTCTTGATTGGAGGATGATATCTAAAGATAAGGGATGGAAACTCCAAGGTAGGATAGGATAAGATTCGAGAGTTTTATCTGAGATAAATGGTTGCAATAGATCCTAGAAGATTTTGGAAATGGAGGCTTCAGGATTCTTTCTCTTTTTCCTGAATTTTTGGAACCAACATAGGTGCAAAGGGGAGAAACTTATAGGTGATCAATGCATGACACAATCGAGCAAAATGTAGGTGAACGTTGTTAGAAAGAGACCAGGGTGTGTTGTTCCTAAAACTAGCTCAGATGAAGCAGTTTAGGGAAGAAACTGTGGGGAATGAGATATTCATGCATAAGGCTTTGTGCAATGATCATGCAAATAGGGAATAGGATGTTTATTGATCCCATTCGGAGGTTGATAGATTAGATGAGACAAACTATCCTGTAACGGGGTACCCCCTAAAGCACAAAGTTAGAGATGATGACTAATTATTGAAGTGCTTTACCTTGTGACAAGTCAGGATCAATAACAACCAACGAGCTTCATATTCTATTACAATACATTTACAACATGTCATCCTTTTGCTGAGGGATGCATACCCATACTCAAAGCATAAGCTAACATTACATGTATAATGATTAAAATACATGTCATTGATGAATGATGGTGGATCATTATGAAGATCACTACCTTGACTTCCTGTAATGCTTAATCAACTATATTGTACTTTTTGGTGTAGTCAGCACTATCCCTTCATTGTCACTTAAAGGGGATTCAATGAGCGGACTGTACTCTGAGTTCATTCATTTGTTTCTTCTTAAGAATTTACCAATTCGCATAGCTCCAAAAATCAAGGTAATTGCATAACCCTATTTTCATATAACAACATTTTAATCCACGTTTTCAATGATTTCAGGCACTTACCTCGCGGTCTATTGAAGAGCCTACGTTTTGCCTCTCTATAGCTGATATTTCGATCAGCCACGAACTCAGTCACAAAACTTCCAAGTGTGCAATCAATCCAATGATACACATCCCGTGCGATATTTCTTTCTGATGCTTCTATACATTGCACCAGTTCTGGAGTCCTCACTATCGGACCGTCGAGCCTCCACGTCCCTTGACTATCTGCCAATCTAGACAACCATTCGTGTAGTTCGTCAGGGAAGAAATAGAAGAATGATTTTGTCTCGTTTGTGTACAAATATATCTGCAACCACTGCTCCTTCTAAAATTGATGGCTTTTGTTCTCTTGAGCTGCAAACGCGTGCACTCTTCAATCAATCCAATTCTCGATCTATTTATTTGTAGGAAACCACTTATCACACATCTCTTAGATAGATCCTCGTCACAGCAATGGAACCATTTGTTACCTTAAGGGGGCCTGCCCTAGGTTCAGAGTTATTCGCGCCAACCAACAAAACCCTACACTGTTGGCCCTTTCAACAACAACCTGCGTAGTGGAGGCTGCAACCTCACTCGAAGCAGTATTGGGGGATGCTAGAACCAGGTTTTTACATCCATAGACCGTGTGATGTGTAATCTGAAGACTTTATAGCTTAGATCTATCTTCGTGTAGATCTATACCTTCCTACTATTCATTGTTGCAACTTTACCTAGTTGACCTCCAGGTCTTCGCAAAGGTATATGATTGTGATTATCAGACATAAAAGATGTAGATTCATGACTTTCGCTTAGTAAATAGAAACCCTAGATCTGGCTTCGTGCAGATCTACCCATTTCGAACATTTTTAATAATAAATATAGTTACTATCTTCGCAAAGATGGTTCATTACTCATTTCAAACATAGATATTAAATATTCAATAGATTTGCACCATACAAAACATTCATTTATAGGAAACAATTTATAGAAAGAAGATATATTAACTCAATCATTTATCAAGAACAAAGAACATACATAATTGATTCAACCCAAAATCGTCTTTATTAGATTCAACATTCAATTTATAGACTCTTCTACCCTGTGTACCTAGCTGTAGGGGGTACTCAGCTGCGGACTTGCCAAGGTCTCTGCCCACTCAGCTGCAGGAGCCTTCCCCTTTCGCCTAAGTACAGGAAACAGAGATTTCCTGCCTTAGCACCTTTCCCTTACAATGATTTTTTCCATCCAAATTTATTCTCCTACACTCGCTACGACTCAAATATTTATAGCCTTTCTATTACAATACCATGGCCAGCACCTATGGGTGAGTCTCAAAACCATCCTATCACCTACTCATTCAAGCAGGTAAAGCCCATTTGACACTTACTTAGCTACGCACTCCGCTTCTTTCGCGGAGACTTTACATTCTTTACAAAATTCTAACCAAAAACTAATTAAATTAACAAAAATTAACTCTAGGGACCCTATCCCAACACAAAGTTTGTAGGTGTAGCATTTAACACCTAGAGCTATAACCTTTGAAGCATTGTACCCAATACGCATGCTTTCCATGCAGTTAGCATGCAGAAGAAGAGGGTGATCCCGAAGCTCTTAACGAGGGCTACTAGAGGTCGAAGCCAGTGGATAATGCGTGTGCCAAGAGCTTACATGTAGAGTAAATGGGTTATGAAAACCTATCCCTGCCAGAGAATGGTATTTTCCGTCACCAAAAAATTTCCTTTAGTGATCACCCACATTGGGGAAAGGATTTTTTCTCATTGTCTTGTCTTGATGGACCAATTGATTAATCTATATGAATCCATTCTTTTATTCCATTTCATCCCATGAAGCATCTATGTCGATATCTACCTATCGACAACCCCAGTTAGTGAGGTAGTCTTCCACCTTGTTTCCCTCCCTCCAAGTATGTAGTGGGATAACATAATCAAAATTTGATAACAATTCTTGGATATTATTTGTCATTTCCTATAAGCGCCAACTATGAATAATTATGTTTGACGAATGGCCCATAGTTAATTTCTTGATTTCTTCTACGATGATTTGGGAATCACCTTGTATCGAAATTAGTCTGTAGCCCTTCTTCACCGTGATTTGGAGCCCACATTCAATCGCTCAGAACTCAGCCATATTTTTCATAGAAATTCGATAATATTGAGTGAAAACATGCAAAGGGGTTGAGTTTCCATTCCATAAAATACCCCCTAAACCCACTTGATCTAGACTTCCCTTTGAGGTGCCATCAAAATGGGTAACAACAAATGTGTGCGAAGGAGGAATGAAGTAATTTGTTCTTGGAGCTCTACTTGGTTTTTTGTTTGAATAATTTCCACAACCTTTTATGATTTGGATACCCAAACTTTTCATTATAACACAATCTGCATCATCCATGTTGGAAACTTCTACTAATGAAGGGAATGCTATTAATGTTTCCTTGATGTTTGATAAAATAATATCTTTAAGTACTTGGAGGTCTACCTTCTTTCCCTCAAGTAGGCATGGGTTTCTTTATTTCCATAGGGCTCAAAGGGAGAATCTGATGGCTAGAAACTAGGCTCGTGCTATCCACGGGTGTTTGAAATTATTCTCATAATAAGATTCCAACCATGTTTTAATTGTCGAGGTGATTGAAAACGTGCGTATAAATATTTTTTGAATGAAACATCATAATTTTCAGCAAAAAGACATTGCGGGAGTAAGTGAGATGTTGTTTCTTCCCCCTGTGTTATGCTCTTGACCTGCGAGAAGATACCAGAATACCAAATATGCGAAGAAATATACACAAATCACATAGAACAATAAGAAATAATAGCAAGTATTTTATTATTCAGAAAGGAAAGAAATGTTCACTTGCCTCTTTGAGGGGGCAACCTCCAATAGAGCTAGGCTCAATTAAAAAATAAGAGTTGATGCTCCTCGAGGGGAGTCTCTATCCTTTATGTAGGATTCATACATGCAATACCATGGATCAGTACCACGGTTCTTATTAATACCATCTATCTAATACCATGGTCCATTTGTAACTAACTATGGTCCCTTCTTTAAATGCGTGTCAACCACTTACAATAATTAATATGGGATTTATTGACTCTTTACTTAACTATAACTATGACTCGACCCTATTACATAAATAAGGGGGTTAGGGTTGGACCCTAACATGCCCTACCCCATAAAAATAGCCTTGTCCTCAAGGCTGAAGCTGTGGAAATTGCTGAAGGAAAGTGGCTGGTTCCCAGGTCACATCTTCTGGAGAGGTGTCTTTCCACTTGACAAGGACTTCCTTGATCGTGTGGCCACGCAAGTGCCGTTCTTTCTTGTCAAGAACCTGTTCAGGTTGGAGCCTAATTGAACCTTCTTCATCCAATTCTGGTAGACTGGTTTGAATTCAGCAATGGTTCCCAATCACTTTCTTGAGGCATGAGACATGGAATACTGGATGGATTTTGGTCGTGGGTGGCAAAGCTAGCTTGTAGGCTACTTCTCCGATGCGTTGAAGTACTTGATATGATCCATAGAATTTTGGAGATAATTTCTGGCAACCCTTATCTTTGAGTGATGTTTTCTTATATGGTTGTAGCCTCAAAAATACCTGATCCCCTTCTTGAAATTGGTGTTCTGAACGATGTTGATCTTCTTGTTGCTTCATGTGGTTTTGAGCTTGATGAAGATTCTCTCTGAGGTGGGCCAGCATGCTTGTGCGGTTCTATAGGAATTGATCCACTGCTTGTACCTTCGAGCACCACTGGATATAAGAAGTAGGTGAAGAAGGGAGTTGACCATAAACTACTTCATATGGAGTCATTTTGCTGGTGGCATGATAGTTAGTGTTATACCACCATTCGGCTAGAGTTAACCACTGTATCCATAGATGTTGCTTTTCTTAAGTGAAACACCTAAGGTAGGTCTCTGGACATTTGTTGACTGCTTTAGTTTGACCATCAGTTTGGGGATGATAGGAAGTATTGAGTTGTAGTTGGGTACCTTGTAGCTTGAAGAGTTGTTGCCAGAAGTTATTGGTGAAGATCGATTCATGATCAGACACAATTGAAGTAGGAATGCCATGCAATTTGAAGATCTAGTCCATGAAAGATTGAGCCACCAAAGCCAGTTTAAAAGGGTGGGGTAGAGCACAAAAATGAGCATATTTAGAAAGTCTGTCCACAATTACCATGATGACTCACTTGTTGCCTGACTTCGGAAGACCTGTAATGAAGTCCATAGAAACCTCCGTCCAGATTGAGGTCGGGATGGGAAATGGTTGTAATGTGCCTGGGGATTTGACTGTTTCTCCTTTGTGGTGCTGACATATGTCACACTCAGCTACAAAAGTAAGAATGTCCTTTTTCATGCCTATCCAAAAGAATGAATGTCGAGTGCGAGCATAAGTCTTCTAAAAGCCTGAATGGCCTGCAGTGGGAGATGAGTGCAACTCTGCCAAAATGTGACTTTTGAGGGTGGATGTTGGTGATATCATGACTCTGTCCTTGTAGTGAAGAATCTCATCCTGCCAAGAGTAGCCCGCTGTGGAATTTGGATCCACCTGCAATTTATTAATGAGTTGGGAGAGCAAAGGATGTGAAAACCATTCCTTGTGAGCCTCTTCAATCCATTCTGGAATAGGAAGGGAGATTGCAAGTAGGGTGCTTTCCTCCTCAAATTGGCGTGATAAAGCATCTGCTACTACATTTTCACGCCCTTTCTTGTAAATTATCTCATAATCGTATCCCAACATTTTGGTGAGCCATTTATTTTGTTGTGGCGAGGATAGGCGTTGCTCCAAAAAATATTTAAGGCTTTGATGGTCTGTGTGGATTTGGAAACGTCGCCCCAATGAGTATGTTCATCGGGTATCTACTGCATGTAAGATGGCCATCATCTCATTCTCATAGGTAGATTGTCCTAGATTTGACCCACTTAGTTGTTAGCTAGTGAAGGCCAAAGGTCGACCTTCCTGCATTAAGACTGCCCCAATACCTGTACCTGAAGCATCACATTCAATCACAAAATATTTGGTGAAGTCGGGTAGTGCTAATACGGGAGTGGAACACATGGCATGTTTAAGAGCTATAAATGCCTGTTGCGTTTCATCATTCCAGAAAAATGAATTTTTCTTGAGAAGGTGAGTGAGGGGTCCAACAATGCGACCATAATTGCGGACAAATTTGCGACAGTAGCCCGTGAGACCCAAAACTCCTCTCAAGCTCTTCAAGGTCTTGGGTTGAGGCCAATCCTGCATTGCCTGGATCTTTTTGGGGTCTAGCCTGACACCTTCACACCCCACAATGTGGCCCAAATACTCAACTTCTGTCATGTTAAAAGAGCACTTGGACATCTTGAAAAATAATTTATTCTTCGGGAGCAGTTGTAGGAGCAGATCTACATGCTAAAGATGTGTGGTCCAAGTGTGGCTATAGATGAGGATGTCATCAAAGAAAACAAGGACAAATTTTTGGAGATATGGTTTGATCAGGTGGTTCATGAGGCTCTGAAAAGTGGATGGGGCATTACAAAGGCCAAATGGCATGACCAGGAATTCATAATGGCCTTCATGAGTTCGAAAAGCAGTCTTTGGAATGTCTACTTCTTTCATGTGAATTTGGTGATAGCCCGAGCAAAGTTCGAGCTTAGTAAATAAGTGAGCTCCATTTAGTTCATCCAGAAAATCATCGACAACTGGGATGGGAAATTTATCTTTGACCGTCAGCTTGTTGAGGGCCCTGAAGTCTGTGCACATACACGATTGCCCATCTTTCTTGAGCACCATGACCACAGGAAATGAATAAGGACTAATGCTAGGATGAATGATGCCTACTTCCAATATTTCCTTGATGATTTTTTCAATTTCATTCTTTTGGTCGAACGGATATCTATATGGGTGCACATTTGGTGGTTGGGCCCCTGGGACCAAAGTAATGCTATGATCATGCTCCCCTCTTGAGGGTGGAAACCCATGAGGCTTGTCAAAGGCCGGTAGATGGTTGTTTAAGATATGTTGCATCTTAGGATGAATATGAAGAGAAGTGGGATCGAAGACCTGAATGGAATTAAATTTGGCTATAACTCCATGGTGGCTCTTTTTTAACAAGTTTTCCATTCTATGCAAGCTGATGATAAAGGGAGCACCTGCCTGGAGTCCTCGGAGGGTATGTGTGTGGTTGTTCTGCTTAAATCTTATATATAACTCCTAGAAATCCATTGTGATTGGGCCAAGGGTGTGGAGCCATTTAGCACCCAAGACAATGTCACACCCTCCCATTTGTATGGCAAACATGTGGGTCTTTAGCTGATAATCCTCCATTTGAAGTTTGACATTTTCATAGCGACCTTCACATTTCATTGTCCCCCCATCAAAGAATTGGACCTGGAAATTAGATACTACTCTGACAAAACAATGCACTGCTTCAGCGACTCTTTGATGGATAAATTTATGCATACTACCACTATCAATCATGACTATTACAGGGCGATGCTTAATAAATCCTCTGATTTTGAGAGTTTGGGGAGAAGAAATGCCTGCCAAAGCATGAAGTTAGATAACTGGTTCTTCTAGCACACTATCCTATTGGTTTTCCTCATCTTCCGCCTCTGGTTCCTCAAGTGGTGGGGCTTCCTCTGATGAACTGTGATCAATAGCATCAATTTGAAAGAATTTGGGCTCCTTGCATTTATGCCCGGGGGAGTATTTCTCATTACAGTGGTAACAAAATCCTTGCTTTCTTCTTTCCGCCATTTCCGCTGGAGACACCTTTTGAACCTTGAGTGTTTGCGTAGTGCTTTGACACTGGGTGGGGTGACCCTTAGCTATGATATTTGGGCAATTGGACTAGGCTTCTAACGCACGTTCTACTTCATGAGCTATCTTGCAAGCATCCAGCCATGAGGTTGGGTGTTGCAGTCGAACGTGGGCCTGTATGGATTTTTTAAGACCACTGACAAAACATTCCAAGTAGAACTAATCATTTAGACCTCCTGTGCGAAAGGCTAAGGCTTTAGAGGCTGTAATATAGTCGTTTACTATTCCTATCTAATGGAGCTTAGTCAGATGACCCAAAAAGTCAGCTTCATGGTCAAAGCGATCTGTAAGAGATTTTGAGAATGTCTGCCAAGTCACGAGCCTTCCATAGCAATGTTGATGCCACTACCACCATTGCCATATTTCATTGTCCAAGTATATGCTACCCACACTAAGCTGAGTCGCATCATCTCTGATGTGATTCAGTGTGAAATATTGCTCATTTGTGCTAGCCATGTGGCTAGATGAGAGACATCAAATTTATACATGTCCAGCTTGGGTGGTCGCATCTGGGACTGTTGGTGGTTGCCAAAGAGGTGAACAGAATGGCTAGACTCACCCTCAATGTTTTCATTGAAAACATATGCCTTCGAGTGTTCCTTCGCTTTGCCCTTTGTCAGTGTGTCAACTAAGGTATTGTGCGACGACAGTACTGAGTCCAACTTTTGTTCAAGGGTGTCGATCTTCTCATTGGCCATAGCTTGAGCTCTGGTTTGTATCGTGCACCGATCCGGTGCACTTAAAATTTGGGACTACATGAAATTTTTGACGCTAACAATTGAATGGTACCACCTTGCTTAGCTCGTTGACTTGATTCTTATGGGCTTTGTCTCTTATAAGCATCTTGGGAGGGTCTCAGACTCTTTTTTTGTTTTTTTTTTTTTTTACTCCGAAAGTAGTTTTACTCCCCACTTAGGAATACTACAATAGCCGAATCCTAGAAAAGTAAATTCTGCCCAATGTCCTGCGTGAATCACACCCAGGTATAGGAGTCCACATAAATAGTCAGATCTGTTGGCGAACCCTCAACTGCAGAGTATGAGTGGGAATGTGGCAGTGATCGAAACCCTGCTACTAGATCTGAA
Source organism: Pinus tabuliformis (assembly GCA_031772625.1). NCBI lineage: Eukaryota > Viridiplantae > Streptophyta > Pinopsida > Pinales > Pinaceae > Pinus > Pinus tabuliformis. The sequence continues at coordinate 1,902,269,392 of CM062817.1, forward strand.
TGGTGGATTTGATAGATCTGACTGGCGGATCTAATAGATCGGATCTAATAGATCTAAATGGCAAAACTAATTGTTGCAGTTGCGACAGAACCCCACCTGTTAGATCTGATTTGGCAAATATGATGCGTGATCCAGAGAGAGACAAGGGAACTATGGTCTCAAGGAGTGTCAAGTGCTCCAGATCACAATATACATAAGGGTCTGACAGTAGTACTCGGTCCAATCTTTCAGGGCACTAACCAAGGAGGATCAACTGTACCCTTAGCCGTACAACCTGACTACCCTATCATATGCATGAGTAATCTCCCCGTGTGTTGTTCTCGGTGTACTGTAGTAGCAAGACGGCCGAAGGTTTATGTATGGCAAGGTTTCAAGAAATCATAGGGGGCTTCCGATATACCCAGAGGGTGCTTGGAAGACATTCTGTACATAGTTCTATCTAATGCATGACCACCTCTTGTATTTCCTATGTGCATGCCTCCCCAAATCTGCAAGTTTATGCTCTCAACGACAAATCATGTGCTTTAAAGACGTCGGAACACATCTCCATCCGATTTTTTTTTTTGCTAAATATGGAGATTCCACTAGCCCTGGAAAGTGCTCTGATACCACTTGTTATTCTCTTGACCTGCAAGAAGATACCAGAATACCAAATATGCGAAGAAATATACCTAGATCACATAGAACAATAAGAAATAACAACAAGTATTTTTTTATTCAGAAAGGAAAGCAATGTTCACTTGCCTCTTCGATGGGGTAACCTCCAATAGAGCTGGGATCGATTACAAAATAAGACACGCTACTCCTCGACGGGTGTCTCTATCCTTTATATAGGATTTATACATGCAATACCATGGATAAATACCATGGTTCTTATTAATACCATCTATCTAATACCATGGCCCATTTGAAACTAACTATGGTCCCTTTTTTAATTGTGGGTCAACCACTTACAATTATTAATATGGGCTTTATTGACTCTTTACTTAACTATAACTATGACTCAACCCTATTACATAAATAAGGGGGTTAGGGTTGGACCCTAACACCCTGTGAGCAGAGAACACAACCTAATGGACCCTCAAAGCCTTTAGATATGAATCGCTCCCATGTTAGTAAACGGTCCCAAGAAATCATCCAGATGAAGATTTTTACTTTGGGCCAATCACTCTCCTACCATTGATGTTTTCAGAGCTATGATTGATTTTCCAAAGGCATGGAGTAGATTTCCTTGATTGAGAATGACCCTAAAGATTGGTTTCCCCATCTTAGGAAATTTGGTTTTTGAGATATGCGAATTCAACAATTTTCTAGGGTCCTACTATATTATTTCCACTGGCTATTACCATGTGTTTGATATTGTGATGTGCACCAACCATCCTGAGTCTTCCACCATCGCCAAATTTGGTCTCCATCATGTACTTTCCAGAAATCCATAACATGGTAAGCTCCTTGTGATTGAGTGAGGTCCTTGATTATTCAAAAGTGATCATTGGCTTGCAGAATAGGATATTTTTGCCATGATCCCTACTAGAAGGCAACTGATAAGCCATTGCCAATTTCCTAGAAATCCTTTTTCTTGACCAAATGTTTGGTCTGGGAAACCCAATTCCATAGTCCTAGCCCTTTAATATCCCCATAGAAACGTAGTCGATTTTCATGTGTGTCTAAGGCAATGTATTTTCATGACCTAATTTCCTTCCAGACTTGGGGTCCCCCCTATACCCATTTCCACCACAATTGCATAACATATGTTGTGCTAATGACAATGGCATCACTCAATCCTAAACCACCTTGTACCTTGGGTAGAGTCAACTTATACCATCCCACCAAAGCCCACTTATGTTTGTTAGGTGAACCTTTCCAAAGGAATTTGATCCATAAAGATTTCAAATGATTCAACATCGTACTTGGGATAGGCATTGTGGAGAGCTAATGATTTGGTAGGGCTTGTAACATTGTTCTCAGAAGAATCAACCGACTTGGGAAGTTAAGTGATCTATAGGTTTAGTTATTAATTTTGCGATGTGACCTATCAATTAAATCTTACCAAGAGGATATTCCATTATCGTATAACACCAGGGGCACTCCACGATATTTGGAGGGAAGAGATCCTCTGTTAACTCCAATAGTTGAACCAAGGCACAGTTAAAAGACATGTTTTTTCAACATTATTTTCCATACCAGAGGCATCCATAAAAGTTTGTAGTAGCCTCCAAATTATTTTCAAATCCTCAGTAGTTGGTAGAACAAAAATAATCACATCATCCACGAACTGTAAATGTGAGATTGGAAGGTCCTCACCAAATAGCCGGAGACCGTAGTATACCTCGACTCACTAGATTTTTTTTAACATTCTGCCTAAACCTTCCATAACCAAGATAAAAAGAAAAGGTGATAGGGGATCCCCTTGCCTCAAGCCTCTTGAGGAAGTAAAAGTTCTTAAGGTATACCCATTAATTAAAATTGAAAAAGATGTTAAAAATGCAACAAGAAAATCTCAGTTTGAATTTCCTTGGTCAAACTAGAGAAAATTCGAATTTCCATTTCAGTAGAAAAGATGGATGAGTTAAATTGAGTGACATGGCTTGTGTCACCTTGTTAGCTTCCTTAATTCAAGTTAGAAGTCTTGATTTCACTTAAGCATGAGTGATTTCTAATTTGTAGCAATCTAATTCAGTTAAATTGAGCCATTGTCATTTAAACTAGTTCTAATTTTTAGAGGAACTAGTGGAAGGTCAAGTTGTGTAGTGTGACTTTAGTGACACTTAGTGATCAACCACTTAACTCACCAATCAACCCAAAATAATTTTTTCATGCAGAGAATTCAAATTACCCAGTTGAGGTGGAGGTTCCAAGGTAGTGTACATTCATTTGTATACTATTCCAATGTGTACAAGTGGTGCATGCACTTAGAGGATCAACCTAAAGGAATTATGCAATCCAATTGAGGAATTTCCTAATTAATAGGGGCCTAATTCCTCAAGGAACAACACAAGGAAATAGGAGCTTGTAGGGCATGAAATTTTCTTAATTTTTGGCCAGAGTCAGTTAATCAGGTAGAGGGATGGACTATACACATGCAGGTTGTGCTCAAGCTTGAGAAAGCATATGTATTCATCTCTATTCTTTGACTAATGCAATACAAATAGGAAGGGGTTTTGAACAGTTTCTTTCCCCTTGATAAATATTTGTGTATGTGTGTTATTTCTTGATGCATGTTTATGATATGTGTTGTAGATTGTGAATTGAATTCTACAGAATAATAGAGTATATTTGAGTCTTGTGATTTAGTAAATTTCATGAACAGTTTCCTATCTACACATAATTTCTACATGGTACCATAGAAGAATTCAAATTAGAATAGGAATTTTAAATTTGTTTCTAAGGAGGTTCGAATTTTCAGTTCAATGTAGCAAGATCTCTTTAGAGTTGGGAAGAAGAGCTAGAAGGATGGCTTTATATGGAGTAAGACTTGAGAATGCCCTTGATGAAAACTCAAATTTTGCTTCTTGGAAGGACCGCATGGAGGCAGTGATGGAAGACAATGGATTGAAGGAATTTGTTGAGAATGACATTCCAAAACCAGGATTAGTTGATATCCAGGATCTAGTAAAATGGAAGAAGTGTGTAGCCAAGGGGAGGAGAATAATATTGGAGGGAGTACAAGATCACATTGTCTCAAATATACATATGAAATCAATTCCTTATGAAAGGTGGAAGGCCTTGATAAATTTTTTCCAGATTAGGAGCCACCACAAGAAACTGGTGCTCAAGGATAAACTTCGAAATATCAAGATGCAAAAGAATGAATTTATTCAACAGTATCTGAGCAGGTTCACACAATGTCGTGATGAACTTGCAGGAGTTGGTGTTATAATTTAAGATGGTGAATTAGTAAGCCTAGCCCTTCTCAACCTTCCCAACAGCTAGCACTACTACCAAGATTCGGTGAATGGGAGGGAGAAACTGCCTAACTAGGAATGCTTATGGTCTGATTGGGTACATGAGGAACTCAGGCGAAATACCAGAGATGGTACTTCATCCAAAGGAACATATCAAGAGGACTTTTATCTAGTGGGAAAAGGAATGAATTCCAAGGGAAAGAAGTCCAATGTTGAGGTTGATTCCAGCCAAGAGGGAAAGAAGAAATACTTTTCCAAAATTAAATGCTTCAGTTGTCATGAATTCGGTCACTATGGCACTAATTGTCCACACAAAAAGTCTAGCAAGAAGGATTATGCAGTAGCAGCAGGTGAAGCTTTGGCTTCACAATTTGAGCTTGACTTCACTCTTATCGCATGCATGGTCAACATGGTGATGGGAAGTGTGTGGTACATGGATTCAGGTGCCTCTTTCCAAATGACAAGGAATAGATAAATTTTCAGTGACTTGGAGGAGAAAGATCTCTAGATGAAAATTGAGTTTGGAGACGATGAGAGGTACACCACGACCGAGATTGGTATCATCACCTTTCATAGGGAGTCAGGCTCCCCTCTTAGACTCAAGGATGTGATGTTTGTTCCAGGCCTAAAAAATAATCTTATCTATGTAGCAGTTTTGGAAGACTGCGGTTACGATGTGATCTTCAGCAAAGGGAAAGCATTCTTGAGACACATAGCCACAAGGCAGGTGAAGAAAATAGATGCTCAAGTCAATAACCTGTATGCACTTGAGGTAGAGTATGCATTCAAAGCCTCGAGGAGCAAGGAAAAGGTTAGAGACATGGTAGTTGAGAGGGAGCATGATTTACCTCTCAAAATGGAGCATCAGGAAGTTGTGGAGAAGAATACCAGAGGTAGAGTGGAGACATCCACTCAAGCAGATACCTCCAGTAGGGGTAGAGTTCGAGCTAAGTGGGCAGAGGGAGAACATGCAACCATACCTTCAGGTGTGATGTGGGATGATGTGAAGTCCTAGTCCTAGAAATTGCAGAAATTTAAGCAGGGTCCATTGAGATGTTCTCCTTATGGATCATTACCCTTGCTACAGGGGCCCACAATATTCAGTAACAAGAGGATCAATGTCATCATATACCGAGGAGTGCATAGGAGTGTTCACAATAGAGCAGGAGGCTTAGTAGCAGAGTTAATAACAACACAATTTTCCTAGTAGACATTTGCAAATTGATTCAATGTTATTTTTCTTTCTTCTCATTTGAAGATGTTGTACTAGAAACATCAACAATGAGAAGAGTTGGATGAAATACATTCCTTAGAGGTATGATAGGGGTGGGTGGTAATCCCTTTCTTGCTGAGAGGGAGTTTTGAAAATGCAGCAAGAAAATATCGGTTTGATTTAACTTGGTCAAGCTAGAGAGAATTCGAATTTCCATTTCAATAGACAACATGGATGAGTTAGCTTGAGTGACATGGCTTCTGTCACCCAGTTAGCTTAGTTAATTCACATTGGAAGAATTGAGTTCATTTAAGCATGATTGATTGCTCATTTGTAGCAATCTAAATCAAATAAATTAAAATTGTTAGTTAAAATTATTCTAACTGTTAGAGGAACTAGTGGAAGGTCAAGTTGTTCAACGTGACCCCAATCACACTCAATGATCAACCATTTAATTGATCAATCAGCCTAGAATCATTTTTGCATGCAGAGAATTCAAGTTACCTAGTTGCAGTGAAGGTTCCAAGGTAGTGTAATATTAGTTGTAGATTATTCCAATGTGTATAGGTGGTGCATGCAGTCAGAGCATTAGCCTAAAGGAATTGTGCAATCTAATTAAGGAATTTCCTAATTAATAGAGGTCTAATTCGTCAAGGAATAGTGCAAGGAAATAGGAGTTTGTAGGGCTTGAGATTTTTGTAAGTTTTGGCCATAGTCAGTCAATCTAGAAGATAAATAGACTATACACTTGAAGATAAATAGTCAATGGGGACCATTGCTTCCCGGGGGGGGGGGACGAATCTAGGTGGATATTGGTGGCCACCCTCCTATTCCACTTGAACCCCCAACATTGTCTCTTTCAGATTTTCAGTTTCCTTAATTGTAGCACAGTTTATTATTTTTGGCAGTTTTTTAGGTCCTAAACTTCTGGAGTTGTTTTGAGGCCCTAAACGATGTTTTTAGGGAAAACAGAGAGACTAGGAAGGTGTCAAGATAAAAAACTTTCTTATTTCTAGCTTGCTCTTTGAGATCTTCGAAACTAGGTATTATTATACCCAATTGGAGATTGTATGCCAAGGTTACGACCCCGGGAAATTGATGTACCATTTACCCAAACGAGGCCACAATTTTGGCACTTCATCTCCTAGGGTTAGGTTTTTGGATGTTTAGCGTTTTCCATTGTTTCTCAATAATAAATAGGCCTTGGAGCTTCCCTATAACACAGTTCAGAGGCATGTAGCCACCACATCTCTTCTAAGAGATAAGCTACCATCGCCTAAGCTAGTCTTATTTCCATTATGTTTGTAAGCATATTTTAGTATTTGATATTAATGAAATGAAGTGTTATTTTTGCTGCATTTTTGTATTTATGGTTATATCTATAATTTGTTTCATTCTTGTTCAAATTTAGATCATATTATTTCCTTCCGAACTTCCAATGGAGCGGATTCAAACAAAATTTCCACAGACTGCCATCCAAAGAGACGATGATGTCTGGTTGAGGAAGACCCAACAAATCCACCTCTTCATGTTGGTTTCCGCATCCTTAGAGACATAATTAACTTGCAATCAACAAAGACAACTACTGCAACAAACCACATGAAAGGATTTACAGAGAGGAAGATTGTAACACTTGGATTTGGGTTGTGACACTATAACCAGTTGTATGGCTAGGAAACGATAATGGAGCAAGAATACAACCCATAGGATAAACCAAACAATGCAAGCTAAAGGTGTCTTGCAAAAATCGACTGGATAGATTAATAAGCACAACTAACAGAGGGACCTAGGAGAGCTCTTTAGGTGGACTAAATGTAGCTTGACTTGAGAGAAAAAATTGGTCTTTGGGGAGGTGGAAACACTTCATTTTTGTAAGCTTAGTAGGACTACATTTTCATCATGTCCGACTTCTCACCCCGATCAGGGGGACAACACGAGATTTGAACCCAAGACTCTCGATTCGGTGAGACTTCATTTCCATGGCCATTTCCAATTGAGCTATCCCAAGCCGACATGCGGAAACACTTAAATATGCACTCAAAACCAAATATAAAAGGTCCCCACGTACCATGCTCCATATATGAGCACCGGGAAATTAAATGGGACCCCAATAGGATCTGTGCTTTACAAGGAAGTCAAGGACAAAATGACCACCAACTCAACAGATGGGCCATCCCCCGTATTGTGCAAGAAGAGCACAAAACACATGGAGTAACTTTCCCACCCAAAAACCCTAAACTCCTAGAAAGATGAGAACGATAGACAATATTCTAGTAAGAGTATAACAAGAGTGAACCAGAACTAGATATGGGTTGAGCACCCGACAATGAAACCCCCACCCTTGAAATGGAGCGAGTGCCCAGTAGTTAAACAACAGAAACAAAACCTCCTGACCTCCGCCACCCTAATACCATCGTGAAGGATTTATAGACTGTTATCTGCATTTCAAGCTTGGTTGAAATGACATAGATGATCTCAAGGAAGGCCCATGACATAGGACATGTGTCACAAATATATCTGAGATCCCCGCAAACTTAACCATAACACATTATGAGCCCATTAATTAACAAAATCCAATTATCTAAGAAATCTCTGGTGATAACTAATTGAACATGAGAGGAGGCATGATCACAAAGACAAAAGGAATGAGAAAGTATATCAATCCCGAAGAGTTGGTTATGAAGAAGTTTGTAGGTGTAACATTTAACTCCTGGAGCTATAAGCTATGAAGTATTGTACCCAATAACACATGCTTGCCATGCAGTTAGCATGTGGAAGAAGAGGGGGACCTCTTAGCTCTTAATGTGGGCTGCCAGAGGTCAAAGTCGGTGGAGAACACGCGTGCCAATATTTTGCATGTGGAGTAAATGGGTTATGACAACCTATGCCTACTAGAGAGTGGTGTTTCTCGTCATCGGAAAATTTCCTTTAGTGATCACCCACATCGGGGAAAGAATATTTTCCCGTTGTCTTGTCTTGATGGACCAATTTATTAATTTGTATGAAGGCATCCTTTTATTTCATTTCAACCTATGAAGCATCAATGTCGATATCTGGTTGTCGACAAACCCAGTTAGGGAGGTAGTCTGCCACCTTGTTTCCTTCCCTCTGAGTATGTAGTGGTATAACATAATCAAAATTTGATAACAAGGCTTGGATATTAGTCACCATTTCCTGTAAGTGCCAACTATGAATAACTATGTCTGACGAGTGGCCCATAGTTAATTTCCTAATGGCTTCTACGACGATTTGGGAACCGCCTTGTATCTGGATTAGTCTATAGCCCTTCTTCACCACGATTTGGATCCTGCATTCGATCGCTTAGAACTCAACCATATTTTTCATAGAAATCCCATAATATTGAGTGAAAACATGTAAAGGAGTTGAGTTTTCATTCCATAAAATACCCTCGATACCCACTTGACCTGGATTTCCCTTTGAGGTGCCATCAAAATGGATAAAAAAAATGGTGTGCAAAGGAGGAATGAAATAATTTGGAGCTGGAGATCTGTTGGGTTTTTTGTTTGAATAATTTCCATAGCATTTTGTCAATTGGATACCCAAAATTTTCATTATAGCACACTCAGTATCGTCCATGTTGGAAACTTCTGCTGATGAAGGTAAAGTTATTAATCTTTCCCAGATGTTTGATAAAATAATACCTTTAAGTACTTGGAGGTATACCTTCTTTCCCTCAAATAGGCATAGGTTTCTTTATTTCCATAGGGCCCAAAGGGAGAATTTGATGGATAGAAACTAGGCTTTTCCTATCCATGGTGGTTTGAAATTATGCTCATAATAAGATTCCAACCATGTTTTAATTTTCGAGGTGATTTGAAATGTGCATATAAATATTTTTTGAATGAAATATCATAGGTTGTCAGCAAAATGACATTGCAGGAGTAAGTGAGATGTTGTTTCTTCCCCCTGTGAGTAGAGAACACATATCTATGGACCCTCAAAACCTTTAGATCTGAATATATCCCATGTTAGTAATGGTCCCAAGTAATCAACCAGATGAAGATTTTTACTTTGGGCCAATCACCCTCCTCCCATAGACGTTTCCAGAGCTATGATTGATTTTGAGATTGATTTTCGACAAGCATGGAGTAGATTTCCTTAATTGAGAATGACCCTAAAGATTGGTTTCCCTATCTTAGGCTATTCAGTTTCTGAGATATGTGAATTTGACGATTTTCTAGCATCCTACTATATTCTTTCCATTAGCTGTTACCGTGTGTTTGATATTGTGATGTGCACCAATCATCCCAAATCTTCCACCATCATCAAATTTGGTCTCCATGGTGTTGTTTCTAGAAATCCATGACATGGTAAGATCCTTGTGATTGAGTGAGGTCCTTGATTGTTCAAAAGTGATCAATGACTTGCAGAATATTATATTGTTGCCATGAAACCTGCCAGAAGGCAGCATATGAGCCATTGCGAATTTCCAAGAAAGCCTTTCTCATGATCCAAAGTGTGGTCTAGGATGCCTAGTTCCATAGTCCTGACCCTTTAATCTCCCCATCGAAACGTAGTTGATATGCATGTTTGTCTAAGATGATATATTTTCATGACCTGATTTCCTTCTAGCTTTGGGGTCCCCCCTGTACCCATTGGCACTACAATTTCATAGCATATGTTGTGCTAATTAGAATAGGATCACTCAATCCTAAACCATCTTATACCTTAGGTAGAGTTATATGTTATGTTTGTTAGGTGAACCTTCCCAAAGGAAGTTGATCCATAAATATTTTAATTGATTCAACGTTGTAATTGGGATAGGCATTGTGGAGAGCTAACGATTTGGTAGGGCTTGTAACATTGTTCACAGGAGAATCAACCGACTCGGGAAGTTAAGTGCTCTATAGGTTCAGTTATTAATTTTGTGATATGACCTATCAATTAAACCTTCTCAAGAGGAGATTATATTATAGTATTACACCAGGGGCAGTCCATGATATTTGGAGGGAAGGGATCCTCTGTTAACTCGAATCGTTTTACCAAGGCACAATTAAAAGATGTGCTTTTTCAACATTATTTTCCATACCAAAGGAATCCATAAAAAAATTTAGGAGCCTCCAGATTATTTTCAACTCCTTAGTAGCTGGTAGTCCAAAAATAATCACATCATCCATGAACTGTAAATGTGAGATTTGAAGGTCCTCACCAAATAGCCAAAGACCGTAAATATAGCCCAACTCACTAGAGTTTTTGAACATTCTACCTAAACCTTCCATAACCAAGATCAAAAGAAAAGGTGATAGGGGATCCCCTTGCCTCAAGCCTCTTGAGGAAGTAAAAGTTCTTAAGGGAGACCCATTAATTAAAATTGAAAAAGATGTTAAAAATGTAGCAACAAAATCTCAGTTTGATTTTCCTTGGTCAAACTAGAGAAAAATCGAATTTCCATTTAAGAAAAAAAGTTGGATGAGTTAACTTGAGTGACATGGCTTGTGTCACCCTGTTAGCTTACTTAACTCAAGTTAGAATACTTGATTTCAGTTAAGCATGAGTGATTTCTAATTTGTAGCAATCTATTTAAGTTAAATTGAGTTATTGTTAGTTAAACTAGTTCTAATTGTTAAAGGAACTAGTGGAAGGTCAAGTTGTGAAGTGTGACTTCAGTCACACTCAATGATCAACCACTTAACTCATCAATCAACTGAAAATAATTGTTGCATGTAGATAATTCAAGTTACCCAGTTGAGGTGGAGATTCCAAGGTAGTGTACTATCATTTCTAGACTATTCCAATGTGTATAGGTGGTGCATGCACTCAGAGGATCAACCTAAAGGAATTGTGCAGCCCAATTGAGGAATTTCCTAATTAATAGTGGCATAATTACTCAAGGAACACTGCAAGGAAATAGGAGCTTGGAGGGCTTGAAATTTGCTTAAGTTTTGGCCAGAGTCAGTAAATCAGGTAGAGGGATAGACTATACACTTCCAAGTTGTGCTCAGGCTTGAGCAAGCATATGTATTCATCTCTATTCTTTGATTAAATCAATGCAAATAGGAAGAGATTTTGAACAATTTCTTTCCCCTAGATAAATATCTATGTATGTGTGTTAATTCTTGATGCATTTTTATGATATGTGTTCTAGATTGTAATTGAATTCTACAGAATAATAGAGTATATTTGAGTCTTGTGATTTAATAGATTTCATGAATAGTTTCATATCTACACATAATTTCTACATGGTATCATAGCAGCATTCACAATAGAACATGAATTTTTAATTTGTTTCTTAGGAGGTTCGAATTTGCAGTTCAATGTAGTAGGATTTCTTCAGCGTTGGGAAAAAGAGCTAGTAAGGATGGATTTCTATGAAATAAGACTTGAGTATGCCCTTGATGGAAGCTCAAATTTTGTTGCTTGGAAGGACCACATGGAGGCACTGCTAGAAGACAATGGATTGAAGGAATTATTTGAGAATGAAATTCCAAAACTAGGATTAGTTGATGGCCAGGATCTAGAAAAATGGACGAAGTGTATATCCAAGGCAAGGAGAATAATATTGGAGGGAGTATGGGATCACATTGTCTTAAATATCCATGGGAAATAAATTCCTTATGTAATGTGGAAGGCCTTGATAAATCTGTTCTGGATTAGGTGCGACCACATGGAACTGGTGCTCAAGGATAAACTTCGAAATATCAAGATGCAGAAGAATGACTCTATTCAACAGTATCTGAGTAGGTTCACACAATGTAATGATGAACTTGTAGGAGTTGGTGTTACAATTTAAGATGATGATTTAGTAAGCCTATACCTTCTAGGCCTTCCCAAGAGATGGCACTAATACCAAGATTCGGTGAATGGGAGGGAGAAACTGCCAAACTGGGAATGCTTATGGTTGTATTTGGTACAAGAGGAAATCCGGCAAAATACCAGAGATGGTACTTCATCCAAAGGAGCAGATGAAGAGGACTTTCATTTAGTGGGAAAATGAATGAAGGCCAAGGGAAAGATGTCCCAAGGTGAGGTTGATTCCATCCAAGAGGGAAAGAATAAATACTTGTCCAAAATTAAATGCTTCAATTGTCATGAATTCGGTCACTATGACACTAAGTGTCCACGCAAAAAGTCTAGCAAGAAGGATCATGCAGTACCAGCCGGTGAAGCTTTGGCTTCACAGTTCAAACTTGAATTGACCCTTATCGTATGCATGGTCAACATGGTGATGGGAACTGTGTGGTACTTGGATCCAGGTGCCTCATTCCAAATTACGAGGAATAGATAATTTTCAGTGACTTGGAGGAGAAATATCTATACATGAACATTGAGTTTGGAGATGATGAAAGGTACAACGCGACTGAGATTGGTGTAGTCACTTTTCATAGGGAGTCATGCTCCCCTCTCAGACCCTTATCGCATGCATGGTCAACATGGTGATGGGAACTGTGTGGTACTTGGATTCAGGTGCCTCGTTCCAAATGACGGGGAATAGATAATTTTCAGTGACTTGGAGGAGAAAGATCTGTCGAGGAACATTGAGTTTGGAGACGACGAAAGGTACAATGCGAATAAGATTGGTATAGTCACCTTTCATAGGGAGTCATGCTCCCCTCTCAAACTCAAGGATGTGATGTGCATTCCAGGCCTAAAAAGAATCTTATCTTTGTAGCAGCTTTGGAAGGCTGTGGTTACGATGTGATCTTCAGCAAAGGGAAAGCATTATTAAGACACATAGCCATGGGGCAGGCGGCGAAGATTGATGTTCGAGTCAAGAACCTATATGCACTTGAGGTAGAAGATGCATTCAAAGCCTCGAGGGGCAAGGCTAGTGGTTGATAGGGAGCATGATTTACCTCTCAAAATTGAGCATCAAGAAGTTATGGAGAAGCATACCAGAGGCAAAGTGGAGACATCCACGCAAGAAGAGACCTCTAGTAGGGGTATAGTTCGAGCTAAGTGGGCAGAGGGAGCACATGCAACCATACCTCCAAGTGTGATGTGGGATGATGTGAAGTCATAGTCCTAGAAATTGCATAAATTTGAGTAGGGTCCATTGAGGTGTTATCCTCATGGATCATTACCTTTGCTACAAGGGCCCACAATATTCAGTAAAAAGAGGATCAATTTCAGCCAGATAGTAAGGAATTCATAGGAGTGTTGACAACAGAGTAGGAGGCTCAGTAGCAAAGTCAAAAACAACACAATTTTCGCAGTAGTCAGTTGCAAATTGATTCAATGTTATTTTATTTTTTTTTCTCCTCATTTACAGATGTTGCAGTAGAAACATCAACAACGAGAGGAGTTGGATGAAATACATTCTATAGAGGCATGATAGAGGTGGGTGGTAATCCCTTTCTTTCTAAGAGGGAGTGTTGAAAATACAACAAGAAAATATCAATTTGATTTTCCTTGATCAAACTAGAGAAAATTCGAATTTCCATTTCAATAGACAACCTGGATGAGTTAACTTGAGTGACATGGCTTGTGTAACCCTGTTAGCTTCATTAATTCACGTTGGAAGAATTGAGTTCGGTTAAGCATGAGTGATTTCTCATTTGTAGCAATCTAATTTAGTTAAATTAAGATTGCCAGTTAAACTAGTTCTAATTGTTAGAGGAACTAGTAGAAGGTTAAGTTGTGCCGTGTGACTTCAGTCACACTTAATGATCAACGAGTTAATTGATCAATCAACCCAAAATAATTTTTCCATGGAGAGAATTCGAGTTACTCAGTTGCGGTGGAGGTTCCAAGGCAGTGTAATATTAGTTGTAGATTATTCCAATGTGTACAGGTGGTGCATGCAGTCAGAGGATTAACCTAAAGGAATTGTGAAATCTAATTAAGGAATTTCGTAATTAATAGGGGCATAATTCCTCAAGGAATAACAAAAGGAAATAGGAGTTTGTAGGGCTTGAAATTTGGTTAAGTTTTGGACATAATCAATCAATATGGAAGATAAATAGACTATACACTTGCAGGTTGTGCTCATACTTGAGAAAGCATATGTATTCCTCTCTATTCTTTAATTAATGCAATACAAATAGGAAGGGGTTTTGAGAAGTTTCTTTCCTCTAGATAAATCTCTATGTATGTGTGTTATTTCTTGATGCATGCTTATGATATGTGTTCTAGATTTTGAGTTAAATTCCGCAGAGCAATAGAGTGGATTTGAGTCTTGTGATTTAGTAAATTTCATGAGTAGTTTCAGATCTACAAATAATTTCTACAAAAGAGACAAATAAAATGATGGAGAGTACCCACATTGTCCAATTGTCTATGAATCCAAAAGCGTTGAGGATCTGACCTAGGAACGTGCAACTTATATGATAATATGCCTTAGATAGATCAAGTTTGAGGAACATACCCGAACGCTTGGTGATCTTGAGAGAGTGTAGGATCTCTTGCATTATAATGCAATCTATGATTTGTCTACCTTCAACATATCCCGATTGAGAAGGAAAGATAATGGAAGGAAGAAGGGGCTTCAATATATTGAGCATTACTATGGATATGATTTTGTAAATCACATTACATAATAAGAGACATGAACAATCATCAGGAGATGAAGTGAACAGTCTCCCTCATGCATATAATAAAGACCAACCTGAAGGAATAATACATACGAATAAATTTTTCTTTGAGGAGTTACTACCTGGCCTGACATGGTATCAGAGCCAGCTCCCAAAATAGTTGTAACTCCCTTCTGCCTATTGCTCTCTGTCCACTGCCCTTGTGCGCTCTGTCTACCATAATCAATTCTGAATCCTCTGACCTGACAGCCTCAGACCTAAAAACCTTCTGAATCGCTGCTGTGAAACTGTTCATCCTTGAGGCCGTGCTGCTACGAAAGTTTACTGCATAGCTACAGACTTGCGAGCTGCCTTCTTGATACATGGAACCTTCGTATGAGGATTCGAAATAAGCCTTGGATTTTCTGGTAGAGCCTCGCCTCCGGACCACGCTAGAGAGAACTGATACCTTAACGTAGTCTTATTAAAGTTGTTCATAGCATTATATTAACGTAGTCTTATTAACGTTGTTCATAGCATTGTGGTAACGTTGTTCATAGCATTATATTAACGTTATTCTTGGCATATAACATTGGTAACATTGGTAACGCTGTTCTTGGCATATAAAGTTGGTAACGTTGGTTTTTTGGCTATACGTTGAAGCTTTTTTGGCCATACGCTGGTATACAAGCGTGGTATACAAGAGACTATTCACTGGTTTATGAAGTGCAAGTGTTGAATGCATTGAATATACATGGTCTGCGTTGAAGCTAAATGTGTTGAATATACATGGCATGCGTTGAATTTAAATGCATTGAATATACATGGCATGAGTTGAACTGTTTTTGGTATGCTGTCCTATAATGTATATGTGAGTTGAGCCCTGTTGTTGTGCATTTTTTAAAATCACCTTGTGTGTTAAAATTTTTTGAAGGGCTGCACTGGGTGATCAATGTAAAAAAAGAGGCTGATATATATTTTGAATAGTGCCGATATACATGTCTTAGGTATTGACATTTGTTGTCAAGTTGAGTTTGCTGTCCAGCCATATCAGAACTATATTTTTTCCCATTAAGAGTAAAAATTTTGCAACAAATTTTTTTTTGTTACAGTATGCATTCAATCATATCCATCGTGGGAATAGTTCTCACTGGCAAGGAGAACTATCCTAAGTGGTCCTAGATGATAAAACACATGCTCATTTTCAATGAGTTGTTGAAAGGAGTGTGTTGGAGATGGAGACAAAGAGCCAAAATAGCCTACCTCAGACAAAGAGCTCGTCATTTGGGAAAACAAGAATAGTAAAGCTTATGCATTAATCACAGCATCTGTAAATGAAGAGGTGAGTCACCATATTTCGCCATTTTCAACTGCTTTTGAAGCCTTACAAAAGCTGAAAGAACTCTATGACTCACATTCTGCACTTGAAGTTGTTCAACTCATGATTAAAATCTTCACTCTTGAACTGCAAAATAATGATCCTCTTACTCTTGCATCTGAAGTAAAGTTTATAATGCATGATATCAAATCCACTAAGGTTGAATTGGATATTCCTCTTATCGCTTTTCTCAAGGCACTTTATCCTACTTACTCCAATTATCTTGAGTCATTGCAAGCAAATGGAAATCTCAAAGATATCACCTTTGACTCTCTTGTGAAAAAGTTTGTTGAAAGAGAGAAAGCTTTTGGAAAGAAGACAGCCCCTGAATCTTCTGAAGAGGCTGTGTGCCTTGCTCATAAAGAAAAGCATTCTGCTCAAGATTCTTCAAGAGGAAGAGGTGGTCGAAGAGGAAGAGGAAGATATTTCAGAGGCAGGGGGGGCAGACACTCTCAAGGAGAAAAGGTAGATTTGCACTACATACGCTGCAAAAGAAATGGATCACATGATGCCTCTACATGCAAGTTACCATGGGAAAAAATTGAGCAGCAAAGAAACCAACAGAAAAGTAAAACTGATGATACAGACAAAGGTAAAACACCTGAATCCGCTCACTATGTTGTGGCACAATGTAATATTGGAGTAAATGAAGATTTATTTAATGTTTCACTTGCTTCTTGGAAAAATCATTGGTTGCTTGATTCAAGAGCAACCTGCCACATGACTCATAGAAAAGATTTTTTTGAAGAATTTATTGACAATGTTGATGGAGCAGTATACTTTGCAGACCAATAAAAAATCAAGCCATCAGGTCTTGGCACAATCAGGCTTAAACTGCTTGGTCTTCCAGACTTTCTTCTGCATCATGTTCTATATCTCCCACAGCTCAAGAGAAACTTGTTGTCCTTGGTCCACATCCGCCAGCAAGGTCACTCCATTCATATGTTTGATGGCAAGCTTGAGGTAAGAAAAGCATCTGACCACTCACTTTTCATGAGGGGAATAGAAGAAGAAAGACTTCTCAAGCTGCAAGGAACCTCTGCTCGTCCACAACATTTCTCATACAATTCTCATTATGAAGAAGGTACACTTCCATCAAGTTTATTATGGCATGCTAGATTTGGACATTTGAACTATGACAGCCTCCACTTGTTGAAGAAAAATGGTGTTGCTGGTTTGCCTACAATTCCTAGGAAACTTAAGCAATGTGATGCTTGCATTCTAGGAAAGCATAGCAAACAGTCTTTTCATGATTCACATTCAAAAGCACATAGAAAAATTGAACTCATTCATTCAGATTTATGTGGTCCAATGCTTGTTCCTTCTGCAAATGGAAATAAATATATGATGACATTTATTGATGACTACACCAGAATGTGTTGGGTTTATTTATTGAAGAACAAATCTGATGCTTTTCAAACATTCAAGAACTTTCATAAATGGATTGAAAATGATGCACAATCTCATATTGGGTCTATTCGCACTGATAATGGAAAAGAATACACATCAAATGAATTTGAAAACTATCTTCGCCAACATGGGATCAAACATCAAATAATTGTGCCTTATAATCCCCAACAGAATGGTGTAGTTGAAAGAATGAATAGGATAATCTTAAATATGGTATGATCCATTCTCTTCTTCAAAAATGTAAAGATAATGTTTTGGGCTGATGCTGTTCTATGTGTTGCATATATAAGGAATAGATGTCGATCTAATGCTATCAGAAACAAGACTCCATATGAAATGTGGTATGGACATGTTCCTTCGGTAAAGCATCTCAAGGTCTTTAGTTCCGCCTGTTATACCTTGATATGAAAGGTACATAGAAACAAACTTGGTGCAAGAAGTCGTAAGTGTATCTTCCTGGGGTATTCAAACACCTCCAAAGCATACCGTCTCTATGATGAAGTAAATAAAAAGTTTGTTGTATCTAGAGATGTTATTTTTCATGAATCATCCAAAACTGACAATGTTGTTGAGCAGCAACTTGATCGCTTGGATAGATTCGCAAAAGCAAAATCATTTCAAGAATTTGATAATCGAATTCCACATCTTGAAGGGGGGATTCCTATACTAGATCAACATGTGGAATCTTATTCTGAAGAACACTCTCCCCCGCATGAAACTCCAACAACAAATGATGCTAAGTGATGTGATTGATAGAATTAGGAGACTCAATCTTGATTCAATCCCAACTCAATCAACGGAGTAGCCTGGACCATCTAAGAAAGGTCCCCCAAAGTGGCTGACAAAGACACTTGAAAGTGTTCATCCTGATGAGGTTGGAAAGATAGGAACTAGAAATTCAAATCGGCAAAATGGAGGTGATGTAGATGACTCTAATTCACCTGTTGATATGGATGTTTCTTATGATTGTGAATTGAACTTGTCTACAGATTTTGAACCAACTTCCTTCAAAGAAGCTGCTTCTCATGATGAATGGAAAGAAGCGATGCAAAAAGAGTATGATGCCCTCATAAAGAATGGCACTTGGAAGCTAGTTGATCCTCCATTAGGAAACAAACCAATTGGTTGCAAGTAGGTCTACAAGAACAAGTATAAAGTTGATGGCTAAGTTGAAAAGCACAAACCTAGGCTTGTGGCAAAAAGTTTTGCACAGAAGGAAGGGGTCGATTATGAGGAGAATTTTTCCCCCACAGCAAAATGGGCTACCATCTAGACACTCTTTGCCCTAGCAGCTCAGAACGGTTGGAAAGTCCATCAAATGGATGTAAAAACTGCTTTCTTGAATGGAGATCTAAAAGAGAATGTTTTTATGTCCCAGCCTGAAGGATTTGCTGTGAAAGGACATGAACATAAAGTATGCAAACTTGTGAAGTCCTTGTATGGCCTCAAACAAGCACTGCGAGCCTGGTATGAAAAAATAACTGAGCATCTTCTGAAACTCAATTTCAAACATTATGATCTTGATGATGCAACTTTATTTGTCAATAAAGTTGGCAAAACAGTTGCATATCTTGTGGTATATGTAGATGATCTTTTGATGACAGGGAACAATGAAAGATACATTGCATCCATAAAGAAGGAATTGGGGAAAAGTTTTGAAATGACTGATTTGGGCTATGTTCATTACTATCTTGGTATTGAAGTAACCCAACATCCGAAGTCCATATTTCTTTATCAAAAGAAATACATTGGAGATCTGTTGAACAGGTTTGGCATGACAGAATGCAATCCTCTTACTACTCCAATGGAACAAAACTTAAAGCTCACATCTATTGAAGGAAAAGAATTTGAGGATGTAACAAAGTATAGACAGCTTGTAGGAAGTCTCAACTACCTAACTAATACTAGGCTAGACATTTCATTTGATGTTGGAATCCTCTCCAGGTTTATGCAAAAGCCTTGTGAGGGACATTGGTCTGCTGCAAAAAGAGTTCTAAGGTACTTGAAGGGAACTCAAGACTTTGGAATCAAGTATACACAGGTGGACGACTTCAGCTTGATTGGATACTCTGATTCAGACTTCGATGGAGACAAAGAAACTGGGGTATATACTTCAGGATATTCTATGAGTCTTGGATCAGGAGTTGTCTCCTGGAGATCACGCAAATAATCAGTCCAGCAGATTCCACAACAAAAGCAAAATACATGGTAGCAGCTGAAGCAACAAAAGAAATTATGTGGCTCAAGAAAATTCTTGAAGATTTGCAGGTAAAACAAGTATAATCAACTCCCCTCATGATTGACAATACCTCTGCAATAAAGTTGCCCAAGAACCCAAAGTTCCATGATCGAACGAAGCACATCAATACCAAATATCATCTGATTCGACATCATGTTGAGGCCAAAACAATCGATCTGATTCATTTTTCCACCAATGAGCAAATTGTCGACATCTTCACCAAAGCACTTGGAAGAGAAAAGCTTGAACGATTCAGAATGATACTTGGACTCACCAACATTCCTTCAGATTAAGGGGGGGAATGTTGACACCTAATCATCAGGATTGGGTGAATAAATAAAATTAATGTAAATAAATAATAAGAGACATGAACAGTCATCGGGAGATGAAGTGAATAGTCTTCCTCATGTATATAATAAGGAACAGCCTGAAGGAATAATACATACGAATCAATTTTGCTTTGAGGAGTTACTGCCTGGCCTGACAGATTCAGAATGACCTGTTTTGGGTACTAACGTGAGAAAGGTCGCATTAAACGTCGAATGAAGGGATTGATTATATCGTGATACATTGAAACCTTTATTACTGTAATCCTTGCAATGAACTTTTAAATAATCAAAAGTTACCAATCTTAGATGATGGATCTTTTTGACCCATTGCTGCAATTATTTAACACTGAGATTTTAAAAATTGTGTAGAATTAAACTTTTAATATTATAATCCATGAATCTCTAAATAATCAAGAAATACCAATCCTAAATGATGAATCCCTTTAATTATATAATTCCATTTCTTTATTCACTAAATTTTAAACAATTAGTTTAAATTAACCAAATCTAATTGAATAATAAATATTATCACTTATCATCACAACCCCAAATTCCTACGCCTTAATTAATATTATATTTTAAAATTTAACAATCATCACCATTATAAATTTTTAAATTTCAATAAATATTATAGTTTATAAATTATTTAAATAAAATATCATCATTGTTATAAACTTTTAAATTTAAACAAATATTATAATTTATAAATTATTTAAATGAAATATTATACTTGTGATTTTTTTTATAAATTATTTAAATGAAATATTATACTTGTGATTTTATTTATTTATTTATTTAATAAATGTTAAATAAAATTTTAACATGAAGTAATTCTTTACTTTCTTAAAACTGGTTAAAACAAAAATGATTTATATAAATGTTAATTATTATTGTTATATTAAATTTATTATTTAAATATATCATTTTGGTGTAAAGAATTCATAATGCAAGCATTATGAACCAAGAAAGTAAATTCAGATACATACTGTCATGTTAATAAGCATTTAAAATAAAAATTACATTATTATTATTATATTCAATTAAATTAAATTTATTATTTTGTTTAAAGAATTTATAATGTAAGCGTACGAAGAAAGTAAACCCAGAATAGTAATAAAAATTATATAATGGAAATAAAATAATTCCCATTATATAATTTTTAGTTCCGTTATACTTTCCAACCCATATACATATATGCTTCCTAATGAAGTTCTATTCTTTATTCGTAAAGAAAGTAAAATGAGATAAGATGCTTAGATGAGTTGATAGAAAAATAGAGTAAAATTTTAAAAAATAAAATCATTATCGCATTAAAACAAAGCGTGTGACACGGTACATTTAAACCCATAACCCATGAGTATAGTGAACCATATTAATCTTCTATTTCCACTAGGTGCAGAAGCTGCAGAGAAAGCAGGGGTGATATGTTCAATGGAGAAATTTTCTTGACCAGAGATGATTGTCTTTCCATACCCAAGGGCCCCACGTGGACCGAATTGCAGCGAACACACTATTCAGCATGAATGCCGAAGAAGAATATGGTAGGGAGTACCATGTGGAAGGAGTCCTTTCAAAAAATTCCTTCGAAATTTTATCAAGACAAAAACATCCCACCGGCCACTGTGAAAAAGCAAGCATCTGCACAGCAGCATATAGCCATTTCCCAAAAGCCTTCGTACCCAAAGTTGCTGCCACTATACTGCCCGACACAAAGCACATCATCTCCATATGTGTCACTGCGAAAAACAGGAGAAAATATATATGGCCCCTATAGCCTCTACGGCGCGGCAACAACCATGGACAGAAGATTAAGAACAGTAATTCGCTGTCGAGATAGCCCTCAGACAAGAACATTGTGAAGTTCATTGCCGAAGCAATACCAATGGTTGCCAATATCACTGCAACTCTGGGCATAGACGGTGGCGGAGAACTATCAGGCCCACCATCAAATGCAATAAGCACAGCCCAAGCAATACAGCATCAGCAAACCACGTTGACACAACCCACTGTAAAATATACCGTTCTGGTGCCCACAACATTGCCTCTGAAGCTCAGCAATTGGCAGGTGTTCTCGGCATCACACTTGACAACAGCTTTGGTTAGGAATGCATTGGCCGCGAACCCACTTCCTTTGCTATGCACAATGTAATCTCTTACCGTTCTTCTAGCCACGAGAGAGCTAGAGAAGCCATCTACCTTGAACAAAACCGCGAGTACAATGTTGATTAATGCTTCTGTCAACCTTGGCACTATGAAGTAGGCAATTTTGTATTCGACTGTTCCCTCTTGGCGTACTCTAACTCCAGCCAAGTAGCCTTCCAGGACTTCCGAAGCATTGACTCTCTCTCCTCTGCCTTCCGCATCTTTAGATCTGAATGAACTTATCAGTAGCTCTGTCCACTTATCATTTTCGGAATCATTGAGTGGAATGCAGATGCAGAAAGGCTCCCCCGTGGGGATGGAGTTACCCTCTAGAATTCCACATACCACATGGGGTTCTGCAGCGGATTGCACGATGGAGTTACCCTCGCTCAATCTGTTGTCTTCTCCAGTATGCAACAGGCGATCGTTGCATCCATGGCAGCCATTTGTGAGGCAGGTCAGACATGGGAGTAAGCACAGGAACCAGACAATGACTTCAGTGTTCCCGGCATCCGACGAGCAAGCATGACTCTCATTTCTTCACTTGTCCAAAAGACAATGCATCTGCAGAATGTACTGCGAGGACATTGCTGTACATTTCGCACTGAATCTCCTAAATGTCCTGCATCTCTCAAAGGTAGGTATTGAAGTAGGACGGATTCGACAATAGGGGCATTGGATTTCATGAACTCCCTCACCGAAGAATTGGGTATGCCGCTTGACAACATTAAGACAGAAACACCTTTCAAACCGTCTTCACATGTGGTCAGTGCATATCTATCAATCTGATCACTTATGACCGTGAGTTTGCGACCTAGTAGAATGCCGAGAGCATCTCTGGCACCGATCTCTAGATCGAGCCTTCCTCTAATGAGAGTTGTAACAAACACAGCCAAATTACCTACACATGTAATTGCTAGTGAAGAAGGAAAAATAACAGATCCTGTTACACCTTCAATAATGTCAAGTTGTGCAAAACAAAAACTTACAGAGCATGCCAACCAGCAAAACAACTGAATGATGACCAATTGCACGATCGTCGGATTGCTGGCCAGTTGTTGAATAACCTCATTTCAAAGTACACTCGACTGAAGCCCGACCAACGTGCGATAACCCAGAGCTTTTATACTTTATCGCTTTTATACGTCCTCTCGATCAATTTTCTGCGACAAACATTACACAACGATATCGTGCCTGCACATCTTAATTTATAGCAAATCTCATATCATTGGTCTTAACATTCAAGTTTTAAAACATTTAATTTTATTCTTTCCTCTTTATTTTACTGTTTTCTTATACCCTACTTTTTTGTTTTTCCTAATTTCTTATACCCTACTTTTTTTTGTTTTTCCTAATCATATGTTCCTTATGGTCCATTAAAGTTTTATCCTTTAGTCTTTTCTTTTCCGTAACTATATGCCGTGAGGGGTCCATTAAAGTTTTGTCCTTTATTTTTTCCATATCACATGCTTTTCGAGAGTCCATTAAATTAAAGTTTTAGAACATCTAATTTTATTAACATTTAATTTTATTCTTTCCTCTTTACTTTATTGTCTTCTTATACCCTATTTCTTTGTTTTTCCTAACCATATGTTCCTCATGGTCCATTAAAGTTTTATCCTTTAGTCTTTTCCTTTCCCTAACTATACGCTGTGAGGGGTCCATTAAAGTTTTATCCTTTATTTTTTCCATACCACATGCTTTTCGGGAGTCCATTAAATTAAAGTTTTAGAACACCTAATTTTATTAACATTTAATTTTAATCTTTCCTCTTTACTTTATTGCCTTCTTATACCCTATTTCTTTGTTTGTCCTAAGCATATGTTCCTCATGGTCCATTAAAGTTTTATCCTTTAGTCTCTTCCTTTCCCTAACTATATGCTGTAAGGGGTCCATTAAAGTTTTATCCTTTATTTTTTCCATACCCCATGCTTTTCGGGAGTCCATTAAATTAAAGTTTTAGAACATCTAATTTTATTCTTTCCTCTTTACTTTATTGTCTTCTTATACCCTATTTCTTTGTTTGTCCTAAGCATATGTTCCTCATGGTCCATTAAAGTTTTATCCTTTAGTCTCTTCCTTTCCCTAACTATATGTTGTGAGGGGTCCATTAAAGTTTTATCCTTTATTTTTTCCATACCACATGCTTTTTGGGAGTCCATTAAATTAAAGTGTTAGAACATCTAATTTTATTAACATTTAATTTTATTCTTTCCTCTTTACTTTATTGTCTTCTTATACCCTATTTCTTTGTTTTTCCTAAGCATATGTTCCTCATGGTCCATTAAAGTTTTATCCTTTAGCCTTTTCCTTTCCCTAACTATATGCTGTGAGGGTTCCATTAAAGTTTTATTCTTTATTTTTTCATACCACATGCTTTTCAAGAGTCCATTAAATTAAAGTTTTAGAACATCTAATTTTATTAACATTTAATTTTATTCTTTCCTCTTTACTTTGTTGTCTTCTTATACCCTATTTCTTTGTTTTTCCTAAGCATATGTTCCTCATGGTCCATTAAAGTTTTATCCTTTAGTCTCTTCCTTTCCCTAACTATATGCTGTGAGGGGTCCATTAAAGTTTTATCCTTTATTTTTTCCATACCACATGCTTTTCGGGAGTCCATTAAATTAAAGTTTTAGAACATCTAATTTTATTAACATTTAATTTTATTCTTTCCTCTTTACCTTATTGTCTTCTTATACCCTATTTCTTTGTTTGTCCTAAGCATATGTTCCTCATGGTCCATTAAAGTTTTATCCTTTAGTCTCTTCCTTTCCCTAACTATATGCCGTGAGGGGTCCATTAAAGTTTTATCCTTTATTTTTTCCATACCACATGCTTTTCGGGAGTCCATTAAATTAAAGTTTTAGAACATCTAATTTTATTAACATTTAATTTTATTCTTTCCTCTTTACTTTATTGTCTTCTTATACCCTATTTCTTTATTTTTCCTAAGCATATGTTCCTCATGGTCCATTAAAGTTTTATCCTTTATTTTTTCCATACCACATGCTTTTCGTGAGTCCATTAAATTAAAGTGTTAGAACATTTAATTTTGTTCTTTTCTCTTTACTTTATTGTCTTCTTATACCCTATTTCTTTGTTTTTCCTAAGCATATGTTCCTCATGGTCCATTAAAGTTTTATCCTTTAGTCTTTTCCTTTCCCTAACTATATGCTGCGAGGGGTCCATTAAAGTTTTATCCTTTATTTTTTCCATACCACATGCTTTTCGGGAGTCCATTAAATTAAAGTTTTAGAACATCTAATTCTATTAACATTTAATTTTATTTTTTCCTCTTTACTTTACTGTCTTCTTATACCCTATTTCTTTGTTTTTCCTAAGCATATGTTCCTCATGGTCCATTAAAGTTTTATCCTTTAGTCTTTTCTTTTCCCTAACTATATGCTGTGAGGGGTCCATTAAAGTTTTATCCTTTATTTTTTCCATACCACATGCTTTTCGGGAATCCATTAAATTAAAGTTTTAGAACATCTAATTCTATTCTTTCCTCTTTACTTAAGTTATCTTGTTTTTCCCTAACCCTGTGTCGATTAAATTAAAGTTGTAGAACATCTAAATCTATTCTTTCCTTTTTACTTAAGTTATCTTGTTTTTCCCTAACCATGTGTTGTTTTTCTTAGAGGTTCATGTTAGAACATCTAATTTTATTCTTTCTTCTTTATTTTACATTAATTTTTTTTATTTATCAAATTCTATATTTCTCAAAATCCATTATAACCATATCATTATGGTTTCTCTAAGAATTCATTAGAACGCAATCAATAATGTTTCTTAATATTTCAAGGAAACCCATTATAACCATATAAATAATTATTCCTAACATCTAATTCCATTCCTCTCTTGGATTTCATTTTCAATTCATATGGACAATGTTTTAGAAAATTAGTTTCATTCATCTTTTTTACTAAATAAATTCTCAGTGAATACTAATCTATAATGTAAAAAAATCCAATTTTACGCTCTCTTTTTTTTCATTTTCACTATTTAGCGTTTACACAAGTTTGATAATAAATTTCAGAAATATTTAATCTCATATTCTTCAACTTAATTTTCTTCCCTTTTAAATATTTGATTTTTTGTATATTATTTAATATAAAAACATTAGCATATCTTGCCTCAATGATATCTGACCTATTCAAAATCACTAATGCTCTTGTTTGGTCAGCTTAGATGCGCGGGTGGCCTACATTGAGAGGCATTTTCAATATGGGCAACACTCTCTAGTAGGCCCAAGTGCATAGGATCTAACCTCAACAACTTCCTCTGATGACTGATGCATGAGTTGGTCTCCTATTTTTATGTCTATGTTTAAATAACTTAATTTTATTTTCCTATATGGTTTACAATCGTGGCTTACTAGCATTGCATAAATGATTGTACATAAGGGTGTTGATATTAGTGCTAGACATTTGCCTTAGCATCATAATACTTTGAAAGTGGGTTTATTTTGGTTCATTTTGATATACAAAAGATTGATATAGTGTCTCTACTACCATTGGTTTGGTTTCCCATGTGACAGGTCATGATAGTGAGGCTAATGCGTAATATATTATGTAAACTTGATGTATAATCTAATGGAATAAAATTAATTAACAAAATAAATAAATAAATTCTAAATTTGTATAGTAAAATATATATATATATATATATATATATATATATATATATATATAAATATAAGAGAACATAATTGATTTAATAATATTCTTATCCTTTATTTTAATTTGAGATATTAAAAATTATAAGTAAAATTTATAATACAAATAAGCATAAATGAATATCAAAATTTATTGTGTTGAGAGGCATGCTTTACAAAGATGTATAAAATTATTTTTGTGTTGAATGAAGAGTTGGGGCGGGTCCTTTTTAAAATAAAAACAAAATTTCCACCAAATAAATATACATATTTTTTTATTTTAATTAAAAACATAATAAAATATTAATAATCTCACTCTCACTCTGCTAGATCAATTTATTATTGTTGATATTACAACCTAGTTTGAATATGTATAATTTCTTGCATCCTTAACATAAAGATGACATGCGGTGCTAAAAAAAATTAATAGCGAAAAAAAATGCATGGTTAGCCATAAATAAAATATTTCCATTTCCATATTTAGCAACATAATTTTATATTAGTTTTAGATAGAGAGATATAAAACAACTGAAAGTAGAAAAAAATCTCATGTTTTCCCTTTTGAATTTGAATTTAAGGAAGATGTGTAACTCTTTTACTTTTAAAAAATATTTCAATATAGCTTTTAAATAAAATATTTGAATATCCATGTTAACTAATATATTTCAATATCAATTTTATGTGTGCATTTCTCAAAATGAAACCAACAACCTCGACGAATCCAAGGTTAGAATGGATCTACACTATTATTAATAGAATTAAACAATCAATATCTCTTAACACCATTTTTTTAATCGATGTCTTTCTTTATTTTTTAATACATTTTCACATTAATAAATAGATATGTGTGAGAGATCCTTGTATAAAACTAATAACAATTCTTTTTTAAATATTTTCAAATTTTCACATTTTTATAATGTTTGAATTCATGTTATGATATAATGTACTCATTTCTTTATATAATATATATGAAATATTTCTTGACATTAAATTTAACTGTAGGCTTTCTATTACACTTAATCACTTTGTAATAGAAACCATCTCAAGATAAGGTTATGAATCCAAAACCATGAATTTACTTGTGTGGCTTTAGTGCTAGTGCTCTTCACCGTGACCAATTCTTAGAATTCATGGTATGGTTACTCCTATAACTCTCCCAAAGTGTCAGTTCTCTTTCCCCTTGAGCAATGCAACCCAAAGGAATAGGATTTGCTTCTCCACTATCCACTCCTTTAGGCTCTCCCACTTCCCTTTAGGACTTAAGCCCAAAGTAGCTAGTCAATTTTTTAATTGTGATTCTAGAAATTATCAACTATAATTAATTTGCTTCAATATTAGTAATTTCCCTTATGTGTAGCTATAATTTCGTCATAGTTTCATGCTAATAATTTTCTAGAATTTTATTGTGAAAGTAATATAACCTTTGAAACTTAGAAAGGAAAATCCAAGGAATAATAAACATGAATAATGACTTGCATAGCCAAATTCATAAGGTATATTTGTATGCTAATGAGGAACTCTCTTAAACTTAGAAAGAAAAATCCAAGGAAACACTATAATGTCCTGCATGCCAAAATCGTGGAGTATATTTGTATGCTAATGAGAAACCACATGTATTCATAAAAAGTAAATGTATCTCTCTTTTACCACTAATCAAAACCATTAAAAAAATAATAATAAAGTAGAGTTAGAGACTTGAGATTATCAATAAGGTAATGTTATCTTCCTTTAGTTCCCTTAGCCCCTTTTCTTTTTCCTTATTGTGGAGTCAAACCCCACTCTTTTGTCCTTGTTTTGCAACATGTGATGTATTTTCCTTTGTTATCACTAAATGTACAAGTTTACATATTACATCATTCATCTTTTATCCATTCATGATACACACATGATATTGATATGAGAACCAAAATTGGGCTATTACATACGAGGATGGCAAAGCTATAGAGTACTTCAAAAACAAAAACAAAGTAAGTATAGAGCATGTGGAAGGAAACTACCCTAACTGACACTATGTAATTAATCTACTTCTAGAACATTATCTAGAAAAAATGGATACTCATTCATTTAGAGATACTCATTCTTTTGGTTTAAGACTTATAAGCATATCTTAATATATCTTCACCTTTATTTATACATTTTTTCTCATAATTAATCCCATTAATTTCCAAACAATTACAACTTTCTTTAATTAATTATTAAAAACCTAAAATTTACTATTAATCAATTAAATTTCTCATATTTATTTTTATAAATATTAAAAATAAATATAAAATTAAATTATTTTTTAAATAATAATATACATTATTTTTTAATAAAATTACATCAAAAATATTATATAATTTACAACAATTCCATTTTCCTTTAAATTCATCTCCCTTTCTCTTATATAATTACAAGATTTCATTTTCCTTTTAAATTCATCTCAATTTATATTAGATTTCAAACATTAAACATATAATATAAAAAAATTAAATATCAGGAAACATAATGATATACTTAACATCTAATTATGAAAAAAATATTATAAAATAGATATCAAATTATTATAATAATATATATTTTAATAATTTTCGCTTTACACTAAATTCCCATCTCATCTTTAACACTTCATTTCAGATTTTTGTTTGCCGTACTTTTCTCACGGTACAACATAACCTTCTTAATAAAATCCTTTACTTCCAACTTCATTTTATTCTATATAAAAATCTTTTCGGATCATACGTCTATAGAGGTCCACATTAACTTAATTAAAAAAAATTATTCTTAGGGTCCAACATAATATTATCCATAACGTCCTTTGATCCAACCGCATTTGATTTCTTCCCCCGGCTTATTTTCTTTTAACTTTTACTCAAGTTTAACATTAAAATTTGTGAACATAAAATTTTTATTTATTAGTGTAAGGATTCACTTCAAGCTAAAATACATTAGTAATGCATTATTTGGTTGTTTATTTTGTAATTTTAATCCAAGTTTGGGAAAACACTGAATATTTCTATTTTTTATAAATTCAAAAATAATTTTCAGATTTTTCTAAAAATCTTATTTCTAATTTTTATTGGCTTAGCAACTTCCAATGGGACATAATTCCTCTAGTGGAGAGTATTTTATTTTTGGTATTTGTCAGTGCTCGACTCGAGTTCTCTGACACTAACACACACATTGGCATTGTTATGGTACTACTCTTCCCAATAAGGATAGAACTAACGCCGTTGCAGGTCCTTTGTGTAGGAAGGTGAGCGGGGACTAAACAAATCTCCACTTAATATTTTGTTGTGCGAATATGACTATTACTTTTACGAATTTCCACATTGTATATCGTTTAACGTGCTTTGAGAAAATTTCGAATGTGCAGGATTGGGCATGTGCGAGAGAGAAGCTGCGTAGAGCTCTGATTTTATAGAGCTATGAATCGTTGCAAAGGAAAATCTAGCAGCATGGAGAATGAGTTGTGATTTTCATGAGTGATGATACAATGTGTTATTGCTTTATCTGATGGTGTTAGAATTGACACGTTTGCAGATCCTTTGTAAATGATTAGGGGAGGTGGGGGGAATGAGGGAAGGCGCAATGAAAAAATATGCAAGAGTTGTGATTTTATAGAGCTATGAAAGTTTGTGAGGACATGGTATGTGCGGAAGAATAGGGATGCAGAGGGAATTTTAATTAGTTTAACTATGAACAAATTTTGAATTAAAATTATTATGTTTCATTATGTGGAGATGTTATTATGCCTAGAATGGGGTATGTGCGGGAGAATGAGGGTGCATAGGGAACTTTATTCGACTTGGAAGATATTAATGTTAAAATATTTCCTGAAGTATGTGCAGGAGAGAAATTGTGTAGAGTTTTGATTTTAGAGCTATGAATCTTTGCATAGGACGAGGTATTTACGACATAACATAATAATTAATATTGTCATGTTTCATTTTGCGGAGCTTTTCTGTGCAGGGGATGAGGTTTGTGTTATAGGGTGAATGTATGAAGATGTGTTACACTTTTGGGTCAAATTTGGTGATAAAATTTCAAGTTTTTCCTCTTTTATTGAATTGAAGCCCTCAAAATTCATATAAACATTGTGAATTTTGATTTGGAGTAAAATGACAAATTGTGGGGAATTATGTGGTTGTTCTAATGATATTTTTTGCAAAAAAAATTAGTGTCATAAAATATGTCAATTGTTAAGTCCCTATAATACTAGATTATTCCCTCATTGTTATTAGTGTAGCCCCCTTATTGTTATTGTTGTGCCCATGTAGTCCCCATATTGTTATTGTTGTGCCCCATAGAAGCCCATTATTTTTATTGTTTTGCCCTTACATTATTATTTTTATGTTGGCTCTGATTATATTGTGACCCCTTAGACTCCTATATATAGAAATGAGGTTTTGTCATTTGAATCATCCAAGAATTGTTCATTTGCTTAATGTAAAGGAGGTTTCCCCCTTAAAGAGGTTGTTTTTCAAGTCGTTGATCTATATTTTCTTCTATTTTGTGAGATGGTTGCATAACATTTGGTATCAAAGCTTTGGATTCAAGGGTTTCGATGCTTCAAATAGGTCATCGTGGAATTTTCGTTATAATGTTTTTTATAAAAAGTTTAAGAAGCTGAAATTAAAACCCATTTGAGCTGAAATCTTGATGAACCTCATGTCCTAATTTCAGATCTTGTATCACTATATTTTTGGATATATGATCCAAGAACGTTAGGGTTTTTATAGGCTCCCGAATTACATCTCAAATAGGTGAATTTTGGAAAATCATCATAACTTTCTCTCTGAGCATCGGATTGAAATTTTGTAAAACGTTATAGAAATAGGATGACCTCTAGTTCGTTGTATATTGTTTCCAGGGATGAAGTTAGAAAAAATGACATGTGGCACGTCGTACAAGTTCGCTCCACTGAACTAGTCTATAATCAGAACTTCGTGGGAAATTTCGCATAACTCTTTCTTGGAGAATCCAATCTTGATCAGCCTTGTGGGGTTGGAAATAGGAATTAGAGGGATACAACATAACGTAATTTCATACCTTGGAGATCCAAAATTAAAGAGACATATCAGATACAATATCGAGCTCCTACAAATTGAAAAAAAGGTGTGTGTGTGTGTGTGTGTTTAATTTGCATAAGTTTTGTTTGAGAAGGTAGTTTGAAGCAATTTAAAGAGCATAGTGAAGCATAATTATAATTAATTTATGACTTGAGAAAAAGAAAATGGAAACACCTAGTAAGAAACATAAAATCTCTACTATGACACATGAAGAAGAGGAAGAATTGCAACATGATATATCAAAATTATGAGACCAAGTGCAACAAATTTCACTCTCACAAAAGGTAACAGAAGATAAGATAGATGGTTTAAAGAAATTCATGATGGATGGAATGGAACTTAAGATGTATTGCTTAGAAGAAAAAATGAAAGGAAACATTGAATATTTGAAGAAATACATGGAAGGTTTGAAAGGAGGTTTGTAAAATCTGCTACAAGAAATGCTTCATAATGGCAAAAAGGTAGTAGAGGAAACGCATGATGGGAACAAAAGAAATGTTAATCATGATTGCATAGAATCTAATAATTTCACAGAATTTCATGGAGGTCTCTGCATGAGTGGATGCCTCCACTCGATCTCCTCTCGACTTCTCCAGTTGTGGCTGCTCCACAACCTCCTGAAGCTACTTTACAAATTTTGGCTCCACCACAATTGTCTGAGACTTCTTCTGGCGCTGCATGTTGAGAGGTAATGTACTCTCCCTCTCAACCACCAAGTCTCCAACATTTTCCTTTCTCCTCAAGGATTTGCATGCACCTTGAACCTCAAGGTCATACAGGTTCTATACCTGTGAACCGATCTATTTCACCTAACCCATGGTGATGTGTCTAAGGAAAACCTTTCCCTTACTGAAGACAACATCGCAGCCTTTTTCCTCCACCATCGCGATTGATACCAAGTTTTTCTTCAGTCCAGACACATACTTCACATCAGTCAGGGTGATGTGAGCTCCATGCTCCCTCTGAAAAGCAACCGTGCCCACTCCTGAAACATTATACTTTTCATCATTACCCATCTCTATGCACATATGGAGGTCTTTCTCCTCCAACATAATGAACAAACTCTTATTGTCGGTCATGTGGAATGAGGCTCCACTATCAAGAAACCAACCACAACCCATCATCTATGAAACCATGCATGCGATGAGGGTAAAATACAATTCGAACTGAGAGGCCAATGCCTCACCTTCAGATCCTTCCAAGGATCCCTTCTTGGATTTCATCAATGGACAATTAGTTGCATAATGGCTCACCTCATGACAATTAAAGCATCTCACTTTAGATTTGTTAACCTTCTTCCCTCCATGAGAAGAGCTTGATTTGGGATGAGAATCCCTCTCCTTCCCTTTCCTTGCCTTACTCGCTAAGGTGAAATTTTCTTCATCCTCCTTGGATGAAGAACCATCTCTGGTGCTTCTACTGATCTCCTCCTACATCAAATCCGACCATAGTCGTTCCCTATTTGGCAGTTTCTTTCTTCCATTCACTGAGTTTTGGTAGCTATGCTAGCTCTTAGGAAGACCGAGGAGAGCAAGATTCACCATGTCATCATTCGTTGTCATGATTCCTACACTTCCAAGCTCATCCCTGCAGGTGGTGAGCTTGTTTAGATATGTAGAGATTGTGTCGCCCTTTTCACACTTGATTTTCTGAAGCTTGTCTTTCAGTGCCAACTTCCTTTGATCGTTGTTGTTCTAATATAGATCCTTCAATGTTTTCCACATTGAAAACAGTGTCTCCTTCCCAAGGAGACTCGAGACAATATGGTTTCTAAATCCCTTCTTGATCAATGAAGTCCTTCAAACCATTGTCCTCTAATACTGCTTCCAAGTGATCCTTCCAGGCTATATTATTTGAGCTGCCATCCAGGGCATGCTCGAGTCTCAAACCATTGAACGCCATTGGTGAACTTTGAGATGTGATAAGAATTTGATTTCTAGAATCAAGAACTGCAAACTTCGAACTTCTCCCTTCTTTGTATACTGTTCTCTGCTTTGATCATCTTTGCTATGATACCATGTAGAAATTTCACCGTAAATTAAAACTGATTATGTAATGTACTAAAGCAAAATACTTAATCTACTTCTACAATCAAACTTGCAGAAGCTTAATCGATTTTGAGCAAGATCAAATAGAACACATATAACAGAGAAGAAGATTCAATCACACATGAAACACAAAAGAATACTCTGGGGAAAGCCTCAACTAAAAAGCCCACTATCTGTATTATCATACAAGTGGAAATATCTCAGGATTACACAAAGCTTTAGTTCTCAAGCTATCTAGATCTCAGTACAATCCCTCACTGTTGCTCATAGACAGAATAGACAACACATATGCCTTCCTTCAGTCATCCAAGCCTCCTATTTCCTTGCGCAGTTTCTCCTAGGTCCTTTAGCTACAACCCGTGTGAATAATCCTCTCACACACAACATTGGCCTCTGAAATAACTACACAATCCTAAAGGAGATAATTCCTTCTGCATGGATGAGTTTCCTTTATAGGAAAATTCCTCCAACTGATAATACAGTGTCCCTTCCTTTAATCTCAAATGTGTCTTTATCTAAACTAGCATGCATGAGTTATTTATGAGAGAATATCCAGTTATCTAGAGAACACTAGTTGCATGCATGCATGCATTAACTGACTGAACTCACAATTAGTTACTCCAAATGTTTGGAAGTAATTTAACTAGACTTTACTCAGTTAACTGAGCTAACTAATTACAACTTAAATAAAACTCATCCTTATATCCTTAATTAAGGGATAACTTCCTCAATCAAAGGGATATATGTTGCATGTCTTCACAATGACTTCATGTTTGATTTTCTCCAACTAATAAACTCAAGATGAATTAATTAATTATTTTTCAAACAACTAGTGAGACTAAATTCAAATTTTAATTCTTAATTTTAATTCAGGGACTAGTTAAAATTGGAATATATCCTGAAATCCTATTTATAGCAATGTTATTTTTAGCATTTCTATTTTATCATTCCTTGTTTCTATTTTCCACACTGGTACCTGAAATGCTATATATAGCAATTTTGTTTTAAGTATTTCTTGTTGCTATTTTCAACAGTTTGCCAAAATTTGCTCATGCATACAAATTCTTCATGACCAAAGTTGTTACAAATTGAGCATTCTATTTCATTTTCAAGAGGAGAAAAGTTATTATAGGAACTTCTTTTGAACCCTGTTACATTCCTTTGATTTCGTGCTTCTCTAGTCATGATGGTTTTGTAACCAACGCATTTAGCAACTTTGTGCCCAAAATTATGACATGAAAAACATTGCCCATTAAAGAAGTTTCTACAACTATCGAATCTATTTACCTAATTATTGTAGTTTCTATTAATATTCATCTTTGGAGCAAATTGAGTATGATTTGCCTGAGGTTGGTTGTGGATTCTATTGATATTAATCCTTGGAGCAAATTGAGTATGACTTACCTGGTGATCATCTTTATGCCTTTGCTGATGATTGTCATATTGTTCACTGGTTTTTGCTGCATCAAGATAGCTTTTGGCAGAGGTTGACACCTTCTGTGATTGAGATGCTTCTTTAGTATATCCAAGACCTGTCTTTATTAGAGGAGAACATCGAACTTTGATAGTTTCATTGAAAGTTTTTGATCCTTTAGCAAATCTAAGATTGAAAGATTTTGTTTTCTCAAGATCTTTTCTTAGACCCACAATTTCACATTCTAGTTTTTCATTGTGTTTTTCTTTTTCATCAAGTTGGTATGTCATGGTATCTATGATCATATTCTTTTCTTCTAAATAAATTTTGAGTTTAGGGTTTCTTCATGAAAGTTTTCCTCTTCTAAAGCATCCCAAAAATCATCATTGTCATAAGCCATGAGAAGTTTGTAATCATCACTATTAGATAAACCATCACTATCCTCTTCTAAACTATCTCAAAAATCATCACTATCATAAGCCATGAGAAGTTCGTAATCTTGTCCTGTTTCATCTTCATCACTATTAGATAAACCATCGTTATCTTCATGAGTATAATACTCCTATTCACAACTTGTTTCCTATTCCCTTTTGCATATTCCTTTCTTTTTTCATATTTATATTTATGAGGACACATGGCAGCATAATGACAGACTCTACCACAAGCAAATAATTTTAAAGGTAGCTTACCTCTTAACCTTCCAGAACACTGTCGAAGCTTCATGACAAAATTTACCTCATCTTCTTCTTCTGAAATGTGTCCAGATTCATTGTGTCTGATGGACCTCCTTTTCTCATCTCAAAAGCAGTTAGGATTTCGTGAAGTTGTGTCATAGTGATATTCTGTAGATCCTGTTTTTCTTCTATGGAAGACACTTTTGATTCAAATTTAGCAGACAAGGATCTCAAAATTTTCTCAACTAAGGTAACTTCCTTTATTTCTTCACCCATATTCTTCATACAATTAACAACCTCATCTATACGTAAGAAGTAACTAGCTATATTCTCATCACTATGCTTCTCAAGAGTTTCATACTAAATTCTGAGAGTTTGAAGCTTAACATGTTTTATCTGAGAGTCTCCTTCGTAGCTCTGAACGATTTTGCCCCATATCTCTTTCGCTGATTTGAGCTACATGACTTTGACAAACTCTCATTGTGACAAACTTGCCCAATAAAGTAATGACACCATTAGCATTGGTTTCATATTGCTTTTTACCTGTCGTGTCTATAGGAATTGCTTTTGGAAATTCATATCCTCCTTCCACAAATTCCCAGACATCTATTCCAAGAGATTGTAGATAGGCTGTGGTTCTTATTTTCCAATAAACAAAGTTTCTCCCATCGAATATTGTCAGTCTGATGGATCCCATGCTTTCATGATTATTCATCTTGATGGATCTTCCTTCAAGCGATCAAGCTTCTTTTGAATAAATTGGCTCTGATTCCAAATGTTGGAAATAATACTGAGAGGGGGGGTGAATTAGTATTATCAGATCAAGAATTTTTCTTTTTCATAATCAGATTTATATACGCTACTTCAGAGAGGGGAACTAATGTGTACACGCAACTGTCTTTAAGGAAACCAACGTTTATGTAGTAAACTTATGATTCAGTTAATTCATCATATGTTGATATTTAATTAGTGCATCAGTACTTCATCAATCATTAAAGAGTAACCATGTGCAGTATAAACATAATAAACCATTACACATAAGCAACACACATGAACACCAAGATTTAAGGTAGAAACCCAATGTGGGTGAAAACCACCTATTGTTGTCGTCTCTATCTTCTTTAATAATAAGAAAATATGTTTACAATCTTGTACTAGTGCAAACTCATACCAGTACGCATGCTTCTACTTGCAGAAGGTTAAAACCTTCTCTCGTTCTCCATCTTCTACTGGAAGGGAGCTACAACCCCCTAGCTCTTGTACTAGCCAATATGTTTACTAGTACGTAGGTGCCAGCTTACAAAAAACTCCACTCTTCCACCAGGGACCATGTTTCATGAATTTTTAGACTAGATGCTCCTGGCACATATCAAGACATATGAAGACCTTGACTCATCAATAACCCATCAAAAATTTAGAAACTCAAACTTCATCAACCAACATGCGGTTAATCTGAAACAATCATATCATTGTCATCAGAACACTATGCTGAACCCAAAAACCTGTATCAACATTTAGAACCAACTGAGACCTCAAAAATTCATGTGTCAGATTGTATACACTACTTCAATGAAGAAAACTTGCGTGTATACGCTACTTCATTCACCCCAACCTGTGTATACCTCTAAATATTTTGAATCATAAAATCTCTGAATCTCAAACTATCCCAGCCAGCAGTGTATTGAACATCTACTGTCAACTTATAGAACTTTACACAAACAGGCAACAGAAAAAATTCTTCTCACTTATACAACCAATCAAATATCGACCTCCTTATGCATTCAGATTTACATTCAGATCTAAGAAGACTTCATTGACAGACACCAATAAAATAGCAGCAATAAATCAACAATACTAATATGATAGATCAGTCATCTTTGAACATCAAGCCTTTCTTTTTTACACGCTACTTGAAATAACAGAACCTGCATGTATACGTTATTTTGCCGAGACAAACCTGCATACAGATCTGTGAATATTGACTCAGAACTTTGCTGCAATTTCAGACTTCAGAAAAACCTAGATCATGATAGATAACGAATAAAACAAACGCAAATCATCAAATCTAGCCTCAACCAATATCAGATCATTCAAGAATAAGTCATTTTAGGTCTCATGATCTTGATCCAATATTGAACTCAAGGTGCACATAAATATTTCAGATCTAGTCCCAAACATAACCCTGCAACATAAAATATACTTCAGATAGAAGTGTTTCTTAGAATCTTATTCACTTGCACATCTCGCCTTATGATCCTCTCTTCTTTATATAGTTTTTGGCCTCTCTAAATACCATGGACCAAATCCACTTAGGACCAATACCTTGGATCAAATACCACGGACCGAATACCTCAGACTAAATACCTAGGGTCAATATCATGGTCCAAAGATACCTTGGACCAAATACCTCAGACCAAAACCATGGTTTTTAACATGTACGCAGTTTTCCTTTTGTGGGAATGAGTGTGTACGTTATATGCTATTTATGTTCTGAGTACTTGCATGTATACGCTACTTGGACTAAGTGAACCTACGTGTATCTCTTAAACTACTCTTACATCATCTTCTTCCTTCAAATTCTTTATTCTGATCAATAGACCTTAGTTTCATCTTCCTGATTCTCTGTACCACTGCCCTATTGCTTCTGAATGTTCCTGTTAGCCTCTTACCAAAATTGAGTTGACCTACAGAGTTGCCATCAAGGACAATACTTGTATAATAATGCCAACATTAAGATATTTGGTTTTTGAGATATGTGAATTTGACGATTTTCTAGCATCCAACTATATTCTTTCCATTGGATATTACCGTGTGTTTGATCTTGCGATGTGCACCAATCATCCCGAGTGTTCCACCATTGCCAAATTTGGTCTCTGTCGTGTAGTTTCGAGAAATCCATAACATGGTAAGCTCCTTGTGATTGAATGAGGTCCTTGATTGTTCAAAAGTGATAATTGACTTGGAGAATATGATATTGTTGCATGATTCCTGCTAGAAGGCAGCAGATGAGCTATTGCCAATTTCCTAGAAGGCCTTTTTCTTGACCCAATTTTTGGTCTAGGAATCCAAGTTCCATAGTCCTGACCCTTAATCTCCCCATCGAAACATAGTCAATTTTCATGTATGTCTAAGGCAATGTATTTTCGTGACCTGATTTCCTTCCAGACTTGGGGTCCCCCCTGTACCCATTTCCACCATAATTTCATAGCATATGTTGTGCTAATGAGAATAAGATCACTCAATCCTAAACCACCTTCTGCCTTAGGTAGAGTCAACTTATGCCATCCCACCAAATCCCACTTATGTTTTTTAGGTGAACCTTTCCAAAGGAAGTTGATCCATAAATATTTTAAATGATTCAACATCATAATTGGGATAGGCATTGTGGAGAGCTAACGATTTGGTAGGGCTTGTAGCATTCTTCTCAAGAGAATCAACCAACTCGGGAAGTTAATTTCTCTATAGGTTTAGTTATTAATTTTGCGATGTGACCTATCAATTAAATATTCCCAAGAGGATATTCTATTATCGTATAACACTAGGGGCACTCCACGATATTTGGAGGGAAGGGATCCTCTGTTAACTCAATTAAAAGACACAATTAAAAGACTTGTTTTTTCAACATTATTTTCCATACCAAAGGCATCCATAAAAATTTGTAGGAGCATCCATATTATTTTCAACTCCTTAGTAGTTGGTAGTCCAAAAATAATCACATCATCCATGAACTTTGAATGTGAGATTGGAAGGTCCTCACCAAATAGCTAGATACCGTAAATATGCCCCGACTCACTAAATTTTTTGAACATTCTGCCTAAACCTTCCATAACCAAGATAAATAGAAAAGGTGATAGGGGATCCCCTTACCTCAAGCCTCTTGAGGAAGTAAAATTTATTAAGGGAGACCCATTAATTAAAATTGAAAAAGATGTTAAAAATGCAGCAACAAAATCTCAGTTTGATTTTCCTTGGTCAAACTAGAGAAAATTCGAATTTCCATTTCAGAAGAAACATTGGATGAGTTAAATTGAGTGACATGGCTTGTGTCACCATGTTAGCTTACTTAATTCAAGTTATAAGACTTGATTTCAGTTAATGATGAGTGATTTCAAATTTGTAGCAATCTAATTCAGTTAAATTGAGTTATTTTTAGTTAAACTAGTTCTAACTATTAGAGGTACTAGTGGAAGGTCTAGTAGTGAAGTGTGACTTCAGTCACACTCAGTGACCAGCCACTTAACTCATCAATCAACCCAAAATAATTGTTGTATGCAGAGAATTCAAGTTACCCAGTTGAGGTGGAGGTTCCAAGGTAGTGTACTACCATTTGTAGACTATTCCAATGTGTACAAGTGGTGCATTAACTCAGAGGATCAACCTAAAGGAATTGCGCAATCCAATTGAGGAACTTCCTAATTAATAGGGGCCTAATTCCTCAAGGAAAATTGCAAGGAAATAGGATCTTGGAGGGCTTGAAATTTCTTAATTTTTGGCAAGAGTCAGTTAATGAGGCAAAGGGATAGACTATACACTTGTAGGTTGTGGTCAGGCTTGAGAAATCATATGTATTCATCTCTATTCTTTGATTAATGCAATACAAATAGGAAGGGGTTTTGAACAATTGCTTTCCCCTAGATAAATATTTGTGTATGTGTGTTATTTCTTGATGCAAGTTTATGATATGCGTTATACATTGTCAATTGAATTCTACATAATAGTAGAGTATATTAGAGTCTTGTGACTTAGTAAATTTCATGAAAAATTTCATATCTACACATAATTTTTACATGGTATCATAGCAGGATTCACATTAGAACAGGAATTTTAAATTTGTTTCTAAGGAGGTTCGAATTTGTAGTTCAATGTAGCAGGGTGTCCTCAGATTTGGGAAGAAGAGCTAGAAGGATGGCTTTATATGGAGTAAAACTTGAGTATGCCCTTGATGGCAGCACACATTTTGCTGCTTGGAAAGACCGCATGGAGGTAGTGTCAGAAGAAAATGGATTGAAGGAATTTTTTGAGAATGACATTCCAAAAACAGGATCAGTTGATATCCAGGAACTAGTAAAATGGAAGAAGTGTGTAGCCAAGGCGAGGAGAATAATAATGGAGGGAGTATAGGATCACATTGTCTCAAACATCCATAGGAAAGAAATTTCTTATGCAATGTGGACGGCCTTGATAAATTTGTTCCAGATTAGGAGCGACCATAGGAAACTGGTCGTTAAGGATAAAATTTGAAATATCAAGATGGAGAACAATGACTCTATTCAACAGTATATGAGCAGGTTCACACAATGTCGTGATGAACTTGAAAGAGTTGGTGTTACAATTTAAGATGATGATTTAGTAAGCCTGGCCCTTCTAGGCCTTCCCAAGAGCTATCACTACTACTAAGATTCGGTGAATGCGAGTGAGAAACTGCCAAACAGGGAAGGCTTATGGTCTGATTTGGTATAGGAGGAAATCAGGCGAAATACCAGAGATGGTACTTCATCCAAAGGAGTAGATCAAGAGGAATTTTATCTAGTGGGAAAAGGAATGAAGGCCAAGGGAAAGAAGTCCTAAGGTGAGTTTGATTCTAGCGAAGAGGGCAAGAAGAAATACTTGTCCAAAATTAAATGCTTAATTGTCATGAATTCATTCACTATGGTACTAATTGTCCACACAAAAAGTATAGCAAGAAGGATCATGCAATAGTAGTAGGCGAAGATTTAGCTTCACAGTTCGAGCTTGACTTCACCCTGATCACATTCATGGTCAGCATGGTGATGGGAAGTGTGTGGTACTTGGATTTAGGTGCCTTGTTCCAAATCACGAGGAATTGATAAATTTTCAGTGACTTGGAGAAGAAATATCTCTAGATGAACATTGAGTTTGGAGACGACGAAAGGTACAACGTGACCAATATTGGTATAGTCACCTTTCATAGGGAGTCAGTCTCCCCTCTCAAACTTAAGGACGTGATGTTCATTCTAGGCCTAAAAAAATCTTATCTTTGTAGCAGTTTTGGAAGACTATGGTTAGGATGTGATCTTCAGCAAAGGCAAAGCATTCTTGAGACACATAGTCACAGGGTAGGCAAAGAAGATCAATGCTCGAGTCAAGAACCTGTATGCACTTGATGTAGAATATGCATTCAAAACCTTGAGGAGCAAGGAAAAGGTTAGAGACATGGTGGTTGAGAGGGAGCATGATTTGCCTCTCAAAATGGACCATCAGGAAGTTGTGGAGAAGCATACTAGAGGAAGAGTGGAGACACCCACTCAAGTAGAGACTTTCAGTAGAGGCAGAGTTCGAGCTAAGTGGTCAAAGGGAGCACATGCAACTATACCTCCAAGTGTGATGTGGGATGATGTGAAGTCCTAGTCCTAGAAATTGCATAAATTTGAGTAGGTTCCATTGAGGTGTTCTCCTCATGGATCATTACCCTTGCTACAAGGGCCCATAATATTCAATAAAAAGAGGATCAATTTAGTCAGATACTGAGGAGTGCAAAGGAGTGTTCACAAAAGAGCAAGAGGCTTAGTAGAAGAGTCAACAACAACACAATTTTCCCAGTAGATAGTTGCAAATTGATTCAATGTTATTTTTTTTTGCTTCTCATTTGCATATGTTGCAGTAGAAACATCAACAATCAGAAGAGTTGGATGAAAAACATTCCATGGAGGCATAATATGGGTGGGTGGTAATCCCTTTCTTATTGAGAGGGAGTGTTGAAAATGCAGCAAGAAAATATCAATTTGATTTTCCTTGGTCAAGCTAGAGAAAATTCAAATTTCCATTTCAACAGATAACTTGGATGGTTTAACTTGTTAGCTTAGTTAATTCTTGTTGGAAGAATTGAGTTCAATTAAGCATGAGTGATTGCTCATTTGTAGCAATCTAATTCAGTTAAATTGATATTGTCAGTTAAACTAGTTCTAAAGTTAGAGGAACTAGTGGAAGGTCAAGTTGTGGAGTGTGACTTCAGTCACAATTAGTGATCAACCAATTAATTGATCAATCAACCCAAATTAATTTGTGCATGCAGAGAATTCGAGTTACCCAGTTGCGATGGAGGTTCGAAGGTAGTGTAATATCAATTGTAGATTATTCCAATGTGTACAAGTGGTGCATGCAGTCAGAGGATTATCCTAAAGGAATTGTGCAATCTAATTAAGAAATTTCTTAATTAATAGGGGCCTAATTCGTCAAGGAATAGTGCAAGGAAATAGGAGTTTGTAGGGCTTGATTTTTTTAAAATTTTGGCCATAGTCAGTCAATTTGGAAGATAAATAGACTATACACTTGCAGATTGTGCTCAGACTTGAGCAAGCATATGTATTCCTCTCTAGTTTTTAATTAATGCAATACATATAGGAAGGGGTTTTGAGAAGTTGCTTTCCAGTAGATAAATCTCTTTGTATGTGTGTTATTTCTTGAATGCATGCTTATGATATGTGTTCTAGATTGTGAATTAAATTCGATAGAGCAAGATAATAGATTTGAGTCTTGTGATTTAGTAAATTTGATGAGTAGTTTCAGATCTACACATAATTTCTACAAGAGAGACAAATGAAATGATGAAGAGGACCCATGTTATACAATTTTATGCAAATCCAAAAGTGTTGAGGATCTGACCTAGGAACATGCAACTTATACGATCATATTCCTTAGATTGATCAAGTTTGAGGAACATACCCGAACGTCTGGTGATCTTGAGAGAGTGTAAGATCTCTTGCACCACTATAATGCAATCTACGATTTGTCTACCTTCAACATATCTCGATTGAGAAGGAGAGACAAGGGAGGGAAGAAGGGGTTTCAATATATTGAGCATTAGTGTGGATATGATTTTGTAAATCACGTTATATAAAAAAATATGTCTGAAGCCCTGAGGTGATTCAGAGCGAGAGGTTTTGTGTACTAACATGAGCAAGGTCACATTGAGCACCAGATGAAAGGATTGATTATATCGTGATATGGTGAAATATTTATTACTATAATCCTTGCAATGAACCTTTAAATAATCAAGAGTTACCATCTTAGATGATGTATCTTTTTTACCCATAATTGTAATTCTCTAATATTAGGATTTAAAAATTTGTGTATAATTAAACCTTTAGTATTATGATCCATAAATCTTTAAATAATCAAGAAATACCAGTTCTAGATGATGGATCATTTTAATTATATAATTCTATTTCTTTTTAAAAATGAGGGGGGTAGGTCCCTCAGCAGTAGAAGCATTATATTAACCCCATATCACAATATACACATTATATACAATAGTTGCATACAGCAGTGCAACATGTAATTGTGGGTCGAACCCTGAGTGGGGAGGCAAACAACGCGCAGTCCCATTGACGCAGGATATCGCTCTATTTCTTTATTCACCTAAATTATAAACAATTAGATTAACTTAACCAAATCTAATTGAATAATAAATATTAACAGTTATCATCACAACCATAAACTCTTAAATCTTAATTAATAATATATTTTGAAAAATCATATATAAACTTTTAAATTTCAACAAATATTATAATTTATAAATTATTTAAATAAGATATTATATTTATGAAAAACACAATTATATATTTTATAAATGAATAAATAAAATTTTAAAGTGAAGTAATTCTTTACATTCTTAAAACTGGTTAAATCAAAAATGGTTTTTATAAATGT
Source organism: Pinus tabuliformis (assembly GCA_031772625.1). Taxonomy (NCBI): domain Eukaryota; kingdom Viridiplantae; phylum Streptophyta; class Pinopsida; order Pinales; family Pinaceae; genus Pinus; species Pinus tabuliformis. Next base: position 1,902,313,995 of record CM062817.1, read on the forward strand.
TATATTAAATTTATTACTTAAATATATCATTTTGGTGTAAAGAATTCATAATGCAAGTGTTATGAACGAAGAAAGTAAATTCAAAAATATACTGTCATGATAATAAGCATTTAAAATAAAAATTATATTATTATTATTTATTAAATTTATTATTTAAATATATTATTTTAGTTTAAAGAATTCATAATGTAAGCATTATTAACGAAGAAGGTAAAACCAGGATAGTAAAAACTATATAATGAAAATAAAATAGTTTCCATTATATAATTTTTAGTTCCATTATACTTTCCACATACATATACATATATGCATCTTAATGAAGTTTTATTCTTTATTCGTAAAGAAAGTAAATTGAGATAAGATTTTTTTTTGAGTTTATAAAAAAAATGTTGTAGTGTAATTAGGGTGAGGAGTTGTTCAGAAAGTTATGGAAATTCTGGTTATATTTAGAGAAAATCTAGCAAGGATTTTTGTAAATCCAAGTTATAGTTGTTAAACTTCAAAATTTTAGGTGTCCTAACTGTTTTTGATGGTGCTGAATCCATTTCCACCATCAAAAACATGATTCAAACACTGCCTCTACAAGATTTTTTGAATTTTTTTACCCAGATTTTAGCCACTTTTAACTATCCAAAAAATTCTTCCACCTCAATAAACGACTCCTAAAAAATAAAGTAAAACTTTAAAAAATAAAATCAATATCGCATTAAACAAAGCGTGTGACACGATACATTTAGGCCATAACCCATGAGTATAGTGAACCACATTAATCTTCTATTTCCACTAGGTTCAAAGGCTGCATAGAAAGCAGGGGTGAGATGTTCAATGCAGAAATTTTCTTGACCAGAGATGATTGTCTTTCCATAGCCAAGGGCCCCACGTGGACCGAACTCCAGCCGACACAGCATTCAGCAACAATGCAGAAGAATATGGTAGGGAGTCCCACGTTCTTTTTTTCCTAACCATATGTTTCTGAGGGTCCATTGAAGCATGCTCTCACGGGTCCATTACAGTTTTATCCTTTATTTTTTCCCTACCATATGTTTTTCGGGAGTCCATTAAAGTTTCACGGGAATCCATTAAAGTTTCAGAACATCTCATTCTATGTTTTCCTCTTTATTAAGTTATCTTGTTTTTTCCTAACCATGTATTTTTTTGATGTCCACGTCAAAACATTTAATTTTATTTTTTCTTCTTTATTTTTTATTATTTTATTTTACTTTATTTTATTTATTTAATTCTATATTTCCTAAAATCCATTATAATTATATATTATTTCTGTATTCAGATTTTGTGATCCATAATGAATTAAACAGTGTTTATGTAGAAATCACGTGAGAGAATTTTTTGGACAAAACATTTCGAACCAACAAATGTAGTTCATCATTAAAACCAAATAAAAACACAAACCATAACAAAGACTTAAATAAAATCCATTATAATGAAATCAATAATGTTTCCTAATATTTCGAAAACATTCATTTAACCCTATCAATAATGTTTCCTAACATCAAATTCCATTCATCTCTTTGCTTTCATTTTCTTCCCTATGAATAATGTTTTCGCACATGAGTTTCATTCCTTTTCTTTACTTTCATTTTCGTTTTCGCATTTATTCGAGTGAATTATAAAAAATTGTAACCATTTTTAATATTACATTAATTAAAACGATATTTTTTTTATTATTTTGATTTTTCTTATTTTATATTATTATTTAGTTTTTATACAAATTGTACCATAAATTTTAGAAATATTTAATCTCATTTTTTTTAACTTAATTTTCTTCCCTTTTTAATGTTATTTTTAAATATTTAGTTTTATGATATTAATTAACATAAAAATTATAATATTATATATATATATATATTAATTTTTTCTTTTTATTAAATATTTTAACGACATATTAAAATAATAGTTATAACAGGCAGTAAGGCTTCAAAGCTTTTCTAAGGGCCAGTAAAGAATCAAGGATTGAACTTTCTTATAACGATACAATCTCCAGCGTTCAACTTCCTTTTATTCAAAAGACCACCGATAAGATTTCTCATATCCTCAAAAAGAACAAAGTTTCTGCTACCTTCAAACCCCTTAATACCATTAGAAATTCTCTTAGATCTATCAAAGACCCTGTAAATCCTAAAGACATGAAAGGGGTCTACTCCATCCCATGTTCTACTCCATCCCATGTTCTTGTGGGATCCCTACATTAGGGAAACTGGTCTCTTCATTAACCAAAGAATCCAAGAACATGCAACAGATATTAAGCACAACCGCTCTCGTTCCTCGGTTTTAGCTTAACATGCAATGAAATCCAATCACCATGTCTACATGGAGGATTCCTAGGTCATCGCCAAGATTGATCACTTCCATCATAGGAAGCTTCGAGAAGCCATTCAAATTGAAAAATGTGTTATTAATCTTAATAGGGACAATGGTTGGAAGTTAACTAGAAGTTGGATCCCCACCCTTTTTCGTAATTTTTTTAATAAATATAATAATTAATAATAATAATTTTTAAATTTTATGTTGTAATTTATATCCTCTTTGACTTCCCTATTAAAATATTATCTAATATCTTAATATAATAATATTTAAATATAATTGTTGAATATTATTCATTTTTAATAATAACCATAATAAACTTATTTTTAGTTATATATCTACAAATATTCAATTCTTATTATATTATTAAATTAATCTAACTAATTTTGAATTCAATATTATTTTAATTAAAAATATTAATAAATTAAAATAAAACATAACAAAATAATAATATATTTATTCAACTAATTTTTTAACGACTAATTCATAACAGCTATTTCCTAACGGCTAACTCTGGAACACATGCATCCTTGCTATTTAAAAATTCTGAGTGACTGATTTTTTCACCTTTGTCCTAATGATGAACCACGTTAGATAGTTCGAAACATCGACCAAAAACTCATGATGTGATTAATCCAAAAGAATTTATCAAAAACATATATTTTTATATTAATTTTTTTAAAATTTATATATTTAGTTATATTAATTTTAAATTTCTATTATACTTTGATGGAGCACTCTAAATAATGCTCACAAAGGGGGAGAAGACTCGCCACCTTGTCTCCTATTAAGGCATACCTTGTCCCCTATTAAGGCATTAAAGAGAGGATGACATGGAAAACACTCCTCATGTAGCCATGAAGGGGGAGAATACTTGCCACCATGTCTCCTTTTAAGGCATTAAAGAGGGGATGACATGGAAAGCACTCCCCATGTAGCCACACATGCTACATTTAATAAGGATCTAGTGAATTAATATGTCAAACCCCACGACCTACACATCTTCTTTCTTAGCTTGGAATTGTTCAATCATTTTTTGCTATCTCTATGATTGCACCAGGTTGTATGTGGGATTTTTCCCCCTCAATGTCTGATTATTTTGATGTTACAATGAAGGAAGGTCCAGGTTCTCATAGCCTAGATCTCCATAGTTCTCATCACACCACTAGTTGGAAATTTCATTACCTCCTCATAATAGCAAGTTTGCATGAGACGAAATTGAGTGAACTCTAGTGGAGGGGTCTGTTGTACCTCTGAGATAATAGTGGTCAACTATTATGCCATAGCATCTAAAATAAATGTTTTGGGGGTTTTGTGCTAATTTGGGAGACCAATGGATGAAACAGATATAGAACTAACGTGCCTAACCTCTTGAATATTATCAATATCTCAACAGAAGGCTACTATAAATATTTACACAGTGAAATAGATTTTATGATGATGAGCAGAAACAAAAAAGTAATATGATTGTCACATTTTTCAAATTGAAAACTAGATAATCATAAGTATGAAAACCTTTAAACCATGTTTAGTGGTTTGAGAAAATACACATGAGCTTACAAAATATGTTGATGATTTATTAATTTTGAGGGAATTAATTAAACAAACAATTCATTAACTCATTCTCTTTATAGATTTTCACTTCAGAAAGCTTATAGGAATAGAATGAAATACAATTACTCCTACCTAGTTATCTCTGAAACACACAAGTATATAAAGAGAAACATAATGAATGACATTGGAAATACTTACATGAAACACAAACTGTACAAAACAGAATTCAAAATCCTTTGCTTCATATTAATGATCCAGAAAGATTAATTACATTAGATGTCTAGAAATGCTTCTTCAAGGGTGCAACCCTTTAATAACTCGTGAAGAGAGTTATTTATACAATAGCGGGACGGAAAATATCGTGAACTATTTTTACAAAAATAGATTATTCACACAATAAAAAATAAAACTGTCTAATGATCTAGCATTGCTTTGGTGTTGCGTTGTTTGATGACTATTGCTGAAAAAGTTGAAATATGGTTGGAGCTGGCTGACTGTTTCCACAAAAACTGAATGATGTTCCATTATCCTCAATCCAGTAAATCTGTTAATTCTTCCTAGTGTTTCTTATCTGGGATATAAATATTTGTTACCTTCCTGTAGATTTCATCCATTACGGTATATTTAGAAAAAATGGGTTCTACCAAAAATATATGTTTGATTTCATCCAGGATGAAGAAAGAATCCCTGAGTGCTTTTACTATAAGAGTTGGTGTTGTTGATCCTTTGATATTGGCTGCTGAAGTTGCATGGGCGCCGACCTCTGCCAACTTTTTGACATAATCCTCAATTGGCATCAATTATCATTAATCACCATCATAGAAGGTAAACCTTTGTTGATCAAAGGTTCAATTTTGTTGAAGAATATCTTAACCATGTTGTTAACATTGTTGCACTTTTCTTGTAGTTGAAGGTTGAGATTTCTCTTAGTGATAATCTTCTTCACTTCTAATATTGTTGCAGTTCTGTCGCTTATCCTTAACTCCTCAAGCTCATAGTCATCCTTGGAATTCAGAAATTTGATTATATCAGAGGCAATCTCTGGCATATCCTCCAGCTGCCTATTTATGGATTCCACTGCTTCCTAAGATTTCTCCAAAAGATCTTTTTGGTCGAATATTATCTTAATGGAGGGCCAAATATCCTTGATTGCCTCTATGATTTCGTCCCACTGAATTTCTTTTGCTAAGCCAAATTGTTTCCTATGAAGGAATCTGTGTGTTCTTTCTTCAACACTGCCACTTGGCTTTTAAGTCTGTTTGTTTCAGTTGTGTGTGTACTGTCTGATATAGACTTCAAGAGTCGCAATTCTTTGAGTTCATCCTTCAATTTATTGATTTATCATGTCTGGATAGACAGGTTCTAAATAACTTCAGTAAGTTATTCAACTCCTTCTGCTGTACCTATTGCTGATGCAGTGACTGTAGTAGAAACTATGGTGACGGGAACTGTTGGAAGAGAAGCTACATTTGTTGAAGTTTGGATGTTCTTAATAGCTTCCTCCTTCTCCTTAACCAATTTTTCCATCTACTCCATTTTTTTTATTTGAAAATTCTATTTTATGATGAGCTTCATCATGTCTAACTTTTGAGTCTTTGTCTCCTCGATTTCTTTGGCCATTGGATCCTCTGATGCCAATAGTTTCAGTTCATTCTTTAGTGCTGCAACTTGAGTGTTCTTTTTCTTAATGAGATCCTCTGCAGCATTTATATTTGATGGATCATATCCCAGCCTTAGCACTAGATTTTCCAGGGACTGAATCTTGGTATCCTTTACTAATGAGGAGACCTTTTCCAACTTCATTTGTGACTGAATGTTGGCCAGTGTAACCTACAATTTTGACAAACTATTAGAAGTTTTTGTCAAGGTTGAAGTAATCATCTGTCCATTTTGTTTGTGCATCTCAATTTTATCAATTGGATGCACATCCTGGACATTGAACTCAAAAGAAGTATGTTTATGATATTGTGCTGTAGTCCTAGGCTGAGGAACTTGAGCTTGAAATAAAGCCATTTGCATCTTCCCCTTCTCAGAGTCAAATACTGAAAGAAGCCTTGCTTGAGAGCTGGAAGAATGCTTCCAGAACTGGGTGTAAGTATTCAACTTCAATTCCTCATTCTTTCTTTTGATTTCACTAAAGACATGGAAGATGTCTTCCTCTTTATTCTCTGGAATGCTTCCAACATGTTGGACTATCTATTGTTCATGAGAAGTTGTAGACTGAGTTGGAGATTATATGGATTGTCCACCAAACTGTGAATCAATATCCATAGAAAACTTTTGTTTATTTTTCCTGTGGAAGACCTTAAATCCTTGGCTTGTTGCCTTTGTTGTAGGTGAAGATTGTCCTTCCCTCCCTCTCTTGGCTGCCTTTTCCTGTGCAATTGGAGTTTTCATATTTGATGTAGAGACTACCTGCTCCTCAGCCTCTTGGAGGGTATTCTCTATCCATTCCAACTGATTCTTGAACTTTTCTATCTCAAGCCTAGATGTATGATGTTATGGTGTGAATTTATTCTCCACTCTGAGTTTGGAGATGACTCCCAATGGGTTATATGACCAATAAAGACTGAGAGCATATTTCATTTCTTTTAGTAGCTTATCAACATCCTCCCAGGCTGCCATGGTATTACAAATGAAGGGACCAACTTGAGCTTTGACCTTAAATTGCGATTTATTTTTGGCAACTGCAAAATGCACTTCATCTGCATTCAATCTTTGCCTCAAGTACTCTAATGCAAAGATTCTAACAGGAAGGTACTTTGGCAGTTTGTATGGTGGAAGCTCACAGCCAAAAACCCTGATTTTTGTATAGTTTTGGTAGCAATACCAATCTCCTGTTGCGACCTGATCTATGAACTGAAGTTCTTTGATAATCTCCTCACTGATCCTTGGTAATGGGGTGCTGCTCATAAGGCTGAGGGCTGGATGAATGAATAGTTCTATGAACTGCTTGTATGTGAATTCTTCTTTCTCCTTCATCCCCATTGAAGTCCAGAATATCACTGATTGTTGTTGTCCTTCTTCATCAAGTTTCTGCAAAGGGAATGGGAATTTGTCTCCTTGAAAATATATAAATAGATACACAAGTACTGAAGCATACTTGAATACTTCTTTAGTGTTAAATCTGAAAAACTACTCATGTATGGTTTCAGCGATGAAATGACCAAAATCATAAATAACAGTAAGCTTAGAACCCGAAGAAAACATGGATAAGAAACCAAAGATAGCTTCATTGACAGACTGATTAGAGTGATAACCAAGCAAATAGGACATGATAGTAGTGATATGTCTGGTTCTATCAGGAAACATAGATGAATCATAAGGTGGGTTTGTCTTTGGTAGAGGACTACCAATTGATAAAAACAACTCCAGGGTCTGGGATCTCTTGGTAAAATCTAGTTTGTTATAAGCTTCTATCAAGTTTTCATGAGAAAAAGGATGAGTTGGTGTAGTGGCAGGGGTCTGCAACATTTTCTCAATTGAATCAGCATTAATAGGACAGAGGATTTCTCGAGTAGGTGGGATAATGGCTCTCTGGCTAGGACCATAGGATTCATGGCATTTTCTCACAAACTCTGGAGATATGTGTATTTGTGGAAAAATATAATGGGGTAATTGGGATTCCTAGAGCCCAATTTCATCACTTTGGTAAATTCATTGCTCTTCCCACCAGCAATAAATTCAAATAAATCGAATTGAGAAGAAGTCTCAATGATTTTGCAATCCTTGTCAACTAATGGAGTATAGTGGAAATCAATGTGTGGTTGAATTAGAGGATTTGACACTTCTACAATTGTTTTTCCCTTGGGAGGAGTTTTGGTAAATGAAAATATGGATTGTAAATGATAGAATGATAAAAGAGTAAAAAAAGTGGAGACATGTAACTAACAAGTGGACCTAGAAGTTGTGCTTGCGAACAGGACAAATGGCTGCTAGAATGTCAGACAGTGGCTGAGTTGTTGAGCATGTGAGCTTGAAGAATATTCTCGGTCACAAAACCTTATTGTGTAACCTTTGAAATTTATGGCAGAGTGCTTATAAAGAGAAAAATGGAGTGGAATGCGGCGACGAGTGTTTCAAAGTTCATTAAGTATCCAACGGGTTAATTAACGAACATTTGGTTTTAAATGCGAGGGAGCGGAAATGAATGGGCAATGGATAGGTGGCTAATGATTGGACGGAAGATATAAAATGGAGCGTGACATGAAGTGGAGGTAACGGCTATGAAGGATATCGCATTTGGGGGTAAGACAAAGCAGTTTGTGGTTTTGAGATTTTTAGACCCGAAAGACTAAAAAGTAGTTTTGTGGTTTATATGGGCGATATTAAAGATTGCCCATTTCGCCCCCCCCCCCCCCCCTCTGCCAATAAACTTCAGATGGTGAATGAGGGTCAAAAAGGAGTGTGGGCCATATGATTGCGGAGGAGTGTGTGGGATGTGAGGTGAGGTGGAGGGAGTTTATCATATGAGTGAAAAATGAATGGTGGGGATGTGATATGATAGGTGGACGTGGCGATTGTGGGTCTAGGTGATTTAATGAATGGAGTGATAGCATATCGCAAATCACACTTTCCTCCGCCTAATGGTTCATGCACTTATGAATTATGCAATGCGATATGATCCTACGGTCAGGAATCAATAGTCATCCAATGGTTGACAACGGTATCGCACATCGCACATCACACTTTCCTCCGCCCAATGGTTATTTCACTTAAGAATTATGCGATGTGATATTGATCTTAAGGAAATAACCTATTTCAATATCTCAAACTTTCACATTTCTATCTACCCTTCTATTCATAGAATTTTTACTTATCCTTTAAGAGTGCATTTGAACTAGCAACCCAATATTTTCTTTTTATGAACAATCTATCTCTATAACTTATTTCTTCCATTGGCTCGATTAAACTGTTGAGCCAATTTATTTTATACCTATGAGAATTAATTTAAAACAAATCCAATTATGTTGCAACTGTATAATTGAATAAAATAAAATAATGTGGCATATAAACAAACTGCACATAACTATTATTTTTCAAACTGGATTTAGAACAAAGTAGTGGCATTTAGATTTGAAACACTTTCAAAGTTGATTTCTTTTTCTTTTCTGTTTGACCTAACATTTTATTTCGCCTTCATTTTTTAGAGCATCTACCCTAACATTTTCTTTGATATGGACATATTCATAAAAATATTTTCCTAACATTTTTTATTCAACATTATTTTTTTCCATATCCTATCTTAACATTTTGTAAATACATTTTCATTTTTTTTCTAATTTATTCTAACTTATCAAAACCAAAAAATTCTATAGCATTGGCTCCAACTAGGGACTACTTTCTGCTGTAGAATGTAGAGAACCTGTAGATCCATGTGCCTTCTCCTCAGGGTATGGAGTCCTTTGCTGTAAAAAATATTACTAACAGCTTACCAAGTAAAACGAACCAAAGTATTTACAATGAAATGTATTCCAAATTCTCAATATTGAATGAAATGTTTGAGAAACCTTCCATTTACAGGATAAGTGGAATATAGTCCCTCGAGATTTTATAGCACAAAAGAGTTGTTACCCTTTACTTCAACAATTGGTAAAGGACCAAACCATAGGTTGTCAAACTTACCATGCTTTCCCTTTTCCTCCCTCCTAGAGTCCCATCCTAGAACTAGGCCACCTTCCCTGAAGTCCCTTTCCCTGGCTCTTTTGTCAAACAGGATTTTCATCTTATTATGATATTTCTTCAATTTGTATTGAACTTCATCTCTATATGTTATTGTTATTGATGATTTTTCTCATAGATGTTGGATCTACTTCATGCAAAAGAAGGATAAAACCTTCTCAAGGTTTTGTGAGTTCAAATCCTTGGTTGAGAAAGAATCTGGAAATAAAATAAGAGCCTTGCAAAGCGACAATGGTGGAGAGTATGTCTTCCAACAATTTAAGGACTTCTGTGCAGCAGAAGGAATTAAACGGGAGTTGACGGCACCCCATAACCCACAGCAGAATGGGGTGGCTGAAAGGAAGAATAGAACGATTATGGGAGCAGCTCAGGCGATGCTGCATGACCAAGGCCTACCACTTCATTTGTGGGCTGAGGCATGCAATATAGCAGTATACTTGCAGAATAGAAGCCCACATTGTATACTGGGGATGAAGACACCAGTGGAGGCCTTATCCAGGAAGAGACCAAATGTGAGTCACTTCAGGATCTTTGGATCATCGGTTTATTGCCATGTGACCAAAGATGCCCGGAAGAAGCTAGAGCCAACAACTGATTTTGGATACTTATGGGGTACACTGATACACCCCACAACTATCGGGTGTTCTTGCCTACCAGTCAGAGGATAGTGGTACACAGAGATCTGAAGTTTGACGAGAAGAAGGCCATGTGAGTTTCCCTTGAGAGGGAGCTCAAGTTGAATGCAGAGGAGGAACTTTTGGCTCCTAAGGAGGAGGAGCCTCAGACTGATGCGGAGCAGTTGCATGCAGAGGATCCAAGAGTGGAGACATCCACTCATGCAGAGTCTTCCATAGATGGGCGGAAATGCTCAAGGGAAGCTGACAGATTGGTGATGGATGCGAGAGAGAATGTGGGACAGCCATCCTCTCAGCACAGATAGAGGAGATCACCTGAGCGGTACATTGGTTACATGGCCCTTGTTGGGGAGTGTGTAGAGACCGAACCATCTTCCTTTGAGGAAGTAATGCAGCAGCGAGTCTGGGTTGATGCTATGGTGGAGGAGTACGACTCCATAGTTCAGAACAGTGTTTGGGATGTTGTCCCAAGACCGAAGGACAAGTCAGCGGTGAGTTCCAGATGGCTTTATAAGGTAAAGCAAGCAGTTGATGGCAGTGTGGAGAAACATAAGGGAAGGTTTGTTGCCCATGGTTTCTCACAGGTTGAGGGGATCGACTATGATGAGAATTTTGCTCCAGTAGCAAGGTACTCATCTATCAGATCGATGTTGGCACTATCCGCACAGATGGGTTGGAATATTCGTCAAATGGATGTGAAGACTGCGTTCCTCAATGGCAAGATTGAGGAAGAGGTGTACATAGAGCAGTCGGAAGGATTTGAGACCTTCGATCGTGAGTCACATGTGTGCCGACTCAAGAGAGCTTTGTACGGGCTGAAACAAGCACCTCGTGCTTGGTACACCAGGATCGACAACTATTTCACTGGGTTGGGCTTCACAAAGAGTGAAGCGGATGTGAACCTTTACCACATCATGGTAGAAGGTAAGTCATTGACCATTGTTCTTTATGTTGATGATTTGATATTGACAAGTGATGATCAATTGATCAAGGCTTGCAAGGAGGACCTTGCAAGAGAGTTCGAGATGAAAGACATGGGTCTTATGCACTACTTTCTAGGCATGGAAGTGTGGCAGAAGGATGGGGAAGTGTTTGTGTCTCAAGGCAAGTATGCCAATGAGATACTCAGGAGATTCCACATGGAGAAGTGCAATCCCATGCACACTCCTCTAGCAGGTAACTAGAGGAAGGAGGATGCTACTTCAAGAGAGGTGGTAGCTGCTATTGTTTATCAGTAGCTTGTGGGTTCATTGATGTATTTAGTGAACACACAACCAGATTTGTGCTTTGGAGTGAACCAGCTAAGTCAAGCTATGGTTCAGCCTACCAAGCTGTTTTGGAAGGCAGTGAAGCATGTGCTGAGATACCTCAAAGGCACATCCCAGTATGGATTATGGTACAGACAGACAGAGGGAGTGAAGCTTCAGGGCTTCACAGATGTAGATTGGGTAGGGAGTCCATCAGATCGGAAGAGCACTTCAGGAGGAATTTTCAACCTTGGTTCAGCTGCAGTTTCTTGGTACAGCAGGAAACAGAGATCAGTTGCACTTAGCTCAGTAGAGGTTGAATACATGGCTACCAGTCAGGCAGCATGTGAGCCCATTTGGATGCGGAAAATTCTAGTTGGATTGTTTGGTTAGAGGATGGATCCAACTGTGATCTATTGCAATAATCAGAGTTGTATCAAACTCTCTAAGAATCCAGTATTTTATGACAAGTCCAATGACATCGATATCCGGTATCATCATATTCAAGACTGTGTGGTGAAGAGGATCATGTTGTTGCTGTATGTTTCAACCAAGGAGTAGGATGTAGATATTTTGACTAAGGCATTGTCAAAATGCAAATTCGAGTTCCATAGAGACAGGATTTGGATGATAGATAATCCCTTTCTTGTTGAGAGGGAGTGTTGAAAATAGCAACAAGAAATGCTAAATATAGAAGTGCTAAAAATAGCATTGCTATAAATAGCATTTCGGGATACATTCCAATTTTAGTTAGTCCCTGAACTAAAATTGAGAATTAAAATTCGAATTTGATCTTAGCAACTGTTTGAAAAATAATTAATTAATTCATCTTGAGTTAATTAGTTGGAGAAAATCAAACATGAAGTCTATGTGAAGACATGCAACAGTTTTCCCTTTGATTGAGGAAGTTATCCCTTAATTAAGGAGATCGGGATGAGTTGTACTTTGAGTTGTAATTAGTTAGCTCAGTTAAGTGAGTTAAGTCTAGTTATATTAGTTCCAACAGTTTGTGGAACTGATTGTGAGTTCAGTTAGTTAATGCATGCATGCATGTAACTAGTGTACTTCAGATAACTGAATATTCTCTCATAAATAACTCATGCATGTCAGTTCAGTCAAAGACCCAATTGAGATCAGAGGATGGGACAATGTACTATCAGTTGCAGGAATATTCCATTGAGGATATCTCTTTCATGCAGAAGGAATTCCTTCCTTGAGGATTGCGCAGTTATTTCTGAGTTTGGTGAGTTGTGTGAGAGGTGAATTCACATAGGTGGTAGCTAGAGGACCCAGGAGAAACTTCGCAGGAATAGGAGGCTTGGAGGACTGGAGGAAGGCATATGTTGTGTCTATTTAGTCTATGAGCAACATTGAGGGATTGTACTGAGAGCTTGATAGCTTGTGAGCTAAAGCTTTGTGTAATCCAAAGATATTTCCACTTGTATGATAATACAAATAGCGGGGTTTTTAGCTGAGGCTTTCCCCAAAGTATTCTTCTTTGTTCATGTGTGATTGATTTCTCATTCTCTATTATATGTGTTCTATTTGATCTTGCTCAAAATCGATTAAGCTTTCGCAAGTTTGTTTGTAGAAGTAGATCAAGTATTTTTCTTTAGTATATTGCATTATCACGTGATCTACAGTGAGAATTTCTATATTATGGTTCGTACAAGGTGTTGCAAAAGTTTGGTACTATGGCATACAAATTGGAGCTTCCTGCAGCTTCTCGAGTGCACCTAGTTTTCCATGTTTCATGCTTAAAGAAGGTTATAGGTGAAAAACTCTGAGTTCAACCAATATTTCCAGAACTTGACGAGGAATGAAAGATCATATTATAACATGAAGTAGTCACAGAAACAAGAACTCGACAACTACAAAATCGATCAATTTCGGAGTATCTCATCAAGTGGAAGAACTTACCCGCTGAAGATTCCACATGGGAGGGTGTGAATTTATACAGAAACATCCAAAACTACTCAAGCGTTGAGGACAACACTTTTTTGAAGGATATGGGCATGTTAGGTCCCTATAATACTAGTGATTCCCCCATTACTATTGTCATTGTAGCCCTTATTGTTATTGTTGTGCCCCTATTGTCCCCATATTGTTATTATTGTGCCCCATAGAAGCCCACTATTGTTATTTTTGTGCCCTTATATTATTATTGTTATGTTTACTTTTATTATATTGTGACCCCTTACACTCCTATATATAGAAAGGAGGTTTTGTCATTTATATCATGTAAGAATTATTCATTTGTGTAATGTAAAGGAGGCTGCCCCCTTGAAGAGGCTGATTTTGAAGTCATTGATCTATCTTTTCTTCTATTTTATGAGTTGGTTACATAACATTGATGACAAAGGTGATGAGGATGATGGCAAAGGAAAAGAATATGATGGGATATTGTGAGAATATGTTGTCAAGGAGGTTCTCATTAATGTCAAGTATTGATATGGGGTTACTACATAAGGAGGATGTCACAAGTGTCAATGAAGGTATATCCATATCAAAATTAATGAAATGGAAAAAGAATATAATACTACAAGAAGAAGGAATATCAACACATGTATGGCCAAGGAAAATCTTAGATGTTTCCAAGCATATTGGTGAACAATATTGGTGGAGATAATTGGTAAATGTGTAGAGACTTTGGATCCATTTATTATATAGAAATCCACCTAAAATTCAATTGGAACCCACTCAATTGGATAGAGATCTGAAAGAGTTTTCCAGTGGTATGTGGAAGATTAAAAACACCTTCCTAGATTGAAAGTTATTTCTAGTCAAAGGAAGGTTCCCCAAAGTCAAATTTGCAAAGCTAATAGTTGTCGGAGAACCATTGGAGAAATTTTAGTTTAGCAGGCATTCCCAAACATGGAAGAGTATTAGAAAATTGGCCAAACCAAAGGACAAAGAAATTTTGGCTCTGACATAAATGATGGGAACCATTTCTTATTGGCCTTGTGGCAGACCGTTATACAACTCATCCAGGTGGGAGTCTTCATTGGAAGAACCTTGAGCAAAGCTAAGAGGGAGTGTGTTGGATGATGCAAAGCTAGGCGGAGGTGGTATTCCACACAGGAAACATGAAATTTTATTGGCGTAAGTTTAAAAGGGTAAGCCCACTAGACAACTAACTCTGAGAAGGCTAGCCTGGAAGAAATAAAGTTGTGCACAAAAGTGATGGCCCAGGATAATTAAGCATCGGGCTAGCGTGGAGAAATGCATCAGCAACAAATCGAAGAGAAAGATGTAATTTTTAGATTGGTACTAACAAGAGGTATGGATATTGTTTTATATGTTTAAACAATGGCAGGTAGTTACTCAATCAGACAATAGTACTGTATCAGTGTAGGCAAGTAACTCATGGTGTTTCCAAATAAAAACTTAGCATACCCAAGTGTGGAAGAAAAAGGGTGATAATCTACTTTGGTGGAATAGATCCCTTGTTCCTCTTCATTGAAAAGTAAAGGTTGGATTCAAGAGAATCCAAAAAAGACAAATATAAGGACAAAAAGGAACATACCTAATATTGCATCTGAAGGATAAGGGTAGTATGCCACTTTTTTTTCGTAGTTTATAAAATTGTTGAAGAAGATCAGTGTTGCTGATCATTGGGGCTGATTTGATGTTGTCAACTTAGATTGTTAGTTTGAGTATGTATAGATGATGATGGTAGAATAAAGATGATGATTTTTTTTACAGTCAAAGGTTTCCTTGTCTTGTGCAAATATGTTTACGAACTCCTTGTGAAAATTTCTAAACTAAAATTCTATCACTACAACAAATGATTTATTTCACCTACTTATTATTCTCAATAAGTTGTTTATGAAATTCCTTCAGCAAATATTAAAATAAATTCTACTTCAGTTATCACACAATTACCGATAGAAAAAAATACATGCACAAGAATCAATCACATCGACATCGTTATTTTTGGACAATTGTCCCCGAAAAACCCAATGCGAGAAAACCGGTGCAGCAGATGATGGCTTTATTAATATTCAGCAACAATTTATTTTACAAGGAATGATTTTATATATAAACTGAAAGAAAACACTTGAGAAGATCCCTGTGAGACCATCTGACACTTTGGAGACCCTGATCCCACTTCTGCATCACCCCCGCGTCACTCTGAATGACCTAATGTGGCTCTGAGTGGATCTGCGTCCCTCTCTGTTAGCCTGCGTAGGCCCTCCATCTCTCCTGTGGACTGCATCTCTCTTTCTGCACTATCTTCCACATCCCCCGCATCACCTCCTCCTTGATCACTGCCTGTTTTTAAATCCCTCCTCTTCCTGCACCTTCCAACTCCCTCTGAAATTGATCTCCTCTTCTTTGAGAATTGAATTTCCTTGATATACTGAGTATCTGTTGGTGTATCTCCAAATGACCCTCAAGTCTTCTCTTATACTTTTCCTGATGATGAATCAATGGTCGAGATTAAGTCCCTAATCAACAGCTAAGATTAAAACAGACTTGATCGTCATCTCTTAGAAACTTCTCATCCTGATCTTTATTAATACTCATTAATATTTTTATTTCCCTAAGTTTAGACTTAGTAACCCATTACAAATATTAATTATTTTAATAACTCCTCATCCAGATGGAATTTCTCAAAACAATTTCTAGGCCTTGGGGATCTCATATGCCTTAGCCTCTCCTCCAAATTTCGAGGCTAGAGCACATCCAATGCTACCAAAAATCAACACTCCCTCTTAGCGAGGAATATGCTCTATCAATGTTTCACTATAGAATCATCACACTGATCTTCTGCATTGATACCTGTGCTAATGCTTGGCTTGCTTCCTCACATCCCCTGCACTACTGCTTCCTGTACTGCTGCCCATGACACTGCCACTGTCATTGTTGCTCCTGTACTGTAGCTCCCTCTCAACATGCTGCATCATGCTGCCCATATCACTGCCACTGCTAACTGCTGCATAGAAACTTCTGATACTTTATCCATTATTGAAATGGATTCTTTAGCATCCCCATCTTCTCCCTGAAATGAAAAAACTTTTTTCTTCCTAGAGCCTTGGTGAGGATGTCTGCCACCTTTTCTCCTATAGGAGTGTACCTCAATTGTAATGCCCCTTGTTGGACACAGTCTTTGACAAAGTGACACGTGATATCATTGTGCTTCAACCGATCATGAAATACTGGATTCTCAAAGAGCTTGATGCAACTCTGATTATCACACATGATCCTAGTCACTTCCATCAGGCTTCTCCTGAATAGATTCACAAGCAATTTCCTAAGCCATATGGCTTCGCACGAGGCTGTGATAACTACCATATATTCTGCTTCTGTTGAGCTTAGAGCCACATATTTTTGCTTCCTACTGCACCAGGAGGTCATTCCTGATCCAATGTTGAAACAGTACCCAGTTGTACTTTTCTGATCTACTAAACTTCCAGCCCAATCTGCGTCAGTGAACCCACTTATTCTAATGTCATTGCCTCTGGTGTACAATAGTCCATGCTCGATTGTTCCTTGTATATACCTGAGAACATGTTTGGTTGCTTCCAAGTGCGCCCTCTTAGGTTCTACCATGAACTGTCTGATGGTGTTGACAGCGTAACAAATGTCTAGCCTAGTATTGACCAATACATCAGGGACCCTATGAGCTTCCTGTGCAAGGTGGGATCAACATCTTTATCTTCTGATGCATCAATCTTCTTCTAGTTGGTGATCATTGGAGTAGCCATAGGTCTACAATCCTACATCCTGAATCTCTTCAAGATTTTCGTAGCATATCTCCCTTGTCCTAGGAACATCTCACCCTTCTGCTGCCAAACATCCAACCCCATAAAATAATGCATCTGTCCCAATTCCTTCATGTCAAATTTTGTGGCTAGGTTCTTCTTGCAATCTTTGATGAGCCTGGATGATCCTGTCAGGAAGAGATCATCCACATATAACACTAGTATTAGAGGCTCATTCTCTACAACCAGATAGTAGAGATTGGGGTCTACGTCACTCTTGATGAACCCATCTTCTGCAAGTAGTCATCATTTCGACCGTACCATGCCCTAGGCACCTATTTTAGCCCATACAATGCTTTCTTTAATCTGCATATATGATATTTCTTCTCATGTGTCTCAAAACCTTCTGGTTTTTTGATGTATACTTCCTCTTCTATTACTTTGTTTACGAATCTCGTCTTGACATCCATCTAATGGATCTCCCACCCCATCTGTGCTGCGAGAGATATCATGGTCCTAATAGAAGTATACCTAGCTACTAGGGTGAAGGTTTCTTCATAGTCTATCCCTTCCTTTTGAGCATACTCCTTAGCCACGAACCTGGCTTTGTATTTCTCCACACTTCCATCTGCAGCATATTTGACCTTGTAGATCCATCTCAAACCTACCACTGATATGTCTTGAGGCCTAGGTACCACTTCCCAGACATCATTAACCATTATAGAGTTGTATTCCTCCACCATAGCATCTACCCATACTTGATGTTGAACGACATCCTGAAAACGAGAAGGTTCCCCAACATGAGCTACTAAGGCTTGGTATTTGTCTGGTTGTCTTCACTCCCTCTTACTATTCTTGGGTGCACCAATGAAGTCTTCTGCATCCTATAGAATCTATCGGAGTTCCCGGATCATTCTTCCACTGGTAGTAGGTACATCTATCAACTCCTCTTCTTCTTGAGATTCCTCCTATTCTGAAGCCTTTTCTTCAGGAGGATTTTTAGTACCAGTTTCCGCTGGTTGAAGTGGTCTAACCAACAGCTCATCTTTCGACTGCTCCTTTCTAAAAGCTCTATCCTCCATGAACTTTACATCCCACCGATCTACTACCTTCCTACTCCCTCGAAGATAGACTCTATATGCCTTAGCATTCTCGTTATATCCCACAAGATATCATTTCTCAGTAGTTTGATCTAATTTCTTTCTCTTTTCTTCGGGTATACGACAATATGCTAAACTCCCAAATATCCTGAAATTACTGACTTCAGGTGTCTTCCCAGTGAAGACCTTCTCCGAAGTGATTTTCCCAATGCCCTATGAGGAGTCCTATTCTGGACATAAACTGTCGTGTTGCATGCTTCTTCCCACAGGACTTTAGGCATATCTTGATCATACATCATTTCTTTAGCTACTTCCACAATAGTGTTGTTTTTCCTTTTTGCTACTTCATTTTGCTCTAGATTGTAGGGAGTTGTCCACTCTCTTTTGATGCCTTCCTTAGCACAAAAATCGGTGAAGTCCTTGTCAACATACTCTCCACCATTGTCCAAGCACAACACTTTTATCTTCTTTCCTATCAGATTATCCACTAGAGCCTTGAACTCTTTGAATCGACCCAAAACCTCATCCTTGGTTTTCAGAAAATAGATCCAAATGTTCCTGGAATGGTCATCGATGAAGCTGACAAAGTACTTGGCACCACTAAGAGATTTTGTGGACATCATCTGCAGATGTCTGAGTGTATCAATCCTAGCACACTCTTCGCCCTATTGTTACTTCTGGAAAACGCAGCTTTGGCATACTTGCCTAGAGCGCACACTATGAATACATCATCTCGTTTAGTACTTAGTTCTGGAACTCCTGATACTGTTTTCCTGAGAATTCTCAAAGCCCTATGGTGTAAGTGTCCCATCCTCCTATGCCATAACTCATTCAAGTCTTTGTCTCCATTACTGCCTATCAGTGCCATTGGTGATTCTAGCTGTAACTTGTACAACCTATTACTTCTGATTCCAATCTGAGCCTTCTTTTTCCAACTTGGGTGTTTGACATATACTTTCTCCTTAATGAATAAAACGTCATATCCCTTGTTTTGAAGTTGAGATATAGAAAGTAATTTCATCCCTTATCCCCGCACATGCAACACATTGGTTGCCCGAAGTTTCTCTCCTGCTTCAGTTTGAAAAACTATGGTACCTCTTCCTACCAGAGTACACTTTGCCTTATTCCCCATGGTGATCTGAAAATTCATTCTTTCTTCCTAATAATATGAAAACATTCTTGGATTCTTGTCATACGCCAGGAAACTCCATTGTTTATATACCAAACCTCCGAGGAGGCAGAGTTTGCAAGGAAAGCAGCTTCTTCTTCCAATCTGGAAGCTAACATCGAATATTCATCCCTTCTGCATTCTTCTGAAAATCTGCACGAGTCCCCTTGAGTGGATGCCTCTGCATCATGCTCTTGACCCATAATCGATTTTCCTTTCCTGTTATCGAATCTATGCTATGATATCATGTGAAAATTTCTAAATTGGAATTCTATCACTGCAACGACTAATTTATTTCACCTACTTATTATTCTGAATAAGTTATTTACGAAATTCCTTCAACAAATATTGCAATAAATTATACTGTAGTTATCACAAAATTACCCAAAGAAAGAAAATACATGCACAAGAATCAATAACATCGACACAGTTATTTTTGGACAATTTTCCCCTCAAAATCCTAATGCGGGAAAGCCGGTGCAGCAGATGAGGGCTTTATTAATATTCAGCAGTAATTTATTTTACAAGGAATGATTTTATAGAGAAACTGAAATAAAACACCTAAGACTTTCCCTCTGAGACCATTTGACACTTTAGAGACCCTTCTCCCACTTCTGTGTCACCCCTGCGTCACTCTGATTGACCCAGTGTGGCTCTGAGTGGCTCAGCGTCCCTCTACGTCAGCCTGCGTAGGCCCTACGTCTCTCTTGTGGACTGTGTGTCTCTTTCTGCGATGTATTCCACTACCCCTACATCACCTCCTCCTCGATCATTGTCTGTTGTTGAAGCCCTCCTCTTCCTCCACCCTGCAACTCCCTCTCAAATCGATCTCCTCTTCCTTGAGAATCAAATTTCCTTGAGATACTGAGCATCTGTCGGTGTATCTCCAAATGACCCTAAAGTATTCTCTTATAATTTTCTTGTTGATGAATCAATGGCCGAGATTAAGTCCCTATTCAATGGCTAAGATTAAAACAGACTTGATCCTCGTCTCTTAGAAGCTTCTCATCCTTATCTTTTTTTTGTAAGCTTGGTAGTACTTTCTCTATTAATATTTCTAGACCATAGAAGTGTTTTTAACAAAATTTGTAGGTGGCCTCAACCTGCCCGCAGGAAACCAGGTCTGTTGGCCACCTATCTGCGTTAAATGTTGTCCAAATTTTGAATAAAGTTTTCAATACCATCCAGGCAACATTTGCAGTTCTATCTACTATAAATTTCAACTTAAAAAAGTAAATGCTATCCAGCATAAAACAAAAATTTGTTTCAGGACCTGTTTCATTCATTAGATGAGTCCACCGAGGTTGGGGCTTTCACGTTGGACCTCAATATTTCACTCCTCTTCATGTCCTGTAAGCTTTGCTCTATCATGTTCAGTGCGAGATTGTTTTGTACACTTGAATCTAAACATCAACAATTCCTCTATGAAGATCCTTCATATTGGGTTCCGTTGTTCGAGCTTCCTCTTTTTTCTGGGCCTCCTCTTGCTCCTTTTGTTCCTTGTATAGTGTCATTGCTTGGGCCACTATATTCTTCATAACCCAGTATTGCTGGATTGTTTTCTGAAACATTGTGTGTCTCCCTCTAGTGTTCCCCGAATATTTCACCATGGCTTCCCATTCTTCTGTCTCTATATCCTGATTGGTTAATTGTCATTCATTTCCCTCTCCCACTCTACAATTTGAGCTCTTACCTCTGGCGGATTGCCAACCATATACACGTTTATGAGGGTTTGCATGTGCTCCTTCCTAGTTCTTTTGCCTCTTTTCTGAGAACCTCTGCTGGAGGTTTCTTCCCCCGCCTTTGTCCTTTTCCCTGCCTTCCTTGTTCCTCTGGTTCCTCTTTTACCCGCCTCTTTTCCTTCTTTTGCCATACTGTCTTCGTTCCTACGTTGTTTTGCTTTTCCCGAGCAGTTTGCCAGAACCGACTTGCTTACTGGAGCACGATATAGGATCCAGACCTCCAGACGGTGCTGCACCCTATTTTTTTTAGTACCTAAAACATTAAGAAAATAAATTTCTTTATTAGTCAGATTTTGTTTACAAAGAATGGTCTTAATTTTCTCTGCCCTAGGCTTGTCCACTCTCTTTGGGTCTGAAGACTTGGGATTGCCCTCTTTCTCCCCCTGTTTCCCCCATACCTTCTCTAGGTCTAGCAGGCTTCGACCTCCCGATTCCTCTCTGCTCTGCTTATTCCCTCCCCAGCCAACAGGACCATGTGGGTCAGCAGTTGCATATCTACAGGAGTCCCAATTTTGGGTTTCCTTATCAGCATTCAGGTTCGTGTTTGAGGTTTCGGTCCAGGACTCTCTCCACTTAGGTGCCCATGCTCGAATTTTACCCTGGTTATCCCATAAGGCCCGCAGTCGTCAGCCAGGTTTGGGCTCAGATCGAGTCGGGCTAGCCACAACCTTATTGAATTGGCCATAATGGTTCTGGGCTCCCTGCCTCTACTAATTCTTTCTTCCTTTCCATGCCTCAGGTACCACCTGGCCAGAGCGGCAGGCTTCCTACACTCTCCATTGTGGACTTCCCAATGGTCATACCATCGGGCCTCATTCCCTCGAATCTCATCTACCCAGAGATACACTATAGAATTCCCGAGCCCCCTCCCTCCATCAGCATTCCAGGCATAGACTCTCCATTTGGTCGGGTTAGAATCCCAAACAACCCAGGGCTCGACTCATTCTGAGTCTTGCCTTCCCTCAGCCCACTCCCCGACTTCCTCTGTAACATTCATTTATGTGATGCAAGCGAGAAAGGAAATCGAAAAAACATACCAATGCTTTGCAGCGAAGCCCGTTATCCTCTCGACGTCCTCCAACCTGTGTCCACCACCTTCCGCTGCACGTTCTTTCTCCTTCTCCCTTTGCATGCAACTACCTTCTCTCCCATCTGCCTTTGCCTCTTGTTGCTTTGTCCAGCTGCCCCACCTAACTTCCATCCGGCCCCCCACTTGCCCTCTTCCTCTTCCTGCTGTCCAATATTTCATTCGATTTCCTCGGAATGAGGTTCCCCTGACCCTTCCATTACTTCACTCGTGCCGCCCGCTGCTCCTACCGTGGGTTTCCTTCTGACTCTGTGCCACTTTCCGTCGTTGGTTTGCCTGCCCTCTCGCTTGACTCCAAGCCTCTGTCACTCTCTTCCATCCTCGGCCACACCTGTACTATCTCGGTACCATCCTCTGCCCTGCCTTGTCCAGCGTGCTGCCCCGCCTGTCGTGGCATCCTCCCACCTCGCAATACCCCATCTGTCTTTGGGCCCAGGTGATTGGCTTCTGGTGCCTCTACCTCCCATCCCCTGTGGCCCACCTCGTCCATCGTCTCCCCTTCTTCCCTGCCACACCCCGATCGGGGTTCTTATCCTTATCTTTATTAATATCCATTAATCTTTTTATTTTCCTATGTTTAGACTTAGGAACCCATTAAAAATATTAATTATTTTAATAACTCCTCATCTAGATGGAATTTCTCAAAATGATTTCTGGGTCTTGGAGATCTCATGTGCTTTAGCTCTCCTCCAAATTTCAAGGCTAGAGAACATCCAATGCTACCAAAAATCAACACTCCTAATTCCAAGAGGGAGCATAACCACATGGGGAGTATACTCAACTTAAGTTTTGTATCAAATTATTTTATTAACAATTGGTATTAGTTGTTCGTTGCTTAACGACAAGCATGGAAGGAAGAGGCTAATGGTGTTGTTGTTGCATATTAATGTTGATCCGAGTTTAAGTTGCAGATATCATGAATGATATGATTATTGATATGCCTTCAGACTGGTCCAATTAGAAATTAGTATCTGACATCAGATTTGTGGTGAAAAGAGCATGATCACAGGAAGACAACACTCAGTTATCAAGTGTTCAACAACTAGTGTGAGTGGCATCAATTAAACTATTGGTATCTTTGATCTCAAAGGTATTAACACTTGGTATCAATTTTAATAATTTAAATTAATTGTCATTCAATTTTTTGTCAGGGCGTGGTATTCATATTGTTAGTAGGAGATTGCGATTCCATGTTTATTGAAAGAGTCCTAATTTTCATGTTAGTGTTCATTTTGAGTCAAATTAATATGGTGAGTCTGCTTCCATTATAATTTTTTCAAGTAAAAGTATATGTTGAACTATTGGTCTAAGCATGCATTGGTGAGAGTCTCTCTATGTTTGTCATATAAACACTCTTAAGTGTTGTACTTTATTGTTCATCACTTGACAAGTTGTTGGTGTGAGTTTTGCATAGGATAGATTGTCATTGTTGCTATAAGTTAGGTGTATGTGTCCAGAAAGAGGCGTTATTATGAATGTAATCCTGGTTGAGATGTAGACCGGCATGCATGATTTTTATCATGGCTCATTTGTACAAGCATGTGCTACTTTAGCAAGAGACCCCTCTTGACTACATGGGACAAAGATTGGGAGTAATTACTCATCTCCTTTCAACTCAATATTCTCCATAGGATAGAAAAGAAACTACTTAGATCAAATCAGAGTTACCTGAAGTTTTCAACATAAGAAGAAGCAATTGACAGGTCCAAAGGATCAACATGAGAGGGGGAGATTGTTGATAGGGGGAACATGTTAGTTTCTTTGCCATTAATGTCAAAGGGGGAGATGTATATCAAACTAAAACCAATAAAAAAGGGGGGAGATTGTTAGAAATATGTTTTCGTTGATGACAAAGGTGACGAGGATGATGGAAAAGGCAAATAAGATGATGGGAGATTGTGAGAATATGTTGTTAAGGAGGTGCTCATTAATGTCAATTGTTGATATGGGGTTACTACATAAGGAGGATGTCATAGGTGTCAATGGTGGTGCATCCATATCAAAAGTAATGAAATTACAAAAGCAAAGAAGACTGAAAGAAGAAGGAAGATAAACACATGTATGGCCAAGGCAAATCTCAAATGTTTCTAACCAGATTGGTGAACTATAGTGTTGGAGATAATTAGTAGAGGTGCAAAGAATTTGGAGTCATTTCTTGTATAACAATTCACCTAAAATGTAGTTGGAGCCCACTCAGATGGATAAAGTTCTGAAATAACTTTTAGTGCTATGTGGAAGTTCAAAAATTTCCTCTTGGATTGAAAGTTATTACCTGTCAAAGGCAGGTACCTTAAAGTCAAAGTTCCAGATCTAATAGTGGTTGGATGACTTTTGGAGCAAGTTTAGTTTGGTAGGCATTACTAAACATGGCAGAGTCTTGGCAGAGCCACCAAACCAAAAGACAAGGGAAATGTGGCTTTGACAACAATTATAGGAGTCATTTCTTATTAGCCCAGCGATGGAACAACTATACAACTCATCTTAGTGGGAGTCTTCCCCACAAGAACTTTGAGCAGTGAAAAGAGGGAGCATCTGGGATTAAGCAAAGCAAGGAGGAGGTGGTAGTCCACACAGGTTGAAACAAATATTTGATTGGTGAAATTTTAAAAGTGGAGGCCCACTAGACAACTAAGCCCGAGAAGGCTAGCTCGGAAGAGATAGATTTGTGCATTGAAGTGATGGCCCGAGATAATTAAGCATAAGGCTAGCATGGTGAAGTGCATCAACAACAACGCCCAATATAATTGTAATCAGGCTAGCGTGGAGAGCAGTGTAGTGTTAATAAATGGTCAAAACCCTTTATATTCCACAATGGAAATTAATGCAAAAGACAAAGCCTCAGACCCCTTTCTCTCTCCTCTCTAATAGTATGCATGGTGAATTTCTATTAGCCCATACAGACATATTGACAGACATAGGTGGATGATGACATCAACATAATGCCAGCATGACTTGGTCCACTGAGAGGAGGACACATAGTAGGAATATTCGGTGTTTTTGGGTGCCCAATTGGACCAATGAGTGACACAAGTCACCACTGAGATGACACCATGTGATGTTCGTGATGTTAGCATGATGACAATCCATAATGGATTGCTCGGAAGGTTTTGGGTGGTGCACAAGTTGACGCTACGAGCACATGTGGTAGTTTTCAGATATAGATCAACCCGACTTGCATTTAATTAGTGCACAAGAGTAGCATGTGTCCCACCAGGACATATCATCTCAAAGGCATTTCCCTTGAAAGAAATAGAAAGTGCAAAGGAGGGATCTTCAAGCTAACAGAGCGTCGGGAAACGATGGAAGCTAACGGCAGAGTCAACGACCAATGAAATGAGCATAGGTGAAGGTAAGAGGACCCATTAGACATGTAATCCCAAAAAGGACCTAAAGCCTAAGGGAAATGACATGTTTTTGTTGTGGCATGAAGGCCAAGCACAATGGAGATTTGCAATGTGAAATAAGCCATCAAGGCTATATGATAGTTGGCTCGCAAAGTTTATGGCATATATAATTTTGGCAGTAGAGTTATATCAAAGCGCTTAGGACCTATTTTGAATGGTTATCCCATGTAGATCTATAGTCTTGATTAAAGGTTTTGGGCATATGTTAAAGTGCTTTGGGCACATGGATGGATGAGTCGACAACTTTGGAATTTGTCGTTTATGCCAAATATAACATCACTTGACACTAAAAGCTTTAAACTGATGGCATGAACGAGTTGGCAGCGAATTAGCGACTTGGAAGAGCTAAGAGGCAGATTTAGCAGTTAAGCTAAACTAGGAGTTCAAACACATTTAGAAAGTCCCAACTAAAACTTGTAAAAACTCTAGAATAGTAAATTTGAGAAGTTAAGCTCAATTTTCTTGCTGAAACAGGTAAGAATAGTTTGAAGACTCGGAGAATAGGTTCATAAGACTTAATTGAATAGGACAAAGAAAAAACAATAAGATATTCATGCACATATCAAAGTGCAAGATAACTAAGTTCATTAACCAAAAATAACAATGTAGAATTCTTTATAAGTGGAATTGAGTGTGCAAGAGTGCAATAGGTGTGAGAGGTTGTTGATGCAACGAGATGCATAGTGTGAGTATACATCAGACGTGAATTAGAGATCAAATTTGGTTTCTCAAAGGTGTTTGAGAAGACAGAAAATGAATTGGTGAATGGTGTTTTGGTGTATTTAGCAAAATAATGTTTATTGTGAAATTAAAAAATTGCTAATGATTAATGTTGTTAGTGTGTTTGGTGGTTTTTTTCAATAAGTAAAGATTGTTGAATATGTTTTAATGGTGGTTTTGGTGAGTAGTTGAAGTAAGAAATTTATTTGTTTATGAAAGACGTGACATATTGGTTATAGTTTGAAAATGGATGGAACATGGATCTACAAGGTCAATAAGTGGTAGCTTGCATTCCAGGGGCAAGAGTAAACAAGTAGGGGAAATAGTGTCTTTCAGTGAAAATAGATAAACAAGTAGGGTCAACAATCCCTTTCAGTGAAAACTGATAAACGAGCAGGGACAACCATTCCTTTCAATGGTAGTTGTTATCTTAGCAGGGATAGAAGTTTCTTTCATTAACAACTGATAAACCTACAAGTGAAATCTTGTGGGGCAATGATGTAATAGCAAGTTCAAGCTTGTATTTGCCAAAGAAATAAAAGGAAGATTGATGTCTTATATATGTTGCACATGTGTATGATAATGTTTATGTTGTTGTGTTTTACATATGATGCTTAGTACATGAGTGGTTGGTAAAGTGATTGAAAAGTATCAAGTATCAAGAATTGTATAATAGTTACACCACTGATTCACCCCCTCTTAGTAGTGTCCTCGCTTCCATTATTTCTAACCGTTTATAATAACTATCACTGTAAATTTTATTAAATAATTTTAATAAATACTATTATTTTGGAAAGTTTATAAATGTGTGTAGTGAGATGGAAATATATTATGTTGAAGAGAATCGATATGGAATGGCATAGGTAGATTATTTTTACTAAAGTATTTGAGAGTTTTTTTAGTTAAACTTGTATCTCGTTTAACCTCGGTTATACAGGGTAAATATAGAAATCAATTTAGAGTTAACCTTTTTAATAATTATAGTTGAATTTTTTCTATTTTTTTTTTATAATTTATAATAATATTTTTTTAAATTAAATAATTATGAAAGTATTATTTAAAAAAAATGAAATTTTAATATTTTGATTGATTAAAATATATAAAAAATATTTGTTGGATTTGATATTTATTTAAAATAATAATAATAATAATAATGCATAGCAGTGCTCCCTTTAAACCATCTTTACAAGTTACAGCCTATATGCTATTGGACAAGTTGTTGCTCCAATTTTGTTTACCTAACATGATTTGATCAGTTCTTTATGCACCCTATTCCCTCAGGAGTTACAAGCCTTATATCGTGTTGCTCGGTGTCTATCCGTCATTCTTTGCTTGGCATAGCCTAATTCGATCCACCACGGGTGCGACCTGGTTTTCAACTCAGTTAATCACTTTTGCTCGATCAACTGATTAATAAGCATATGGAACTTCTGAATCTACACCTGAAATAGGATAGGGATCCAAATCTAGGCCAAAGAACAAGCGCCTCAGAGCCGTTGTTGATGGTAGGGCTTTATTTTCAATGTGAGTGTAGTTCGAATAGGGGAAATGAGGAAAGAAAATAAACATTCAGTTATACATTGACCAAGAAAAGCTCATAACTAACTGGAAAACTGAAACCAAACACACAAATAACAACACATGATTTACGTGGTAAAACCTTGACAGGGTGTCAAGGAAACATCCACGGAGCAAGGGATTGGAATCTCTATTCAATCAACAATGATTCTCCATGATTACATTTCTCGAGCATTCACTAGTTTTATACAAACCTCCTCCATTACATAACTGTTGTTTCGGTATATAACTAACTAGTAGTAACTAATACAATTATTACTCATATTTACATAATTCGTTGTCAAACTTCCAACAAACTCCACCTTGACAACAATTTTCCTAATCCCTTGCCAATGCCCATTCATCATCTTTTCTGCAAGCCAAGAGAAGCTAAACACCATCGCAACTTCTCTACTGTAATTAGCTTTGTGAATATGTCTGAACAATTCTCTCGTGTATGGACCTTTTGAAGAGCTACTTTTCCGCCATCGATCACATGTCTAAGAAAATGATACCTTACATCAATGTGCTTGGTTCTACTATGATAGGCAGGATTTGTAGCCAAGTGAATAGCACTTTGACTGTCATAAAGTACATTCACTTTCTCCTGCTTCCTTTCAATCTCATCAAGCAGACCCTTTAACCAGATTGCTTCTTCACTAGCATCGGAAGCAGCTATATATTAAGCTTCGGTAGTGGAAAATGCAACTGTTTCTTGAAGCTTTGACATCCAACTAATTGCTCCACTAGCAAGAGTAAAGAGATAACCTGTAGTAGATCTTATTTTGTCCAAATCACCTGCATAATCAACATCTACATATCCGCAGACATCCTTCACTACCACTAAATATGATGCAATGGTCACTTGTGCCTCTTAGGTATTGAAGCACCCATTTCACTGCTTGCCAATGTTCTTCACCTGGATTTGCCATGAACCTGCTGACAACTCCAATTGCATGTGAAATGTCAAGTCTTGTAGATACCATCGCATACATTAAGTTTCCTACAACATTTGCATATGGTACATGAGACATATACCGCTTTTATTCATCAGTTCTAGGACTCAAAACCAAAGAAAGCTTAAAATGGGAAGCTAATGGAACATTAACAGGTTTTACATTGTTCATACAGAACCTTTCAAGTACTTTCTCCACATACTTCTGCCGTGATAACCAAAGCTTACCATTTTTCCTGTCTCTATGTATCTCCATGCCTAAGATATGTTTTGCTGCTCCAAGACCCTTCATATCAAACATCCTAGAGAGCTAAGCCTTTAACCTGTTGATCTCTTCCATGCTTTTGCTTGCAATAAGCATATCGTCAACATATAAAGCTAAGATAATGAATATGCCATTGAAACTTTTGAAGTATACACAATGATCATACTCACTTCTTAAAAAGTTCTGGCTCACCATGAAGGAATCAAACTTCTTGTACCATTGTCTAGGAGACTGCCTCAGACCATACAATGATTTCCTGAGCTTGCAAACTAATCTTTTGTTGTGACCTTGTACAAAACCTTCTGGTTGTTCCATATATATCTCTTCATTCAAATCACCATGTAGAAAAGCTGTTTTAACATCTAACTGTTCTAACTCAAGATTAAGTAATGCAGTTAGTGCCAACACAGTACGAATAGAAACAAGCTTTACAACTAGAGAAAAAATCCCATAAAAGTCTATACCTTCAACCTGAGAATACCCTTTTGCTACCAGTCTCGCCTTAAATACCTTTTGATACTTCCATCAACTTTCCATTTCAGTTTGAAGACCCACTTGCATCCAACAACACTTCTCCCTTCAGGAAGCTCTACAAGATCCCAGGTATTGTTCTTGGCTAAGGAATCCATTTCTTCTTCCATAGTTGTTTTCCATTTTTCGCTATCTGTATCATCTACTACTTCCTGATAACAAGAAGGTTCCCCATCTTCAGTAATCAAAGCAAAAGATGAAGCAGAATCTTCATACCTTTTGGGAGTTTTTCTTTCCCTTGTAGACCTTCTTAGAGCGACTGGTTGTTGAACTGGTTCAAAAGCTTCAACAGCTTCCTTTGTGTCTTCAACACCTTTTTCTCCAGAAGTCTCTCCTTCCTTTTGACTGTCACCGAAAGGTCTAGCCTCCAACTGAACTCGTTGATTTGGCGATACCTGTTCCTGTTCAATTCTTTCAACATTTGATTTTAAAAGAGAAGATTCATCAAATGTTACATCTCTACTAATGACTATCTTCCGCAATGTAGGATCCCACAACCTGTATCCTTTCACTGCATAGTCATACCCAACAAAGACATAACATTTCGATTTTGGATCTAATTTTGAACGTTGATTTTTAGGAATAAGAGAATAAGCATCACAGCCAAATATCCTCAAATGTGAATAATCACAAGACTGACCTGTCCAAACTTCTTCAGGAATTTTACAATTAATTGCTACTGAAGGTGATCTGTTAACTAAATAACAAGCAGTAGATATTGCTTCTGCCCACAACTCCTTTTGCAAGTTAGCATTGCTGATCATGCTTCTGGCTCTTTCCATAAGAGTCCGATTCATACGCTCAACAACACCATTTTGCTGAGGAGTATAAACAACAGTTTTGTGTCTAATAATTCCCTCATCCTTATAGTATTGTTCAAATTCAATTGAAGTGAACTCACCACCATTGTCAGTTCTTAAACATTTAATAGATTTTCCTGTTCTTTTCTCTACCATTTCTTTAAATTGTTTATAGACATTGAATACATTAGTGTTCTTTTTAGCACAAAGACCCAAACTTTACGGGAGAAATCATCAATAAATGTTAAAAAATATAGAGCACCTCCATATGATACAACAGGGGATGGTCCCCACAGATCAGAATGAATATAGTCTAAAATATCTTTACTATTATGATTTCCAACTTTAAATCTCTGTTTACACTGTTTTCCATACACACAATGTTTACAGAAATCTAACTTCAAGGATTTCAGATCGGGAAGAGATTTACGTTTCATCAGTGTCTGAAGACCTTTTTTGCTCATATGACCTAATCACTGATGCCATAGACGAGTACCTGCTTCTTCCTTTTCTGACGTAATCGCTGCTTCACTGACCTGAGTACTTCCTTTTAACCTGTAAAGATTTCCGACCTTTTCTGCTTTCATAACCACTAGGGCTCCTTTAAAGACTTTCAAGACGCCTTACTGACCTGTAAACTTATAACCATTTGAATCCAACACTCTCAAAGAAATCAAATTTTTCTTCAAATCAGGGACATGTCTAACACTAGTTAATGTTCTAACTGTGTTATCATACATCTTAATCCTGATATTCCCCATCCCAACACTCTGACATGACACATTATTACCCATAAACACAAAACTTCCATTTACATTTTCATACGAAGTAAACCAATTTCTGCGTGGACACATGTGATGAGAAGCACCAAAGTCTAATAGCCAGCGTTCTAAACCTTGAGAGACATTACATTCAGGTGGAGTTTCATCTATCATACATAATTCTTCAGCGGATAAAACTTCGTCTATCATACCTGAATCGACTTGATTCACTTCCTTCTTCGGGTTATCAGATTCTTTTCGTTTCCAATAGTCTTTCTTCAAGTGTCCAATTTTATTGCAGTGCCAACATTTTGCCTTACACTTCTTTCCCTTCGATTTAGATCTGGAAGACCCCCTTGGTTTTTCTCCTCTTTCCTTTGAGCGTCCTCTAGCTACCATGGCTTCTGATGCAGTTGTTTCAGTACTGGATTTCCTTCGTACTTCTTCAAACAAGAGAGCTCCCACGACTGATTCAAACTTCAAAGAATCAGCAGTGCTCAAGCTGATTGAAGTTACAAAGTGATCCCATGATTAGGGCAGAGAACACAATAAGGTTATGGCTTTATCTTCTTCCTGAATTTTAACTTCCATATCTGTTAATTAGCATATAAGTGTATTAAAAACATTCAAATGTTCTACAACTTTTGAACCTTATTTCATTCGAAGACTATACAATTGTCTTTTCAGATAAATTCTATTGGTTAATGACTTTGTCATATAGAGTTTTTCCAGTTTTTCCCATAATCCTGAAGTTGTACTCTCTTCAACAATGTTGAAGAGAACCTCATCCGCCAGGCATAACCTGATGGTACTGAGAGCTCGGGCATCCAAGTCCTCCCAGTCTGAATCAGTCATGGTTGTAGGTTTCTTAGTTGCCCCATCCAATGCATTGTGCAACCCTTGTTGCACAAGCAGATCCCTAATTTTCAGTTTCCAAAGAGCAAAATTTTTTTTTCCTGTGAATTTCTCCACCTCGAATTTTGCATTCGACATCTTGGCCATATTTCTAGGGTTTTAATCTTCAGTCTTTCAACTAGGGTTTAGCATATAAGTGTATTAAAACATTCAAATACTCTGCAACTTTTGAACCTTATTTCATTCGAACACTGTACAACTGTCTTTTCAGATAAATTCTATTGGTTAATGACTTTGTCATATAGAGTTTTTCCAGTTTTTCCCACAATCCTGAAGTTGTACTCTCTTCAACAATGTTGAAGAGAACCTCATCCGCCAGGCATAACCTGATGGTACTGAGAGCTCGGGCATCCAAGTCCTCCCAGTCTGAATCAGTCATGGTTGTAGGTTTCTTAGTTGCCCCATCCAATGCCTTGTGCAACCCTTGTTGCACAAGCAGATCCCTA
Source organism: Pinus tabuliformis (assembly GCA_031772625.1). Lineage (NCBI taxonomy): Eukaryota > Viridiplantae > Streptophyta > Pinopsida > Pinales > Pinaceae > Pinus > Pinus tabuliformis. The sequence goes on from CM062817.1 coordinate 1,902,346,594, forward strand.
ACTTTCAGTTTCCAAAGAGCAAAATTGTTTTCTCCTGTGAATTTCTCCACCTCGAATTTTGCATTCGACATCTTGGCCATATTTCTAGGGTTTCAATCTTCAGTCTTTCAACTAGGGTTTAGCATATAAGTGTATTAAAACATTCAAATGCTCTGCAACTTTTGAACCTTCTTTCATTCAAACACTGTACAACTGTCTTTTCAGATAAATTCTATTGGTTAATGACTTTGTCATATAGAGTTTTTCTAGTTTTTCCCACAATCCTGAAGCGGTACTCTCTTCAACAATGTTGAAGAGAACCTCATGCGCCAGACATTACCTGATGGTACTGAGAGCTCGGGCATCTAAGTCCTCCCAGTGTGAATCAATCATAGGGTTAGGTTTCTTAGTTTTCCCATCCAATGCCTTGTGCAACCCTTGTTGCACAAGCAAATCCCTAACCTTCAGTTTCCAAAGAGCAAAATTGCTCTTTCCGGTGAATTTCTCCACCTCGAATTTTGCATTCGACATCTTGGCCATTTTTTTAGGGTTTCAATCTTCAGTCTTTCAACTAGGGTTTATATTTTTCTTAAAAACAAATAATCTTCCAGTAATTTTTTTTTTTTGCAAACCCTTTCTTTCTTGCAAACCCCTTTGTTTTTTTTGTTTTTTTGTGAAAACAAACAAAGAAACCCTTTCTTTTATTCTTCAATTTAAATGAATTCTTTCCTTCAATTTAAACAAATCCACTCTTGTTTTTCACAAATTTCTGGAAAAAAATTTCTCTCAAATTTAACAAAAAATACCCGTATCCATATCTGTTGATAAGGCTCTAGCAGCACGCAGGCTCTGCTCTGGTTCGATGGCTCTTCCACGCAGAACGCAGGGACCATTCGATGGCTCTTCCACTCAAAACGCAGGAACCACAGGATCCATATCTGCTGACCAGGCTCTTGTAGCACGCAGGCTCTACTCTGGTTCGATGGCTCTTCCACGCAGAACGCAGGGACCATTCGATGGCTCTTCCACTCAAAACGCAGGGACCACTATGGCAACATGGTCAATGAGGGGTTCACACGCAGAGAGCTCACACGCAGGGACATAGAGTCTTCAACTCCACCAGTCAACATGTCTTCAACTCCACCAGTGAGCGCGTAGGCAATGAGGGGTTCACACGCAGGGACGCATAGTCTTCATTGCTAACCCTTCATGCAGCAAAGCCTCCCTTCAATCAATTTTCGCTATGGTCCAGACACAGTGCTCCTCTCCTCAGCCTTTGGCAATATGTTAACACGCAGCACGCAATACTTACAGCTTAACACACAACACAACTTAACATAGTCAGCTCTGGTCTTTACGTCCAGCAATGACGTTTGCAGGCTCGTCCTCCTCTCCTTTATGCAGGCAGCGATGGAGTTCACGTATCCACCCTCAGCCACGCAGCTTCCTCTCTTTCACGCAGGCAGCTCAGCCACGCTTCATGCACACACAAAAGGCTTACTTAACAACGATGCTCAAGCACAGGCAAATTGCTTTGATAGGCTCATGCACAGGCAGATTGCTCTGATAGGCTCACGCACAAGCAGATTGCTCTGATACCAATTGTAGTTCGAATAGGGGAAATGAGGAAAGAAAATAAACATTCAGTTATACATTGACCAAGAAAAGCTCATAACTAACTGGAAAACTGAAACCAAACACACAAATAACAACACATGATTTACGTGGTAAAACCTTGACAGGGTGTCAAGGAAACATCCACGGGGCAAGGGATTGGAATCTCTATTCAATCAACAATGATTCTCCATGATTACATTTCTCGCGCATTCACTAGTTTTATACAAGCCTCCTCCGTTACATCACTGTTGTTTCGGTATAAAACTAACTAGTAATAACTAATACAATTATTACTCATATTTACATAATTCGCTGTCAAACTTCCAACAGTGAATGGGTTATCCCGGGACTGATTATCATTGCCCTGAGAAGTGGAATTCTTGTATTCTTGTTTGGCAAGCAGGAATTTATGAATAAAGTCAAATCCATTGAAATACCCCGATGTTATGAGGGTTTATGACATCCAGAAAAAGTTAGGCTAATTTACATTCTCATTACCAAATATTTGCAAGCTATTAGGTTTTATTAGGCCTAATCAAACTTTACACATTTTACTTTTGGATTTTTCTGGCAGTGTGTTTGATTTGTGTTTGGGTAAGCTTTCCCATGTATACTGGTTAGTGAAGAACAATATGCCGAACATAAAAGTCTTCTTTTAGTTAAAAAATTTTGCAGCCATGACATTTGAAGCTCGACGATTTCGTGACGTAAATTCATTCACCTTCTCATCCTGACCACAACGAGTGGCCTTTTGTTGAATCCTCACACAATTTCCTACGAAACGATGGTTCTTCTGAGAGAAAAACCCAGTATGGATCATTCTGTGGGTTACTGAACATGCAAGTCAGTAAAAGATCGCTTTAAACGCCATAATTCTCGAAGAGATACACTGTATGTAAGCTTGGATGTACTGTACACTGCATATGCTCAAGAATCAAACAACTTTTCTCTTACTATGACTTATTTTGTTTTTTTAGAAACCCACTGTAGACGTGTTCTGTAAATCTTTTGCTTCAGGCAATCTACAAGCCTGTAAAAAACCATTATTATGCCATCAAGATGGAGTCGATGTAGAATTATAACGCGCATTTGGAAGTTGCGCTTGACTATTTTAAATTGCATTTGAAATCGAAAATCGGCAAAATTCTCTTCAGCGATTCAGTGGATTCCCCAAATTTGACAAAATCAAACCTGGACCCTAACCCTTTTTCAATATCCAGAGAGTTTGGGGGTTTGAACTCGGCACTTCTTCCTTCCCAAAGCTCTGCATTTTTCTCCTTTTCACGGAAAACGAGATCGGGACTTGCTAATTCTTCAGAGAATAAATCCAGTTCTCTTTTCACTCAGTACCTTCAACAGGGCCGTTGAAACCCTTGGACTCGACCTCTAGAGCTGCCAAGGCTGACGATGCAACCAATTAATCTATGACTCATTTGAAAGAATTGGCATGAGACTGTGCATGTCATGCGAGGATGTTTCTTAGGGTTCAACTTAACATAATCCCAGAGTCTGACCTCCAATATGGGGCACGATTCGAGGTGTAGAGCTCACAATGTTGTCCACATAGGTTATGCTTCAGAGCATCTATGGGCATCACTGTCTGATTTACCAACTTCATTTCCCAACACTTCAACAAGTGTGGTAAAAGATGTTGAGACCACCTTTCCCTCAAAGAAAGATTTGTTTGCACTTGCTTCTATGGAGATAGACTCACATTCAATCTTTCCAGTGGAAGAATTGATTGAGCTAGTAAGGTCTTTACTATCTTCATAAACCTTCATATAAATATCCCCACATTGACTGCTAAGCAGAGAACTGCTCATTGAAGTTTTTTTCAAGTTTTTTTCTGGATTATTCAAAGTATCAGAACTAACTTCACAAGCTGGAGGAACCAAAAATAACTTTCTGTAGCTGATTGATTTTTACTATAAAGGAAATATGAGTTTCATCATTTCTTTTATCTTTATTTTTGCAGCTAATGTGGAGGGAAAATGTTGACCTTCTGGCAGATGTTGGACACAGACATCACTTCTAGTGGCATCCGCAATGCCAGAAAGTTCATGACCATTTTCACATGTTCTCACACTAATAGGCAGTCCGGAAACAACATATGTTTTAGTTGCTTGATCTTCATCGTTATCTTCATCAGAATCTACCGAATCACCATAAGTAACTGGCAGAATATCTAGAGATGATATTTGAGAGATTTCTGAAGCACTGAAGACAGATAATCAATTTGGCATGGTTGCAACATTCAAAGTGGACGAGTTTGGGGCTTCTTTCCAATTCTTTGGATCAGAATGCCGACAACCATTCTCCAAGAATTGTCTAGCCCTGGGCATTTTTCTATTTAGTCCATAATTTATGTTGAAGCACTGAAGACAGATAATCAATTTGGCATGGTTGCAACATTCAAAGTTGACGAGTTTGGGGCTTCTTTCCAATTCTTTGGGTCAGAATGCCGACAACCATTTTCCAAGAATGGTCTCGCCCTAAGCATTTTTCTATTTAGTCCATAATTTATGTTCTAATTTATTTAGTAACGTCTTTACTATCTTCGTAAACCTTCATAAAAATATCCCCACATTGACTGCTAAGCAGAGCACAACTCACTGAAGTTTCAGTCTGGAAACATGATATGTTTTAGTTGCTTGACCTTCATCGTTATCCTCATCAGAATCTACCGAATCACCATAAGTAACTGGCAGAATATCTAGAGATAATATTTGAGGAATTTTTGAAGCACTGAAGACAGATAATCAATTTGGCATGGTTGCAACATTCAAAGTTGACGAGTTTGGGGCTTCTTTCCAATTCTTTGGATTAGAATGCGAACAACCATTTTCCAAGAATTGTCTAGCCCTGGGCATTTTTCTATTTAGTCCATAATTTATGTTGAAGCACCGAACACAGATAATCAATTTGGCATGGTTGCAACATTCAAAGTTGACGAATTTGGGGCTTCTTTCCAATTCTTTGGATCAGAATGCCGACAACCATTTTCCAAGAATTGTCTGGCCTTGGGCATTTTTCTATTTAGTCCATAATTTATGTTCTAATTTATTTAGTAACGTCTTTACTATCTTCGTAAACCTTCATATAAATATCCCCACATTGACTGCTAAGCAGAGCACAACTCACTGAAGTTTTTTTCAAGCTTTTGTCTGGGTTATTCAAAGTATCAGAACTAATTTGACAAGATGGAGGAACCAAAATACCTTTCTGTGGCTGATTGCTTTTTACTATAAAGGAAATCTGAGTTTCATCATTTCTTCTCTTTATTTTTGCAGCTAATGTGGAGGAAAAATGTTGACCTTTTGGTAGATGTTGGACACAGACATCACTTCTAGTGGCATCTGCAATGCCACCGATTCGAGGTGTAGAGATCACAATGTTGTCCACATAGGTTATGCTTCAGAGCATCTATGGGCATCTATGGAGACAAACTCACATTCAATATTTCCAGTGGAAGAATTGATTGAGCTAGTAAGGTCTTTACTATCTTCATAAACCTTCATATAAATATTCCCACATTGACTGCTAAGAAGAGAACTGCTCATTGAAGTTTTTTTCAATCTTTTGTTTGGATTATTCAAAGTATCAGAACTAACTTCACAAGCTGGAGTAACCAAAAATACCTTTCTGTAGCTGATTGATTTTTACTATAAAGGGAATCTGAGTTTCATCATTTATTCTATATTTATTTTTGTAGCTAGGTGGAGGAAAAATGTTGACCTTCTGGCAGATTTTGGACACAGACATCACTTCTAGTGGCATCTGCAATGCCAGAAAGTTCATGACCATTTTCACATGTTCTCACACTAATAGGCAGTCCAGAAAATCTCCAGCCACCATTGTTGTCAGCTTGATCTCATCATATGCAAATTAAGAATCTAGTGCATGGTATAGATTGGTAATTGGTCATTTTCCATCTCCAAATTAAGCCCCATTTGGTCAATACTTATAGTTTGTAAAGCAGCGATAGTTTTATAATTATAATGGCGTTGGGAGTGGTGAAGTCTCTTGTGGGTTTTCTATTGCTCTTGAATATCTGCATGTTTCTTGTTGTGGGTGCTATTGCTGGATGCGCTCTCAACGACACCCTTGACCACACTTACTATACTGGTACTTACTGATTTCTTAGTAAATATACATATTGTTTTTCTGGTGCATTTACAGTATGACAAATTGATACATTTTATAAAATCTTTACTATTCACTAATATTTGTGTCTCAAGTTTTTTTTTTCATTTTTGAACTTTTATTAATTCAAAGTTCACATAAATCTCTAGATGAATCACAATTTTTCTTTTTCCTTCCATACATAGTGTGTTTTTTGGGCTAAATATATGATGGAGTGTGTTGCTAAATGACTACATGATTGACTTGCAGGTAGTGGAAGAGTTCTTCCTCAAGGGTTATCTCCAATCTATTTTCCAGTGGGGAATGAAGCAACGAGTTTCATGGTTATTTTTGCTTTTATAGCTGCAGTTGTAGGAGCTGCTTCATGCCTTTCAGGACTCCATCATCTCCAGATTTGGGGTGCCCAGAGCTTGGCTTCCAGTGCTGCTTCCTCCATGACAGCTTGGGCACTCACTCTATTGGCCATGGGGTAAGCACATAAATATCGTGACAATTATGGTAACCAATTAGAAGATGAGCTCATCATGATTTTCAATCTTAAAAGTTCATTTTCACATGCTCTCACACTAATAGGCAATCCGGACAGAGCATCTGTTTTAGTTGCTTGACCTTCATCAATATCCATATCAGAATCTACCGAATCACCATAAGTAACTGGCAAATCTAGAGCTGATATTTGAGACATTTCTGAAGCACTGAAGACAAATAATCAATTTGGCATGCTTGCAACATTCAAAGTTGATGAGAGGTTGGAGTTGTGGTTTGTCTATGTACATGGGGTTTCTTTCAGCTGATTTGGAAACACATGAGGACATGTTCTTGGTGTCAGGATATATCAGTTGTTTCCATTATGACCTATGACATCAAATTTGCAAAGGAAGCGAATTAATCACAATGAATTATTATCTAGATTTCCCAAAAGATTTACTGATTTGCATAAATGAAGGATCACAGGAAATGAAATTGATTAGCACGCCAATAAAATGCAGAACTAAGTAAACTGTGAATTCAAAAAAATTGATACGTGCTTTAATATCTCAATGCTACTGTGTGTCAAACCAAAAATACAGTGCTTCTGGTCTATTATTTAAGTAATTCCTGCCTGTGATCTCACACCACCATTGTTTTCAGCTTGATCTCATCCTCTGCAAATTAATAATCTAGTGCATGGTATAGATTGGTAATTGGTCATTTTCCATCTCCCAATTAAGCCCCATTTGGTCAGTACTTATAGTTTGTAAAGAAACCATAGTTTTATAATTATAATGGCGTTGGGAGTGGTGAAGTCTCTTGCGGCTTTTCTGTTGCTGTTGAATTTCTGCATGTTTCTTGTTGTGGTTGCTATTGCTGGATGGGCTCTCAACTACACCCTTGACCACACTTACTATACTGGTACTTACTAATTTCTTAGTAAATATACATATTGTTTTTCTGGTGCATTTACAGTATGGCAAACTGATACATTTTATAAAATCTTTACTGTTCACTAATATCTGTGTCTCAAGTTTTTTTTTTTTTTCATTTTTGAACTTTTATTAATTCAAGGTTCACATAAATACCTAGATGAATCACAATTTTTATTTTTCCTTCTGTACATAGTGTGTTTTTTGGGCTAAATATATGATGAAGTGTGTTGCTAAATGACTACATAATTGACTTGCAGGTTGTGGAAGAGCTCTTCCTCTAGGGTTTTCTCCAATCTATTTTCCAGTGGGGAATGAAGCAATGGGTTTCATGGTTATTTTTGCTTTGATAGTTGCAGTTGTAAGAGCTACTTCATGTCTTTCAGGACTTCATCATCTCTGGATTTGGGGTGCCTAGAGCTTGGCTTCCTGTGCTGCTTCCTCCATAACAGCTTGGGCACTCACTCTATTGGCCATGGGGTAAGCACATAAATATTGTGACAATTATGGTAACCAATTAGAAGATGAGCTCATCATGATTTTCAATATTAAAAAACTGCAGGTTGGCATGCAAGGAAATCCATATCAGTGGTAGAAACACAAAAAAAATCCGAATCAAAAGGGTTTTCTTTCTTTCATTCTTCCTCTTTTGATTAATTTGTTTGCACATTTTAGAATTTAATTGATGAGTTTAGGTCTAGGTTGTTATGTCTACTTATCCTTCATTGTTATATCATAAATGTCAATTATAGTTGATTGGTTTTTCATGGTAAATTATTCAATCAATAGTCCATTATGGTGGATTGTGTTCAAGCTTCTCATCTTACTGATTTGATCACAACAATAATTAAGATCTAATTTCTAAATTTCATACCTATTGGTGTAGCCAACTATATTCTAAATCTAATATGTTATTGATCTAATAATTATTTTATCATTTAGATTTTAGGATAGTAAGGATATATTTGCTTCATAGTCAAATCTCAGTCTACCCTGAACCATTCAAACTCATAACTCTTCAATAATTTTCCATGAAGAGTTGATGAATTTTGTGTTTATTGTGCCAGACTTATCATAATAAAGACTGATCTGCCACCCTCAAAGCTTGTTGTTGGTGCAGAGAACGGCTAGTGTAGGCAACCTCGAGGCCATCAGTTCCTTCGTTGAGAAGACTGAAATACACTGAGGGAAGGGCTGAAAGACTAGTTTGATCTAAATTGGAAGAACATCTATTAAATTCATTGTTCTTATTGGTAGTAGAAGTGGAAGTAGTGGGTTCAATATTTTGCACACTGCAATTAACAGGTTGATCCCCAGTTCTCTTGGCTCCCTTGTTTTTTGTGCACCCTCCCCCAACAGGGACGTTCCTTAGAGAACCTCCATTAGTCTAATACCGTCTGCAGGTCTTGCAGAAATAATGAGGCTGAGACAGGCTGTAGTTGTTATAGTAGCTGAATTTGGTGTTAGATGAATCACAACGAGGGAACTTGAGCGCTACCTGATCTATGTTGGGCTTCTATCGCCTGTCCAGCAAACCGGGTCTTGAACAAGGGCGCAGCATCGACTCCTCAGAGGGCTTGAACACCGAATCCTGCATATCGCTCTGAACAAAATTCAACAACAGATCATAAAATTTTGTACTTAGTCATAAAAACAGTTTATCATAGAATAGCCATAAACAATAGATCCCATAAATTCTAAGGATGCTTAGGGATGCTTTGCAAAATTGAAACTGAATATCTTAAAACAACCATGCAAAACTCTTGCAATTAAGGATATAATGGTGTTACACTTGATAGTTTGAAACGTAGATCCAGGAACAATGAAGACACTAGAAGCACAACAAGAAATGCCCCTGCTGATCAAATGTCAATTGATCCCCCTCATTAAGATATGACCATTCCATGCAAATGTATTTTGATAGCTGGCCAATTTTGTAGAATTTACAATAGCAGAAGTTTAAGTTTTGACAGTAGGAAGGATTGTAGCGAAAACCAGTTAGATCTTTTGGAGAAATCTTTTTCTTTCCTCTTAAATCCTTTGATATTTCTAAACATGATGTAAATATTTGGGTTATCTTGCTATGATCAGGCACATAATAAATAGCAAAGTTGTTCTTATTTGTGTAAAAAAAAACAATGATATTAGAAAACGACATTTCTCACATCTTGGAAAGATCCAAGTTCATGGGAATTCATCTTATTGAATTAATCCCAATGAATTATTATCGAGATTTCCCAAAAGATTCACTGATTTGCATAAATGAAGGATCACAGGAAATGAAATTGATTAGCACACCAATAAAATGCAGAACTAAGTAAACTGTGAATTCAAAAAAAATGATACGTGCTTTAATATCTCAATGCTACTGTGTGTCAAACCAAAAATACAGTGCTTCTGGTCTATTATTTAAGTAATTCCTGCCTGTGATCTCCCACCACCATTGTTTTCAGCTTGATCTCATCCTCTGCAAATTAATAATCTAGTGCATGGTATAGATTGGTAATTGGTCATTTTCCATCTCCCAATTAAGCCCCATTTGGTCAGTACTTATAGTTTGTAAAGAAACCATAGTTTTATAATTATAATGGCGTTGGGAGTGGTGAAGTCTCTTGCGGCTTTTCTGTTGCTGTTGAACTTCTGCATGTTTCTTGTTGTGGGTGCTATTGCTGGATGGGCTCTCAACTACACCCTTGACCACACTTACTATACTGGTACTTATTAATTTCTTAGTAAATATACATATTGCTTTTCTGGTGCATTTACAGTATGGCAAACTGATACATTTTATAAAATCTTTACTGTTCACTAATATCTGTGTCTCAAGTTTTTTTTTCATTTTTGAACTTTTATTAATTCAAGGTTCACATAAATCCCTAGATGAATCACAATTTTTATTTTTCCTTCTGTACATAGTGTGTTTTTTGGGCTAAATATATGATGAAGTGTGTTGCTAAATGACTACATAATTTACTTGCAGGTCGTGGAAGAGCTCTTCCTCTAGGGTTTTCTCCAATCTATTTTCCAGTGGGGAATGAAGCAACGGGTTTCATGGTTATTTTTGCTTTGATAGTTGCAGTTGTAAGAGCTACTTCATGTCTTTCAGGACTCCATCATCTCCAGATTTGGGGTGCCTAGAGCTTGGCTTCCTGTGCTGCTTCCTCCATGACAGCTTGGGCACTCACTCTATTGGCCATGGGGTAAGCACATAAATATTGTGACAATTATGGTAACCAATTAGAAGATGAGCTCATCATGATTTTCAATATTACAAACCTGCAGGTTGGCATGCAAGGAAATCCATAACAGTGGTAGAAACACAAAAAAAATCCGAATCAAAAGGGCTTTCTTTCTTTCATTCTTCCTCTTTTGATTAATTTGTTTGCACATTCTAGAATTTAATTGATGAGATTTTAGGTCTAGGTTGTTATGTCTACTTATCCTTCATTGTTATATCATAAATGTCAATTATAGTTGATTGGATTTTCATGGTAAATTATTCAATCAATAGTCCATTATGGTGGATTGTGTTCAAGCTTCTCATCTTACCGATTTGATCACAACAATAATTAAGATCTAATTTCTAAATTTCAAACCTATTGGTGTAGTCAACTATATTCTAAATCTACTATGTTATTGATCTAATAATTATTTTATCATTTATATTTTAGGATAGTAAGGATATATTTGCTTCATAGTCAAATCTCATTCTACCCTGAACCATTCAAACTCATAACTCTTCAATAATTTTCCATGAAGGGTTGATGAATTTTGTGTTTATTGTGCCAGACTCATCATAATAAAGACTGATCTGCCACCCTCAAAGCTTGTTGTTGGTGCAGAGAACGACTGGTGTAGGCAATCCTGAGGCCATCAGTTCCTTCGTTGAGAAGACTGAAATACACTGAGGGAAGGGCTGAAAGACTAGTTTGATCTAAATTGGAAGAACATCTATTAAATTCATTGTTCTTATTGGTAGTAAAAGTGGAAGTAGTGGGTTCAATATTTTGCACACTGCAATTAACAGGTTGATCCCCAGTTCTCTTGGCTCCCTTGTTTTTTGTGCACCCTCCCCCAACAGGGACGTTCCTTAGAGAACCTCCATTAGTCTAATACCGTCTGCAGGTCTTGCAGAAATAATGAGGCTGAGACAGGCTGTAGTTGTTATAGTAGCTGAATTTGGTGTTAGATGAATCACAGCGAGGGAACTTGAGCGCCACCTGATCTATGTTGGGCTTCTATTGCCTGTCCAGCAAACCGGGTCTTGAACAAGGGCACAACATCGACTCCTCAGAGGGCTTGAACACCAAATCCTGCATATCGCTCTGAACAAAATTCAACAACAGATCATAAAATTTTGTGCTTAGTCATAAAAACAGTTCATCATAGAATAGCCATAAACAATAGATCCCATAAATTCTAAGGATGCTTAGGGATGCTTTGCAAAATTGAAACTGAATATCTTAAAACAACTATGCAAAACTCTTGCAATTAAGGATATAATGGTGTTACACTTGATAGTTCGAAACGTAGATCCAGGAACAATGAAGACACTAGAAGCACAACAAGAAATGCCCCTGCTGATCAAATGTCAATTGATCCCCCTCATTAAGCTATGACCATTCCATGCAAATGTATTTTGATAGCTGGCCAATTTTGTAGAATTTACAATAGCAGAAGTTTAAGTTTTGACAGTAGGAAGGATTGTAGCAAAAACCAGTTAGATCTTTTGGAGAAATCTTTTTCTTTCCTCTTAAATCCTTTGATATTTCTAAACATGATGTAAATATTTGGGTTATCTTGCTATGATCAGGCACATAATAAATAGCAAAGTTGTTCTTATTTGTGTAAAAAAAACAATGATATTAGAAAACGGCATTTCTCACATCTTGGAAAGACCCAAGTTCATGGGAATTCATCTTATTGAATTTTTATGTGCTGAAGAACTAGAGTATGCTCCATCAAGTGTACGATCCTTGATTGGTTGATAATGTGATAATGAGTTGAAGTCGAGCATGCGAGAAGGCACTAAGGTTTCCACCTGCTTGATCTGAGACACCCAGCAATGATGAAAATGGATCTAAGGTACATCACCCTCTAGGCCACTCCCCTAGAATACACGTGTTGAAGTCAATAGAGGAAAGCATGTCAAAGTTGAGGCGATGATGAGTCCTCAGCAATGGCATGAGGTACATTGTATGATGTGACTGACAAAGATTGACTCTGAGGTGTGAATGATGGTCTAAAGGGTGGACTTATGAATTCCTTTATTTAGAGCATAGCATGTAAGGTTGACTTGGAAACGATTGAAAACATTCCATAGGGAATGGCCAATTACTAGGACAAAGGCTTTTCAAAGACATCAACAAACCAATGGGACATCTAGAGATTGAATCTCCACAATACAGGACAGGTACGACCCATAAAGGGGCTGACATACTATAATAGGACTCAAGATGGTTGTGAATGGATTCCATGGAACATAATGGTGACTCAGCTTTGATGCTTTGCACAAGGGTGACTAAATGATGCTGCAACTAACTGAACCAAGTACAAGTGGTATGAGGCCATCCTAGAGTAAACCAAGAGGTAAAAAGGGGGTAGTTTGGAGGGACATGGGTCATCATCATGATAATGAGAAATGTAGTTGCTGTTGGCTCTGGTATTGCCCCAACAATTTATTATATTTTGTTTACTAATTTTTATATCCAATGATCTTTTATATTTCACTATTCTTCTCGAATTTATGCCTTACGGTTTTTCCTTTGCAACATTTGGTGCAAATGCTAGTATGAATGTTGTGAAAATATTTTCTCTTTCAAACTAGTAATTATAGCTAGAAAGCTCATATTTTACATCACTTATCACATGGGAAATCTTCTTTCCTCCATCGATTTCAAACCTGTGACTGACCACAGTCGCTCAAAAATGACCAGTAGTTGAGGCTACAATACTTGTCTTTTTAGTTCAATGATAAGTTCATAGGACAACTTCACACTTAGAAGTCAAATGTTGTTTCCAAGTGTTTTATTGGATGCAAACAATACGTGATCCTTTACATACATGGTGGCTATGTGTGCACATGTTCTTTTTTTGCCTTTTCCTAGGTTGACTAGAAAAAAAAAACAATCAAGACTGGTTAGGCCCCAATATTCATGTAGGGCTTGTTACCCACCACTTGTGGGTAGTATGCATATGAGAAAAAAACTCTACTAGATTGTCCTCAGTCGGCAGCCAGCAGCCCCTTGGAGCCACCAAATAGCTCGATGTGCCATTATCTCCGCCACCTGAGCCAACCATATGGTCCTTCGTCGATCTGTTATGATCGTGTGTTTGAAGGTGGGCCTCCCAACCTTGAAGGTATGGCTTTTCATTGGTATAATTGAGTAAATATTCTTACTTATCATTGACACTTTTGGGCATGGATTAGTGGGGGGATTCGACAAAAAGAGTGGGCTAGGTTTGTACTCTAGTGTCCTTCTCTCCATTTGGAAGTTACCCTTGTATCCTAGTTTCATGGGATCTCCTTTACAGTCGGTTAGCTTTAGGGTTGGCACTACATGGTAAATCTTGATTTTGGTGGCGTGGTCCCACTTCCTGACACGATATACATCACTCTTTTTCACTCATTCTAGCCCCATTCATCATTTTTCCTATATGGGTCCACATGTGTCCACTGGGTGCACATAGGGTTGGCCTCTCCCTCCCCTTGTCCACACCTTGGGTCGGCCTAGAACGATGCCTCGTAGGTTGATATAGTTAAAAAAACATAATTTGACCACTCTCAACATCAAATGTACCACAAAATGCAAAAGATGGTTGGGACATACAAATTTAACACGTGGGTAAAAGTCAAACATGAACTCTATGTAGAAATTTCTCTATAGATCAGCTAGCTCTGATACCATGTAGAAATTCTCACTGTAGATTAAACTGATTATGCAATGTGCTAAAGCAAAATACTTAATCTACTTCTACAATCAAACTTGCGGAAGCTTATTTGATTTTGGGCAAGATCAAACAGAACGCATATAATAGAGAAGAAGATTCAATCACACATGAAACACAGAGGAATACTCTGGGGAAAGCCTCAGCTAAAAACCCCGCTATCTGTATTATCATCAATGTTTTTAAAACCGGAACCGGTGACTGGACCGGTCCACCTAATGAACCGGTTTACCGACCGGAACCGGTCTAACCGGGACTGGTTTGGTCTAAACGAACCGGTTTTTAAAAAATACATTAAATAATTAATTTTTAATGAAACAAAACTATTTTTAAGATGTAAAACCATGATTCCAAGCCAATAGAGACAAAATATGCAAAGTTTGCTCATTTATATACCATGCAAAGGTGAATATATCAAAATGGCACCGAGTGCAATACATATCATCGACAAAATAGCAAAATACATAAGAAATGAGGCTCTAAATGGCCTATAAAGTCCAAAAACAATGCTGCAAGCTATGAGGCCATTGGCCTACTACAAGTCTACAGTGTACACATGATCAATCATCAAGTCCATCACCACTACTAGACACAGGATCATCATCAGGAGCTACATAGACATCATCTGGTTCAGAGTCTGAGGATGCCTCAGCCTGATCTGCAACATCAGTATCAATGCCACCAATGACAATAGAAGTGGACCTAATGGAAGCACGAGTTTGTCGACCTGCACGACTAGTGCCTTCCATTGGTTCCTTGCCTTTCCTTGATGCCGCTACTGATCCTGGTTCTGATGCCGCCACATAATCTGCCTCATCCCCCGCTAAAGCCATGTCGATATCAAAATCAGCCTCAAACACAGGATCTTCAGTCTCCTCCACCCATTCTGATGTTGGATCAATATCGTCCAACACAATGGGATCTAGATCCGGTGATTTGCTCATCATTTGGTTCCTCCTCAGTTGAAGGTTGTATTGCACAAAAACAAGATCATTTAACCGTTTTTGTTCCAAATGGTTTCTCTTCTTCGTGTGTATGCGCTCAAAAACAGACCAATTGCGCTCACAACCTGAAGCACTGCAAGTTTGACTGAGGACTCTAATTGCAAACCTTTGCAATTAAGGACACTGGCCACCAAATGACTCCCACCAATGTGCTGCAAAGAAAAAGACAATAATTAGTAACTTAGTTTATAATTTGAATTATAAAGAACGTAAACAATTTTAACTTGAAATGAAAACAAAATGGAAATTGGAATTGCTTACCTGGTTGGTCCACATCTCTTGCCATCTTTGCCAAGTTTTTGCCAAAAGTACCACTTGCCATATTGAAAATAGTAAGCTGTCTATGTATTTCCAACTGGTCTACATGGTTAGGGACCATGCGCTCCAAGCAATCAATCAATCCAGCTCTGACCTCCCCATCATGCTGATCTCCTAGCCGATTTTTATAGTGATACCTTGGGTTCAAAAAATACCCGGCTGCATGTATAGGACGATGGAGTTGATTGTTCCATCTGTTATCAATGGTCTCCCATATACGGCCATATTTAGCTAACCTGTCCTTGTAAGCTGCCCGTATCTGCTCCTTTGCCTGATCCATAGCTTCATAAATGTAGCCCATGGCCAATCTTTCCCCATCCACCAACCTTAGCACCTTAACAAGGGGCTCGGTAATTTTCACAAGCTCTACAGACCTTTTCCAAAAATAAGTGTCAAACACTTTCTTTTTGGTGTCTTTTCCATCTGGTCTACGAGCCCACCGAGATTCAGACCATTCTTCAGAGGAAAACATTTTCTGCAAGTTTTTATGTTGACCATTGAGACATTGCAACGTGAGGAAGTGAGTTGCAAATCTCGTAATTGCAGACCTAACAAGCTCTTTGCCTCCAGTGTGTTTCCTCATTAGGTTCAATACCCATGAGTGGTTGTAAATGTATTTTGTAATGCACTTGGCATGCTCTACAGTGTTTTTTACCCACTCCACTTTGCCTATATCCTCAAGCATGAGGTCTATGCAATGTGCAGCACATGGAGTCCAAAATATGGTCTTATATTTGGCCTCAAGCATCTTTCCAGCAAGAACATAGTTTGAGGCATTATCAGTGATGACCTGCACAACATGTTGCTCCCTAACTTCCTGAATAACGTTATCCAAAAGCTCAAATAGAAGGATTGCATCCTTTATCTTATCAGATGCATCAACTGATTTCAAAAACATGGTTCCTTGAGGACAAGAAACAAGGAAATTAATGATAGTGCGGTTCTTTCCATCGGTCCATCCATTTGACATAATGGAACAACTTGTTTTGAGCCATGACTCTTTAAACTCAACCAAATACTCATAAATGGAAGATATCTCTTTTTGCAAAAGAGCTCCCCTCAAGTCATGCATACTAGGGCCTTTGAAGCCCTTTCCTGCAGCTATAACAGAGTCCCACATAGCTTGGTAATAAGGTGAGCGAGCAGCATTAAATGGGATATCTGAATCATACCACCATCTAGCAATGTATTGGTGAGAAGTTTCTTTGCATTGTTTTTTCCAATGTTGATCCAAAGTGGGTTGAGAACTTGGCTGGGAGGAAGTGGGATTAGATTTAGAAGAGGCAATGTTGGCAGAAGATGAGAAATAACTTTGGATGTTTGCTCTCTTTTTTCCTTTTGATGATTGGCCAACTCCAACAGAAGGATGAACATAGTGAAAGGGGTCATTGGTGGAAGGGATAGAAGTGGAGTCTTGAATCTCATAATCATCATACCCACTCTCTTTCATGGCTTCTATTAATTCCCTCTTCCTTGCAATTTCATCTTGGATGGCCTTCTCCCTAGTCTTATCCTCATAAAATTTTTCAAGCTTGGCAATGTATTCTGCCCTAATAGGACCTAACAGTTCTTTTGGTGCATCACATGGCTTTACTTGGCCTCTTACCCCAGCGAAGTGTTGTTTCAACCTAAGAATACCCCCACCTCCAATAGATTTATGGCATAATTTTCATATCATTTTTCCCTCAATTACATCACAATGAACCCATGCACTGTCCTTTCCTTTTGGAGCCATGTTTGCTTGAAATAATAACAATTTGCAAAGAAATCTGCCATTTAAAAAAAAATTGCAGCTAAGCAAAATGGAAAACCAAAGATAAATGTAGGAAAACAAATGCACATGCAAGGCTCAAGCTACAAAATTTGATAGCATATAGCTAGAGAGTTTATAGCATACATGATAGATCATAGAAGTGAGAAGTTTATAAGTATAACACATTAAAAAAAAATTCATGGACAGCATACTCAAATGAGGAATTATCAAGTGCAAAGCCTTACCTGGAAATGCAAACTAGCTCCCTTAGCCTCCTCTTGAAGATGGCAACTCCACTGACAGCTACACACTATCTCCAAAATAGCTCCAACTCCAACTCCAAGATGACTACTTCAGCAAAAACTCCACACTCTCCAAGCTCACAAACAAACTCACAAACACTCCAAATCAGTTGTGTGAGACAAATGAGAGTGAGAGGGGTCTCTTATAGCAAGTGTGAGGGTGTTTTTGGAGGGAAAATACCTTTCCCTCCCCCCCAAAACCCCTAAACCACAAAACAGCTGCGCTTTTTGTCATTAATCGGTGGGCTGTCCATAAACCGGCCGGTTTAGGACGGAACCGGCCGGTTTGATACAAACCGGCCGGTTCCATCCTAAACCGGTCGGTTTTTACCGGTTAGGGCCAGATTTCGGGCACAGGAGGGAGCTGACCGGGTTTTTTAGGCCGGTTCGGACCGGCCAGCTATCTAACTGGCCGGTTTGACCGGTTACCGGTTTTTGTGAACGGTTTTTAAAACTATGATTATCATACAAGTGGAAATATCTTAGGATTACACAAAGCTTTAGCTGTCAAGCTATCCAACTCTCAGTACAATCCCTCTCTGCTGCTCATAGACAGAATAGACAACACATATGCCTTTTCCTCTGTCCTCCAAGCCTCCTATTTCCTTGCATTGTTCCTCTGGGATGATTCACCTTCAACCAAGTGGAACACTGCTCTTACACATTGTAAAACTGCGCAGTTCTCAAGGAACCTTTTCCTTTGGCATGGATGAGTTTCCTTTATAGGAAAATTCCTCTCGCTGAGAGTACAATGTCCCTGTCTTTAATCTCAACCGGGTCTTTGTCTGAACTGACATGCATGAGTTATTTAGGAGAGAATATTCAGTTATTTGGAGAACACTAGTTGCATGCATGCATGCATTAACTGACTGAACTCACAATTAGTTCCATAAACTGTTTGGAACTAATTTAGCTGGACTTAACTCAATTAACTGAGCTAACTAATTACAACTCAAATACAACACATCCTTATCTCCTTAATTAAGGGATAACTTCCTCAATCAAAGGGATAACTGTTGCATGTCTTCACAAAGACTTAATGTTTGAATTTCACCAACTAATTAACTCAAGATGAATTAATTAATTATTTTTCAAACAATTGGTAAGACTAAATTCGAATTTTAATTCTCAATTTTAATTCAAGGACAAATTAAAATTGGAATATATCGTGAAATGCTATCTATGGCAATGCTATTTTTAGCATTTCATGTTGCTATTTTCAACACTCTACCCCTTATTTGTGGTCATTATCTTAGTTCCTATGGGACCTAGATGAGCCCCTCCACATTAAGGAACCCATGATTGTTTTAAGCCCTCGTGGGCAACGAAATGCCCCATCTTAAAAAGGGTACCTACTGCTATATCCTACACATCATGCTCTCATCCCTTGGATCCCCGAGCAGTTATGAAGAAAAAGCAATCAAAGGCAAAAGGCATATGAAGAAGGGTGGGAAAACAAAGCCCGGGGTAACTCATGTAAAGCGATTTTCTCCCTCCTACATTCATATACTCAAGTATGGGCTTCCCTCATCATAGCTACCTTTGTACCATGACACACCCCCTAAAGCATTCCCCTAATGCTCACTCTATTCCATGACTATATCACTCACCACTTGCTGTATGTACCATGGACATATCACCCCCTTTAAAGGTTGAAACCAACTAATAGGGTCCTAGATTAACCCCCTTATTAAGCTTGGAGACAATTTTACATGCCAAAACCCACTATGGAAGAGCATGGCACCTTGAGGTGACTCATTGATTTCATGATTTGTAAGTTCTTTTACTTGATTATTCTAATGATTTGTTCTATTGAAGGGAAAGGGGACACATTGGATCTTATGGAGGATTGCAGGTGGGTCTCCAAAGAGCCACATTGACACTTGTAGGGTGAGCGTTGAGAGCTATGGGCCTCCACCATAACATAGATCACTTCATATATCCCCAACACCATTCAGTGGTTGCTTGTGTTCCACCTTTTGGATGAGGATGCTGCACCTAGACTACCATGCCCAACCTGCTCCACACTTGTGCCTCATACTTGGCAGAGGTTCCAGGGTCCAGATGAGGATGTGTCTCACTGCAGGAGACAAAGAGAGGGCTTATGTCGTCATCCTATCCCTTATAGACAATTTATAGGCATTATCGACCGACTTGGAGATCCATGAGGAAATCCTAGTGCCCCCACACCCACTTGGGAGAACCACAGTGACTTGCTTCGAAACCAAGGGGTCAATCCCTGTCCACTATGTTTGGAGTTCATTCCCTCACCATGGCATGATTTGGACTTCATTAGGCCTTTTCAATGGCTCAACGACTCATCATGTTCATTATTTTTCCCTCTTGAGAGAGGCTATTCTTTGTGTTATTGAGCTATCTTGGTGGGCTTGTTGCCAAGTCATGTCATTTTTATGTATTGTTTTAATTATTTGGGGCTAAATTAGGCTAATTAGGAAAATTGAATCCCATTTTGAGTTGTATAAATAGATGAGAGATGATTCATTTCTCTCATCATCACTTGGATTGGATTGGTATCTCTTAAGATATTTTCACACTTTTTGCTGGGTAAACTTTTCTTAGCTTTCTTGATGCACTATGATGTTTGTATTTTTGATATTGTCTTTGGATCTTCTTTCTAATTCGAAATTGATGAATGGATATACTCTCTCTCTCATGTAAGTCGAATTTTAATGCTATTCTTGTTATTTTACTAGTTTACTGCATGTTATGGTTATCATTATTCTTGTATGGGTTAAAGTAAATGCGAAATTCTTTTGGGATCCTTGAATAAGTGATTTAATGCATGTGTTGTACTTGGAGATAGTGGGTGAATGTTCCTAGAGGCACCTAATATGTTTTAAGCCTCAAAACTTCATCTCTTTGGAAAATTTGAAGTATAAATCCATTAACCTAGTTGTTGCCCTTGGAGAGGCTAGCAAAGATCAATTAGGGCTCCTTAGCTCACAAAAACTCTTGATCCATGTGTGTCTTGACTCCATTAAGCCCAAGAAATAAGGCATTAATCCTCGTATCCCTTAGTGGTCAAATTTACCTCTCTTTTCTTCATTTTTCCAAATTCTAGGCCTAACTCTAGAGGGTCACCTAGGGTATCAAGAAAAATATTTTATAGCCATCCAAACACCTTGAAAATTGGTCCACAACCGCGGTGGGGTCTTCGCAAGGGGTCCTCCAAATTTGAGTACAATTCGATGGTGGAATCCCAAGATATTGCAAGCCCTAGCTCAAGGATCATTTTGTTAGTTTTTGTAGCATCAAATGTGTTCTAGCCATGAAATTTTGTGGAGAGACTAGAATACATAAGATCTCCAAGACCTTGAAATTTTTTTTTTTTTTTTTTTTTTTTATTATTTTATTTTATTTTTATTTTTATTTTTTTATTTTTATTTTTTATTTTTATTAATTTTTATTTTATTTTATTTTTTTTATTTTTTATTTTTTATTTTTTATTTTTACTTTTATTTTTTTTTTTTTATTTTTTATTTTTTATTTATTTTTATTTTTTTATTATATATATATATTTTTTGGAAATTCCATTTAGAGATGGCTTAATTAGATTATTAACCTATTTTTTAATGTTTCCTAAGTCTAAACTTAGTAAAGCTGGTTAATTAATCATAATTAATTAAGGCAAAGTAAGAATAGTTTAAAAACTCACACGGATTGACTTCAAGATGATCCTAGCCCTTGATTAAGATTGAGTCTTGTTCGTTGGAGTCCCAACAAAGGATTATAAGAATAATTCGATGGGCACTTGGAGAGGAGACACCAACAGTTTGGTTTCCTTGGCAGATTGATTTCTAGAGAGAGCGACAGTAATTTCAGGAAAGCCAAAGATTGAAGTAGATTCATTGAGGGGCGGAGACAATGACCTAGAGGAAGTTTTCCATATCCGAAGAGGCAACAACGATGAGGCTGAATTATTCCCAGTGTGGTAGCGCGGATGACTGTGCATTTTCTTCAGAAGAGAAACTCGATTTCGTTGGACGAGAAATCATTTTCAGTTCCCGAGGTCCGGCAAAGCTTCCAGAGTGTCAAAGAAGTGATTTCCTCAACATAGAGAGGCATAACAAATTCATTAGAGGCATTTCAGAGGCTAGACATCATAGGGCATGCGAAACCACTATGCATCGACTGGCATAGAGGGTCCAGGAGAACAATTTTCTGAAGGAAAGTTGTGTCAGGGTTGCTTGTGGAGGAAGGGAATTTCCCTTAGTTAATTTTGGCTAGATTTTCTTGATGTTTGGATTTCCAGTTTGACATCCATAGATTGTACTCATATTTCACTACTACTTAATAATTAAAACCTTAAGCTGCTGCACTGATTTTCCCAAGTTGGGTTTTCCTAGGGACATTTGTCCAAAAATAACAGTGTCATTTTTTATGTGTATATGCTAGTATTTTCTCAATTTCCAACGCTATTATTTTTTGTAGTTTTATTTGTGAACATTACAGTGTGATTTATTTGATATTTGTCATAGTAGATAAATTGTTAAACTAATTAACAATTAGAAAAATGAATTCCATTTGCTGCAATACAATTTCAGTTATGAAATTTTCACACATTTCTCTCCCTAGGTTGATTTGGGTTAGTGTCCTCATCTGGATCATTGCATTTCAATCCTCAAAGAAAAGTTGCCCTTTGATCCTCTTCTCTTCCATAATTAGGTCAAGCCCCTCATTGGTTGATCAACTCCATAGACTTGACCTAATTCTGGGTCCACTTGGTCCTTTGTGGTCACACAACTTTATAACTCTAATTTCACAAAGATCACATAAAGGTCAATTCTCCATGAGGATTCTCCAGTCTATAAATTATCTTGATGAAATTCATTCCCAAACCCTAGCCTTGAGAATCCACTTAGCACTTCTTAGAGAGCCCACAACCTTGCTTTTGAAGCAAGCAAACTATCTAACTGAGCCTCTCTTGTGAATAGGCCTTGGGAATCACTTCTTATCCTTTCATAGATTCATCCTTCCTTGTGATTCCTCTTATACCGAGTCTCCTTCTATCAGTGAAAGTCCGCAAAGTGCAGGGAGATTTAGCTGAGGTGATATGGGTTATCACTCCATTATTTCCCTTGACCTAGTAGTTTCTCTATATGATCCCCTCCTAGGATCCTTGCTAGTTTGAGTGGTAACATTTTTGGTGTTGTTTCCAAGGACATGAGACATGTGTCTTGTTTCCCATACGACATCATTGATATATTTTTCTTGGCAATTGCATTGGAAGAAAAAATCCCTGGTTCTTCATTGAATTTTAGAGTTATTGCATGTAGGGTGAAGCAAGAATTTCTCTAGGCATCTTTAAATTCACTATGGCGGCCCCTACGTAATTTACATATATATCTCAATAGGATGTCTTTCTTTGATGATTTCCCTGCTTTGGACATCACTAGCATCCTTGGGCACCCTAATCATGTCACAAGAAGGATGGTATGTGGGGTGCCTGTGTTTGATGGTGATCGACTCTCCACAATTGATCATGTAGAAATATTTATTTCACATACTTCAAAGGAGAATGTGGTACATCAAGATGTCCATATATTATTATTCATGAGCTCTCTCCATGGTCATAACGCATGGTTGCATAATCACGAACCTAGGATCATCTCGTTTATTGAAGAGTTATTTGAAGGATTTCTTAGACATTTTCAAGTGTTCCCCGCACTAAACACTCAAGAGGAAGCTTTCATTGAGCATCACCATCACCTTTGGAATGTAGACGATGAGAAAGAAAGAGGTTCCTCCCTGGGTCCACATGATGGAAATAGGCATGGTGATAATTTTTGAAAGAACATGTGATAGGGAGGGTGAGTTTGTAGAATTTAACCCTACATTTTTTAAGGATACTATCTTCGATGATCTACCCTTTGAAGACCTTGGAGGTGATCCCATAACCCCTTCAAACATTGATATCAATGATTACTTATTCGAAAAGGGAAGTGGGAAGTCCGTTTTGACAAGGACTGTATCTATGACGCCAATGACAAATATATCCATAGGACCTTTGTTTTTCCTCAAAATTCTAGGGTTGTACTAGGGTCCCACGTGGACCCCTTCTTCAACCTTTCTTACATTATCACTAATAATGGAGAATATTCCATATCTCCTAAGTGTGATCATCATAGGCCACTTTCTTGTTGTGTCTCTCTATCTCATTGGTCTCTCTTTCCTACTAATCATGACCCTATGATGGTCGTAAAGCATGACATAAATAACGAAGACCATGATGGGAGTGATATGCGTGAGCTTGCCATCGATAAAACGTTTATGAGCCTAATTGTTGATATCTCTATCTTTTGGTTAGAAGAGTGGATCTCGTGGAGTAGATTACATCCATTTGTTCCCTCTTCTCTCGTAGTCCTCCATGTATGGAGATTCTATTTTCCCAGGTGACCCTCCATATGATTGTTCCCATCCTTGTTCTTCGATTTCTTGCATAAGTAATCATTGGGAAAAATGTTTTTATATTGATCTAGTGATGTCTTGGTTGTATTGCTTCTATGATTACACTTAGTACTTGCATGATGTAATATGCATGTTAGGTAGGATGCATTTCATGCTTATTTTTCTCATTAGAACTAACATCATATGCTATTTTCATGTTAGATTAGCTGCATTTAGATTAAAATTGCATTCGAAATTTTATTTTATTTATTAGTTGATTTTTATGGCCTAATACTAAGCATGGGAGATCATAAGACACCACAAAAACAAGTTCCCCTGTGTGCTTGGTATTTGATATGTGCAGATAACAGGTCTGTGATACTAATAGATTGCTGGTGTTCTCATGACCTCTCGTTCGAGTAGCTTTGTGTACCTTTCTGAGAGCTCATGTCCTAGTTGGAGCCAGATGTTACCCACCACCCACTAGTAGTATGCATAAGAGAAAAGATTTCTCCTAGATTGTCGTCATCCGACAACCAACAAACCCTTGCAGCAACTAGATAACTCTATGTGTCATTATCTCCGCCACCTGAGTGAGACATGTGGTCCCTCACCCATCTGTTATGATCGTATGCTTGAAGTTGGGCCTTCCGACCTTGAAGGTATGTATTTTCATTGATATAATTGAGTAAGTTTCCTTATTTATCTTGGACACTTTTGGGCATGGATTGGTGGGGGGATTCGGCAGAAAGAGTGGGCTAGGTCTACACTCTTGTCTCCTCCGCTCTATTTGGTAGTTACCCTTGTATCCTAGTCCTGTGGGATCTGCTTTATTGGCGATTAGCTTTAGGGTTGGCACTACATGGGAAATCTTGATTTTGGTTGGGTGGCCCCACTTCCCGACACCATATACATCATTCCCTTCCACTTATTCTATCCCCATTCATATTTTTCCCCATCTCGGTCCACATGTGTCCATTGGGTCCACATAGGGTTGGTCTCCCCCTCTCCTTGTCCACACCTTGGGTCGGGCTTGGAACGATGCCCTAGAGGTTAATGCATCTTAAAAAAAAAGAAAAAATAATAATTTGGCCACTCTCAATAGGAAATGTACCACAAAATGCAAAAGATGGTCGGGGACATACAAATTTAGCACGTGGGCAAAAGCCAAACATGAGCTCTGCCCCTTATTTGTGGCTATCACCCTGGTTCCCATGGGCCGTAGATGGGCCCCCTCCACATTAAGTGATCCAAATTGGATCCTAAAACACTCTCTAAGTTTTCATGAACTCTGTAAAATTCATGCCAAAGTTTCAAAGTCTTATAAAGATCAAGCTTATCAGAGATAACCTCGTAACAGTTGCAATTTGTGATCAGCGCGGAGCAACGAGGACCCTCGGTCAAGCGCGCAGACCGTTGGCCCATGGTAACACGCGCTACCACAAATTAGCAAAACCAAGAGTCAATTCAAGAAACGG
Organism: Pinus tabuliformis; assembly: GCA_031772625.1. NCBI lineage: Eukaryota > Viridiplantae > Streptophyta > Pinopsida > Pinales > Pinaceae > Pinus > Pinus tabuliformis. Next base: position 1,902,371,947 of record CM062817.1, read on the forward strand.
GGGTAGTTTTTGATATGCGATTAGCGACAAGTCGCTAATCGCATATCGCAGGGAAAACCCCTCAAAGAAGGAAAAGCCCCGAGCGCCTGAACCCGAAATAATTGTAAATTGCGGAAAAGTACCGTTCCGATTCCGTCAGAAGCGGGGTCCCACAAAAACTGACAGAATATCGGAAGGGCTTCAAGCGGTAAGCGGTTTCAACCGAGTCCTGCCCGATGCCACACAATGGGTGCCACGTGTCCGGCGGAAGAGAGAGAAAACCGTTCACATCAGACGGGTAAACATCATGTTACTTACCCGCTCGATATGGACGATGACCGTAGGATTTGGGGCCCCCAGATCAACGACGAAGATGCGTTCTGATGGGTGACTAGACCTGACGAGGTAAATAGACAGAGTTGTATAAGATTTGAAGTCCGACGTGAACGATGCGTTGGCGATGGTCGTGTTCGCAGGCATTCTTGGAATTAACGGAATAAACGGTCGTTTTGAAAACGTCCAAGAGAACTGACACTCAGTTCGTTATGAAACAAGTGGCCACCTCCCTGTGATGCGTTATGTTAGTGTCGGTCTTGAAGCCCTCCATCAGCGATCAAAGCTCTTTGCATTTGCATAGGTAGGTGTCTCATCAATATCAAGTTTTGCATCTCGTTAGGCATGCCATAACCCTGATGGAGGAGCTGGTGTGTTGTACCCCTCTTGGCATTGCTGGTTCAGGTCATTTCAGTCATTAAGCTCTTTCAAGCTTGTCTTATCTTGTCTTGAGGTCAATTTCCTAGGTCTAGGGTTTTGGTCAAATATGTTTACAGGGTCATGTGTCTGAAAATTCAATGAGTATTCAACAAGCCAGAGGGATGATTGTAAAAGTGTTTCTTCAAGATTTCTTATCTGGTACAGTTAATCTTCACCTTGGATTTAAAAACTCTGTTTTTAAAGCCAAGGTCATTTTCCAAGTTTGTAAATAAGTGATGAAATTTCAAAAGTCTTCAGCGAACAAAATGCAACCCTGGTCCCCTTGCCAAGATCCCTCAGATGATCTACCTGCAAAAAGAATCAAGTCAAAGCACTCAATGAGTCAAATTCAGGACAAAAGAAACCAAAAAGTCAGTGTTATAAAGTGTCAAAGAGAAAACATTAGAAAGTGGGTTTGTGAATGAAATTTTTTCAAATGAAACTTATAAAACCCCAAATTCCCTCCTATCACTCTCATTGTGCATCCTAGACGCTTGCAAGAGAGGTTTGAGAGAGTGATTGAGAGAAAGGAGCGAATAGAGAGCGAGTTCGGGCATTGGACTGGTGCGCGACCCATCAGGCCAGGTGCGCGACCCGTCAGGTGCGCGCGACCCGTCAGAGGGTCTTCCACAGTGTGAAAATACAACGGGCGCGACCCGTCAGAGGTGCGCGACCCGTTGGGCGTGGTGCGCGACCCGTCGAGCTGTCTCCCTGCAAAACGATTTTAAATTTGCTCAAACGCTCTCCAAGCCACAAATTTGTTTGAGGTAGGTGTTCTAAACTTGAAATGGGTGTGGTTATGATTGGTGGATATCATAAAACATTTTTAATGATTGAAATTGTACAAGTGAAACCTCTTCATATGACTGCAATGTTAATGGGTAAAATGTGCTAGGGTTTGTGTTGTTTCAAGGTGTTTTCCCTTTGTAATTGTTTCCCTCCTTCCCCTTTCCACTCACACTTGTATGTATGCCTATTTTTCTCCCATGCTATTTATAAATTAAATGCAAACCCTCCCTTCTCCCTAATAACTAAAAGTGTAAACCCTACCCCTCTCCCAAAGCATTCAAAACCCTAATCTCCCTCTACCATATGCATGTGTAAACAATGGAAAATGTTGGTGAATATGTCAGCGATTTTGTGCATATGTTTCCCTATCTTCCCCTATTAATGCTGCATGTTTTCATATCCCCATATGTTCACTTTCATACATATTTTTCCCATATGCAGTGATTTTTGCAAATGATTTCCTAATATCCCTGATTTTAAATATGTACTCCTATATGCATAATGGTTTGCAACATTTTCCTTAAAAATTCCCGATCATATTTATATATTCCCAATTCCTTGTAAAAAGGTCCCTCCCCTAACATTTCCCTCATGTCTTTTTCCCCTTGAAACAGCATAGAATTCAACACTTTTTACAGGCAGAGACAGCAGTACAGTTTGTCCACTTTGCTCCTAAACTATGTCAGAAACCGAAACTTACGAGCAAAGTGATGACCATTCATCATCTGCAGAGGTTGAGGTACAGAGGAGGCCTCGTAAGGGTGGACATCATAAGCGAGAGGAGCCCACTTCTTTAGCAGAGTTACAGGCCTGTCCTATGGCAGTCACTTGTTTTCAGTACATGTCTTGTTATGAGTTCTGTGAGAGGATTTCTCGGATTCAGCACCACAGAGAGTTGGCCCGCCTTTTTGTTTTACACCTCCATGATGGACATGTCAATCTTGCAGGGGTGAACTTTACATTGACACCCGAGGTGATCTCACATGCTACAGGGATACCTAATGTTGGTGAGGTGTGGAATAAGCGCAAGATGCTAGATATTGTTCACTTTGAGCCTTATGTCCGGCCACCATTCATAAGACATTTGGCGGGTGTTTTTCCATTCAGGTTTCTCCGGAGCGAGTATGCTCCCATCATGAGGCTTATTATGCACTATTTTACCTGTGAGGGCAGATTTTCATAGGTGTACTCATATCACATTCGCCTTTTGATGCACTTCACCCGAGTGAGGATGATGAACATCCCTGTTTTCTTCTTTCAGAACATTCAGAGGATGGTGCCCATGTTGCAGAGGAAGACCCCGGCACAGCAGTACAGGAGCCTTCATCATTATGGTTTGATTCAGCTAGTAGTATTGCATCAGTTGACTCAGCAGGGCATCTCATGGGAGGAGTTCATCTCTCGTGAGTTTTTCACAGCGCCATCACAGCCACATCCTGAGGTTGTTCATGAGGAGGGAGGACCATCACACCGGCATCACATCCCTGTCACTAGACATGTTAGTTCCTCATCTCAGCTCACTTATCAGAGAGGCCAGAGGGCCTTGTTTGCAGCAGCTCGGCGAGTACTATCTCCACAGCAGGCGGAAGGGGTCTCGCCTTCATCTTCAGCTCAGCGAGTGTTCTCTCCACATCGGGTGGAAGGGGCCTCGCTTTCTTCACCAGCACAGGTACCAGAGAGGGGCAAAGGGCCCATGCTTGATGAGGGTCCATCAGGAGTTCCCGATGTTGAGTTTGTTGATCTTGAGACCAGTTCTCCTAGCCAGGAGGCAAAGGAGATCATTCAGCATCTGAGAGCTGAAAATTATGCTTTGCAGAGGAGATTTGAGGGTGCCCAATGGACCATCACTTACCTGGAGCAGCGCAACAAACAGTTGGAGGAGGAGAAAGCACTTGATGAGCTATGGAGGATTCGTAGTGACCGAACCTTAAACCGTAGAAGACCCGGTGACCCATTGCCTGCTGACCGAGAGTCTATGCTTATCCAGGAGAACGCACACTTGGAGAGGCTGTTGGCTAAGGCCAACCAAGATAAAAAGTTGCTGAGGAACATGAAAAACCATTACTGGGCAAGAATGCATGTGTGCAAGGCCAAAATGAAGATGTTTCAAAGGCGGTTGTCCGAGGCCCTAAAAGGGAAGAAGAAGACCAATCCACTCCGTATCTTGGCTGAGGCTTCACTCAAAGATCATGGCACTCAATAGCCTAGCCACAACTCAAATCCCAAATTTTTTTGAGAATTTTGGGTAATTTTGGCATTTTTTGGTAATTTACAGGTTTTGGCTCTTTAACGGGTCTCACCCCCCGTGAGACCCTTTGTCATGGCAACTCCTTTTCACAAAAACTCAGCATTTCTTGATTTTTTATGCAAATTTACATATGCCCATGGATGGACTTGAGTTTTTATGGAGTTTTGGGCCTCCAGAAGGTCAAAATACATGCAAAATTTGACTTTCTGCCACTTTTTTGAACTGCAGAAAGCTGTCTTGGGAGAATTGGTTTTTGACAGGGCAAATGAACTCCAAATTCAAAAATTCCAGTTGGGTTGGAAAGTAGACTCACAGAACTTTCCAACAAGCCCACTTTTGCTCAATTTGGCCACCTGAAAGTACCCCAAACAGAGCTCCAAATGGGCGCGACCCGTCAGGCAGGGGGGCGCGACCTGTCAGACAGTTTTTTGCCAGATTGCACTGTACAGCCCAGAAAACGCAGATTTGACTCAGTTTGAATTTTTGGGGTTGAAGATGATTACCTTTGATGTAATTTTTGTAACTCTAAGACACTTTTACTTTTGTTTAACACTTCTAGAAGATTCATTCATGTAATGTATGAATTGGTTTCCAAGTTTATAGAGGCAAGTTGTTTTGACTGCCTAGTTTGTAGTGCTTAGTTTAGAAGTGGTTGAAACAGCTCCTAGGATAGTGAGCTCGACCCATGGAGGCAGGGAAAGAGGTTAGATCATCTATATTATGTACTTTCTTGCTCATTTTCATGGTTGGACTCTTGAGGGAGAAGCTATCATTGTATTATTTCACTGTATCTCTGACATTTTTGGCTAAGGAAGACCAGGGTTTTGCAGTCCTCTTTGGGATTCTTGTGGACTCATGTGTTGATGGTGTGTTTCTTAATTTTCTTGTTGTTAAACACACATGGACAGCAAAGAATAGGAAAGATAAATCAGTGAGTACATTTTTTATTAACATCAAATATACATTTATAGTACAATATGTGACTCTTGGGTTTCAGATCCCAAGGTCACTTGGACTGCTTTTGTCCATTCGACTTCCACACTAACCCATTTAGGATTAGGTGTCCAACATTCCCCCCCTTAATCCGAAGGGTTATGTATGAGTCCAAGAAAATAGCTGTAATACAAAATGTGCAAAAATTGCATGGCAGCACTAGGCTGAATGTGCTCTATGAAATGTTGGTATAAAGGGCAGTGGTTTAAGGATGACCACCAACACTGGAACGCTTAGTGCAGTTCCCGGAACTCTTCCAAAACTGGCAAGAAACTGAAGTTTTCTGCTAGAGGAAGTGATCCTATTGTTTTAAAGAGAGAAACCTTCAACCATAAAAGGGAGGTCTCACCTGTGATGGTTTAAGGATGACCAACAACTCTGGAATGCTTAATGCAATTCCTAGAACTCTTCCAAAACTGGCAAGAAGCTGGAGTCTTCTGCTAGAGGAAGTGTTCTTAATCTGTGATGGTTTAAGGATGACCAACAACTCTGCGATTCCTGGAACTCTTCCAAAACTGGCAAGAAGCTGGAGTCTTCTGCTAGAGAAAGTGTCCCAGATTGCCAACTGAAGGCATGTTCAAGAATCTTTGTCTCTGGCTACAACTCTAAAACTGGTGTGGCAGGTTGTGGCTCAGGCTCGCTTGATGTGACTTCGAAGCTTGTAGATGACCATCATTTCCCCCCCTGTCAGATACAAGGTGAGAAGATGGAGAAAACTCAACTGCAAGACTGTTCAATATTCTGGAACAAGTTCTGACATGTGTTTGGAATATCTTCTTGGCTGTTGATGCCCATTGCCAAGAAGCGATCCATCCAAGATGAATCTTTGTTCTTGCAGGACGTTTTTTTTTGAAGCATCTGTGTGAAGAATGGCTAGTTTTATGACAGTGCTTACATGGATGAAGATCAAAACAATGATCTTTCAGATGGCCAACTCGGTCACAGTGTTGGCATTTTACGATCTATTGTTGTTGTTGTTGCGGTGGAAGAGGAGTAGAATCTGGAATAGCTGAAACTGAACTGTCATAAGGAGCAAGTGAACTGTCATGAATGAATCCAGCACTCTGAAACTGAATGGGCTTGGCATAGTCTGGAATATGAAAGGACAAGTCCTTGTCATATCCAAGACCAGTTCTGTGCTTATTGTGGACAAGCTGTTCCCAAGGTCTGATGATGGGCTTGGGAAGTGCAGACTGAGTTTCTGCATCTGCATGTACAGCTGCTACTTTATTGGGCACTAGATCTGAATGAACTGTAATATTATTGTCTTGCTGTTTATGGGAGTCTGTTTCAATCTTCTGAACAGAAACAAGTTCAGAATGATGACTCCACTGCTGTAATTCTTCCTGCTGTAGCTTTGTTTCAAGCTGCAAAAACTCAATATTCTCTTGTACATTATACAAACAGGTTCTAATATCAACCAGAGAAGCTTTGCTTATTCTCACTGTATCATGATCTGAGGAATGTATGAGAGTTTTTAAGAACTCTAATATTTCAGTAATTCGAGGCATATTCTCCATTGTCAAAATTACACCCCTTTAAAAAACTGATTACAACTATGACCCAATGAGTAAAAATAACACCCACTCACAGTACAAAGACACAGAAAAATCCTTTGTAAATGTGCAGCAAATGAATCAAGGAACAGAAACTATAATGAGTTTTAAATACAGTTTCACAACTGGGGCAGCAGCAACTGCAACATTGGTAACTGAGAAGAGAAACCAGCTGCCTCAAGCTGGATCTTCAAAGAGTCTTTTTGCCCAATTAAGAGATATACAAAAGAGGCTCCTTGAGTTTATTAGAAAGAGGGTATCACTTCTAGAAAAAGCACTGAATGCTGAATACCATAAGGAGTCAATAATTGCAGAGCAGAAGGAATTTGAGTCTATCAATGAAGAACCTGAGCAAGAGGCTAGAGATGCACATCAACCACTGGCAGAAATTGGTAGCACTGCTTTTTCTGCTCTATCAGCTCTAGGTTGATATTTATGCGTTTCTGCTGAAAGTTGACCCAAAGTTTTGATTCCAGATCCAGAAGAGGTGTCAACACATGTTTTTGATAATGATTTATTTGAATGCCCAGTGTATATTCGTCTGTCGCCAATATTGATGAATGGAGATGGAGGCTTAGCTGTCTAACACGACTAGACAAATCCCAGCGTGTTGAATATTCCAAATATAAAAAAACATCACTTGTAATGTAGAAACCAAACCGATATAGGGCACATATAATTCTCTGCTGGAATAATCTATGCTGTTTTACAAGTCCAGCATTCAAATACAGCGCACAATACACCACATGAATTCTTAAATAATGCCAAATTGCTGCAACTTTAAAGAATATAAACAGTCCCCATGACTGATCAAATAAAGATACAAGCAATGTTTTCTAAATGGCCAACAATGAATATTTACTGCATCAAAATTAGCTTAAGTAGGTTTGTATCAAACCTTGTCTCTGCCCATCAACCAACGCACCTTTGAGTGCTTTCGACCCTCTAAATTCTCAATGTACCAAGGGATGCACAACAATCGGTTTTTACTTCTCGCCTATTTGTGTTTTCACCTTGTGTTTGTAACAAGCTATCGAGGTTACTGTGGTTTGTTCCTCTGAATCAAAGGGAGCTCGCGTCTTTTTGCTGTGTGATAGATAGAGAGCGTTAAAATGGCTTGTTCTTTTTCTTGGCTTCGACTGTCTGCCTTGCTACATATAGCAGTGTGTATAGTGATATTATCTGCAGTCCCTGCTTCTGGACAGTCGAGAAAACTTGCGGCTTTGGTGGAAGGGCCAGAACAATGTAGCTATCAATGAGACTCCTGCCTTCACCGTTGTTGCAGCAGAAACAGTGAAACATCGGCAAGGGAATAAAGTGAAAAAGAAAAGAGAATGCGATTCAGCAGGTGCCACTGCGTATGGAAACCGAAATTTATCCACGCAAAGCAATACATTTCAGAGTTCACACAACGGTGGATGTCCAATGCATTATCACTGTAATACAATATACTTCATCGCAGAGAATAGAAAGGCATTCCAAGGCTGCTTGAACAGAGAGAATATGAAGAGATTACACTTCATTCAACACAGAGATCCTAAAATACAGTTTCGACATTCAATACAACGTTCAACCATCAAATGCCAGCGCACATAAATCCAGATTTTAATCAACGCAAGCTTCAATGCACTCACAAGACTCAACGCACAAAGAATTCAACCAAGGGATAAACCATCGCACGAATTCGATTGTCCCAAGTCGGCTTCACCAGTGTACATTCAACGTTCAAATATATTTGCGTCCAGGTGAAAAGAAAGCAGTCCTTCAACAGCACAACGACAATGACTTAGATCCTAAAATTTCTCTGGAGCTCGAAGGTGAATCCACAGGGCGCTTCTCGATTCCGCATCCCACAAATACTCTTCAATGTACAATGTACCTATATATCCCAGGTACTCATTTTATCTCTCAGAAGATGAACTGTATGGGATAATTCACTCACTACATTACTCACAGATTCAGGACGCTTACACAAAACTGCTTTGTTTAGAGTTGGACAAACACTACTGCTAAAGGAGCCTCTGAGATATATATTACATTTTCCGGAAAAACATTAAGTACTAACACTTAGTTACAGAAGGCTTGTCCATTCATCGAATATTGCACCCACGGGCTTCCAACATCTCAATCAGAACTCGTGGTAAATTAAACTTTAAGGATTGAAGAAGCTTAAGTTTCTTCAAACTTTTGCAAGCCAGCAGAAAATACATGAAACCATTGGCCGTTACACTCCTCAAATAAACTAGCTTTACGTTTTGTAAGCATCAAAGACTTGCCTGTGTATGAGACATTCATCTGTCGCAAATTTTGACAGGACTTGGCTACAGCCAATATTCCAACATCATCCACACCGTAGCACCTTTTGATATCTAACTCAACAATGCGTTTACATCCTGAAGCAATTGCAGAAAGACCAGCTGAGGAAATCCCGAAAAATCCTCGAATTTCAGAGAATAAAAGTACATTGCAGGTGGTGCAGTGCTTTTAAATGGAGCGAGAGCGTTATGTAGATGCATTATGGACAGAGGGGTTGAGCGTTATGCAGATGCGATTGGAAATGATGCGTTATTCAACGTAGCATATGCGTTATGACAGAATTGTAACATATGCGTTATGACAGAATCGTAATATATGCGTTATGACAGATGCGTTATTCAACGTAACATACGATACCTGGTATCATTTAACGCAACATAGTGGACTAACAGAGTGGTAGGTCAAGAATTGCAGGGAAGGCACCTCCTAATATAGCAGTACTGACAATTATATGAATGTACAGGACTGTCATGTAAGAAAGGCCACGGAAAACAAGTGGCTCATATTTGAGCAGGGCAGGAGATCGCCCGCTCTGATACCATGTTAAACACACATGGACAACAAAGAATAGGAAAGATAAATCAGTGAGTACATTTTTTATTAACATCAAATATACATTTATAGTACAATATGTGACTCTTGGGTTTCAGATCCCAAGGTCTCTTGGACTGCTTTTGTCCATTCGACTTCCACACTAACCCATTTAGGATTAGGTGTCCAACACTTGTAAGTGTGTTTATGTGATTCATCTCCTTTCTTTCCTTCTGCATATTAAACAAATGAAGTGTTAAAGTAAGAATTCATGCTTGCCATGCTCTGCTTTTAAATTTGTTTAATTTCAATGTTTTCTACTGTCTAAAGGGAATTCAAAGTCATTGTTTGCTCTCTTTAGCTCTTCATCTTTCTTTCTTGACCATCCACTTCAGTTAAAGGCATCAACACTGTCTCCTACCTCGCCCCAAGGAACCCCCTGCAGAAACTGTGTCCAATCTCCACACCCAAAATTGCCATCCCCTCAGTTTGCCACCAAAAACCCAAAAAACCCCAAATCAAACTCTTTGATCAGTTTACTAGCCTAATATCAGTGTTACCTTATTGGTCATCTCCATCTATTGAAGATTTTATGAGACAGACCGGAGAGAGCCTTCTCCTGCCCCGTAGGGCTAGCTACGAGGCTAAATGGTTTGATGTTGCCTTGAGGTTTACCTTTCTCAGCCTGAGGTGGAACTTCAAGCGCTAACACGTTATATAGTGATGATTACGCAGAACAGAGGGATTCAAATGGACAGAGGCAGGGGAACCAGAAAGCTGGGAAGCGGAAACGAATAGTTAGAAAGTAGATTGGCTTTAAAGCCACAAACTGACAGAGAAAGCGACTTAAGAAAGCTAAGAGCAGAGCATAGAGAGAAGAAGTTGAGCTGACCTGCAAAAGCAAAGGCAGCAACGAGTCAGAGAGTCTATGTACTCCAGAAAGGGCTTGAGAGGTTCAAGCGAACTCCTCTGTATATGCCTGTCATGTATTGAGTCTCAGATTGGACTCATACTATTGTGACCAATAGAGGTCGAGATTCAGTAAGGAGAGTCTGTGTACTCCAGAGACTTGGGGAATCCAAGTACAGTCTTGCTGATTTATATTTGTTGAGTGAGACTCAAATTGAGCTCACTGTTGTAAAAAACTTTGCTTTGAAAACATAATAGAGAGACCACCATTGAAGGCTGGACCAGGAGACGTAGCCCAGGAGTATTGGGTGAACTCCTTATTAAACTTGTGTTTATATGTTTGCCTGTTGTGTTTTCTTTAACTGCTTCAGTGTCTGTGTATTTCGCAATCTTATCGATCCGTTGCATAAAATAACATAGACACATCCATGCACATGAGTCTGTAATACCTTATTAATTGTCTTAGATCAATTATGGATCAAGTGGTATCAGAGCTCTAGGTTGCTAAGGTTAGACAAGTTTGTGCTGGATTTTGTTGTTGAATGCTAACTAGGACAAAGCTCAAATTAGGAGAAGGAGAATTGGTTGAAGCTAACCCAGAAATTGGAAGAGTCTATCCTAAGAGGAAAATGGCAGAAGAAAGTCCCTTGGAATCAGACTCCCAGTTCATGGATAGTTTCATGACCATGAGAGCCATGGTAGAGGAAATGTATAGAGAATTTAAGAAAGGTAGAGATGAAGATTCATCAAACTCCAAACAAGATAAAGGAGCAGAAGAATCTCTCCTCCATGACCATTCTAAAGGCAAAGGGAAAGAAGAAAAGCTTCCCACACCTCCTAATAGCCCTGAAAATAAAAAGAAAACATCTTTGATTAAATTAGATGTTAAATTTGATTTGTCGATATATGATGGAGAGTTGAATGCAGAGAAGTTGGATAATTGGATTAGACAGATTGATGTGTATTGCAGGGTGCAGACCATTGATTTAGACAAAAGTAGGATTCAGCTGGCCAGCCTACGCCTTGGAGGCATTGCCTTGGTATGGTGGGAAGGCAAGACACAAGCTGACCTGAAGAAGCATAGTAAAATTCTTTCTGTTTGGAGTGAATTTGTTTATGCAATTAAAAAGCAATTCTATCCACTAGCTTATATACAACGAGCCATGATGAGCTGGCAAACTCTTCGCCAATTAAAAGGGCAAAGTGTACAAGGCTACACTTAAGAATTTAGAAAAAGAGCTTTGATTCTAGGAATTTCTTTAGGCTCACCTGAAACTCTGCTGAAGTATATAGGTGGTCTACATAGCTATTTAAAGCACACCATTCTCATGTTTAATCCCACTAGCATAGATGAGGTATTTGTTCAGGCTGCACGTCTAGAGGCTAGAGGCAAGAATGCGAACCCAGAAGTTGGGGGATTATCAAAACCCACTGCAAGCAAAAACAAGGAAAAGAAAAAGCAGAAATGGAAAGAGAGGAAGACAAACACTGTACAAAAGACCAAGCCTTCATGCACTCACTACAAGAAGGATGGGCATGATGATGAACACTGCTAGATTCTGCATTCAGAGTTGAGACCCAAGAAGTTCGATGGCAAAAAGAAGAAGACTGCTGCAGCTATTCAAAAAGATTTGGGGAACCACAATCGCAGCCACAGGTATAAAAGGTAAAAATTCTGAAGCATCTAGTAGTAATTCTGCGCAATCTACTGATAATGAAGAAAATGAGAGGAAAAGACATGAGCTTTTTCATATTCGAGTTATTTCCAAGCATCAAAAGATTGATACTTTGTTTGATAGTGGCTCACAAGTAAATTTAATTTCTGAAGCAATTGTAAAGAAGCTGGGATTACTAACCACACCTCACAAGAAGCCATATCTATTTGGTTGGTTATGTGATAAAGCAAAGCTACAAGTGACTAGACAATGTAAACTTAGGTTTTCTTTTGGGTCAGCATTTGTAGATGAGGTTGAGTTAGATATAGTTCCTTTGGATATATGTGGAATTGTTTTTGGAAGTCCTTACTTGTATGATAGGAAAGCCATTTTCTATAGAGCTGAAAACAAGTATCACTCATTAAAGATGGAATCGAAAATATTGTAAGAGCTCATAAACTCAAGAATAATTATACTCTCATAAACTCAGGGCAGATGAAAAGAATTGTAAATTCATGCAAACAATTTTTACTGATGGTTGTAAAGGAAAAGAAACTTGATAAAACCAATATACTTGAGGGCTATAATGCTAAACAACAAGCTGATTTAGAAAAAGTTGTTTCAGAATATGATATACTATTTCAAGAACCTAAAAGTTTGCCACCCCAAAAAGAAATAGTACATGATATTAATTTGCAGCAAGATGCTCTATTGCCTAACATCGGAATGTACAGGTTGTTTGCCTTAGAGAATGCAGAAATCAAGAAGCAAGTACAAGAGCTGCTCGAGAAAGGGTTCATAAGACCTAGCACATCACCATGTGGGTCTCCAATTGTCTTGGTGAGAAAGAAAGATGGCTCATGGAGAATGTGCATTGATTACCGAGCAATGAATAAGATAACGATAAAAAATTGTTATCCCCTTCCTCGCATAGATGATCTATTAGATAAGTTGAAAGAAGCTGTTTACTTTTCCAAGTTGGACTTGCATAGTGGCTACCATCAGGTTAGAGTTGCAGAGCAAGATGCATGGAAGACTGCTTTCAAAACAAGGCAGGGATTGTATGAGTGGTTAGTTATGCCTTTTGGCTTAACTAATGCTCCTGCTACTTTCATGAGAGTAATGAATGATGTACTTAGGCCATTTATTGATGATTTTGTCATTGTATATTTAGATGACATTCTTATTTTTAGTAAAACATGGGAAGAACATTTGAAGCATGTCAAGCAGACTCTAGATGTTTTGAAAAGAGAAAATCTCTATGTTAAGCTATCAAAATGTGAATTTGGAAAAATGTCACGCTCTAAAACATAGGTAAATTTTTTTTATTATATATAAGTAAATCTACATTCACCAGACCATAATATATCAAACGTATAATCCACATGTACCGTGATTCTCCGAGAATTTGACTTATCTGTTTATGTAATAATGTTACGGCATGCACCTAAGACCTTTCGGGCTTTGAGACATTCATATTTTATTGCATGACACGCACTTTATAATCATCACAGTCAACATTCATTTGATTACAGTATTAGTCGTAACATTCGATTCCCTATCTAATTATAAGAAGGGTTTTCTTATATATATATGGGTTTATGTTGTGGCGGTCATGGGACTTGCTGCCACGGCAGATTCCGGGTACCATGGGCTGGCACCAACCTTAATTGCGACCTGTATGGCGTTCAACCCGAGATCGGACTAACTTGCTCTTTGGAGACATGGGTACAGTAATGCACTGTCGTTTGCAGTACTGGCCTGCTGTGGTTCATCCATCTGGCCCGATCAACGGCTCACCTTCGTTCTGCCATGTGCGGTGGCGTGATCGAGGGCTACGAGGCTGGCTCCTCGGTCTTACCATTTCGCGCTCAAACCCTTCCGGATCCTTCTCGCTGATCGGACGGTGGTGGCAGACTTCCTCAGATCAAAGGCGGAGGCTGTGCCACGAGGCAGGGTCATGCGTTGAATATTTAAGGTTCATTTTGTATTGGCTTGGTTATTGTTTTCATTCTGGGTCGAGAGTTTGGCTGCCGAAGTCCTCGGCTCGACTGTGTTCGGCCGAAGACCTTATGGTTCTCCACCGCACCAGGGTTCCACGCTCTACCAAGGCACAAAGAAACTCTCCAACTCACTGCTCAGGTTAAGTCGAGTTCTTGAAAGATATTTCCGATATTGTTTACATTTAAATGATTTCGTTCCTCAGTCATTTCACATGTTACTCAGTCATCTGTCTCCATGGTTTTACAGGGAAGGCTTTCGGCGCCCAGACATCGTTGGGGAAAAGACCCGACTTTCCAGCCCCGACCATCCTGCCACAGGTATGAGGAAATCCTCTTTCTTAGAATCTGATTTCGATTTTCTTCCTCGGAACAGTGGCTAATCCTCTGTTCTGCTGAACAGGGATGCCGAGTTCCTTGCTACCAAACTTTCCTCCGCTATACGACCAGGTTCTACTTGTTACGAACCTATATGGTTCATTTCCCTCGTCTGTTAGATTATTGTATTTAGTCTTTGTTTAAGGGCTCATGTTATGACGGCCTCTGTCTAAGCTTGGTTCACCGAGTAATGTATCTATGCACAGTTTATCATCTATTTAAATGCCCGACTCACGGCATAACTGTTATTCAAATACGGTTCTGACTTTATCATGCTATCCATTGGGTTATGCTCGTCTCAAGCTCGTCTATATATTACAAGTATTAAGTTTTGGCATTACCTGTTCTCGGTATAATAGCATTGTTTCTTTTTTTATCAGCGTTAAGCCTGTTTATGAGTTGCATGCCTTAAATATGTTTTAAGTTCTGCATTAACCTTGTTTTCTTGGTATACAATCCTATACCCAAGTTTATTTATTATTTTTCGACTATGGCGCTCCGGCCGTCCTGAATAAGCTTCAGCCCAGCTCGTTTAACTTATTCTGAGTGAGGGTTTTTACTAGAAAGCTTTGGCTGAGACTGCTTGTAACCACAGTTATCATGCAGTCCTCGGCATACATATTTCTTTTAAATGTTATGAATCTTGAATGCGTAAACCCTGTGCTGTTTAATCCGTGCATATGAATATTATTAATACAGTGTCTGGTTCTTCGACTCTAAGGTACTTGCGGTCCTCCTGGCCGGGGTCAATGTATATATATATATTCTTTTATTTCGTTTGAATAAGGCAATATCTACTACGGTGTATATATTGGGTTTGCGAGACTTGCCAGTCCCGTCTTATAAAATAATTGTCATATTGTTATGAGCATAATACATTCCTTTGCAAAGAGTGTCTGTACTTTTCTTTTCGATTCTGTCTGTAAATAAAGAATTCTGATTCTTTCCTTCGACATGTAAATATAAGTAGGAGTTTTTTTTACAGTATTACTTCTGTTCATATTTCTTGCCGTCCCTGTAGTAGCAAAGACTTATTTATTCAACTTTTATACTGTTATTTCCGAATGAGATATGCAAGGGTTTAATATTCGTTTCTTCAGAATGCAAGTGTCTCGGTCTTTGTCTAAAATACAACAACTAGTGTTCTTTTCTTATTTTCGGTTATGAATGATAGTCAAAGGGTTTCCACTGAATCAATCTTCTTAGCGCAGAACAGTGTATCTTTTAACACAGAACCATACAAGAGACATCTCAATAAGTAAATATACACATAGTATGCCGTACCTGTTTCTTTACAAACCTACTTGTAATGCTTGTCAATCCACCCGTCCGTAGGAAGAGTTCCTCTTTAATCTTCCACCCCCAAGCACTTGCAGGTCCTCTCGACTGCAATTACACTGGTCTCGCCAGTAAACGCTATCTGATCCTAACCAGACATAGCGTACACAGGAAAATTCCTTTCCTTAATGCCATCTGATCCTAACCAGACATAGCATGAACATTTTCTTTCTTCTCTGCCATCTGATCCTAACCAGACTTGGCATTCCCCCTTTTCCTCTGGGGTCTCAACTACCCCTGAAGGTAGTTAGGGTTCCATTGTAACTGATTCCACAGTTACTAACCATGATTTAATCATAAGCTCAGTTCAAATAGCACTAACACAATTGTTTTTAATTAACATAAAATTAATAACAGAGTTATATATATTTTTCAAATAAAGTCTTTGTTCATAATTACTTTTATTATTTACTAACATTAACTTTTCACGAGGGATGTTACACAAAACATATTTGAATTATTTGGGTTATATTGTAGGGGGGTGGTGAAATGAAAATAGATCCCTCTAAGGTTGCAGTCATTGTAAACTGGCCTTAACCCAAATCTGCTACAGAAGTTAGAAGCTTCCTAGGAGTAGCACAGTATTGGAGAAAGTTTATTGCTAACTTTTCCTTGATTGCAGCTCCCTTACATGCTTTAACAGGATTGAATAAGGTATTTCAGTGGGGAGGCAAACAACAGAAAGCCTTCGACACCTTAAAAGAAAATATTAGTACAACACCAGTACTAGCACTGCACGATCTTCAAAGACCATTTGAGATTGAAATAGATGCCAGTGACTATGCCATGGGAGCAGTGTTGATGCAGCACGGTAAATCCATATGTTATCATTCTGAGACATTTAATTCTGCAGTAGTTAATTATCCCACATATGATAAGGAATTGTATGCATTAGTACAAAGTGTGAAAAAGTGGAAACATTATCTAATGGGCAAAGAGACAGTTATACATACTGATCATCAACCACTTCAATATTTACACTCACAAACTAAGTTGCAACAATCAAGACACTATAGGTGGATGGGTTTTCTACAACAATTTCATCTTGTCATCAGATATAAAAAGGGCATACACAATAAAGTTGCAGATATGTTGTCCAGACCAATCATAAACGCATCTACTATACTTAAGCATAATTCAGTATTGCATGAAAGCTACATTGAACAGTATGCTCAAGATATATATTTTAAAGATGTATATGCAACTTTAAGTCGTGGCAAACAAGTAGAAGAATTGGATTATCATGTTAAGGACCAACTCTTGTATCATTTTGGAAAGTTATGCATTCCACAAACTGAAAGAGTAAAGATAATTCGAGAAGCACACACTTCTCTAATATCAGGTCACTTTGGTATAAGTAAAATAGTTGCACAGCTGCAAAGATTTTGTTATTGGCCAAAAAAATGAATGAGACAATTTCTAGATATGTAAGAGGGTGTACTGTGTGTGCTAAAAGCAAGCCCAACAATAGAAAACTAGGCTTGTACACTCCACTACCAGTTCCTTCTCATCCTTGGGAAAGTGTTTCCTTGGACTTTGTTGGGGGGCTACCTAAATCTAGAAAAGTTCATGACTATTTATATGTTATTGTGGATAAGTTCAGCAAAATGTGTATTTTAATGACTTATAACAAGCAAATTACAGCTGAACAAACAACAAAGTTGTTCTTTCAACATGTATGGGTTCATTTTGGATTATCCACTTCCATTGTATCTGATCGAGATTCCCGATTTGTTGGGAAGTTTTGGTCGAGTCTGTGGGAATTGATGGACACCACACTGAAAAAGAGTACAACCTTTCATCCACAAACAGATGGCCAAACAGAAGTGGTCAACATGACAGTGATCCAGTTGCTCAGAGGCTATTGCAGCAAGCATCCAAAGCTTTGGGATGAACATTTATGTTATGTGCAGCATGCTTACAACTGTGCTACACATTCTTCTACACAGAGATCTCCTTTTGAGACCTGTTTTGGTTTCACACCAAGGTCTCCCTTGGATTCTGTCTTTGGTAAAGACATAGCGAGTGATGGACACAGTGATGTGGACAAGGCAACCAAGTTCATTGAACAAATCCAAGATATTCACCAGGTAGTACAGGAACAGCTGGGAAAAAGCCAAGCCAAGTACAAGTCAAGACATGATAAGCATTGGATTGAGCATAGTTTCTAAGTTGGCGATCAAGCTGGCTGTATATCAACAAAGACAGAATGCAAGGTGAAGGTAAGAAGCTGAAGCCAATAAGGTATGGACCTTTCAAGATACTTGCGAAAATTGGTGAGAATGCTTTTTGCCTTTATTTTCCAGCTTACATGCACATCTATTTGGTAGTTAATGCAGAAAGCTTGAGACTATTTGAACCTTCATTGATTGAAGATCCCGAAGAGCAGAGTCAATTACCTTCCATTGATGATCTGTTACCTGAATATCTCAATGAATTGCAGAAAGATACAATTCTGGACAAGAAGGTGAGAACTACGTGCAGAGGTGATGTTGAGTACCTCAGGATTGGACACAAAGGTTCAAAACCAAGCAGTGCAAAATGGATAGAAATTGGGAAAGCGAGGAATCTATACCCTCACTTGATTGATGCTTAAAAACCAACTTTTGGTGGTTCAAAAGATTTTTCAGTGGGAAGGCCGTGATCCGAATTGGATCCTAAAACACTCTCTAAGTTTTCATGAAGTCTGTAAAATTCATGCCAAAGTTTCAAAGTCTTATAAAGACCAAGCTTATCAGAGATACCTCGTAACAGTTGCAATTTGTGATTAGCACGGAGCAACGAGGACCCTCGGTCAAACACGCAAATCGTTGGCCCATGGTAACGCGCGTTGCCACAAATTAGCAAAACCAGGAGTCAATTCAAGAAACGGGGGTAGTTTTTGATATGCGATTAGTCGCTAATCGCATATCGCAGGGCAAACCCCTCAAAGAAGGAAAAGCCCCGAGCGCTCGGACCCGAAATAATTGTAAATTGTGGAAAATTACCATTCCGATTCCGTTAGAAGCGGGGTCCCACAAAAATCGGTAGAATATCGGAAGGGCTTCGAGCGGTAAGTGGTTTCAACCGAGTCCTGCCTGATGCCACACAATGGGTGCCACGCGTCCGACGGAAGAGAGAGAAAACCGTTCACATCGGACGGGTAAACATCATGTTACTTACCCGCCCGATATGGATGATGACCGTAGGATCTGGGGCCCCCAGATCAACGATGGAGATGCGTTCTGATGGGTGACCGGACTTGACGAGGTAAATAGACAGAGTTGTATAAGATTTGAAGTCCGACGTGGATGATGCGTTGGCAGAAGGTCGTGTTTGCAGGAATTCTTGGAGTTAACGGAATAAACGGTCGTTTTGAAAACGTCCAAGAGAACTGACACTCAGTTTGTTATGAAACAGGTGGCCACCTCCCTGTGAGGTGTTATACAATGATGATTACGCAAAACAGAGGGATTCAAACGAACAGAGGCAGGGGAACCAGAAAGCCAGGAAGCAGAAATGAACAGTCAGAAAGCAGATTGGCTTTAAAGCCATGAACTGACAGAGAAAGCAGGAAGCAGAAAAAACAGTAAGCGAGTTAAGAAAGCTAAGAGCAGAGAACAGAGAGAAGAAGTCGAGCTGACCTGCAGAAGCAAAGGCAACATCGAGACAGAGACAAAGAGAGTTAGAGAGTCTGTGTACTCCAGAAAGGGCTTGAGAGGTTCAAGCGAACTCCTCTGTATATGCTTGTCATGTATTGAGTCTCAGATTGGACTCATACTATTATGACCAATAGAGGTCGAGATTCAGTAAGGAGAGTCTGTGTACTCCAGAGACTTGGGGAATCCAAGTACAGTCTTGCTGATTTATATCTGTTGAGTGAGACTCAAATTGAGCTCACTGTTGTAAAAAATTTTCTTTGAAAACATAATAGAGAGGCCACCACTGAAGGCTGGACCAGGAGACGTAGCCCAGGAGTATTGGGTGAACTCCTTATTAAACTTGTTGTGTTTATATGTTTGCCTGTTGTGTTTTCTTTAACTGCTTCAGTGTCTGTGTATTTCACAATCTTATTGATCTGTTGCATAAAATAACATAGACACATCCATGCACATGAGTCTGTAATACCTTATTAATTCTCTTAGATCAATTACAGATCATTAAGGAACCCATGACTGTCCCAAACCCTGGTGGGAAATGTAATACCCCACATTAAAAGGGGTTACCTACTACTACATCCTACATCATGCCCTCATCCCTTGGAGCCCCGAGTAGTTATGAAGAAAAATCAATCAAAGACAAAAGGCATATGAATAAGGTGGGAAAGCAAAGGTCGGGGTAATGCATTTACCACAATGTTCTCCCTCCTACATTCATATGCCCAGGTATGGGCTTCCCTCATCATAGCTACCCTTGCACCATGACATGTTCCCTAAAGCATTCCCCTGATCCCCACTCTATTCCAGGACTATATCACTTACCACATGATGGATGTATCATGGACATGTCACCCCCTTTAAAGGTTGAAACCACCTAATAGGGTCCTAGATTAACCCCCTTATTAAGCTTGAAGACACTTGTACATGTCAAAGCCCACTATGGAAGTGTAGAATTTCTCACTGTAGATCAATAGATTATGCAATATACTAAAGCAAAATACAAGATCTACTTCTATAACAAACTTGTGGAAGCTTAATCGATTATGAGCAAGATCAAATAGAACACATATAACTGAGATTGAGAAAGAAATCACACATGAACACAAAAGACTTCTTTGGGGAAAGCCTCAGCTAAAAACCCCGATCTCTGTAATATCATACAAGTGGAAATATGTCCAGATTAGACAAAGCTTTAGCTCACAAGCTATCCAGCTCTCAGTACAATCCTACAATGCTGCTCATAGACTGAATAAACACAACATATGCCTTCCCTCAGCCCTCCAAGCCTCCTATTTCCTTGCGCAGTTTCTCCTGGGGTCCAATGCTGCCACCTGT
Source organism: Pinus tabuliformis (assembly GCA_031772625.1). Classification (NCBI taxonomy): domain Eukaryota; kingdom Viridiplantae; phylum Streptophyta; class Pinopsida; order Pinales; family Pinaceae; genus Pinus; species Pinus tabuliformis. The sequence goes on from CM062817.1 coordinate 1,902,392,365, forward strand.
GTGAATTCACCTCTCACACAACTCACCAAACTCAGAAATAACTGTGCAGTCCTGAAGGAGGTGATTCCTTTTGCATGGATGAGTTTCCTGTATAGGAGAAATCCTCCAATTGATAGTACACTGTCCCTTTATTTGATCTCAATTGGGTCTCTGACTGAACTGACATGCATGAGTTATTTATGAGAGAATATTCAGTGATCTGAAGTGCAGCAGTCACATGCATGCATGCATTAACTAACTAAACTCACAATTAGTTCCACAAACTGTTGGAATTAATCTAACTGGACTTAATTAAGATAACTGAGCTAACTAATTACATCTCAAAGTACAACAAATCCTGATCTCCTTAATCAAGGGATAACTTCCTCAATCAATGGAGAAACTGTTGCATGTCTTCACATAGACTTCATGTTTGATTTCCTACAACTAATTAACTCAAGATGAATTAATTAATTATTTTACAAAGAGCTGCTAAGATCAAATTCGAATTTTAATTCTCAATTTTAGTTCAGGGACTAACTAAAATTGGAATGTATCCCAAAATGCTATTTTTATCATTTCTATTTTATCATTCCTTTTTGCTATTTCCAACACTGGTACCTGAGATGCTATTTATAGCATTTCTTGTTGCCATTTTCAACACTCTCTCTCAACAAGAAAGGCATTCAACTTGAACCCGATCCTGAAACTTTGGAATGTTTTGCATGCAACACTTTTCCCTAGTGTTGTTGCTCCAACAACTCAAGAAACAAAAAAATATCCAACTTGAATCAGAATGATGCCTCTGTCATCAAAGTCTCTGACTGCTATTGCCTCTGTCGACTGAAAACTCTACACCTCTATGCCCTGCAGTATCTGACTGCTCTAGCCTTTGTCACTTTGATCTATGACTGCATCAATCACACTGATTCTTGCTGCAACTGGTCCAATCTCCTAGCACTACATCCGCACTGCACCTCCTCTCATCATGTTGCATCGTGCTGCCCACTGCTATATTGCAACTCAGTTACTGAGAAACAAGTAACTGATCTCCCAACTGACTTCCCTATTGGGCTAGAAACATCCTCTGATGCTGAAGCTTCCTCTGTCGCTCCATCCGCATCTGTCTCTACCCACTCATCTAGTCCTGCTACTCATCGTTAGGGCTCCCGTAGCAAGGTTTAATCAAAGAGGTTGGGTACCTCAATGATCCTGCCCCTATTCCAGCCTTCTTGGGACTGTCACTCCACATCGCCCCACCTCCGACCTGGAGATATGGATGCATGTGATCCCTCTGCCCACTTGGCTTGAAATTTCCCCCTACTGGAGGTCTCTGCATGAGTGGATGCCTCCAATAAGTCTCCTCTCGACTTCTCTAATTGTGGCTGCTCCACAACCCCCTGAAGCTGCTTCACCAATTGCGGTTTCTCCACAATTGTCTGAGACTTCTTCTGGCACTGCATGTTGAGAGGTAATGTACTCTCCCTCTCAACCACCAAGTCTCCAACAGTTGCCTTGCTCCTCAAGGCTTTGCATGCATCTTGAACCTCAAGAGCATACAGGTTCTTGACTTGTGAACCGATCTGCTTCACCTGTCTCGTGGTGATGTGTCTAAGGAAAACCTTTCCCTTACTGAAGACTACATCATAGCCTTTGTCTTCCAGCATCGCGATCGATACCAAGTTTTTCCTCAGTCCTGGGACATACTTCACATTTGTCAAGGTAATGCGAGCTCCATGCTCCCTCTGAAAGGCAACCGTGCCTACACCTGAGACACTATACTTTTCCTCATTACCTATCTCTATGAGTATCTGGAGGTCTTTCTCCTCCAAGGTACTGAACAAACTCTTATCGCCGGTCATGTGGAATGAGGCTCCACTGTCAAGAAACCAACAACAACCCATCATTGATGAAACCATGCATACGATGAGGGTGAAATCCAATTCGAACTGTGAGGCCAATGCCTCACCTTTTGATCCTTCCAAGGATCCCTTCTTGGATTTCTTCTGTGGACAATTTGTTGCATAATGGCCCACCTCAAGACAATGAAAGCATCGCACTTTCGATTTGTCAAACTTCTTCCCACCATGGGAAGAACTCGATTTGGGATGAGAATCTTTCTCCTTCCCTTTCTTCGCCTTACTAAGGCGCAATTTTTTTTATCCTCCTTGGATGAAAAACCATCTCTGGTGCTTCTCCTTATCTCCTTCTGCATCAGATCCGACCAAAGTCGTTCCCAATCTGGTAGTTTCTCTCTTCCATTTACTGAGTCTTGGTAGCTATGCCAACACTTAGGAAGACCAAGGAGAGCAAGACTCACCATGTCATCATCGGCTATCGGGATCCCTACACTTCCAAGCTCATCCCTGCAGGTGGTGAGCTTGTTCATATATGTAGAGATCGTGTCGCCTTTTTCACACTTGATTTTCTGAAGCTTGTCTTTCAGTGCCAGCTTCCTCTAATCGCTGCTATTCTGATATAGATCCTTCAGTGTTTTCCACATTGAAAACGGTGTCTCCTTCCCATGGAGACTTGAGACTATGTGGTCTCAAACTCTAGAAGGATTCTCCTCGCTCTAGCCACACATTTCTTCCATTCCGCCAATTCTGTAGCATTAGCTGTTGCTGGCTTGGGGACTTCTTGATCAATGAAGTCCTTTAGACCGTTGTCCTCTAATACTGCTTCCATGCGATCCTTCCAGGCTATATAATTCGAGTTGCCATCAAGGGCATACTCGAGTCTTAAACCTTTGAACGCCATTGGTGAAATTTGAGATGTGATAAGAATTCGATTTCTATAATCAGGAACTTCAAACTTCGAACTTCTCCCTTCTTTGTATACTGTTCTTCTCTTTGATCACCTTTGCTCTGATACCATGTAGAATTTCTCATTGTAGATCAACAGATTATGCAATATACTAAAGCAAAATACAAGATCTACTTCTACAACAAACTTGCGGAAGCTTAATCGATTATGAGCAAGATCAAATAGAACACATATAACTGAGAATGAGAGTAATCACACATGTACACAGAAGAATACTCTGGGGAAAGCCTCAGCTAAAAACCCCGATCTCTGTAATATCATACAAGTGGAAATATGTCCGGATTACACAAAGCTTTAGCTCACAAGCTATCCAGCTCTCAGTACAATCCTACAATGCTGCTCATAGACTGAATAGACACAACATATGCCTTCCCTCAGCCCTCCAAGCCTCCTATTTCCTTGCGCAGTTTCTCCTGGGGTCCAATGCTGCCACTTGTGTGAATTCACCTCTCACACAACTCACCAAACTCAGAAATAACTGCACAGTCTTGAAGGAGATGATTCCTTCTGCATGGATGAGTTTGCTATATAGGAAAAATCCTCCAATTGATAGTACACTGTCCCTTCCTCTGATATCAACTGGGTCTCTGACTGAACTGACATGCATGAGTTATTTATGAGAGAATATTCAGTTATCTAAAGTGCAGCAATTACATGCATGCATGCATTAACTAATTGAACTCACAATCAGTTCCACAAACTGTTGGAACTAATCTAACTGGACTTAACTCAGATAACTGAGTTAACTAATTACAACTCAAAGTACAACTCATCATGATCTTCTTAATCAAGGGATAACTTCCTCAATCAATGGAGAAACTGTTGCATGTCTTCACATAGACTTCATTTTTGATTTCCTACAACTAATTAACTCAAGATGAATTAATTAATTATTTTACGAAGAGCTGCTAAGATCAAATTCCAATTTTAATTCTCAATTTTAGTTCAGGGACTAACTAAAATTGGAATGTATCCCGAAATGCTATTTATAGCAATGCTATTTTTAGCATTTCTATTTTATCATTCTGTGTTGCTATTTCCAACACTGGTACTTGAGATGCTATTTATAGCATTTCTATTTTTAGAATTTCTTGTTGCCATTTTCAACAGGAAGAGTATGGCATGAAGTGCCTCATTGATTCCATGATTTGTAAGCTTTTTTACTTGATTATTCTAATGATTTGTTGTATTGGAGGGCAAGGTGACACATTAAATCTTATGCAGGATTGCAGGTGGGTATCCGTTTGGGGTTTGGTCTCCATATACGAGGTCCAAGCCCTCGAAAGAGCCACATTGGCACTTATAGGGTGGGCATTAAGAGCCATGGGCCTCCACCATAGCAAATATTACTTCATGTATCCCCAATACCATTCAATGATTGCTCGTGTTCCACCTTTTGGATGAGGATGATGCACCTAAATCACCATACCCAACCGGATCCATACTTGTACCACACACTTAATAGAGGTTCCAGGGTCCAGATGAGGATGTGTCTCACTGCAGGAGACCAAGGGAGGGCTTATGTCGTCATCCTAGCCCTTATAGATGATGGTTTACATACATTACCTATCCATTTGGAGACCCATGAGGATGTCCAAGTGCCCCACATCCACTTGGGAGCACCATAGTGACTTACTTGGAAAACAAGGGGTCAACCATCTTTCCACTATGTTTGCAGTCCATTCCCTCACCATGGCACACTTTGGACTTTATTAGGCCTTCTTAATGGCCCAATGACTCGTCATATTCATTATTTTGCCCGCTTTAGAGGCTATTCTTTGTATTATTGAGCTATCATGGTGGTCTTGTCACCAAGTCATGTCATTTTTATGTGTGATTTTAATTATTTGGGGAAAAATTAGGCTAATTAGGCAAATTGAATCCCTTTTGAGTTGTATAAATAGATGAGAGGTGATTCATTTCTCTCATCATCACTTGGATTGGATTGGTATCTCTTAAGAGATTTTCGCACTTTTCATTGGGTAAACTTTTTGGAGCTTTCTTGATGCACTATGATGTTTGGATTTTCGATATTGTCTTTGGAGTTTCTTTCTAATGCGAAGTTGATGAATGGATATACTCTCTCTCTCTCATGTAAGTCGAATTTTGATGTTATTCTTGTTATTTTACTAGTTTACTACATGTTATGGTTATCATTATTCTTGTATGGGTTAAAGTAAATGTGAAATTCTTCTGGGAACCTTGAATAAGTGATTTAATGCATGTGTTGTACTTGAAGATAGCAGGTGAATGTTCCTAGAGGCACCTAATAGGTTTTAAGTCTCGAAACTTCATCTCTTTGGAAATTTTGAAGTATAAATCCCTATTGACCTATTTGTTACCCTTGGAGAGGCAAGCAAAGATCAATTAAGGCTCTCTAGCTCATGAAAATTCTCAATCCATGTGTATCTTGACTCCATTAAGCCCAAGCAATAAGGTATTGATCCTCGTATCCCTTTGGTAGTCAAATTTACCTCTCTTTTCTTCATTTTTCCAAATTCTAGGCCTAAACCTAGAGGGTCACCTAGGACATCAAGTGAAATATTTTATAGCTTTCCAAAAACCTTGAAAATTGTGTTGGGGTCTTTTAAAGGGGTCCTTCAAATTTGAGCACAATTTGATGGCAGAATCCCGGGATATTGCAAGCCCTATCTCGAGGATCATTTCTCTCCCTAGGCTGATTTGGGTTAGTGTCCTCATCTGGATCATTGCACTTCAATCCTCAAAAAAAAATTGTCCTTTGATCCTCTTCTATTCGATAATTAGTTCAAGCCCCTCCTTGGTTGATCAACTCCATATTATTGACCTAATTCTGGGTCCGCTTGGTCCTCTGTGGTCCCGCAACTTTATAACTCTCATTTCACAAAGATCACATAAATGCCCAATATCCACAAGGATTCTTTGGTGTAGGAATCATCTTGAAGAAATACATTCCCAAACCCTAGCCTCGAGAATCCCTTCAGCCCTTCCTAGAGAGCCCACCACCTTGCTTTTGAAACAAACAAACAATTTAATTGAGCCTCTCTTCTGAATAGGCCTTGGAAATCACTTCTTATACTTTCATAGATTTATCTTTCCTTGTGATTCCTCTTATACCGGGTCTCCTTCTATCGGTGAAAGTCCGTAAAGAGTAGGGATCTTTAGATGAGGTGATGGTATGCTATTGCTCCATTGTTTCCCTTGACCTAGTAATTGCTCTATAGGATCCCTTCCTAAGACCCCTGCTAGTTGAGTGGTAACAGGGCTAAAAAATGTTTGTGACAACAAAAAATATATTTTACATTACCAAGTATATAGATATTTATTTTTGAATTTAAACTTTTGTGACTTAAAAAATTTTGATTTCTATCTTCTGAATCCGTCACATTAATTTATTTTTTCCAATATTCCAAACAAGCCAATGTGATTCATCATCATGGTCACATCATCAGTCACATTAGCTTGTTCAAAACTTTGGAAAAAATAAAACATTAATGTGATGACAGAAGATAGAAATCAAAGGTATCTTTATTATTTCCAGTAAGTTCAAGTTGGCAGATGGTTGAAGATGAATGGACACTGATTTATTTTTCATTTTAAAACTTACATATTTTGCTAATCATATGGCACATTCACTCATATCACATCTGGTTATGATAGTGAGAATGTTGTTACCTTGCTTGAATGTGCTGAAGCTTCAGAATCTATCTGTAGTTACGTCCAAACAAAACATGCTAGACAGTGGACATGATAGCTCTAATCCATGCACATGACAATAATTATCTGCCTTGAGATATGATCATTTCCCCTCTCAAAGAACTTTACCTTCAATTGTAGTGGCAAATTTGGAAGTATAGACTACCTTGTCATGGGTTTCAATGGAGGATCACGTCCGTTTACCCTCTTCTCATTTAGTAATAAATGTCATCTAATACACATTCTCTAAGGACTAGAACTAATGAGAAAAGTCTTTTAAGAGGAAGTTTGCTACATCTTTGTAGAAAATAATTCAGTAAGTAATAAAGGTCATCTAATACACATTCTCTAAGGACTAATGAGAAAAGTCTTTTAAGAGTAAGTTTGCTACATCTTTGTAGAAAATAATTCTAAGTTAAAAGATAGGAAGAATGCAGGAACTGGTATCATCGTCTGATTTCCTGGATTTAATTCATCCAACCAACAAAATGTTTGAGGAAAGAAGGTTAGAATGGAGCAAGATTATTCATTTGACTTTGTTTCTATTTTAATATTTTAATGTGTAATGTTTCAATGTTTGTGAGTGTAAAATTCACTAAATAGTTTTATTAATTTTGGAGATACTAAATAAATAAAAAAATATTATTTTGTGAGAGAAAAGTGGAAATTATTATTTTAATGGAGAATTAGAGCAAACCTAAATGTTTGAGGAAAAATGTTAGCATGGAGCAAGATTATTCATTTCACTTTTTTTCTACTTCAATATTTTAATGTGTCATGTCCCAATTTTTGTGAGTGTAAAATTCACTAAATACTTTTATTAATTTTGGAGATATTAAATAAAAAAGAGAAAATATTATTTTGTGAGAAAAGTGGAAATTATTATTTTAATGGAGAATGGGAGTAAAATAATACTTTATTAGAGAAAGGAGGTAAATTATATTTTAATAGAGAATGACAACAAAATAATATTTTATTGGAGAATGGAAGAAAATAATTATTTTGTTCAAATGGTGAAAAAAAATAGAAAATGACCCCCACAAATAAAATAATAAGGAAAAATGAGGGATCTAGAAGATAGAGGGGGGCTCCATGAAGAATTATAAAAAGAGAATAAATTCAATTACAAATCATTCTATTTTATCATTTCTATTTGACATCTAAGCTTGAGTTCCCTTGAGTTGTTCAACCAAGACAACTAGTGCTACTTAGCACAAGGGATTTGCAGGTGGAAATTCTACTTCTATCTTCGGAGGATTTAGAGTGTCTCCCTAATGAGGCTTTTGGGGAGTCTATTTTAGGACTTTTGTTGGAGTTTATTGCAGAGTATTCACTCAGAAATTTGCTATTTCTGGGTGCGAAAGATAAACCCAGAGGTTATTTGGAGCATCATCTTTCTATTGCAGGTTCCAGGCATTTGTAAGATATTTTCTATTAGTTAGAGGAGTTTGGCACCATTTTTCAATAATTTCTCTTTGGTTGGGCGCAAAACTGTGTAGCTCGGAGATTTGCTCTATTTTGGGCATTCCGGGCCAGTTGAAATTAGGCCAAATAATTTCTGGGTTTTGTTGGTTGAGGTGTGAGGAGCCTATTGCTAATTTTATAGAATTTTCTGGGCAATATTCAGACCATAATCATACATTCTTATAGTAGGGTGTATTGTTGGTTAGCTGGCCAGTTTGTATCACATTGTGGGTTCGATTTTGGCTTCGAGTTGGGCTAAACTTTTTATGGGTATTATTGGGTTATAGGAGAGGAGTCCATGGTTGCAATTTCAGATCGATCCAGGAATTATTGAAGTCAAAATTTCAATTTCTTCTCTAGCAGTAGTAACAAAAACAATAACATTATTTGTTGGGTATTTTGCACATTTTGGGGCTTTCCGAGTAAGCTTGAATTAGCACAAGATTTTTCTAGGTTTGGTAGATTTGGGTGAGAGAAGCCTCCAATTAATTTTGTAGAATTTTTGGAGCAAATTTGATGGCATAAACCATAGTTCACCTCCAGCAGCAACAACATTTTTTTTGGGTAGTACATTGGGACAAATAGAGCCATTTCAGTTGGAGTTTGCTTAGATCTTCACGTGGGTATTGCATGCTTGCATTAGCAAACCCAGGTTCTATCATTCCACTCACTGTACTCACTTCTAGTTGAAAAATTAATAAAATGGCTCAGGTTTATGGTTGTTATTCTATGGTTCATTAATCTATATTTGCAAGTGTGAATTTTGTGTTTGCATGTGTAAAATGTTTGTTGTAGCTTCGTGAAGGTATTTGATATTCATTGTTTTTCCTAGTTTGGGACATTACAGTGGTATCAAAGCATGATTTTCGCTAGCTGTGGGAATGCTAGCAAGATCATGTAGGTGTAGGCATGCATGCATAGTGATTGGTGAAATTTATGGACATTACAATGGCGCAAAAGAGGAGAAGTACATAGGGAATCATGGAGGAGATCTTCAAAAACAATGAGGAGATGATAGAGATGTTAGCACATTTGTGTATTAGTAAGGGAATAAAACTGATCTATCCTCATCCTTATAATAGAGGCACTAGAGGTGTGGATGCCACGAGAATGAAGCTACTTACACCATGTGGGAAAAGTCAACAGAATCAGGGCACCAAACCTGCTCAAGAGGAGTGGGTAGGACGAGAGCAGTTGAATGATGAGACCAGGAGGAGATCTTACTTCATATCATGGGGCCTAAGGTGCAGGTACACTAACAATGAGCCTGAGGAGGTGGTTGAGGAGGAGACTAAGGGCACGTAGGATTTTGAGGAGCATGTTGATACACCCAGTGTGATACAAGAGCCACCCTTGTTGAAGTTTCCTTTGGTAGCCCTAGTTGACAGATCAATGGAGACATGTGAGCATACACTCGTTGATGAGGTGATGGGGAACACAAAGTTACCCACCATCGATGAAGTTCTAGGAGACACAAAGGTACCCAAAGCTAGGATTGAGTTTACAGATGTTGGTCGCCTAGAGCCCAGAGAGGTTTCATTAGCTCCAAGTAGACTTTCTAGCATTGAAAAATAAGTTCATGACAGTCTAAGAGAATTCTCTAGCGAAACAAGGAGCTAGATGGCATGAAAGTGGTTTGTGCCAAGACAACGACCAAGCTCACTTGTGTTGGGAAATGGTTAGATTCCCTAATGGTACAGTTAGAGGAGTACACATTGGAGCATCAGAGAAGCCCCCTTTAGGCAAATAGGTGGGGTTGATAACACTCTTAGGTTACCTTTGCACATTGGAGAGAGAGAGGCAGAGTTACCTAGACGATCTCATGCGTTGATGAAGATTATGAGCTAATGCAATATGATTGTGAGGATCTCCAAGCGACATGTGTACCTCCCAAACGGTAACACCTCTGTAGAATTTGAGATAGGATTTTGTAGATGAGATTTTTTGTGAAGAAAAGCCTTTATCATTATTTTCAAAGTCTTCCCAACTCCTCAAAGACCATTATGAAAAATCATGACCAAAACGGGAAAATACACAGTTTGAAAAATAGGCCTTAAAGATGCATTCGAAACTCCCAATCTATGACACCTGTGCAAAAACTGGAAGAGGTTATTGTGCTTTGATTCAATCTTGAGAATAATTCTTTCAAGTTTTTGAAATTCGGCTCCATGCGGTCAAAATAATCATTTCAAATTGATGACTAAAACAAGGTATTTTGCGCAACACTGTGCAATGAACAGTCCGAGTAGCACTTACGCACAACGGATTTTCCATAGTGAGTGCAACCTTGTTTCTTGTCAATTACTAACTAGGGATCAATCTGTCGTCTTTTGAATTGATGGTTGATTAGCTCATAACTAGCATGAAGGTACTGTGTATAAGATTAAGGCGACATTCCAATTTGAATTACCTCCTATCTTGTCCTATAGCGCAATGATGATTTGAACTGATGAGTTAGAGCGCTCCATTTGATTTAGCATGAGCATAAAAGCATGGGAAATCGCATGTTATAAATGAATGTCAACTCATACTATGAGTATGGGATATTATAGTGGTATTATGGGGAAATAGGTTGTAAAAATAACGAAGCAAGGGTGGAAAAGAATAGGGAATAAAATGTAGGATATTTTTAAGGACCATATTCCTTGCCCTTTAGAACTCTGAGGGTAATAATATCAATTGAATCATTCTGATAGACATATGACCAACACATAACCTTTTCGACTTGACGGTATAAAGATGTACGACCGTGACTCCCATTGACTAAGGCCCTATTGACGGTGTTGGAATCGCAAACATTCAAGGGATCTCTTCGGTATGAAGTCCCAACTAGACCTCACATCGTTTGGTGTAGGAGTCCCATCTGGTATGATGGCCTCATTGCCATTATCTTAAATGTTTGCCTTAGCGCTTACTTGTTGGCACAAGAGGTGGTCTACTTTGTCTTCGAACAACGAAGTTCGCATGCCTCGTGAGTGCCAATGTTACTTGTGTCAAGGTTCTTTCACAACAGAGAGAGAGGGTGGGAGTGAGTTTCAAGTCAGAAGGGAGGAAGTCCCAACTTTGTCAGAGACACACAACACAACTAAACATGGACAACTTCCGGAAGAGCAATCCACATGGATGCAATAGTCACAACACACAAAGGAGGATAACACATACAATGCCCAACGGGGCAGTCCGCGCGAGTACGACGGTCGTTATAACAAGTTTATGTGAAATGTTGTCTGATGTCGAGGGAGGTAACCAACACGGGCAGGACAATGCTAATGACTTATACAACACATTTTCATAAATATATGTATTAGAACAGATGAATGAGTTCAATTGTTTAACACAGGTTGAAGTAAAATGTATTACAAGTGTTCAAGGTTAATTCTTACAAACAGTTACAACACGTGTGAAAACTTGTTGCCCTGTGAGCAAGCTTCTGAATTAAGTGAAAGTTACAAGACACATCAATATATCATACATCACTAACCCTGTGGGCGTGACGTTGGAGCCTCTACTCGATCAGAGAAAAGATTACAGACTCTCAAGGCTATGTGGGAGGAGCCAAGGTGAAAAGTCCTTTACATGTACAAATGAGGGGGTATTTATAGCCAAGGGTGAAACTGGCCCTTATGACTATTCGACTTCCCTCATGACTGTTTGACTTTCATGCCTTTTTTCAGATTATGTGACTCTCCATATTACAAGTGGGTCTCTTGGACTTCCACATTACATTACATTGATTGACAACAGAGTGGCTCACAGTAGTGATGTGGCCGACACATATTGACATGATAGTGCTGGTATCTTCATGCTGCTGCTGGTGTGCATGTCGAGCTGCAGTGTTTCTGAGTGATGGATGTCCTCTTGGTGTATCACAGCTTCACCTCCACATGGAAAGCTATGCAGAGTCCTCAATGGTCATTGGGTTCGTTTGATGTTGCATGTGCACGTTCCTCCATTGCTTGTACTTTGGCATGCTTGACATGTTCGTATGTTCGCAAAAATATCTCCTCACATATTCACTTGTCCATCCGTTCACGAACACATTCTTGCATGTTGTCCATTCATCTGTCCGCGAACACATCTTCGCACGCATCGTTTGTTCGTTTATTCACGAACACATCCCTTTTCATGTACTCTCCTTGTTCATCCCATCTGTTGTCGCGTCATGTTTATTCATGTACCTGTATCTGTAGTCACTCATGACGATATGACATCATATCCATAAACCTTCTAGTCTACCATGATGCATGGTCGTTCGCTTTCGGATGCAGGTGACCAGGAGAGAGGATAAGGCTGCGAAACTACACGAGGCAAGTTTCAAGTTGGGATGCGAGCTCAAGGAACTGTTGGTGAAAATTGCGCAGAGGTCACTGGGGAACTGAGATGAACAATTCTAATCAGCAGTGACTATCCGCGAGATTTGGCTTAGCTGGAGGGTAGATCTGCACAATTTTTGGAGGGAAGTAGTTTGAGCAGCAGCGGGCCTTGGTAGCAAAATCCGCACAATTCTTGGAGGGAGCTCGCACGGGGCTGCGGGATGGCTTGGTAGCGAAAACTGTGCAATTCTTGGAGGGAGCTAACAGTAGCTTGTGGGGTTGCGGGAGATAAAAACTGCGCAATTGTTGGGAGGCTGACCTGTTGGACACATCTGCATAGTTTTTGAGTTGAGCGAGATGCTTGACTGCTGATGGGCTTTCACAAAAATCTGCGTAGTTTTTTGGGTGAGCAGTCGTCCGACTGTCTAGGTGACTGGCTGGAAAAACTGCACAATTCTTGAGGGGAGACAAGGACAGACTCTTGGTGTCAGTTCAACCTGTCTGTGCAATTTTTTCAGTCAGTGGAGCGGGCAAGGTCTACAGATTTTGTGCAATTTTTGAGGGGAGTGAGTCCTGGGGTCACTGCTCGGTCAAACTCTCTAGTTGACTAGTGGGAGGGTTGGTTGATCATATTATGGGCATCACAGATTGAAATGGCTTGTTGGACATTTCTGCATTGTTCTAGGTGACAATAAGTTGAGTCGATTGCATGGTGGAGGTCTAATTGTTAGAGGGTGGTCCGGTCGTCAGGACTTCACCCAAAATGACTAAGTGTGTGAGCAAGTGAATTTGTTCATACGCGACCTTGCGAACACACACTCCACATAACTTGACGACAAGACGCCTCAAGCCATCAAGACAACATATGTTCAACATGATTGACCAATGGTGTGAACGACAAGCACGACGCTTGTGATGGATCGTTGAACGACCGGGATGACGCTTGTGTGACAGTGCATACAACTTCGTGTGTGAGTGCGATAGATGTTTACATAGTGAACACAACATGTATACATGAAGTGAAGACCTTGTGCACGACCAGAGCATGGTTGCAAGTGTGACATTGTGACCAACGTGCAAAAGTTGTCCGTTGAACGGTTAAGCAAAGAGGGTGCAAAGATTCACACGAGCCCACGGGGTGAGGCCGAGTGCTTACAAACATCAAGTAAAAACTCAAGGGAGGCCTTGAAATTGGATGTAGGCCAAAATTTTGGAGGGTGTTACAACTGTTACAACACTTGGCGACACATTGGTAGAATTCCAGCTTCTCTGTTCTGGTTCATTGACAGCATAGGGCCTTGGTCTTTCAGGGAGTATTGAATCGTTGTTGGGGCTACTTCAGCTTTCCCACTTACCCTATGGACAGACATGGTTCACCTTTTTCCAACTCACTCTAACACAACAAAGTTTCATCTTGATCAAAATGTTTCGAAATTGGGAACGGTAGTTTGGCTCGTGAGTTAAAAATTTTTAGAGTATAAGTTTTCACTATAGTGTTGCTCCGGTGCTAGCAGGCCTAGACAGTACCCCGATGGAGTCACACAGGAACACACGCATTGCTCCACTACCAGCGAGCCTGGTTAGTACCGTCGTGGAGTTGCATGCTTCACCTCTCTCCACAGGAAGCCTTTCTCTTCTTTCGCCTTTGTTTTTTTTTTTTAAAGAGGACTGTATATAGGCACTTACTTATTTTTGGGGCAGAAGAGGGATCCTTACTTATTGAGAGAAGAAGAGGTTGTTCCTTCAGATAAGCATGTAAGACCTATGACATAGGTTTTCTCATCTAGATTTTCCCCTTCTCCGTTTCTGCTAGTTGGATGAGCTTGATCACACATAGAAGAAGACTGAGTATAGGCATGGGGTTTCACTGTGTGGACACAGTTTCATGGTTGGAACCAAGCTTCCCTTGCATACAACTCTTATTTTACATCAAGACTTCATCGGCCGAAGGTTATAACCAAGCAAAGGGAAGACGGATACAGGACTGGCCAAGTGCTACAGTGTCACAAGCCTCTTAAGATCTCAGCCACATACTCATTCAAGAGCCAAAACTCAGTAAAGGGAAACACTTGTTTCTAGAAAACAAAAATAGAAAGGTACCAAGCAAACAAAACAACACGAAACAAAAATAGTAAGCAAAGCAAACAAAGAAAAAAAAAACAATAAGTAGTAATCAGACTATGTACATGGCGCGGGGCACGACCCGACCTACTGAAAATAGTGTTTGAGATCTTTGCTGTTGAGAGGAAGGTTGTCAATCCTCCTGTCAAGTGATTGAAGATGGTATGTATGTGGGCCAAGCTTCTCATGGACTGTGTACAGACCAATCCACAAGGACTGGAACTTCGTATGCTTGCCTTTGTCTTCATGGGGCTTATCCCATTTTAAGGCTAAGTCACCAACATCGAAGTTAGCTTTCCCTATGGACTTCTTGTCGAACCATCTCTTGATACGGTTCTAGTGGAGTGTAAACTTTTCTTTTGCTTTCATCCTTTCTTCTTGTAGTTTGTGAAGCGTATCCGTCCTATGCTGAACTATCTGGCAAGGATTACCTTGGGATTCTTGAGACAATTGAAGTGCATGAAAGTAGATGTTGGGCGGTAGGATGACTTCTTTACCATAGACCAGGAAGTACGGTGACGTATTCAGGGAGGGTTTGGGTGTTACGCAGACAGTCCATAAAGAATTCGTCAAGGCATAGTGCGAGTTACGCTGCATTATTTTTTATTATACGGATAAGGTTTTTGTTCATGGACTCTGCGAGAACGTTTCCTTGCGGGTAGTAGTTAGATAAGTGTTTCAGCACGATACCATTTTGTAATGCAAAATCATAAAGCTTTAAAGATGAAAAGTACGTTGCATTATCAAACACAAGTGATATCGGAATGCCAAAGCGTGAGATGATGTTCTGCTGGAGGAAGCTGATGACTTCCTGGTCGTTCACTTGCTTGAGCGGAACTACTTCTGAAGATCGCGTGAAGTAATCAATTGTTGTAAGAATATAGCGGTGCTCTTTCGACGAATGTAGGAATATTTCCCGATGATGTCCATGCCCCATTGTTGGAACGGTTCAGTCACTGCAACAGGGTGCAGTGGGGTTGCCGACCTTCGCGTTTTGTTGGTGCATCGATGACAAACCAGGTGCTTGCAGGCATAAGCATGTGCATCCTTGAATAATGTGGGCCAGTAGAAACCATCTCGCATAACTTTGTGCGTGGTGGTATTTCCCATGAAGTGACCCTCGGCTGGTCCATCATGTAGATATTGCAAAAACTTCTTTGATTCATTTGCCTCCAGGCACCTGAGAAAGATTATGTTGTTGTGCTTTCTCTAAAGCACTCCGTGCACCAACTGATAAGCTAAAGCTTTAAGACGCAATGCCCTCTTCTGTTTGATGGAAAAATGAGAGGGTATGGTGCCCTGCTCAAGGTACTGGCACACATCGACGTACCAAGAGTTTATGTTAGCAGTGGGTGGTGCTCACACTACATCATACATTTCAACTTCCTACTCCGAGCTGACGAGCTTTGCTTCTTCCTCCTATGCGTGTACTGCCTTTGCTGCGAGTCTGCAGAGACCATGACCCTTGACATTGTGAATTGGCTTGATGTCAAGATCATATTCTTGCAAGCCTATCATCTAGTTCGAACGTCGTTCACCCATCTCTTGCTCTACAAGCAGTGAATGTACTGCGGCACATAGACAATGGAATGGTTTTTCAGCAAGTAGGGTCTGAAGTGTTTCACTGCCTTGTATACTACACATTCTTGTTTGTTAATGGTGGGGTAGTTTAGTTCGGTTCCCTGCATGCTTGCGCTCATGAAGGAGATGGGATGTTTGTCGTTCATCTCATCCTTCTGAGTGAGTACTGCAGCGAGTGAGTCATCAGAGGTGAAGGTGTATAGCAGGAAGTCTTTGTTGAAATCTGAGTTGTAGAGTGCAGGCACTTCTACAATATCCTACTTAATACAGGTGAATGCGTACTTTTCCCCCTTGCCTCAATTGTAAATGGCATCCTTCTTGATCATGGCTTGCATTGGTTTGACTATCTATGCATAATTCGAGATGAACTCTCGAAGGAAGTTTATCTTTCCCAAGAAGGACTACATTACTTTCTTGTTGGCTGGGTGAAGGATTTGTGTGATAGTCTGGACCCGGTCCAGATCAACCTTGATCCCTCTCTTGGCAACGATGTGTACAAGGAGGTTCCCCTCAAACACTGCAAATATGCTCTTTTTGGGGTTCAAGGAAATCCCGTATTTTCGGCATCGCTAATTTTTTTTCTTCAGATGGCATATGTGGTCTTCTCGTTTTCTTGAAAACACAGTGACATCATTGAGGTACACCACTACTCTCTGTTCGATGAGTTCGTGGAAGGCGATGTCCATGGCACACTGAAAGGTCGCGCCTACATTCACGAGCCCAAATGGCATTCGTCTGTATGCGAACGAACCCACTTGGTACGGAAGGTAGTTTTGAGTCTATCAGGTTCAGCTACCAGAACCTGATTATATCTTGAGAACCTATCAAGTAAGGAAAACATCTGTGCCCCAGATATTGTTTTCAGAATGTGCTCCATAGACGACACAGGGTAATTATTTTTGTCTGAGGTGCGGTTCAAGTTCTAGAAATCAACACACAAGCGTATTTCCCCAGACTTCTTTCATACATGAACAAGGTTTGAAACCCAAGTAGCATGACGAACTTTGTATATGATCCGTGCATCCAAAAGCTTGGTGAGCTCTTTTTGGAAGAGGGGTTTAAGTGACGAATGTACTTTCCTAAGCTTCCGCGGATATGGATTGACCCCTTCTTTGATCGGAATGATGTGTTGGATTATTCGTGTGTCGTAAGTTTTCAGATCATCATATGTCCACGCGAACACTTCCGGTATTGTTTGAACAAGCATACAAAGGGTTGCCGCGCCTGCTGTGTGCAACACGTACCGAGTTTGACGAAATTTGGAACTTGTTATAAGTTGATCAGTTTGTGCATCATGGTAGAGTTGTGGGCTTGGCTATTCCTCAGCCCCTGAAAACGTTCTTGCAAGTCATAGAGCTTTTCCAAAGATTACACACCTCTAGGGATGAGTGTCCTTTCTTGATATCCACCCCGGCTTGCAAAGATCACTCGTGCTCATCTTCGTCTATTGCTGCATCCTTGAAGGTATCAACATTGGCCATGAAATGCAGTATCTATTGATCATCATCAAACATGCGCAAATTAGTTATGTTATCCGGGATAGATGGTCTATACAAAATTTCAACAGTAAATCTATCCCTAAGCGGTGACATTCTAGAAACTATGTTTGCCAAAGCGCTGACAACAACGTTATGCATTCTTGGTACAACAATGATATTGAATGCTTGGAAGTTAGAGATCAGTCACCATACCTCTTGTTGGTAACTTTTGGGACACGATGATAAATAGTGAATTGTGTTACGTACTAACCATACCACTATTTCTGAATCACCTACCACTTTGAGTGTGACCACATTGAGGCTAATGGCTTTCTGCAAGCCCAACATGAGTGCTTTGTATTCAACAACGTTGTTCGTGCACTCAAACTCCAAGTGACTCGAGATCAGATTCTTCCTATTATTTGGGTCAATCACGACACACTTGGTGCATGAACCATCATGTGTATTTGATTTGTCGAAGTACATGGTCCACAACTCGTCTGTACACAGACTGTTCGACACACTTGCACTATTTCTACTGTTGTTGCTACTGCTACTACTACTACTAATGTTACAATGTATTGTACATGTTTCATTTCCATCAGTTGGGCAAGGAAGGAGACCCAACTGCATGTCTAGTGGGGTTGGGGCTGGCCGTGTGGGATAACACCCCAACGTTGTTTCCAAGAGGCAGTTTCTGAACATGAGCTCTGTGAAGGCCAATGGTTCATTTTCGCCATTGATGGGAGTGACATTGTGCCTCATATATCTCTTGGATAACACCCAGATTTGATTTTTTTTTCCCTTGTACGAAAGCCACATGTGCGACCAATCTGTAGCAAAGTATCCATTCATCTTGTTGGACCAATCTCTACTGAGTATTAAGCCATATGCTTCCGATATGTCCACAACAACGATCTTTATACACTAGTGAACTCGACCGTCGTGAGATTGTCTGATGGTCATGTCGTGAAGTTCACCAATGACTGGTAGAATTTTTCGATCAAGTTGGATGATCTAAGCGGGTGCCTTGCTCCACTGTGCATTGATCTTTTTAGCAATGGAGAGCGACATGACATTAGTTGTCTCACTAGAATCAACCAAACAATTATGAACATAAAATTTGAAGATTTCAAATGAAAGCAGGAACGGAGGGAAAACATAGTTTGCTTCTTCCATCCAGAGTGTGTTTAGCACAATTGAAAGTGATTTGGGAGGTGTGCTTACTCCCTTGCTGGTAGAGGCTGCGATGTCCGCTGATGTCTGTTCCAGCGCGCACGACAGGATGTCCCGCTGACTCTGGATTTTAGCCAACTCGAATAAACTAATTTTTGTGCGAGTTTTCTTCATGTCTTCCAGAATGTTGTAATCCAGAGGGGGTAGAGTCACCGAGGTGTTCGGGGTGAGGCTAGTCTTCGTGTTGGCTGGCGGAGTGTTTTGCAGTTTGTTTCTCATGGACGTACTTTTGTCCGCCACTATCTTCCCTGGATTGCTTTGTGTTTTCTACTTTTGGAGTGCTGGTGGATCAACCTTCCTCAGCAGTTCAAGATTTTCTTTCACTTCCCCAAGTTTAAGGGGAGCCCCCTTACTTTTGAGATTGTAACAATCATTTTGTTTTTGGGGCTCCTTCTCGGTATTCGTCTTCTGCGCTGCTTGAAAGCACTGATACATGTCTACCACATGCCCAGAGCTTGATGCCTCATTTGGCACAACATCTTCCTCATTTCCTATATCTCTTGGTTGTCCCTGCATACTGCTCACTACGTTAAGTGCGCGGTTGCATACTGAGCCTGCAACTCACTTCCAATCCGAACAAGACCCATCTGAATTATCATCTTCATGAAATGAACATAATTCGTCGTTCGTGCAGTGTTCGAGTTGGAACACGGAGCTCTGCGCAGTTTTAGTCTAGAGATGATTGCTATTGGATGACATGCTTCCTTGTCTCTGTCTGGGCGGTCGGTTGCTCGCAGATGTGTCAATGGTTCGTTGCTTGAGCTCAGACACTTTTGTTGTCAAGTTTTTGACAAGACGAGTAAGGGTTTCAATATCACTTGTTTCCCTATCCTTACCCTTGCTCGCCGCGACTTGTGGCTTCCCTTTCACCTCTCTGGGGTCCTTTTTTGGTTCATCATCCTTGATGACCCCAATCGCGTGCAGGTCCTTTTCAACAACGATTGCCTCTTTACAGTTTTCTAACAGTGTTGGTTTCGCGGCTTGATTGACGAACTACGCAATGCTGATTAACAATGCAGGCGTGTAGTAATCGACGGTGATAGAGTCATGAGGTTCCGTGTCTGTTGAAAACTTATTCAATATCCGCAGAAACCTCTGATTGAAATATTTTACCTTTTATTTCCACACCACGTTCAGGATTCCCAATTCTTTGAGTAACATTGCTGGGGTCTTGTCATCAGCAAACTTTTCTAGAAACATATGTTTGAACATACACCAGTTTTGTATGGACTTGACAAGAAGGTTGTGATGACATGCAGCTGCGTGACCATCCAAGGTACATGGGAATAGTCTACATGCAACATCATTGTAGCGTACCTCAATTGTTTGCAGCTATAGGTAGAAGTTGTCTAAGTGATATTTTGCCTTCACTATGCTGTCAGGGTCGAACTTTGTGATCATCCTCTCCGATTGCTTTAGCATCTTGTGCAAAGCACCTAGGAGGGCCAATGGTCCTTAAGTCATCCATTCCAAATTTTGGTCAGCCATGTCTTCTTGCTCTTCGTCCTCCTCCTCTTCTTCAGAATCTGATAGTTCCAGCTTTGAGTTTGTTGGTTCGTCTCTGCCTCCGCCTCCTCCGCTGCCTTCCCCCCTGCCTCTTGTATTAGAGTCTGAACCCAAGATCATGATGGTGTCTCGTTCTCCCTTTTGGAAGACTGAAGGTTCCTCTTTGTTCTCAGCTGCTTCTGTGAGACTTTCAAGTGTGGCAAGAACTTCTTCTTGCACTGATGATACAACAACCCTTGTGGGAGTGGTTTTAGATTTCTTGATGTGTATAGAAGATGTTGGATTCCTGGGATCAGTCTCATTGCTTTCGCAAACTTGCAGGTGATGGGACGGACGGAGCGAAGGCGCTGATATGAAATTTCATGTTCAGTCCTCAGAAGTGAGGAGTAAACAACTGTAGAGTCGTGCGTAGGTGAGGGGGAGTCCAAATTACTACCTTGACCAGATGATTGATGAGTGGATGTGAGAGGACATTCATCCATAAACAACTAGCGGCCCTCCCTCTAGCGCCATAAATGTTGACGGTGCTGGACCTGCCAACATTCCGGGGATCTCCTCAGTATGAAGTCCCAACTAGACCTCACACTGTTTGGTGCAGGAGTCCCATCCGGTATGATGGCCCAGTTTCCATTATCTTAAATGTTTTCCTTATCTCTTTCTTTTCAGCACGAGAGAGTGGTTTTCTTTGTCTTCAAACAATGAGGTTTGCGTGCCTAGTGAGTGCTAGTGTTACTTGTGTCAAGGTTATTTCACAGCAGATAGAGAGGGTGGGAGTAAGTCTCAAGTCGAAAGGGAGGAAGTTCCAACTTTTTCAGAGACACACAACACAACAGAACATGCAAAACTTCTGGAAGAGAAATCCACACGGATGTGGCAGTCACAACACACAAAGGAGGATAACGTGTACAACACCCAATAGGGCAGTGTGCGCGAGTGGGACTGCCGTTATAACAAGTTTACATGAAAGGTTTTATCTGATGTCTGCCGAGGTAACCAACACGGGTAGGACAACATTAACAACATATACAAGAAATTTTCATAAATATATGTATTAGAACAACTAAATGAGTTCAATTGTTTAACACAAGTTGCAGCAACATGTATTACAAGTGTTCAAGATTAATTCTTACAAACAATTATAGCACATGTGTGAAAACGTGCTGGTCTATGAGCAGGCCTCTGAATTAAGTGAAAGTTCTAAGACACATCGATACACCATACATCACTAACCCCATGGACAGGGCGTTGGAGCCACTACTCGCTCAAAGAAAATATTACAGACTCTCAAGGTTATGTGGAAGGAGCCAAGTCGAAACGTCCTTTGCATGTATAAATGAGGGGGTATTTATAGCCAAGGGTGAAACTGGTCCTTGTGACTGTTCGACTTCCATCATGATTGTTTGACTTTCAAGACTTTTTAGATTACATGACTCTTCAGATTACAAGTGGGTTGCTTGGACTTCCACGTTACATTAAACTGATTCACACCAATATGACTCATAGTAGTGATGTGGCTGACATGACTCATGACACGAGTCGAAATGAAAGTGCTGGTATGTTCATGCTGTTGCTAGTGTGCATGTCGAGTTGTAGTGTGGCTGAGTGATGGATTTCCTCTTGGTGTATCACAACTTCATCTCTGCATGGCAAGGTGTGCAAAGTCCCGATGTTCATTGGGTTCGATTGATGTTGCATGTGCACGTTTCTCCTTTGCTTGTACTTTGGCATGCTTGACATGTTCGTCTGTTTGCGAAAATATCTCCTAGCATGTTCGATCGTCCATATGTCCACAAACACATTCTTGCATGTCATCCATTCATCCATCCGCGAACACATCTTCGCATGCATCATTTGTTCGTCCGTTCGCGAACACGTCCTTTTTCATGTACTCTCCTTGTTCATCCCATTTGTCGTCGTGTCATGTTTATTCATGTACCTGCATCTGAAGTCATTCATGACGAGACGACATCAAATCCATAAACCTCCTTGTCTACCATGATGCATGGTCATTCACTTTCGGATGTAGGCGATCGGGAGAGAGGACAAGGCTGCGAAAATGCGCGAGGCTAGTTTTAAGCTAGGATGCGAACTCCGGGAACTATTGGAGAAAATTTCACAGAGGTCACTGGGGAATTTAGATGGACAATCCGGATCAACAGTGACTATCTGTGGATCTGGCTCGGCTGGAGGGTAGATCTGTGAAACTTCTGGAGGGAAGAAATTTGGGTAGCAGAGGGCCCTGGCAGCAAAAACTACGCAATTCCTAAAGGGAGCTAACATTGGGTTGCGAGATGGCTTGGCAGCAAAAAATGCGCAATTCCTGGAGGGAGATGGTAGCGGGCTACGGGGTTGCTGAAGACAAAAACTGCCCAATTCCTAGGAGGTTGACTTGCTGGACAACTCTGCACAATTTCTGAGCTGAGCGAGATGTTGGGCTGCTGATGGGCTTGCTCAGAAATCTATGCAGTTTTCTGGGTGAGAAGGCGGTCGACTGTCTGGGCGACTAGCTGGAAAAAATATGCGATTCTTGAGGGAAGACAGAGATGGAATCTTGGTGTCTTTCTGGCCTGTCTGCACAGTTTTCTCAGTGAGTGGAGTAGGAAAGGTCTGCAGATTCTGTGCAACTTTTGGGGGGAGTGAGTCCTGGGGTCACTACCCAGTTAAACCCTCTGGTTGACCAACAGGAGGGTTGGTTGATCAGCTTGCGGGCAACACAGATTGAAATGGCTTGTTGGACACTTCTGCGTTATTCTAGGTGACATTCGGTCGAGTCAGTTGCAGGGTGGAGATCCCGTTGTTAGAGGGTGATCCGGTCATCAGCACTTCAACCAAAATGAATAAGTGTGTGAGAGAGTGAATTTGTGCATGCACGACCTTGCAAACACACACTCAACATAACTTGACAAAAATATGCCTCAAACCATCAAGACAACATATGTTCAACATGACTGACCAACAGTGCGAGAGATAAGCGCGACGCTTGTGATGGATCGGTGAACGCCTGCGACGACGCTTGCACGACAATGCATACAACTTCGTGTGTGAGTGCGACATATGTTTACATAGTGAAAACAACATGTACACACGAAGCGAAGACCTTGTGCACGACCATAACATGGTTGCAAGTGTGACATTGTGACCAACGTGCAAAAAGTTGTCCATTGAATGATTAAGCAAAGAGGGTGGAAAGATTTAGACGAGCCCACGAGGTGAGTTTGAGTGCTTGCAAACGTCAAGTAAAAACTCAAGGGAGGCTTTGAAATTGGATGCATGCAAACATTTTGGTGGGTGTTGCAACTGCTACAACAGACCCTTTCATGCTTTTGGTGAACCCTTTGTGAGTGACCTTTGAGGCTATGATAGTAGTAGTGGTCATAGGCTTGACTTATTCAAAAATTGAAAATTAAAGGACATGGAAAATACATTTGACGATGAAAACTAATGACCCTAATAGGGTTAAAATGAGTGGAAGGGAGTGGCACCTGGTGTCAGGAAGCGAGACCACACAACCAAAATCAGATTTCCCATGTAGTGCCAACCCTAAAACTAATGGCCAGTAAATGTGATCCCATGAGACTAGGGTACAAGGCTAACCACAGGACCGGGCAATGGAGAAAAGAGTACAAACCTAGCCTACTCTTTTCGCCTAATCCCCCCACCAATCCATGCTCAAAAGTACCCATGAAAAGTAAGGAAAATTACTGAACTATACCAATGAAAATTCATACATTTAGGGTTGGGAGGCCCACCTTCAAATATATAATCATAAAAAGTGGGATAGGTGTTACAGGTCTATTTGGGCACATCACTCCTGATATTCAAATCAATACTTTTAGGGCTCATCAAACCCTACTTCAGTTGTTACCTTCCCTAGAGAATTCAACTCATTGAATGCCTCCTTCTATGAAAGTTTCCTAGCCTGAAGCCTTCCTAAAATTCCTCCTTGGGACACCAGCGCAGCCCAAACCTTGAGACAGTGCGCTGCATAGCAGGAATTCTCAGTGTGGCCTGCACTATAGTGCACTTAGGTCCTCTTTAGCCTGCGCTGGGTGAGATTGAGCAAAAATTGCATAGGGTTCTAGGAATATTCTTTCATTCTAGATGATTCTACAAGGTTCCCATCTCTTATCCCCTCCTATGAGCTCAAAATTGGATAGGCTAAGGATCCATTAACCTCCTTTCCTCTCATCCCTTGCTCCATGGAAACTAACTCCAAGTTTGGAAGGCTATTCAATACCCTCATTTATGATAAAACCACATCCATTTCCTATAAATTGAGCACTCATCATAGTGATGAGGGGGCTAGAATCTGAAGTTTGTAAGGAAATTTTGTTGGTTTAAGGTTTGATTTTATGTTAAGCAATGTTATGCTGCTGGAGTTGTGTGCTTTTGATGTGGCGAGGGTTGAACTGAAGCTGGAGGAGTGGCATAGGATCAAACTGTATTGGGTGATACTCTTCCTTCTACATTAATAAAGAGATTATTTATTTTCTCATATGATTGTTCATATCTGTGATGATTATGTGTTTCAATGTCTTCGATTCCATTGTTTTATAGTAGATAGATCATGTATGCTTTGATCGTTTCTTGTTTCTGTTTCTCTTGATGCAGGTACCTTTTGAGCAGATTTAGTTCAAGTGGGAGTGACGAGAGCGATTGAAAAGGGATAAAGGAAGCGAAATGCAACAAGTAAGTTCCTCCATCTCATCTATCTTCTATAAGAAAAGGTTAAACTACTTTCTTTCTGTTGCTCTAGGTGTAGTCACCCACCTAGGAAAAATGTGTTTATTTGTAGATGCAAATTCCATGTAACAAATTGGCGACCATACTGGGGAACGACTATTGTTCCTGGTCGCTTACCCTCATAATATTACACCCTAGTGCACTGCAGAGCACCCTTGGCTTAGAGACAATGATCTATAGTGGAGTCTCTCCCACTCTGGCCTGCACTGATCCTCCTTAGGCCAAAAACCCACCTTTGACTTGGGTTTTTCCAAATTTTCTTCTCAAGTTGTTTGCTGAAAGATCAATTTTCTCTATGGTTCTGAAATCAATTTGAATTTTCTCTCCTAGCCCTACTTTGACCTTGATTGTTTAATGTTTCTTCAATGATTTCTTTGTCATTGTCAATTCATTGTCAAAGTTAGCTTATAGTCTATTAATATTTTCTAAAAAGGAAGTGTCGTAAAGTCTTCATTTCTTTGAAAAAGAAACTGTCGTAAAGTATTCGTTTCTTGCGAAAAGTATTGATTGATTGTTTGTGCATCTAGTTCCTTTTTGTTCATCTAAACATTAAAGGGACTGAAGAGAAAAACTTACGTTGTGCATATTGCATTTTGTGAATGGTTGATAGGAATAGCTAGGGAAACTTCATTAGGTGTGCTCTTTGCTCTTTGTCAAAGATCTGATTGTTATATCGCTTACTAGCTACGGTTTTCATTGTTAATTGAATGAAATAATTTTTCTCATGTTATTTTCCTTCTAGGAATTGCAAACATACATCACATGGTGAACCTTGAAAGGCAAATTCTTAAGAAGATCAACATAAAAGTTATCTCAATTAACCTAATGGAGCATTGTAACTTAACGCATAACATTTAGAGGTTCTAGGCTAGAGACGTGTTTCGACGTCGTAAAACATAGCAGCTCTCGTTAATTGTCTACGATACATTTTGAGTGTGATACCTCATTCCACGTACATAAGTATATCGTAGCTTGTCCACCTACCTTTGAGCATATAGGGCAATGTTATAGTATGAAAAGTATAAAGGAATTCTCTCACTGTGCGGTTTCGCATTAGATAATGCTAATACAGACTGGGCCTCCTGTTATGAAACCAACTCAAGAAAAGATAGAAAAGATAGATCAACGCCTTAGAATTCAGCCTCTTCGAGGGAGAAACCTCCTTTACATTACATAAATGAACAATTCTTGGATGATTCAAATGACAAAACCTCCTTTCTATATATAGGAGTCTAAGGAGTCACAATATAATCCAGCCGACCTAACAATAATATAAAACCACAAAAATAACAATAGAGGGATTCTATGGGGCACAAAAATAACAACATGGGGGTAATAGGGGCACAACAATATAAATAAGGGGTATAACTACAATAGTAATGGGGTAATCACTAGTATTATAGGGACCCAACATGCCCCTCTCCTTCAAAAAAGTGTTGTCCTCAACGCTTGAGTAGTTTTGGATACTTCTGCATAAAATTCTCATCCTCCCATGTGGAATCTTCAGCGGATAAGTTCTTCCACTTGATAAGATACTCTGAAATTGATCGATTTCGTAGCTGTTGAGTTCTTGTTTCTGTGACTGCTTCCGGTTCCAATATAATTTTTCCTTCCTCGTCAAGTTCTGGCAATATTGTTTGAACTGGGAGCTTGTCGCCTATAACCTTCTTTAAACATGAAACATGGAAAACTGGGTGCAATCGAGAAGCTGCAGGAAGCTCCAATTTGTATGCCATAGTACCAATCTTTTGCAACACCTTGTACGGACCATAATACTTTGGTGATAATTTATTATCCTTCTTAGCTTGCTTTAGGGACATTTGCTTATATGGTTGTAGCCGTAGGAATACCCAATCACCTACATCAAAACTTCTTTCACTGCGATGTTGATCTGCTTGTTGTTCATTCTATTTTGTGCCAACACGAGGTTATCCTTTAAGAGTTGGAGGACTTGTTGTTGATGTTCGATGTGATGTTCCACTGCCTGAACCTTAGAATTTTCTCTTAAATATGATGTGATGGATGGTGGTTGATACCCATAAAGTGCCATAAATGGGGTCATTTTTGTTGCTGTATGGAAGGAAGTGTTATACCACCATTCAGCCAGAGGCAACCATTTGACCCATTGTGTCTGTTTATCAGAAACAAAGCAACGAAGATATCCTTCCAAACATTTGTTTACTATCTCAGTTTGCCCATCAGATTGAGGATGATAAGATGAGCTATGAGCTAACTGAGTACCAAGACAAGAAAATAATTCTGTCCAAAAATTTCCAGTGAAAATGGGATCTCTGTCACTTACAATAATCTTTGGGTTTCCATGTAGCTTTTGAATTGTTTCCATAAATGCAGTAGAAACTGTACTGGCTTTAAATGGATGTGATAATGCACAAAAGTGTGCATACTTGGTAAGTCTGTCAACTACCACCATGATGACACTCTTTCCCTCAGACTTGGGTAAACCTGTGATAAAATCCATTGAAACCTCCTCCCAACGTTGGCTTGGAATGGATAAAGGTTGTAATAGACCCGGTGTCTTAATTGTTTCAACTTTATTTTGTTGGCAAACCAAACATTCCGCCACAAACTTTTGAATATCTGATTTAAGGCCATCCCAAAAAAATTCCTTCTTAACCCTGTGGTAAGTTTTTAAAAATCCTGAGTGCCCTCCTAAGGGAGAAGTGTGCAATTCCATAAGAATCTTTTGTTTTAGCTGGGAATTCTTACAGAGGTATAAGCGATCTTTGTACCATAACGAATCATTTTGCCAGCTAAATGTATCAGACGTACTGGAATCTTGTTGTAGCTTTCGAATAAGTGCCCACACTTCTTCATCATTCTTCCATTCCTCCCTTGCTTCGTTTATCCAATCTGGTTGGATAATAGAAATGGCGCACAACAATGCTTCCACATCCTCATCCTTTCTTGAGAGTGCATCTGCCACCACATTTTGCTTCCCTTTTTTGTAGATGATTTCAAAGTCATAACCCAACATCTTTGTGACCCACTTTTGTTGCTCTTCAGAGGATAATCTTTGTTCTAAAAAGTATTTAAGGCTATCATGATCCGTTTTTACCTTGAAGTGTCTTCCCATTAGGTAGGGTCGCCATTTCTTAAGTGCATGGAGTATTGCCAACATTTCCTTCTCATAAATAGCTTTGCTTAAAAACTTTCCCTTGATTGGACGACTTTCAAAAGCAATGGGTCTTTCATCTTGCATTAGAACAACACCAATTCCATTTCCTGAAGCATCACATTCCACAATAAAGGTTTTTGTGAAGTCCGGTGTAGCTAAGACCGGTGCTTGGCACATTGCCTCTTTAAGATGTTCAAAGGCCTTTGTTGCTTCCGGAGTCCATGAAAATGCATCTTTCTTCAATAATGTTGTTAGAGGTGCTGCTATTCTCCCATAATTCTTAACAAACTTGCGATAATACCCTGTCAACCCAAGAAATCCTCGCAGATGCTTTATGGATGTGGGGATTTTCCATTCCTTAATGGCTTTAATTTTGCTAGGGTCTACCTTAACTCCTTCATGAGATACAATATGACCCAAATATTCCACCTCCTGGACTCCAAAGAAACATTTGGATCTTTTTGCATATAATTGTTTCTCCTCCAATAGTTGTAGCACCTGTCAACATGTTCAACATGATCCTTCCAAGACTTGTTGTAGATTAGTATATCATCAAAAAATACTAACACAAATTTTCTAAGGAATGGTTTGAAAATTGAATTCATCAAACCTTGAAATGTTGAAGGTGCATTGGTAAGGCCAAAAGGCATGACCAAAAATTCATAATGACCCTCATGAGTTCTAAATGCCGTTTTCGGAATGTCTTCAATCTTCATTCTGATTTGATGATATCCCGAACGAAGATCCAACTTGGTGAAGTAAATTGATCCATGCAATTCATCCAGTAATTCATCAATGACAGGAATGGGGAACTTATCTTTAATAGTGAGCTTGTTGAGCTCCCTATAATCCGGACACATGCGCCATGATCCATCCTTCTTGTGCACCAATACTACTGGAGCAGAGAAAGAACTTTGACTCGGTTGAATTATACCAGCCTCTAGCATTTCTGCAACCATACGTTCAATTTCACTTTTTTGGACATAGGGATATCTGTACGGCCTGATGTTTGGAGGAACACTTCCTGGAATCAGATGAATAGCATGATCATGATCACGCATAGGTGGGAGACCTTTGGGAGTCTCAAATACCTTGGAATGATTGTCCAAGACTTTTTGGAGATCTGGAGAAATAGATGATTCCAATGTGGAAACATCTAGCGAACATAATTGTGCAATTACACCTCTTTGCTCCTTTTTTAGAAGCTTTGTCATACCATTAGAGCTGATTATCTTTCCTGGTTTCCCTGCAATACCCCTTAATTCAACTTCCTTTCCTTCCGTAGAAAATTTGATGAAAAGTTCTTGAAAATTAAAAGCTATTGTACCCAAGGATTGTAGCCATTGGACTCCTAGTACAACATCAGCACCTCCCATTGGAATGGAAAGCATTGGGCTAGTCAATACATATTCTCCCATGGATAGCTTGATATTATGGCACTTTCCAGAGCAATTTATTGTTCCTCCATTTGCAATCATCACTTGACACTCTGGTGCTGGATATAGGAAGCAATTCAATTCTTTTGCTACCCTACAATGAATAAAATTGTGGGTGCTTCCTGAATCAATCAACACTATTACCTTTTTCTTCTTGATTTGTCCTTCTATCTTGATGGTTTGAGGAGTGGTAATTCCCGCCAATGCATTACAAGATATGGTCGGATTTATTTGTTCTTCATCTAGGCTTTGTTCCTGGAGTATATCTTCTTCTTTTGACCTTTCTTGCTCCTTTTCTTCTTCCTCTTCACAATCTATGTAGAATAATTTCTTCTCAGCACACTTATGACCTTTAGTGTATTTGCTATC
The DNA here is from genome assembly GCA_031772625.1 of Pinus tabuliformis. Taxonomy (NCBI): domain Eukaryota; kingdom Viridiplantae; phylum Streptophyta; class Pinopsida; order Pinales; family Pinaceae; genus Pinus; species Pinus tabuliformis. Next base: position 1,902,422,228 of record CM062817.1, read on the forward strand.
ACAACTGTAACAAAGCCCTTTTGCTCTTTTTTCTTCCAATTGTTGTGGTGTCAACCTTATAGGTTGTGGAAGACTAGGGGCAACAACACTTCCGTCTTTATAGTTGTGAGTGGTATGCTTCCTGGTTGCCATAATTTTGCTTTCCATTTTTCTTGCTAACCTGAATGCCTTCTCTAATGAATCAGGTTCCCAAAGGCGAACATCATGTTGGATATTATCCTTTAAAGACCCTATGAACACATCAATCCTATGCTCCTCTGGAATATCTTTTACCCTTATGTTCAATTTTTGGAACTCCTCAATGTGCTCCATTACTGAACCCTTTTGTTTGAGACTTATCAATTGGCTAAAAAAAGTGTTGCTTTTTGTATCTTCATAATGTGCTATCAATTCTTCCGTAAAAATTGCCCAAGTGATAAATTTTTTACGAGAGAAAAGCCATTGATACCATACAAACTGATTTGGTTCCAAATATACAGTTGCCATACGTACCTTTTGTGTGTTTTGCACATTATTGAGATCGAAGAATTGCTCCATCTGTAATATCCATGTGGCGGGATCCTTGCCATCAAACTTCCTCATATCGATTTTTGGAATATGGTGGGTCTTCGATCCAACATTAGAGTCTATGGAATCATGATTAACATTTCTTTTGTTCACATCATGAGTTTCCTTTACAACCTTTTCACCATTAGTAAGTATTTCTTGTAGAAAATTTGTCAAATCTGTCTTCAAATCTGCCATGTCTGTCTTCAAATCTGCCATGTATCTCTTCAAATCTGTCTTCGAATCATCCATCTTAGCTTCCATGCCCTTTATCTTAGATTCCACGCCATTTATCTTAGATTCCACGCCATTTATCTTAGCTTCTGTTAGCTTTTGTGAGCGTGACATTTGTTGCACTTGTTCTTGTAATTTTGATATATCATGTAGCATTTCTTCCTCTTCTTCATGAGTCATGCTAGAGCTTTCAGGTTCCTTACTAGGTGTTTGCATTTTTTTTCCTCGGGGCATCAGTTACCGATAATAATGCTTTACTATGCCCTTTGAATTCTGTTAAACCAAGCTTACGCAAAAATTAAAAAAAAACTACACACCTTTTTTCACTTTATAGAAGCCTGATATTGAATCTGATGTATCTCTGTAATTTTAGATCATCCAGTTCTGAAATTGTGATCTGTAGTAGCCTTTTGCGTCCTATTTCCAATGCCACAAGTCTGACCCAAATTGGATTCTCCAACGAAGAGTTATGTGAAATCTCCCACAGTGACTTGCTTCTAGACTAGTTCAGTAGAGCGAACTTGTAAGACGTGCCACGAGTCACTGTTTCAACCTTTGGATCTAAAAAATGCACAAAAGAAACTACAGTCCGTCCTCTTTCTGTAACTTCTTACGAAATTTCAATCCGATCCCCAGAGAGAAAGTTATGACGATTTTCCCCAGGTCACCTGTTTTGAATGTAATTCAGGAGTCTGCAAAAAGACCAAATTCCTTAGATCATATCTCCGAAAATATCACGCGAAAAGCTCTGAAATTCGGACCCAAGGTTCAGCGCGATTTCTTCTCAAATGGGTTTTTTTTGCGACTTCTGAAACGTCACAGAAAAAACGTTATAGCGAAAATGCCACGATGACCTGTTTGGAGCAGCGAAACCCTAGAATCCAAAGCTCTGATACCAAATGTTATGAAACCAGCTCAAGAAAAGATAGAAAAGATAGATCAACGCCTTAGAATTCAGCCTCTTTGAGGGGGCAACCTCCTTTACATTACATAAATGAACAATTCTTGGATGATTCAAATGACAAAACCTCCTTTCTATATATAGGAGTCTAAGGAGTCACAATATAATCCAGCCGACCTAACAATAATAATATAAAGCCACAAAAATAACAATAGAGGGATTCTATGGGGCACAGAAATAACAACATGGGGGTAATAGGGGCACAAAAATATAAATAAGGGGTATAACTACAATAGTAATGGGGTAATCACTAGTATTATAGGGACCCAACACCTCCACTTACTTTTGGGTATATTTGGGAGGACTACATTAGGTTGCTATCCATCCTTAGGTAACCAAGTCGGCCACCTTGTACACTGTGATACACCAAAGACAACATTCGGGGAGATTTCCTACACGTATGTTAAGTCATTGGTTTACTGAGGCAGTATATTGCAGTTCACAGTTACCTGGTAATCATTTTTCCTAGATTATCCCTCTTTTTTTTTGTTATGTTATTTTGATTAAAATAAAATTAATTGACCGTGATAACATCCTCCACGTCACTCCTTAGTTGATCTTAGGTTGAGACATATGGCAACAAATCCAGAGTCCACCGATCAAGGAATTCCTTTTGATGGGAATCCTAGTCCTTTTCCTCCTTTCAGAAATATTGGTGCTCCTTATATGGCTATATTGTCCCTTCTGGGACTTACCATCGGATTTCCAGTTTGGTTGTTCTCAACCTCCTTGCCCCCGCAACTGAATATTCCTACAACTGGACAAAGTCAACCTCTAGTTGATCCTAAAGTTGACCCTTTGCCTTCTTCGTCAGTTGTATCTTCCTCCCCTTCTTCCTCTTTGCCTGGTGAAAGTATTGGCACTAGTAATCAGGTGGATAAGAAGAAGAAGAAAGGGAAGAAGAAGAAAAAGAAGAAGAAGAAGAAGAAGCAAATTCAGCGGGGGGAACCCAGAAACCATTGCTTCGAATGAAACTTCTGATGAGAAACCATTCGATAAGCCTCACAAACTTCGATATCCTTGAAAATTTTGTACGAGAGACCATCTTCTTCAAAATTGTTATGGTATTCCTCAGATCTTAGAAGAATGGTCTTCTCGTTCACATCATCCCGTGTCATCAACTTCTGGAGATAGTGTTGGTGACACACTATCAATTACTGGTAGTAAAGTTCATGGAAAGAAGGGTAAAGTTAAGTTTCCCTGTAGGTTATGCAAAGGGAATCACCCCATTCACCTTTGTCCCAATCTGGATGAAGCCAAAAAAGTGTTGGATAATCGTCCTGCTTCTCCACAGTGACTTCCATCTGGTTACAGGAGACTCTCCCTTAATCCTTCACTAGTTTATGAATTAAATGACCCAAATCAAATGTCGGTCAAACCCACTCTCTTTGAATGTGAATTACATGAGTCTATACCTGACCAATCACAGGTTGATGAAACAGTTGACCCAATTTCACCTTCAGTTAATCATATCTTTCCTATAGAGAGTGAGTATGATACCACTCAGGTTCTTTTTGTTTCTTCAGATTCCAATGAGCTTGGAGGCAACCCTCTTGTTCCATCAAAATAGGAGTAAAATCCTCTTGTTCCTGTAACTCAAGGGGGTAATTATCTTGTTCTTATGGTACCCCCTCCAAGTAGTCTGGTCACTTCCTTTGATTGTAATCGACGAGCAAGATGTCTTCTTCCTTCTTATGTGCCTTTCCAGATAATAGTACAGGTTTGTAATATGATTGTACCTGGCACTATTATAGATGAAGGTGCATCTGTGAGTATCCTTTCCTCCACTGCTTGGCAAACACTTGGTTCGTCGCCACTTGTGCCTGTTACTCAGACTCTGTTGGCTTTTAACAGAGGAACCAGTCAACCATTAGGGATCCTTCCTCAGTTGCCTATTACTTTGAGAGGAAAAAATGTTTATCTCAATGTGATGGTAGTCCTAGACCCTTTATATTACAATTTACTTCTTGGGCGCGACTATGTTTATGACATGCGAGCTATTGTTTCAACACTCTTTCCAGTGATGTGTTTCCCGCATGAAGGCAAAATTTTCACCATTGACCACCTTTCATTTCCCGGTCCAAATATGGCTTCCAGTCAACCATCTTCCCTAAATGGTCATTTTGTCCCAATGGTATCTTCCCTGCCACGGGTCAATTATGTGGCAACCCGTTCCATGCCTACATCAACTGACGATCAATTCCGTGATGTTGTGCATTATGTATTGGGGGCATTGGAACCATATCTCTCTAATGCATTCCTTGCTACGTATCCCTTTCAGAGCATTGTTCTCCCATCTGATGAGAACCTCTTGGAAGTCATGACCTCTTATGGGTCACGAAACAAGGAATATGAGCATAGTTCCTTGTTTTGTGTCAAGCTCGTTAAAAAATGAAACAAGGAATATGAGGATAGTTCCTGGTCTTGTGTCAACCTCGTTAAAAAATGAAACAAAGGGTATGAGGATAGGTCTCGGTCTTGTGACAACCACATTAAAAAATGAAACAAGGAATATGAGGATAGTTCTTTTACTGTGACAACCTCATTAAAAAAATGAAACAGGTCCTACACCATAGTTCCTTGTCTTGTGTCAAGCTCGTTAAAAAATGAAACAAGGAATTTGAGCAAAGTTCCTTGTCTTGTGTCAAGCTCATTAAAAAATGAAACAAGGTCTTTGATTAGATCTTGTAAAATCCCAGTCGAGTCTTTCACTTGATCTCGTAAATGAACCTTCATTCGATCCACCTGATAGCCACGAGTAGTCTATTTAGGTGAATGAAATGAGGCTTGGGGGGCATGCACCTAGAATCGAGTCATCATGTTGGGGGCATGTAAGCCAATCTCAAGCATAGTTTTTTCATTTCAAGCTTGTGTAAACATGAAACTGAAGCCAAGCATAGTTTTTCGTTTCAATCTTGTGTAAGCATGAAACTGAATCCAAGCATGGTTCAAGTTTGTGTAAAAATGAACCCATCTCCATTTTAACCCTCATGATTTCCAGTCTATCAGCCTCTTTCGCCAGATGACCCTTGGTTTTTTTCCTTCCATCGTCACTATTTGCTTGGTCGATCATACACTTTCACTTGGTTGTTTTACCTTTTTGAGGAACCGTTGCAATGAGTGGTCTTATTAGCCAGCCTCTTCACATAAATCAACATGTTTTGACAAGTTCCAACATCTTCGGAACCCGTTTCTATCCTAGATACCACTCGTTCTTCTAAGTGGAGTCCTCTTTAAGCTCTTTTCAGACTCTTGAAACATGAAAAGATTGCTGAGCGCTTGTCCTTTTCAGCTTGTAAATGGATTGGAAACGACATCTACTCCGTATAAGTTTAACCCTTTTCTGGATTGGGATAGATTTCTTACAAAAAAGGAATACGTTGATCGAACATGCTCAATAGGTTCTCTCTTGTATTATTTTACGCTTTTTTAGATTTCAGAGAAAAATTTACGAAAAATAACTTGTGGAGTTTCCTTTTTGTCCACTTTCAAACTCTCTAAACATGAAAAGGACCGAGTTCTCATTGTCGTTAAACTTGTTAAAACATCAAATAGCGACAAAATTGTCCATCATGACAAGACCGAGTTTCACCTTCGCTAGCCTCGTTAAAACATCACATAGCGATGGATTCACTCGAAGGGTGGAATTATACTACAATCATATGTTATCCTTCTCAAGCTTGTTAAAAAATAAAGAGATATTGGTCAACAATGACTGGGGAAAATGGGAAAAGGGATAAATCGCTTTATGGTAGCAAGTTGCTCTTGAACATGACACTTTCACTTCATCTCCATGACTATTTGGGTTGGGTTATCTTCTTGATGGTTATCATACCTATGGTCTATCACACCATCCATCACTTTGGTTTTGGGTCAATGCTGTCAATTCATTCAGTGTCGCCGACATGTTCAAGAGAAGTCATTCAATAAAACTTCATCCTTTGCAATACTCATAAACCTTCAATTCATGACCGCCATTCCTGAACCTTGTGTTGTCAGTCACATTCCATCTCCAAAATCATTAAAATCATTTCGTGTCATTCATGTGGGATACATTAAGGCTCTCTTGTGACGAGTCACTTCTTGTCGACATCAATACATTATCCAAGAAGTTGACTTAGAAACACCCTTTCAGTACCTTGGGGCTTGCATACATTAATGGAAAGTTTCTCACTTCTGGCGACAGGTTTACATCACTGGCCTTCGACCGAAAGACTTTATATGGTGTTCGACATCAAAACATCTATTCACACCATGCAGAATGTATTGCAGTACCTTGAGAATCATTATCATTATCATTATCGGAGATCTCTCTCATGTCTGTTAACATCTTACATCATTGGCTGGTAATCAAATGGTGTCTTCCCATGTTCGACTTCAGATCACATGTTCACATGGTTAGACTCGTACTTGAGCGAACGATTGGACGAGATAGAAGACCTTGGATCTATTTTCCTCCATCTGGGCTATGATTTCAGGAAAGTACTAAATCATCTGTATGATGGCTTCACATTGATGGTCATCTCATCACGGGTCTTTATCTGTAGATGACTATCTATGTACATGTAATGAAAAGTTTATATTTTGAGTATGGGTATGCCTTCCCTCAGCAATTCATGAAAAAATCCAAAATATCATGATGTTATGTATTGTAATCGATGTAGGTCACCGTCCGCTTCAGTTCCTCTCTATCACATTGTAAATCATATCGCTTGAGATTATCATTTTCAACTTCGTGCTTTACGGGGCAACTATTACAAGTCTATTTGGGCACATCACTCCCAACATTCAGATCAATTATTTTAGGGCTCATCAAACCCTAATTTAGTTGTTACATGCCCTAGAGAATTCAACTCATTGAATGCCTCCTTCTATGCAATTTTCCTGGCCTGAAGCCTTCCTGAAATTTCTCCTTGGGACACCAGCGCTGCCAAAACCTTGAGACAATGCACTGCAGAGCAAGCAGGCCCACTATGGCCTGCACTGCAGTGCACTTAGGCCCTCTTTGATCTAGGTGGATATTGGTGGCCACCCGCCAAGTCCACTTGGACCCCCACCATTGTTTCTTTCAGCTTTTCAGTTTCCTTAGTTGCAACACAATTTACTATTTTTAGCAGTTTTTTCGGGTCCTGAACTTCCGAAGCCATTTTGAGGTCTCAAAGTTGTAGTTCTTGGATAGATATTTCTAACGAGATATTGTGCGTGTCAAATGGAGATCGTATGCCAGAGTTACGACCCCGGGAAGTTGATATACCAATTTACCCAAATGGGACCCACAGTTTGGCGTTTCATCTTCTAGGGTTAGGTTTTTGGATGTTTAGGGTTTTCCATTGTTTCTGAACAATAAATAGGCCTTCGAGCCTCATTGTAACAGAGTTCAGAGGCATGTAGCTGCCACATCTCTTCTCAGAGATAAGGTTCCATCTCCCTAATTGGTTTATTTCCATTTATGTTTGTAAGCATATTTCAGTATTTCACATTAATGAAATGAAGTATTATTTCCGCTGCATCTCTGTGTTTATGGTTATCTCTGTAATTTGTTGCATTCCTGTTTAAATCCGGATCACTCTTTAGCCTGCGCTGGACAAGATTGAGCGAAATTTTCATAGGGTTCTGGGAATATTCCTTCATTCTAGATGATTCTAGAAGGTTCGCATCTCTTATCCCCTCCTATGATCTCGAAATTGGATAGGCTAAGGATCCATTAACCTCTTATCCTCTCATCTCTTGTTCCATGGAAACTAACTCCATGTTTGGAAGGCCATTCAATACCCTCATTTATGATAAAACCACCTCCATTTCCTATAAGTTGAGCACTCATCATAGTGATCAGGGGGCTAGAATCTGAAGTTTGTAAGGAAATTCTATTGGTTTGAGGATTGGTTTTATGTTAAGCAATGTTATGCTGCTGGAGTTGTGTGTTTTTGATGTGGCGAGGGTTGAACTGAAGCTGGAGGAGTGGCACAGGATTGAACTGTATTGGGTGATACTCTTCCTTCTACATTAATAAAGAGCTTATTCCTTTTCTCATATGATTGTTCATATATGTGATGATTATGTGTTTCAATGTCTTCGATTCCATTGTTTTATAGTAGATAGATCATGTATGCTTTGATCGTTTCTTGTTTCTGTTTCTCTTGATGCAGGTACCTTTTGAGCAGATTTATTTCTAGTGGGAGCGACGAGAGTGATTCAAAAGAGACCGAGGAAGTGAAAGGCAACAAGTAAGTTCCTCCATCTCATCTATATTCTATTAGAAAAAGTTAAACTACTTTCTTTCTGTTGTTCTAGGTGTAGTCACCCACCTAGAGAAAATGTGTTTATCCATAGATGCAAATTTCATATAACAAGAGGGACCACATGGCTCGATTAGGTGGTGGAAATAATGGTACATCGAGCTATTTGGTGGCTACAAGGGGGTGTTGGTTGTCGACTAATGACCACCTAGTAGAAATTGTTTCTCCTATATATACTACCCACGGGTAGTGGGTAACATCTGGCTTCAAATTGGGCATGAGATCTCAAAGAGGTGAATGAAGCTACTCGAACGAAATTTCATGACAACACCAACACTCTGTTGGTACCACAAACTAGTTACTTGAACATATCAAAGACCGAGCACATGGGGCAACATGTTTTTGTGGTGCCTTATGATCACCCATGCTTATTATTAGGCCACTGAAAATCAACTAGTAAATAAATTTTAAATAAAATTTGAAATGCAATCTTAATCTAAATTCTCATAATCTAGCATGGTAATATCATATGATGTTAGTTCTGATGGGAAGAAATGAGCATGCAATACATCCTACCCTAACATGCATGTTACATCATCAAAATAATAAGTGTAATCATAGACCTAATGTAACCAACATATCATCCAATCAACATGGAAGCAATTGCCCTTCTGCTCACTCATTTAATGTATCCAAAGGTAAGGGTGGGAATGACAAGATGGAAGGTCACAAGGGCGGGAGGCAGGAAAATGAAGTGACCACATGTGGAGTATTATGGGGAAAGAGGGGGCCAAGGTATACAATATTTTCTATAGGATCCTTTCTTCTAACAAAAATATAGATATATCAAAAATTAAGCTCATAAACCTCTGATTGATAGAAACTTCAGGCATATTATCCCCATTATGGTTCCCATCATGATTATCATGCTTTATGACCACCATAGGGTCATGACTGAGAGGAAAGGGAGACCGATGATAAAAGGAGACACACCAAGCAGGTTGTCCATCATAATCATATTCACAATCTCGAGAGTATAAGGGGGAAGGAGAGATACATCTGATGGATATTTTTTCATTAGCATCATACCTAGGAGAGGAAAAGGGATCATCCATAATTGTGATAATGTGAGAATTTCCAAGGCGAGGGCTCCTAGATAATGCAGCTATACTGTTGGGATCCTGGGGAAGGTTAGAAAAAATAAGGCCTTTGTTAGTGTCATCATCGGTGTCATAAATGGGTCCCACCATTTCCAATGAACCTTCTTCATGCGTGGGAAAACCATGATCCTCCCTTTCGATGCTGAGAATAGGAATATCATCATGATTAATGTCCTGGGAAAAAGGAGAATCAATTCCTACCTCATTTTCGGTGTCAGTATCATAAATAGGATCGTAGTAAAAATGATGGTTTCCCACATCCCACTTTCCCTCATTAATGCATAAGAAATCATAAATGTCATCGTCATATAGAGCTACAATATTCAAGGCTTCAAATGACCTTTCCTGAATGAAACTCCCCACTTCATCGTGGGTTCCATTCTTCCATATATTCTTCATTTTCATAATTTCCTTCCACATTCAAATTTTCTTTAAGGTCACCTTGATCATCTAATTGATTAAATTACATGGGGTTTTGTGACTGATTATAATATTTTTCATTGATTAGGTCAGTTAGAATATTAAAAGCACAGGTTAGGCCAACAAAGTCAAAGAGATGACTAGGATCCTTCTCCTAGGAACACATCATTATGTAGGGTTGATTTTGTGTTGACCTATGAAACCTGAGCATGAATTCCTTATCCATGTTTTCCAATAAATATTCATAAAACTTAGCATATTTGTCCACATTCTTTTTTAGTTCTTGAAGATATTCATCACTGGGTTTTGCAAATCGAGAGCCAAGAGTAATTTCTCTCTTACCATAATCCATTTTTTATGATTTTGCATAGTAGGATCAAACTGGAGTCACCACGGAGAATTAAAATGCCTTGATAGATGCTTTCTTCACCGTACAAGAATTAACTTTGAAGTTCAATGAAGAACTAGAGTTTCGTTCTTCCAATGGAGTCACCAAGAATGATTGCCAATGAAGTCGTAAGGGAAATAAGGCACACGTCTCGTGTCCCCATCCATGGCGTCAAAAATATTACCACTCAAACTAGCAAGGGTCCTAGAAGGGGATAATATAGAGCAACTACTAGGTCAAGGGAAACAATGGAGTGATAGCCCACTATCACCTCAGTTGAGGGTCCCTTCTTTTTACGGACTTTCATCGATGAGAGGAGACCCGGTATAAAAGGAATCACAATAATGAATATGTCAATGAGGGGATGAAGGGTGATTCCCAAGGCATATTTCCAAGAGAGACTCAATTGTATGACTTTATTGCTTGATAATAAAGGAGATAGGTTCTCTAGAAATAGAAAAGAGGATTCTCGAGGCTAGGGTTTGGGAATGTATCTCATAAAGATGATTCCTAGGACTAGAAATCCTGATGGAGAATTGGTCTTTATGTGATCTTTGTGGAGTTGGAGTTATAAATTTGTGGGCCCACATGAGACCAAGTGCGCTTAGAATTAGGTCAAGGAAGTGGGGTTGATCAACCAAGGAGTGGCTTGACCTGATTGTGGAAGGGAAGAGGATCAAAGGATAAATATTCTTAGAATAGAATTCAATGATCCACATGAGGACACTAGCCAAGGGAAACGTAGGGCAAGAAACGATCCTTGAGCTAGGGATTACAATATATTGAGATCCCACCATCAGAATTTGGAGGGCCTATAGAGGAAACCCCAATGCAGTAATGGACAAGAGATTGAAGTATTTTGATGATTAGAACATGAGATGAGTGATTCCTTAGATGCCATATGGAGGCTAGGCCTATATGAGAATGGGAGGTGAGAGAAATATTATTTAAAGGTGATCACCTATGGAGGATTAGTGCCTTATTCATTTGGGAGAGATGGAGTGAAGGATAATTTATTGTTTGGAATAGGTTTACCCAATCAAGGTGGTCTTCAAGAAACTTCACATGGCATGAGGGCATGAGAGCAGCTACTTGAGATCTTTATACTTAGATATGAAATAATTTTTTACTTATGAAGATGTATTTTAACAAAATAATCTCTAGGAACATTCACCCATTCATACATGGCCCATGCAATGATGGAGTGCTACAAAAGATCAAAATTTCCACAATTTCGCATAGAAAAACAGTAAATTTCAGACTTGTATAGTGAAAATGCCAACACAATTTCATGTGACAAAGTAAATAACCAAATTAATCATGAAAAATATCACTTACATGTACAAATGAATATATAAAATCATCAAATTCTGCCAATAATGAAGCTCCAAGACAACAAAAGTAGATCCAAAAATCAAAATTCATCCATAACATCCAAACTTGTCCTCCAAAAGGGAATGTGAAATTCTCAAGAACTACTAAATCCAAATCCAAGTGACGATGATCAAAATAAATCACCTCACTTTTATTTATACAATCACTAATGAGTTTGATTAGCCTAATTTGGCCTAATTGAGCCATAAATAATAGAATGGTGCACAATAATAACATCCCTTAGTGACAAGCCCACCAAGATAGCTCAATATCATAAGAATAAGCCTCTCAAGAGGGTTGAATGGTCAATCAAATGTGTCATTGGGCCTTTGAGGAGGCCTAATGAAGTCGATAGGGTTCCTTGGTGAGAAAATGGATTCCAAACATAGTGGACAAGGGGTTAGCCCCTTGTTTTCCAAGCAAGTCTCTTTGGTGCTCCCAAGTGGGTGTGGAGGCACAAAGACATCCTCATGGGTCTCCAAGTGGATTGAAAATTCATGTGAACCATTTGTAAGGGATAGGATGATGACATAAGCCCTCCTTTTGTCTCTTGCCATGAGACAAACCATCATATAGACCCTAGAACGTTTGCCAATTGTATGGTTCAAGTGTGGAGCTAGATGGGAAGTGGTGAACTAGGTGCATCATCATTGTACAAAAGATGGAACATGAGAAATCAATGAGTGGTGTTGGGGATCAATGAAGTACTCTTTGTGTTATAACCCTATTTTCCACTCCATTATAGTGAGAGAAAACTGATATCAACTTACATCAATTGTTTGGCTAAAATGCATCCCTTTCATTTTTTCTTTTACTTATGTGGGATTTATACTATGATAAAAGGGTGGAATTACATGATTAAGTTATTTCTCATAATTAATTTTCCAAATATTATAATTATGATATAATAATTATTTCATAATTGAGAAAATTGAGAAAAAAATCATAATTGTGAAAAAGGTTTCTAGAGTTTTCCATTCCCATGGAGATCAACTTGACCCACTTGTGTATGAGTTGGATAGGGATCCATTATTATAGAAGTTTCCTAACTTCTCAAGCCCTTAGGTGTCTAGATACATTCTCTTGAAGGATAAAAAGAACCTGTATGATCTCACATAGAGGAAAAGGTGTTAGATAAAGTATCCAAACTATAGCGCGATAGCTCTGCTGTATTGGGAGAGGAGACCATGCTACAATATTGAAGAGAGGATATTGTTTGTTGAAGGTATAATTGTACCATTTGATTCATGGTTAATAGAAATTTATGTTCCTTCCTTGTATTTACGTGTTTTCAGCTGTTACATATATTGATTCTATGATGCTTTGAGCTTATGAAATTCGGAGGAAGATCACTTGTTTTCGTTGAGTGTTTGTGGTTGTATGTATGCGTTGAGATCAAGTGCAGATGAAGAATATCACTTGAGTGGAGCATGAGGGTTCTTCTACGAATTCAAAACCCTTCACTGACCTACAAGGAGGCCAAGTGCACGCTCTTTTTTTATAACACCTAGAACTGTTTGTATACTTCATGTATAAGCATTGGGTTGGGGATTGATCTATTTACCTATTAGCCATGTCTCTCTTTACTGTCTGGTGATCTTACTCGGGAAAAATATCATGGAGAAATAGCTCCTTACATGTAAATTTCATTGCAACAACCATAGTAACAGTGAGAGAGAACGACTGCAAGTGTTTATAAGTCTTATCGCAATCATGACTAGAAGATGAAAGGTCATGGAATGAAAAGAATCGGTAGAAACGCCACTTGCGATAGCAAGATGACACTTGTAGGAGTGAGAATAGACGAAAGTGACACTTCATATGCAAAAAATAGATTGAAACACCAATAAGGAAAATAAAAGCACCATTAAAAACGATAAAATAAAACAAAGTGACATGTTGCAAAACTTACCAAGAATTGGCGCACTTGTGACCAAGAGTGGAGAAGAACTCCTTATCATGAGAAAATGCGCTTTGCCAAGAGTGACTAGTGATTGTGAAAATGAATAATGAGATGGGCTACTTATAAAGAGAATCCACATGCAAGGCAAGATAATTCATGCTCACCACTTTTCACTTGATGAAAGAGTTAGTTAATTTAAGTGGAGAGGGTTCCTATTTTATAGGAGCATACTCTCCATGCAAGTAAGGAAGGGTGCATGTGTGAGAAACAAGGGGGCGCACTAGCTAGAAACAAGTAGCGCAAAGTTGTTGTGAACACAGAGTGCACACTTGCTATTGACAGGGAGTGCGAACTCACTATGTGCAAGGAGTGCCCTCAACTGTGAGACATAAGTACGGTCAACTGTGAGAAGGAAGTGCCCTCAATCTCACGATGGCACAGTTTCCTTTGATAGTGCGTGTGTGTCCATTAACTTTAGAAAGTGTGCTTTCTCTAAGAGAAAAGGTTGTGATTTCTTGCTTTTGTGTGGTATGCATGTTGAGTGAAGAAATTTAACACTAAGTAAAAAAAAAAGCTAGTGCTTTTCCTATCTTTAGAAAGACAACGCAAGAACTTCCAGATATAGGAAAACACCACTTAGGAAAATTTGACCTAGGAGAAGAAGAAACACTTATGAATGTTGAAAGGATGGTTGACATTTAGAAAAATATGAAAAAATGACAAGACATCACTAGGTAACATGAATCGACAGCTCATGAAAACATATGTAGGCTCCAAAATTGAATAAGGAAATTTTTTTGTGGGTCACTGTTGTAGTGAAAACTGGGCACAAGCCTTACTGCTTTATACTTGTAGTCATTTTCTATTTTAGGAAAGAGAGCAGAGAGATCTCACCTTCTAGCTAGATTTTCTCCGTAAAGTAGGTTATATCTAGTGTTTATTGTGGTTTTGTGAGTTTTTATTTCATTTTTCTATATCTTTTTATAGTTTTTATTGTGATTAGAATTACGTATTCATAAGTGCTTTTTACTCTATGAGTCTTTCCTCGGGCTTGCCAGACAGATGTGTGAAAAAGTGCGACTATAACGATCCTTATTATATGCAAACAATGATATAAATTGCAAAGGATGGATGATAGATTATTCCTTTTAATAGAAGAAGCAGATGGTTGATTCAACTAGCTTAAGGGAACACAGTAGAACTCCTAGCTCCCAATTCCAAGCCAAAATCTTGCTCACAATCAACCGAAGAGACTGCCATACACACTTCCTGCAAGATCTTGTTAGCGTAATAACAATTAATAACAAAGGAAGAACATGTAGTAACCAAAGGAAACCAATGCAAGGGAAGGGAATTAACTTTCATTATAATAAACAAATTGTATGATAACCCAATGATCTACCATCAAATGTAGTCTCTCCTCTCCAATATGCAATCCTCGTCTCCTTCTCTAGCAAGGATAGCCTTAACAAAATAACATAGATCTCTCACTATATTTGAATCTCTAGATCTAGCTCCTTTCCTCTTGATAGAGTGAGATTAGATAGGTTCATTTTATCATTTGGGATATTGTATATGAACACCAAGGGGCTTGATAAGTTAGGAAACTTCTACAATAATTAACCCATAGTGATCCAGGGGCTCAGTAAAGTGCTCAAAATTAAAAGTGTTCAAAAGTGCTCAAAAACAGTGCCAAAGTGTAGAGCTGGATGACCTAAATCAAACACAACTTGAATCGATCAAAATTGATATCATATGTTCCCAATATCACATTCTGATTGTTTTTCCAAACATGTAAAATTTTTGTAGGTTGGTTGCAGGACTGTTGACTAGGAATTCTGTACACTCACTGGGTAGTCCATACGTTGACTGGGCAGTCCATACACTGACTAAGTAGGGTGACTGGGCAAGTTGATCGTACCTCGTAGGCCAAATGGCAAGCTGCCAAGTGGCCTCACTTGATTGGTCTGAGTTGGTAAGGTCTGATTGGTCAATGGTTTTGTTTGAGGTCCAATGGCAGGGTGCCACATGGACCAATCATGGGCTGCCGTGTGGCACTCCTGTGGTGTGTAAAATTTTGGTAAGGGCCGAACTGGCCTCTAGAAGATTCGAACGAGCAACCTCATGTAAAACATTGCAGTGCTTTACCAGTTGCACTGCGGGTGGAGCTTAACAAACATAGTAGCAATTTTATATTTAAAATTCGAAGGGTTAATGTTTTGGGATGGGACCAAGGCTAAGCCTTGGCCCCCGATCACCTTACTGGCCACGAGACTGCATGTAGAAGGGAGCTGAGGGCTCAGGCATAACCCCGACCCAAGGTTTCGCAACCCACCATATAACTAAAGGCGCATCAGAGCAGAAGGCGCTAATGTTGGTGCGGCAGACATGAGGGCTAAGGATTAAGCCCAACCTGAGGGCATGTGGGGTCACATAGAACCATGTCTAAGGGGGAAGAAGGGAGCTGAGGGCTCAGGCATAACCCCGACCTAAGGTTCTAATCCCCTTTAATTTAATTCTTTTAGGAATTTTAAAGTCACATAAACGATTTTTAATTTTTAGATTTTTAATGTTTTTTATTTATTTTTTATTTTTTTAATATTTTAAATGAAATAAAAATAAAAAAAACAAAAAATGAAAATAAAATGAAAGGAAATCAAAATAAAATGAAATCAAAAGTAAACAAATTGAAAAGTAAAGAAAAATAAAATTGAATTAACTAAGAAAACTAAACTAAAGAAAAAATAAAAATAAGACCTAACCTAACCTAATGCATACACAATATAAATGAAATGAAAAAGGAAAAAGTCGAATGTTGAGTGCTTTGTGTGTAGGGTGAGGTTTGGACGACGATGGATAGAAGAAGGGCTCGAACAAATGGAAAGAGGGACTTACGTAGGCCAGGAAGAGGATAAGTCTACGCGGGTGAGGGAGAGGAGGCAATGAATGGTCGCGGGTATGCTTGCAGGATGAAGTTTCGACGACGATGGATGGGTGAGGAAATCGATGAGACTCGTTGAAGGCAGGGAAATGGAGTTGTGAGAAGTGAGAATGACAATGGGAGGAGAGACAACAACATAAAGGAGTAGGACTACATGATTTGGTGTGGATAATGAAGACCGTGGGAGAAGAGGAAAACGCAGGTGAAGCCAACGAGGAGCTGTAGGTCGACAGGAGGGAAAGGAGTTATAACTTTAATGGAGTTTGGAAGGTAGCATGATGAGGAATGAAGGTCGAGGGTTATGGATAGAGAAGGCATTGAGGGATAGAACGTTGGCAGCAATGCATAAGTGGAATAAAACGCAGCAGCAAGGAGGACGAGGAATATAGTAGATGCAACAAAGAAATTCGAAATTTTCTAGAAACCCAAAAATGCAGACAACACAAAAAAATCAAAATTTTCTAGAGGCTCAATACGGCAGTAGACAGGAGAAAAATGGTAGCCAAAAACCTAAGTAAATTTCCTAGAAAATCTTATTTTAAAATTACATGCTTCTACTTCAAATATATCCGTTAAACCCTTATGAAAATTTCCAAATTTAAAACTTTTTAAACACTTAGACTGCATTTTGTTTTGAATAATGTCTCTGCGAGATCATATTGATAAACCCCCAGAGATCCAGATCTTACCCCCCTAGGGCCTAAATTTGTACTCTACACAAATTTCCTCCTAAGCTCCGTAGTTGCACGACAACAAGAAAACACCCAAACGATATATTCAATGATAGAAAATAAAACCCAAAAAAACCCACGTTAGAAAAATAATATGAAAATTTATAAACTATAGGCTCTAATTAGCCAGATTTATCATTATACCGCACAAAAAATTATACTTTTTGAATTTTAAAGGAGGTGATAACTCGAAACCCTTTGTGCATCACCATCAAAAAATATAATGATAAGCCTGGAGTTAATTTAGCTGGGCTCTTCAGAAAACACGAATCGGGAGTTGGCTGGTCCAACTGAAAACTTCCTCTAACACCCAAGGATTTAAAATCAAGGTTTCCCTGCAAAACTCAATTCAGCCATCAAAATAAAGCGAGAAAGTAACAATAAAATTTAGACAAATAGAGATACTTGCTATTGCATTCAAAATTTAGATTGTTATTCAAACTGCAACAACTGAGCAAGATAGTTGTACTCAAATCACTCTTTAGAAGCTATCATCAATGGCTTGAGAAAAAATTATGCATGGAAACAATACATCTTACAATATTCCCATGAAGAGTAACACCAGAAAAACTTAACCCCAAAGTCTTTTTTTATTATCCAAAAAAATATTACACAAGAGCTTCTTGCGAAGCACACGACTCAAAGGTTGGATCAATCGACTAACAAATGACTTCCAATTTAAAGATAAATCCTCCAACGGCTAGTTCTAGCGATCCTCATCAAAGCAATCCCGACCGTTGATGAAGATTAAAATTTCTTTTAATCTTATCAGTCGAAATATTTAAATAATTGGGGAAATTTGAAATTTTTCATTAAATGCATTTTAATTAACTCGAAAATAAAATTTTTGAGTTAATTTCCCCAAAAATTTGACTTTGACTTAACCACGAGGGATCAAAGGTTTAAAATTTGGCAAAATAATTAATTCAGCTTAGTCTCGATATCTTTTAAAATTTAATTTTTTAGGACCAACGAATTTTGCCTTTGGAGAATTTAAATTTACCTAAGACCTAGAATTAATTAAATTTTTGGCTTAGGATTTTAATTAATTTTTGGCGAGAAAATTTAATTAATTAACCTATGAGGGGATAAACTACTTTTCCAACCCTCAAGACACTTTACATCATGATTTTCATATTTTTATATTATAAGGAGGAAAACCCATTTGTAATAGACCCTCATAGACCACCCACTTTTGCGACACAAATATAATCTAACATACCAAGCAATTTGTAATAAAATAACCTAACCAGATAGTTAGGATTATTCCCAAATCACTTTTACATAGACTCGATCTAGAACACTAGCAATCGCCTAAGATCATAGCGACAAAATCTATTCTAGCTTTGGGGTAAGACTGGAGGGGAAAACTCTGTCGACCATCCGAGAATGGATCAGTGAGACAAAAAACCTCCCAGAATGAAGATCGTCAATAGAAAGGTAGGTTTACCTAGGTTGTTAGATACATGACACAGTTTTGCTGAGATTATTTATATCATATGCATGCATAATGGGTTTACATATAACATGATGGTTACGTTGATGATGATCGCTGGCCGACACAGACACATCAATCAGGGGCTATCCCTTTTGCGAAAAAAAGGGGTGTACTGTTATGGGTCGTTGACACGTAGTGGTCAACATATAGGTCTACTTGGGGACATGTTGTTGCACCAGAGGAACGTGAGAATTCAGAATATGCATCCACGCAACACACAATATAACATAAGTAGCGTCCATCCAAATATCATCATATAACATTAAGCACATGAAATATATAATCTCTTCATTTATTTATTATCTTAATAACATGAAAAACACAAATATAACTATAAAATGAAATACTGAAATAACAAGGTATAATGTTAGAAGTACGAAACAAAGATGCCTGATGGAATTAGATGCGTTCAATATAGTGCATACTGAGCATTTGCCTGCTTTCAGGAAAATCTGTTGGCTATTTCTCGGATGTGCCATGTCCAATCCTGCACACGGTAGGACTTTTTCATATCCGAAAATCGAGTTTCTCACAACCATCACATACATCAAACACTTTCTCATTCCCTTTCTCTTGCGCCTTTTCTTTGTGGCAGTCTGTATCCCTGATGATGTGGAACATTTTGCTTGAAAACTCTCAGATGAAGTATGTAAGATATGCATGACATGTATTTCTTCATTTTGCATCTGCTCTGTCAAGAATGATGGATCAGTCTCATAGGTGTCATGAGTTATAACTTGACTTTTTTTTATTTCTTCTTTGATCATGTCATTCTTAGTTAAATATTCATTAATGGAATTAACTTCTTTCTCAAGATATTCACAACAAGACGGGACCTATGATTTCCTCTCTTCCAGCCTCTTTTCTAATGAACTCATTTCTCTGGCATGTCTTACTATTAAGTTCTCTTTATTGAGTTCAGTTTTCATGAATCTTTCTTGCAGAGTGACATGATTAGCTTGCACAACCTTTATTTGATTCTGAATAGTGGACATCTGATTAGAATGATTAACTTCCATTATTTTTAATCTGTTTTTGATAATATGTATTCCATCTGTATTTATTGCTTTTTTCTCTATTGTCAAGAATATGTTCTGAAGAGATATCTGATCAACTTCCATGTCCTTTATAATTTTATCATTCTTTGCTTTCATTCCCATGAAGCAATTTTGCATATGCTTTATCTCTTTCTTATGATTTGCTTGCATGGTAACTAACTGTTTATTATAATCAAATCTCATGATGGTCATTTCTTCATCCATAGTTGACAATTTGTTCTGAATCAAATGTATTTTTTCTTGATAACTTGCTTCCATGGAAGTCACTTGATTTGAATGATTGAATTCCATGATCGTCATCTTTTCTTCTAGGGCTAATAACTTGCTTTGCTTGGAATTAATTTCCCTGGCATGATCAGTTGTTAATGTTGTTTGATTAAGTTACATATATTTAATAAGTGGAGCCTGATTAGCTTCTGCATTTTTGCTTACTTGAGCCTGATTTAACTCTATGTCTTTAACCATTTGAATTAACTCCTTGAAATCATTTTCAACTTCTATAGTTTCCTTTACTTCAGCTTTTTCTTTGACTTTGTCTTTATCTCCATATCTATCTTCAAAGGCATCAATGATTGATTGCAGAGAATCAAAAATGTTATTAGGGAAATTAACAAACCAATCTAAAGCATCTCCAGATAAGGTAAGAATGAAAATCTTCATCTTCACATCTTCATATTTAGAATATGGGCGATACTTGCTTATACAGAGGCTAACATTTTGAAGGTGAGTTTCAGTGGTAAAAGTATTGTTACCTTGAAAAGGAGGAAATTAATCAATGGCTTCACCCAAAACATAAGAATAACTATGCAGAGATCCTTGAATATTAGTAAAATCACAAGGAGAAAACAAGTCAAAATCCACGATGATCTGCTTAATGGGAAAAATATGGGCCAAATGGATATCAGAGAGAGAGATCCCTGCTCAAGAAAATCAAAACATCTACAAGAAGTGAGCTTCTAGCAGGAATTCCTATAAGAAATGGATGAAGTGGAGTCTCTACTTGAGCATGAATCTCTCAAAAAGTTTCCAAAGGAGAAACTGAAAAGTTAGTGGATGCAGGTAGATAGATATTCAAGGAGGGCTCCTTGTCTAGGATTAAATGACTGAATAAGTGGAGTTGCCACCCAAATAGGAAACCAACCAAAATGTTTAGGTGTAGAAAGTGAAGATGAGAGGATTAGATGAGAGATGACGAGAGTTAAGATGGTGAGAAATGAAGAGATGAAATGGCGCCAGAAAAACGAGATGAAATGTCGTAAAGCCAAGGCCCAATAAATTGGTCCTTGGTGTAACTTCCAAGAAGCATTGGCTTTTACAGTTCGAATGAGAGATTAAAAATGAGAAGAATGATGAGGAAATGTCGTTGAAACACCAAGAATAATATGTCCCTAGGAATGACGCAAAAAAATGTTGTGCCACTTGACGGGCTAATGCATCGCGGAAAATATGAGATGATTAGAAAAATGTCATGAGGACCAAGGATAGAAAAACCTTATCCCCAAAAAATACGCCAAAAAATGTTGTACTAGATGATGGGAAGAATAAAGATGAAATGATTAAAATGATGTCGAGGAAACTGAGGAAAAAAAACACTATCCCCGGGAACGACGCTAAAAAATGTTGTCGGACAAAGTGTCTAGGCACTGCGAGGCGCTGCAGGGTGACAAGAGGGAAAGGATTTTCGGCTTTAATGGAGTTTAGAAGGCAGCATGATGAAGAATGAAGGTCGAGGGTTACAGATAGAGAAGGCAGTGAGGGATAGAACACTGGGAGCAATGCATAAGTGGAAGAAAACGCAACAGCAAGGAGGACGAGGAATATAGAAGATGCAGCAAAGAAATTCGAAATTTTCTAGAAACCCCAAAACGTAGACAACACAAAAAATTAAATTTTCTGGAGGCTTAATACGGCAACGGAAAGGAGAAAAATGTTACCCAAAAACTTAAGAAAATTTCCCAGAAAATCTTATTTTAAAATGGCATGCTTTTGCTTAAGATTTATCTTTAAACCCTTATGAAAATTTCGATATTTACAACTTTTTAAACCCTTGGATTGCAATTTTTTTTGAATAATGTCCCTGCAAGATTATGTTGATAAACCCCCAGAGATCCAAATCATACCCTCCAGGGCCTAGATCTAGACTCTACACAAATTTCCTTTTCAGATCTGTAGCTGCACGACAACAAAGAAACACCCAAACGATATATACAATGATAAAAATAAAACCCATAAAAACCCACGTTACAAAAATAATTACAAAATTTACAAACTACACGCTCTAATCAGCCAGATCTATCATTATACCTCACAATTATTTTTTATTTATTTATTTATTTATTTATTTTTTTTAATTTTTTAATTTTAAAGGAGGTGCTAATTCGAAACCCTTTGTGGATCACCAAAAAAAAATCTAATGATAAGCCCGAAGCTATTAGCTGGTCTCTTCAGAAAACGCAGATCGAGAGTTGGCTAGTCAACTGAAAACTTTCCCTAATGCCTGAGGATCTAAAATCAAGATTTCCCTGCAAAAATCAATCCAGCCATCAAAATAGAGCGAGAAAATATTAATAAATTTAGACAAACAGAGGTACATGCTATTACATTCAAAATTAGATTATTATTCAAACCCCAGTGACTGAGTAAGATACCTATACTCAAATCACTTTTTAGAAGTTATCATCAATGGCTTTAGAAAAAATTATGCATGAAAACAACACATCTTACAGTATTTCCATGTAGGTAACACTAGCAAAACTTAACCCCAAAGTCTTTTTTTATTATCGAGAAAAATATTACACAAGAGCTTCTTGCTAAGCACACGACTCAAAGGTTGAATCAATCGGCTCACAAATGACTTTCTGTTTAAAGATAAATCCTCCAACAGCTAGCTCGAGTGATCCTCGTCAAAGAAATCTCGACCGTTGATGAAAATTACAATTTCTTTTAATCTCATCTGTTGAAATATTTAAATATTTGGGGAAATTCAAATTTTTTCATTAAATGCATTTTAATTAACTAAAAAATAAAAATTTTGAGTTAATTTCCCCCAAAATTTGACTTTGACTTAACCCCGAGGAATCAAAGGTTTAAAATTTGGAAAAATAATTAATTTACCTTAGTCCCGGGATCTTTTAAAATTTAATTTTTTAGGACTGACGAATTTTGCCTTTGGAGAATTTAAATTTACATAGGACCTATAATTAATAATTTTTTTGGCTTAGGATTGTAATTAGTTTTTGGTCAAAAAATTTAATTAATTAACCTGAGGGGATAAACTATTTTTCCAACCCTCAAGACACTTTACATCATGATTTTCATATTTTATACATTATAAGGGGGAAAATCCATTTGTAATAGACCCTCACAGACCACTCATTTTTGCGACACAAGTATAATCCAACAGATCAATCAATTTTTAATAAAATAACCTAACCAAATAGTTACAATTATTCCCAAATCACTTTTATATAGACTCAATTTAGAACAATAGGACTCACTTAAGATCCTAGTGACAAAATCCATTCCAGCTTTGGTGTAAGATTGGAGGGAAAAACTCTGACGACCATTCGAGAATGGATCGGTGAGACAAAAAACCTCACAGAATGAAGATCGTCACTATAAATGTAGGTTTACCTAGGTTGTTACATACATGACACGATTCCGCTGAGATTATTTATATCATATACATGCAAAATAGGTTTACATTATAACATGATGATCAAACTGATGATGATCGCTGGATGACACAGACACATCGATTATGTGCTATCCATTTTTCGAAAAAAGGGGGTGTACTACTATGGGTCGTTGACATGTAGTGATCAACAGGCCCAACATTGGAAGTTGGACCAGGAGATGTAGCCTAAGGAGATGGGTGAACTTCTTTATCATTTTGTTTTCTTGTGTTTTTGATATGGTATATTTGTCTTTGTTTTTATGCGGTTGACTAAGTTTTAAAACCATTAATTTATGTACTTTTCCAAAGTGATCCATTGCCTAAAAGACAAAATTTTACTTGCATATTTTCTATCACCTTCAATTTTGCATAACTAATCACCTAGACAACTCATGCATAAGTAGGAAAGCATGATGTCCTTGGAAATGACAAACTCTAGAACCTTTTTCTTAATTATGAAGTAATTATTATTTCATAATTACGAAATTGTGACGAAATAATTATGATAAATTTCTCAATTATGTAATCACCCATTTAACATGGAATAACTCCCTTGTAAGACCCACATAAGCAAACGAAAGGGCGAAAGGGGTTACATTCTGGCCAACAACTAAGGTATGTTGAACTTGGGTCTATCTCCCTATAGTGGATTGGAAAATAAGACTATAACAATTATAATTTGCATACATATGTAATAAACTGTTATGAAACCAGCTCAAGAAAAGATAGAAAAGATAGATCAACGCCTTAGAATTCAGCCTCTTCGAGGGGGAAACCTCCTTTACATTACATAAATGAAAAATTCTTGGATGATACAAATGAAAAGACCTCCTTTCTATATATAGGAGTCTAAGGGGTCATAACATAACCAAAGCCGACATAACAATAATAATGTAAGGGCACAATAATAACAATAGTGGGCTTCTATGGGGCACATTAGTAACAATATGGGCATTACATGGGTACATCAATATAATAAGTGGGTTTTACTAATAACAATAAGGGGTTACACTAGTAGTATAGGGTCCTAACATGCCCCTCTCCTTCAAAAAGCGTTGTCCTCAATGCTTGAGTAGTTCTTGATGCTTCTGTATAAAATTCTTGTCCTCCCATGTGGAATCTTCAGTGGGTAAGTTCTTCCACTTGATGAGATACTCTGAAATTGATCGATTTCGTAGCTGTCGGGTTCTTGTTTCTGTGACTGCTCCAGGTTCCAATATGATTTTTCCTTCCTTTTCAATGTCTGGCAATATTGTTTGAATTGGGATCTTTTGAAAGTTTTGAATAAGTGGCCATACTTCTTTGTCCTTCTTCCATTCATCCCTTGCTTCGTTTATCCAATCTGGTTGGATAATAGAAATAGCACAAAACAATGCTTCCACATCCTCATCCTTGAAGAGTCTTCCCATTCGGTAAGGTCGCCATTTTTTAAGTGCATGTAGTATTGCCAACGTTTCCTTCTCATAAATAGCTTGCTTTAGATGTAGTAGTAAAAATACCCAATTGCCTACATCAAAACATTTTTCACTATGATGTTGATCTACCTGTTGTTTCATTTGATTTTGCACCGAAGTGACGCTATCCTTTAAAAGTTGGAGAACTTGTTGTTGATGCTCGATGTGATCTTTCACTGCTTGAACCTTTTTCTTCTTGATATGTCCTTCTATCTTTAGATTTTGAGGAGTGGTAATTTCTTCCAATCCTTTACAAGATATGGTCAGATTCATTTCTTGACGCTCGATGTGATCTTTCACTTCTTGAACATTTTTCTTCTTGATATGTCCTTCTGTCTCGCTAGTTTGAGGAGTGGTAATTCCGACCAGTGAATTACAAGATATGGTTGGATTCATTTCTTCTTTCTTGATGTGATCTTTCACTTCTTGCACCTTTTTCTTCTTGATATTTCCTTCTATCTTGAGAGTTTGAGGAGTGGTCATTCTTGCCAATAGTTTACAAGATATGTTCTGATTCATTTATTCTTTCTCTGGGGTGGGGTCCTGGCGTATATCTTCTTCTTTTGATGTTTCTTGATTCTTTTTTTCCTCCTCTTCATATTCTATGTAAAATAATTTCTTCTCACCACACTTATGACCTTTAGTGCATTTGCTATCACAATTGTAACAAAGCCCTTTTTCTCTTTTTTCTCCCAATTGTTGTGGTGTAACCCTTGTAGGTTGTGGAAGACTAGGAGAAAAAACACTTCCATATTTATAGTTGTGAGGGGTATGCTTCCTAGTTTCCATAATTTTTCTTTCCACTATGTCACAAATCCCTTTTACTCTTTCCAATTGTTGTGGTGTTGCTCTAAAGAAGGTGTTGCTCTTTGTATCCTCATAATGTGCTATCATTTCCTCCGTGAAAATTGACCACGTAACAAGTTGTTTACGAGAACAAAGCCCTTCGTACCATAAAGATTGATCTGGTTCTAAATATGAAGATGCAATACATACCTTTTGTAACAATTGTACACCATGTAGATCAAAATATTGCTCCATCTGAAGTATCCAATTTACTAGATCCTTGCCATCAAACTTCCTCATCTTGATTTTTCTTGATTTTAGGAGCTCGACCTTGAAATGACTTTAACTCTGTACTTTTAGATCTTTAAGTTCTGAAATTGCGACATATAGTAACCCTCTATGTCCTCTTTCCAATGCCACCAGTCAGATCCAAAATGGATTCTCTAAGAAAGAGTTATGTACAATCTCCCAAGATGACCTGATTATAGACCTTTCCAGAAGAGAAAAATTGTATGAAGTGCCACATGTCACTGTTTCAACCTTTGGATCTGAAAAAGATATGCAAAAGACTACAGTCCGTCCTCTTTCTGCACCTTCTTACGAACTTTCAATCCGATCCCCAGAGAGAAAGTTATGACGATTTTCCCCAGGTCACCTGTTTTGAATGTAATTCAGGAGTATGCAAAAAGACCAACTTCCTCAGATCATATCTCCGCAAATATTGCGCGAAAAGTTCTGAAATTTGGACCCAAGGTTCAGCGCGATTTTTTCTCAGATGGGTTTTTTTTTTGCAACTTCTGAAACGTCACAGAAAAAAAGTTATAGCGAAAATTCCACGATGACCTGTTTGGAGCAGCGAAACCCTAGAATCCAAAGCTCTGATACCAAATGTTATGAAACCAGCTCAAGAAAAGATAGATCAACGCCTTAGAATTCATCCTCTTCGAGGGGGCAACCTCCTTTACATTATATAAATGAATAATTCTTGGATGATACAAATGAAAAGACCTCCTTTCTATATATAGGAGTTTAAGGGGTCATAACATAACCAGAGCTGACATAACAATAATAATGTAAGGGCACAATAATAACAATAGTGGGCTTCTATGGGGCACATTAGTAACAATATGGGCACTACATGGGTACATCAATATAATAAGTAGGTTTTACTAATAACAATAAGGGGTTACACTAGTAGTATAGGGGCCTAACATAAACAATAACTTACAAGTCCACAAATATAAAGAGAAATAAGCCCTCGTAGTGTGGATTTTAGATTTTCTAGTATAGTTTTATCAATTCTATTGTGGTGAAGTATTCGACGGAATATCCAAGATAGTTTAAAGACCAAATTTTATCATATTTGTTGTGAAAAACTGTCCAATAGAATATCAATGATAGTTTATGGATTATGCAAACCAACCTTGGTTGAGTGATATCACTTTATGGACAAAGATTTTAAGATATCAAAAATATGGTCCTTTGAATCTAAAACAAAGGACCTCTTTATGTTCTTGCAATGAGTCTACCATGAGATGAAGAAACACTATAGTCACTTGTAAGATTCACATAACTCATTTCCTACTTTTAGATATATCCAAACTAGAGATGTTAAGTATGTGTTATTAGAAACATCATTCTTTACTAGAGAAAAATTCTATATAACGTTCAAATCCAAGAAATGACTAATGAGTAACTACTTTATTTTTCCATCATACTAATGTGAACTAATGAGATAGCATAACAAGTGTCATATTAAGCTGAATGGATGAAAAAATAAGTTAGTGAGATAATGCATTTTTCATTTAATAAGACCTAACAAAGAAAATATTTTAAATTTTAGGTATTCTTTTCTCATAGGATAGAAAGCTTTCCAAATTTAAGACACCATATCTTCATATTCTTCATCTATTAGGTGGGCCTGGATATTAGGATTAGAAGAGCCTAGTCTTGAATGTTAAGAGTAGCCTAGCCTATTGTATCATCATCCCACTCACATCAAACACTCAACAACACTTTAAAGATTTTGCAACCCTACATATTAAGAATCTAATGGGATAACATGGAATTCTTACTTTTCATAAATGTGTGGTTTCTTTCTTTCTTTCTTTCTTCACATCTTTAACTTTAACTTATGAGATCTCACTAGTATATGTGTTTGAATTTCTATATTTATTTATACTTGATTAATTCTTAATTTCAATTTATCATAGGATATATGAGGTCCTTTTAAATATACACATCATGAATGTTACAAAAATATTTATAATATATTTCTTTTATATATATAACATTTTTAATGTTGTTTTCAATTTTTATGAATTTAAAAATCCCAAATTTGAAAGTCTACCCAGTGTGGAAGCGTGCATTTTATACATTTAAGCAGTATAGTGGCTTATATGGACAAATATTGCTATTTATGTTGATCATTAATTTTGAATGTTAAAATTTTGGATTATTTATACCATTACATTGTTTAGTTTAAGAAATGTGATAAAAAATTGAATATATATTTTTAGGTGATAAATTTGTTATGGTGTCGTCTTAATTCTCCTAGTTAGTAGAATATATGGTTATATTGAGGTCATCTTTATTAAATAATTCTATTTTTATTAAATAATCTTAAAAGTATTAGAAAGTGAAAGCGATAAATATAAGTGGTGTGATTGTCTGAGTTCCATATTAAAATTTTGGTTAGTTAAAAGCTATATATCATAAACGTTATATCATTAGTTTTACAATGAATATTATTCTCTTTCCGGCCCTATTCAGTTAGGGATTTTCTTGCAGAAGAGGAAAGTAAGATTTTTTTTTGTGAAAAAAAACAATATACCATGTCTATTAGTTTTAAATTAAATTAGATTTTATATGATCGCTCACTACTGAGCATTTACCATATTTACTTCTTTAGATTTAATTATTTTAGGCATAGTTGGAAGTTAGGACTCAAGATCGACTTTGCAATAACAAAACATAATTTTATTTACACGTTGGTGGGTGAACGTTGGGTCGGCAGGGTCTCTTTCGCAGTGTACCTTTCACTTGGAGGTGAGCTTACGATGCCGGAGCAATTGCAGACCTTTGGAATGAAATTAGATTTATGGGTTTTGATATACAAAATATTGTCTTCATCGTTCACATCATTCTAGTAATATGATTGGAGAGAGCGTTGTGTGTAATTTTGTATGTGTTTATTTTGGAGTTAACATGTTTTTTAAAAAAAGTATTTTTTTTT
Organism: Pinus tabuliformis; assembly: GCA_031772625.1. Taxonomy (NCBI): domain Eukaryota; kingdom Viridiplantae; phylum Streptophyta; class Pinopsida; order Pinales; family Pinaceae; genus Pinus; species Pinus tabuliformis. Next base: position 1,902,450,829 of record CM062817.1, read on the forward strand.
TCGAGTAGAGAGGTTCATTTTATAATTCAGTATGAGGGTTATGTGTAATTATGTCTGTAATTAACTTGTTGAGTTTAGAGGTTCATTTTAGACTGCAGTATGAGGGTTATGTGTAATTCTGTTAGTGCTTAACTTGGAGCTTCCCATAAAAAATGTTGGCTAAAAAGTAAATGAGTAGACATATTTGGTTAGTTTTAATAAAAGACATTTTAAAACATCAACAATCTCATTCTCTGATTTAGCTTACTTGGTTCATTTTTGATATTATTATTTAGTAAGAAAAAAATATAAAAAAATTTCACTTTCATAGTGGATATTAAATCCCCATATAAAATAATATTTCAAAATGAGAGAGAGGATGTGTGTCTATAAATGTGTCTACGTTGAGCTTAATAGAATATTTGATAAAAGTAACAAAAGGTAAAATACTTTGGCCACTTAATAAGAGAGATATGTGCTATTCATTCAAATTTTAATATAAAATAATTTTAAGTTGGGTCTCTTCTTAGTAAGAGAGATATGTGCAATTTATTCAAATTTTAATATAAAATAATTTTAAGTTTGGTCACTTCTTGGTAAGAGAGATATTCACAATTCGTTCAAATTTTAATATAAAATATTATTAACGATAAATTATTAAAATTACACACTGTCTATAAATAGAGAGACAAAACCACTTTAGATCCATCTAAATCTTGGATTTATAAGCACCAAAAATAATTAAATCTCTGAATTTGTATATCTTTTTCAAAGTTATATTATATCTTATAAAATGGGGTTTGTTTATAATAAAATTTAATCTGTGATTAAGATAGATCTATATTAATTTATAATGATATTCTATTTCTATTTTGATAGTTAAATATATAAAACGTTTAGAATTTATTTTTAGAAATTTTATAAAAATATTGTATTTTTATATTTAGAGCCAAACATTAAATCTGTTAATATGTTGTAATTTTAGACATTATATTTTTTTTGGTTTTCAAATTATTTAATTATTTGAAAACTCCTAATTATTTTGTTTTGAATTATTGAGGAAATTGAAATTAATATTAAAAAATTCTTTTATTTTAGAGATAGCATATATGCAAGAAGATTTATGGATAAATCATACATTGTTTTTAATAGTAAATTTTGGAAATGGGAAATGATGAAATATGAAAGAGAAATTCAATTGGAAGTTTATTATTAGGAAAACTGATTGTGATAAATGAGGCATTGTTGACTAGTATTTTAGCAGATTATTTATTAGTACAAGTTAAACTGTGAAGGGAGAGTACACAATCTCTCTTAAAAAAAATTAAAGGCTTTTGTATTAATAATTGATTAGATATATTATTAATAAATTTTGTAAATATTTATAATGAGTTATATTTAGTTGAGAAAGTAAATGTACTGTACTAGTGATAATATATTTTTATTTATATAAAAGAAAACTGGTACAATAATCAGTAAAGTGGATAAAAATAGGTTTTTTTCTACTATTTTGTTAGAAAATGGCCAAAAGATTGAAATTTTGAGAGAAATTACTAAGCTAGACATTCAAATAGATTTAAGAATTTGATAATTACATAAAACAATTTTCAAAATCATTATAAATAAATAAAATTGTTTGATGTAGACAGTCTTCTTGAAATCAAAATATCAAGATAAGAGATGTGATAATTTATAAAGTGAAATGTGATTTTTTTAAATACCAAAAATATTTCACCTAAAATTTCAAATTTAGATTTATTTGTACTATTTTTATTTTTTTATTTACATTATGCTTTGAACATTACTGATTAATCACTTCTGGTTTTATGAAAAGAAGATTTGTAAAACTGAAGATAAGTGACTTCAGAAATTATTGATAGTGGAAATAGAGATAGGAAAGGTTCTGGGTTTATACTGTGGAGATGGCTGCAGGGTTACAAATATTTTTTACTTTGCCAAAAGCATAAGTAAGAATATGAAGTTCGTTCTTAGTAAAAGGTATTATTTTGGTTGGCCTCTCACTAGTATGCTTTAGAGGATAGTGAACAACATTTTAATAATAAGAAAATGCGATGTAGAGGGTAGTGAAAAACATTTTAATAATAGGAAAATGTGATGTGGAACATAACACGAGAGGAATTTTGTAATATATATTTTCAATGTAATTATAATATCATGTATTACATATTTTTAAAAATAATCTTTATTATTTAATATAAAATCTTAAATTTATTATAATTAATAGTTTTGTTTTTCATAAAGAAAAATCAATTTTGGGAAAACTAATTACATTAAAAATAATTGAAAATAAATTTAATTAATTTTTTTCCTTTCATTATTAATACATTCTGAAACTTTGTTGTGATTGGTTTTCCAAATTAATTCACATGACATTGACATTCTTTTAATGAAAAGAGGAAAATTAATTGTAACTATATGTTAAATTCAAACACCTTTGGATTACAAATTATTTAAAAAATAATATATATATATCTATGAGCTTAGATGTTTACTATGAAAACATGTAATTTCTGCCGGTACGGTTTTTCTTGGAATGTATACCAGCTCTATCTTCTGAGAGTGTAAATCGATAGATTTGATGAGACATAACCTATTTAAGTATATTAGAAACTTTTGTAGTATTTTATAAGGCTAGGTCTCATATAAGACCTCGGCAAAAGTAGATGTATGCAATCTAGGGAATTGCCTTGATGATCCGTTAATATTAATTTTATTTTTGGAAAAAAATTACATAAAAATTAACTTTTATTCTCAATAGGAAGGCATTCATTCTCCTATGGTTCCCAACAAAAATGGCCATCCAACAATAGGAAGCCATTCATTCTCCTATGGTTCCCAATGCAAAAAATTACAGAGGTTTCCTTTTAGAACCTTTATCACAATGTTCTTGTTCTATGCACTCAATTACTGTACAAATTTAATAAGGATTGTAGCATACTTCGTCACTCATGCCTGAATGATCAAATGCTCAAAGGATCTGTAATGATGAAGTAGTAGTAGTAGATAGCGCTTCCTGAGTATAGCTTGTTTAAGGTCGACAACAAAGCACTTGATTCATAGGATTCAGATAACAATGGAGTACCTGTTCTAGTAAGTGGATTGATTACCTTTAAAAACATCGAAATACACACTTTCATTGGACATTAAAGTAAAAAGAATTTGTAACCTATAATGCCGGTATCTTCATATTGTAGACCCAAAACTTTTCGTACCTTTATTGACAGGGTTATCTCAATTATGATAATGGGTAATTTATAATTATGGGGTATGAAACTAATTTTCCAAAATTTTCTACCATTACCACTTCAGTTTCAACTAACCATTTTTTAGTAACCAGGTTGAGTTTAGAATACGACTAACCGTTTTTTAGTAATGAGGTTGAGTTGAGAATAGGGCTAACCAGTCTAGATAGAAGAATGATGAATATGGATGGAACAATGGAAAATTATGGATCAACCCACAATAGGCATGGAAAACAAGACTATGGATGAACCCATAGTGGGATCTAGATGGAAGAATGGAAGACTATTGATCAACCTACATGGAAGAATAGAAGACTATGAATCAAATTATAGTGGGAATGGAAGACAAGAATATTGATAAAGACAAGACTATGCATGAATTCATTGTGGGATCTAGATGGAAGAATGAAAGTCTATGGATCAACCTACATGGTAGAATGGAAGACTATGGATCAACCTATAGTGGGAATGGAAGACAATAGAGAGACCCCTGCATGCAAGAACAATCAACCCATAATCAAACAAGAGTGGGAATGTAAGACAATAGAGAGACCCTGCATGCAAGAACAGTGAACCCAAAAGCGGACTTGCATGCAAGAACAATCAACCCTCAACCTTGGCTTCCCCATAATGAGACCAATCAACCCTCAGCCATGGCTTCCCCACAATAACACTCAACCACAAAAGCGAACCTGCATGCAAGAACAATCAACCCCTCAACCTTGGCTTCCCCACAGTGAGACCAATCAACCCTTAGCCTTGGCTTCCCCACAATGAGACCAATCAACCCCCACAATGAGACATGCATACTATCAACCCATAGTCTTGGGATAGTTGGCTTCCCCAAAGTGATACCTCCATGTAAGAACAATCAACCCACATTAGCCCTACAATGAGACGTGCATACCATCAACCCACATTGGGATAGTTGGCTTCCCTTAAGTGAGACCTCCATGTAAGAACAATCAACCCACATTAGCCCCACAATGAGACATGCATACCATCAACCCACATTCTTGGGATAGTTAGCTTCCCCAAAGTGAGACCTATTCCTGGGATAGTTGGCTTGCGTACCATTAACCCACATTCTTGGGATAGTTAGCTTCCCTAAAGTGAGACTTATTCTTGGGATAGTCGGCTTCTTGACACCCGCATGGCTTCTTGACACCCGCATGACGTGCATACCATCAACCCACATTCTTGGGATAGTTAGCTTCCCCAAAGTGAGAACTATTCTTGGGATAGTTGGCTTGCATACCATTAACCCACATTCTTGGGATAGTTAGCTTCCCCAAAGTGAGACTTATTCTTGGGATAGTGACACTTGCATGACGTGCATACCATCAACCCACATTCTTGGGATAGTTAGCTTCCCCAAAGTGAGAACTATTCTTGGAATAGTTGGCTTGCATACCATTAACCCACATTCTTGGGATAGTTGGCTTGCGTACCATTAACCCACATTCTTGGGATAGTTAGCTTCCCCAATGTGAGACTTATTCTTGGGATAGTCGGCTTACCCATAGTGACACCTACATGTAAGAGCAATCAACCCATAGTCTTGTGATAGTTTAATTCCTTCAAAATTCCCTCAAAAGTGCCCATAGTGACACCTGCATGTAAGAACAATCAACCCACAGTCTTGGGATAGTTTAATTCCCTCAAAATTCCCTCAAAAGTGTCTTCCACCTGCAACCTTTGAGATTTGGACCTAAAACCTGGTAGAGACTAAACTCCACTCAAACCAATTGGTATACGCCTCTTGGACTATGATCCTTTTATAAACCAACATCAAATACATAATCAATTTTTTTTATGCATTATACAAATCAAAAAGCATTGAAAAAAAAGAAATCTAAGTTGAAACTTTAGCCCAAATTATTTAAAACATTCTAATAAGTTATATGCCACTTTGTTGCCAAAGATTTTTAATCCAAACTATTACAAAGTAACAAAAAAAATATTGAGTAAAAAACCACTATAAAATATTGAGTAAAAAACCCCAACTACAAAGTATAAAAAATCAGTTTTGATGATCAAACTAGTACTCAGTAAAAAACAAGATCAATTATGATAATCCAAATGATTATTGAGAAAGGAATAAATTGGTAAGGGTTGAGAAAGTAAACATTGGAGAAGGAAAGAAATGTAGTTATACAGTGGTTACATGTTTAATTTTAAAAACATCACCCTTCTTACTTCAAACAATTTCAGTTCATTTCAATGAGAATGTTATTTTATACTTACCAAGGCCTTTAATCCATGAGAGATATCTCTATTCATACATAATTTTTTATGTGTTTTTTGGTAAAGTATTCATGAAAATATTTAGCTTTATAATCTAGGTTAATATTTCACTTTTTTCCCCATTATTCAACATGGGAATAAGTGAAAATGTGCTCTTTGTCTAAGTGCAAGATTATTGTCTAGATCCATCTTCCAAGTGTCAAATCTCTTCTGCATATCTGGTAGATACCGAGTTAAGATGACCAAGTTAATTTTATGTGAACTACCAACAAAAAATAATAGAATTAAAAATAATAACATAGAATCTTTAATTTAACATATCATTATTTTTTATTTTATTTTGACTGATTTAAATATCTACATTACATTACAACATCTCTACCATACTAGGGTACGATACACGGTGTAGAGGAGTTGGTTTATTTTAAGGTTTAGTCTCTATTAAGTTACTAGTTAATTCTAATGGGAGGAGTTGAGGGTAGGAGACACTTGTGGGGATAAAGTATCCTATGGGGCATCTAGTGATAACATCAATGGTAGTGACAACATCCGACAAATGGGAGTTCTTCCATCCAACATTAGGTTTGGCCTTGGATTAAGCTCACCTTTGAAAAAGAATTGTTAAAATATCATACATGTTTCTTTCTCTCAAAATAGGAATATACCATACATGTTTCCTTCTGTAGTTTCAAGAAGAGGTGCTCTCCATCCTAGTATGGAAGAGATGTTGTCATATCTTTCGCTGATCTCCATCCTAGTATGGAAGGGATGTTGTACTATATTGCCTTGTCCAATTGTGTTATGTAAACATTTTGACTTGTTCAAATTACACAAAAAGTAAAACTAAACATTATTATTATTATTAATTAAAACATTTTACCTAGATCAAATTACATAAATAAATAATCACTAGATCAAATTGCCTAAATAAATAAATAAATTAATTAAATTAAAACAAAGGAAATATAAAATAAGTAATTAAAATTATAGTTAATAATTGAACTATCCTAGATCGCTCTTAACTTCAGATCTAGTGGGGATCAAACATCCTGAGGAGAAAACCTCTTTTAGAGTGAAAAGATAATTGATCCTTTTCAGGGGTTGGTACATCAAGAGTTAATATGGATGGAGAATATACCATCACTAATAATTAACTTCAGATCTAGTGGGGATCAAACATATTGAGGAGAAAACCCCTTTTAGAGTTAAAAGATAATTGATCATTTTCGACGGTTGGTACATCTAGAGTTAAGATGGATCAAGAATATACCATCACTAATAATTACACCACTAGGCTTGTCTATTTTGGAATTGAGTTGTCTATAGTGTGACTTTTTGGAAGCTTTTCCAATGGAATTTTATGGTCTAATTTATCTAAAATCTGACACAAATTCATTGAAATCACAAGCTTGATGGCTAATCCCTGCATAATAGAAGAATTTTGATAGGGGTTTTAAGTCGCACTAAAGACAACTCCTTTTAGAATAGGGCTTCTAGAATTTGTATTTAATTATTAATAATTATTAGGTGGAAGGTAGAGATTGAACCTTCACTGAATATAGTAGAGTACGCATAGTAATATACCCAAATCAAAGGTTGAATTTTTTTTAAAAGAGTTATGTGCTTATTTAAAAAGAAAAAATATCATATGAACAAGTGTCATATAAAGTGAGCTATTTTTCTGGGCATGTGATATTGATAAATCATGTTATCATAACAAAGGCTATTTTGAAATTATAATTATCCATCGTAAAGTGGAAATCAGTGCTTTGATGCTTGTTAATTGATGTCTATCCATGTTTAGTAGTAGTTTAATTTATATGGTTGTGTTAGTATATAGTTCATTTACTTTTTCAAATAATTATAACACTTAACTATTTTACAAATTTATTAATTATGTGATATGAGTGTATATTTTAGAATATGGCTTCAAAAACTTTAATTCGTTAATATAATTATTATGTGGATGGTAGAGATTTCATCTGCATGGAATATTGTAAAATATTCTTAGTACAAGTGAGACATCAAACGTTGATGCTTATCTCAAAAGTAGTTATGCCCTTTATGTTCATTTACTTAAATTGATTAATTAATTAAAAAAATGTCATATGAAATGAGGTATAGTTTTTTTTACATGTGATATCCATAAGCCATGGTATTGTAACAAATATTATTTATAAAATAACAATATCCATGATAAAGTGAGCGTAAATATCGATAGTTAAAAATATTATATATATATATATATATATATATATATATATATATATATATATATATATATATATATATATATATATATATATATATATATATATATATATATATATATATATATATATATATATATATAAGTCTTTAAGTGCAATTTTTTAAAAAGTGTTCTGATTTATTTTTCAATCTAATTTGTCTAGAATCCAATAGGGTTTCATTGAAATCACAAGTTTAACAGGTGAGCTCTTCAAAATCGAAGTACCCAAGAGGTTTTAGAGGGTACTTAATCCATATATGTAGTGAACAAACAATTTTAAGAAACACAAATCAAGATTTGTCCACAAATTTCTTCACTGGATTCCGACCAAAATTTCACCAAAAAATCCAACAACAATAATAATAACTTCAAAGTTATAATTTAGTTAGTTTTTATGGTTTTTTTATTTTTTTATTTTATGAACATATGATGTATGATAAAGTAACTGTTTTGATACTTAATATTGAGCCACTTAATTTATATGGTTGTGCTAGTTAATATTTTTTTAAAATCTTGGCAATGTGATATGTGTCATGAAGTTTTTTGATGCCTATTGTAATCTAGTGAAAATCATAGATTGTTACCAACATATAGACATTGAGTAATTATATAACAAGAATTGATAAAAGTACGAGAAACATACTAATGGAGAACTAATGGAAGCACATAGATATAATCTTTATTATATATCGAATCCTCATTGTTACATTGTTATGCTGACCAATGATCTATAAATTTCTGTGGATATTCCACTAGACAGTTTGTCACAACAGATCTGATAATATTATATTAAAAATCTGAGATTCTACACTATTACAGTTTAATTTAATTTCTTGATCTATAAAATTAACTGTAATTAGTGCATGCATGTAAAAGTAAATAAAAAAAAAAAGTAGAGAATGAAAAAATAAGCTCACAAACACCTAATACACAAGATATTCTCTTTGGGAAACCCTTTCAGGAGAAAAGCCAGATGGAAGGTGAGGTTGCTTCGCTCTCTTTCTCTGTCTTGAAATATGACTGCAGATACAAAGAAGTAATGCCTGTGGCCCATGGGCTACTACAGTGCACAAATATTTTCTGTGTGCTCTACCTCCTATCTCTCCTGGCTATCTTTGCTCAACTATGGAACAAAATGATCTCGAAAGAATGGAATGCCTCTTCCTCCTAGTGACCTGGTTATAACACAGTGTGATAGCCAACCAATGGTTAAGTTTGACTACATCAACTCTTAACTAGAGTTACAAAATAGACTCTTCTAGAGTCTTTTACAACACAAACACATGGCTAGCCCCTTTCCCATGAATAATGGGGGCTGACGCGACATCCTCCCAATCTATAGGTGTGAAAACAGGAAGTTCAACTTCTAAGTGGCATAACTTTTGCATACAGACTCTGATTGACGCGATTCTTGCACTGTTGGAAAGAAGTAATGTTTATGGCCCATGGGCTGCTACAGTGCATAAATATTCTCTTTGTCTTCTACATCATATCTCTCCTGGCTATCTTTTCTCAACTATGGAACAAAATGCTCTCGAAATAATGGAATGCCTCTTCCTCCTAGTGGCTCGGTTATAACACAACCCGATAGCCTACTAGTGGTTAAGTTTGACTACATCAACTCTTAACTAGAGTTACAAAATAGACTCTTCTAGAGTATTTTACATAACAAACACATGGCTAGCCCATTTTCCATGAATAATGGGGGTTGACGTGACATCCTCTCGAACTATAGGTGTGAAAACAGGAAGGTCAACTTCTGAGTGGCATAACATTTGCATACGGACTCTGATTGACGTGATTCTTGCACTATTAGAAAGATTTCTGTGTGTAGAATAGCATGAAATATGTAGCACATAAGCGACAATTCTTTACCCCCATAAAATTTCCTTTGATGCCTCAAAATTCTCCTGGAAGGTTTCAGACCTAGTTTCGCCACACTGGGTCCTGCCGGAAAAAAACAGTTCCATGAGATGATTCCTCCACCTTTTCCACTCCAAATAAATCAATATGGATGAAAAATAATATAATGATCCAACTCAATTCACACCTCCCTATTTTGGGAGGCTTTTGATCCCCAAAATATTTTATTGAATGAGGTGAGGAAATTTTTCCTCCATCTTCTCTCTGGTGTACCATTTTGCTTTTCCTAGAAGTTGTCCCTTCAACCCAATTTGCCAAAGGTATTGTTTCCCTTGTCTTAAAGTTATGGACCTCTTCTGCAAAACTATATCTTCTGTCAACTCTGCCTCAGCGTCTGTGTTGAAAATAGGAACAAGAAATGTTAAAAATAGAAATGCTAAAAAATAGCATTGCTAAAGATAGCATTTCAGGATATTCTAATTTTAATTTCTCCTTGAATTAAAATTGAGAACTAAAATTCGAATTTAGTCTCACGAGCTGTTTGAAAAATAATTAATTAATTCATCTGGGATTAATTAGTTAGATAAATTCAAACATGAAGTCTTTCTGAAGTCATGGAGCAGTTATTCCTTTGATTGAGGATGTTATCCCTTAATTAAGGAGATAAGGATGAGTTGTATTTGAGTTGTAATTAGTTAGCTCAGTTAATTGAGTTAAGTCTAGTTAGATTAGTTCCAAACAGTTTTTGGAACTGATTGTGAGTTCAGTTAGTTAATGTATGCATGCATGAAACTAGTGTACTTCAGATAACTGAATATTCTCTCATAAATAACTCATGCATGTCAGTACAAACAAAGACCCAGTTGAGATTAAAGGCAGGGACAATGTACTAACAGTTGCAAGAATTTTCCTATAAGAAAATCTCTTGTATGCAGAAGGAATTCATTCCTTGAGATTTGCGCAGTTTTATAGTGTGTTGGAGTAGTGTGTGAGATCAGTGCCACACAAGGTTATAGCTGGAGCACCCAGGGAAAATTACACAAGGAAATAGGAGGCTTGGAGGGCAGAGGAAAGGCATATGTGTTGTCTATTCCATCTATGAGCAGCAGTGAGGGATTGTACTGAGAGCTGAGAGCTGTGAGAGCTAAAGCTGTGTGTAATCCTAAGATATTTCCACTTGTATGATAATACAGATAGTGGGGTTTTTAGCTGAAGCTTTCCCTAAAGTATTCTTCTGTGTTTCATGTGTCTGGTTTCTTCTTTGTTGTTATGTGTGTTCTGATTGATCTTGCTCAAATTGATTAAGCTTCCATAAAGTTTGATTGTAGAAGTAGATCTAGTATTTTGCTTTAGTTACATTGCATTATCAGGTGATCTACAGTGATAATTTCTACATGGTATCAGAGCAAAGGTGATTAAAGCTGTGAAAAACATATTGCGAAGGGAAAAGTTTGAAGTTCGAAGATCTTGATTGCAGGTACAAAATCGATTTCTTATCACACTTCAAATTTCACCAATGGCGTTCAATGGCTTGAGACTCGAGTATGCCCTAGATGGCATCTCGAATTACATAGCATGGAAGGATCACATGGAAGTGGTATTAGAAGACTATGGTTTGAAGGACTTCATTGATTAAGAAGTCCCCAAGCTAATAACAGCTAATGCCCAAGAATTGGTGGAATGGAAGAAGTGTGTGGCGAGAGCGAGGATGATTCTTCTGGAGGGAGTTTGAGACCATATTTTCTCGAGTCTCCATGGGAAGGAGACTTCGTTTTCAATGTGGTAGACATTGAAGGACCTATATCAGAACAAAAGTGACCAGAGGACGCTGGCGCTCAAGGACAAGCTTCGGAAAATCAAGTGTGAAAAGGGCGACACGATTTCTACATATTTGAACAAGCTCACCACCTGCAGAGATGAGCTTGGAAGTGTAGGAATCACGACAGCTGATGATGATATGGTGAGTCTTGCTCTCCTCGGTCTTCCTAAGAGCTAGCATAGCTACCAAGACTTAGTGAATGGAAGAGAGAAACTACTAGATTAGGAACAAATGTGGTCGGATCTGATGTAGGAGGAGATCAGGAGGAGCACCAGAGATGGTTCTTCATCTAAGCATGATGATGAAGAAAATCTAGCCTTAGCAAGTAAGGAAATGAAAGGGAAAGGGAAGGCTTCCCATTCCAAATCGAGTTCTTCTCATGGTGGGAAGAATATTGACAAATCTAAAGTGAGATGCTTTAATTGTCATGAGGTGGGCCATTATGCAACTAATTTTCCATTGAAGAAATCCAAGAAGGGATCCTCGAAGGGATCTGAAGGTGAGGCACTGGCCTCTCAGTTCGAATTGGATTTTACCCTCATCGCATGTATGGTTTCATTGATGGTTGGTTGTGTTTGGTATCTAGACAGTGGAGCCTCATTCCACATGAACAACGATAAGAGTTTATTTAGTACCTTGGAGGAGAAAGACCTCAAGATGCGCATAGAGATGGGCGATGATGGAAAGTACCGTGTTTCAGGTGAAGGCACGGTTGTGTTTCAGAGGGAGCATGGAGCTCCTCTCACCCTAACTTATGTAAACTATGTGCCTGGACTGAAGAAGAACTTGTATCCATCATGATGTTGGAATACAAAGGCTATGATGTAGTCTTCAGTAAAGGAAAGTGTTCCTGAGACACATAGCCACGGGTCAGACCAAGAGGATTGGGATTCGAGTGAAGAATCTCTACAAGATTGAGGTAGATGATTGTGCTGCATTGAGTTCGAAAGATGAATTGGTGCAAAGCCAAGACATTGGTGAGTTATGGCATATGAGGTTGGGACACTTGCATCATGGGGCATTGAAGATAATGTAGCGGATCTCTATCAGACTTCCCAAAGGTAAACTTGAGCAAGTGGACACTTGCAAAGGTTGTACTTTGAGTAAGTATGCAAAATCTTCCTTTCATGATCGAGACAGTCGAGCTGAAGCAATCTTGGAGCGAGTTCATACAGATGTGTGCGGACCATTCTCGACAGCAACCACTGCGAAACAAAGGTAGTATGTGATTTTCATTGATGATTTTTCTCGTAAGTGCTGAATCTATTTCATGCAGAAGAAGGATCAAACCTTCTCAATTTTTTGTCAGTTCAAAGCATTGGTTGAGAAAGAATCAGGGAAGAAGATCATGGCCTTGAGAAGCGACAATGGTGGAGAGTATGTCTCTCAAGCGTTTAAGGACTTCTGTGGAATGGAAGGAATCAAACGAGAGTTGATGATACCCCATAACCCACAACAGAATGGGGTGGACGAAATGAAGAACCGAATGATTGTGGAGGTAGCTCGGGCAATGTTGCATGACCAAGGCCTACCACTTCATTTGTGGGCTGAGGCATGCAACACAAAAGTTTATTTCTAGAATAGAAGCTCGCATTGCATGCTTGGGATGAAGACACCAGAGGAATCTTTCTCTGGGAAGAGACTAGATGTGAGTCACTTCAGGATCTTTGGCTCATCGGTATTTTTCCATGTGACCAAGGATGCCTAGAAGAAACTTGATCAAACACCTAAGTTTGGGATACTTGTGGGGTATAATGATACACCTTATAACTTAATGCATAACATTTAGAGGTTCTAGGCTAGAGACGTGTTTCGACGTCGTAAAACATAACAACTCTCGTTAATTGTCTACGATACATTTTGAGTGTGATACCTCATTCCACATACGTAAGTATATCGTAGCTCGTCCACCTACCTTTGAGCATATAGGGCAATGTTATAGTATGAAAAGTATAAAGGAATGCTCTCACTATGCGGTTTCGCATTAGACAACGCTAATACAGACTGGGCCTCCACGTACTTTTGGGTATATTTGGGAGGACTACATTAGGTTGCTATCCATCCTTAGATAACCAAGTCGGCCACCTTGTACACTGTGATACACCAAACACAACATTCGGGGAGATTTCTTGCACGTATGTTAAGTCTTTGGTTTACTTAGGCAGTGTATTACAGTTCACAGTTATGTTATTTTGATTAAAATAAAATTAATTGACCGTGATAACATCCTCCACGTCACTCCTTAGTTGATCTTAGGTTGAGACATATGGCAACAAATCCAGAGTCCACCGATCAAGGAATTCCTTTTGATGGGAATCCTAGTCCTTTTCCTCCTTTCAGAAATATTGGGGCTCCTTATATGGCTATATTGTTCCTTCTGGGACTTACCATCGGATTTCTAGTTTGGTTGTTCTCAACCTCCTTGCCCCCGCAATTGAATATTCCTACAACTGGACAACAACCTCTAGTTGATCCTAAAGTTGACCCTTTGCCTTCTTCGTTAGTTGTATCTTCCTCCCCTTCTTGCTCTTCGCTTGGTGAAAGTATTGGCACTATAATCAGGTGGCTAAGAAGAAGAATAAAGGGAAGAAGAAGAAGAAGAAGAAGCAAATTCAGCGGGGGGGGAACCCAGAAACCATTGCTTCGAATGCAAATTCTGATGAGAAACCATTCGATAAGCCTCACAAACTTCGATATCCTTTAAAATTTTGTACGAGAGACCATCTTCCTCGAAATTGTTATGGTATTCCTTAGATCTTAGAAGAATGGTCTTCTCGTTCACATCATCCTGTGTCATCAACTTTTGGAGATAATGTTGGTGACACACCATCAACTAGTGGTAGTAAAGTTCATGGAAAGAAGGGTAAAGGTAAGTTTCCCTGTAGGTTATATGAAGGGAATCACCCCATTCACCTTTTTCCCTATCTGGATGAAGCCAAAAAAGTGTTGGATAACTGTACTGCTTCTCCACAGTGACTTCCATCTGGTTACAGGAGACTCTCCCTTAATCCTTCACTAGTTGATGAATTAAATGACCCAAATCAAATGTCGGTCAAACCCACTCTCTTTGAATGTGAATTACACAAGTCTATACCTGACCAATCACAGGTCGATGAAACAGTTGACCCGATTTCACCTTTAGTTAATCATATCTTTCCCGTAGAGAGTGAGTATGATACCACTCAGGTTCTTTTTGTTTCTTCAGATTCCAGTGAGCTTGGAGGCAACCCTCTTGTTCCATCAAAATAAGAGTAAAATCCTCTTGTTCCTGTAACTCAAGGGGGTAATTATCTTGTTCTTATGGTACCCCCTCCAAGTAGTCTGGTCACTTCCTTTGATTGTAATCGATGAGCAAGATGTCGTCTTCCTTCTTATGTGCCTTTCCAGATCATAGTACAGGTTTGTAATATGATTGTACCTGGCACTATTATAGATGAAGGTGCATCTATGAGTATCCTTTCCTCCACTGCTTGGCAAGCACTTGGTTCATCACCACTTGTGCCTATTACCGAGAATCTGTTGGCTTTTAACAGAGGAACCAGTCAACCATTAGGGATCCTTCCTCAGTTGCCTATTACTTTGAGAGGAAAAAATGTTTATCTCAATGTGATGGTAGTCCCAGACCCTTTATATTACAATTTACTTCTTGGGCGCGATTATGTTTATGACATGCGAGCTATTGTTTCAACACTCTTTCGAGTGATGTGTTTCCTGCATGAAGGCAAAATTGTCACCATTGACCACCTTTCATTTCCTAGTCCAAATATGGCTTCCAATCAACCATCTTCCCTAAATGGTCATTTTTTCCCAATGGTATCTTCCCTGCCACGGGTCAATTATGTGGCAACCAGTTCCATGCCTACATCAACTGACGATCAATTCGGTGATGTTGTGCATTATGTATTGGGGGCATTGGAACCATATCTCTCTAATGCTTTCCTTGCTACGTATCCCTTCCAGAGCATTGTTCTCCCATCTGATGAGAACCTCTTGGAAGTCATGACCTCTTATGGGTCACGAAACAAGGAATATGAGCATAGTTCCTTGTTTTGTGTCAAGCTCGTTGAAAAATGAAACAAGGAATATGAGGATAGTTCTTGGTCTTGTGTCAACCTCATTAAAAAATGAAACAAAGGGTATGAGGATAGTTCTCGGTCTTGTGACAACCTCATTAAAAAATGAAACAAGGAATATGAGGATAGTTCTTTTACTGTGTCAACCTCATTAAAAAAATGAAACAGGTCCTACACCATAGTTCCTTGTCTTGTGTCAAGCTCGTTAAAAAATGAAACAAGGAATCTGAGCAGAGTTCCTTGTCTTGTGTCAAGCTCATTAAAAAATGAAACAAGGTCTTTGATTAGATCTTGTAAAATCCCAGTCGAGTCTTTCACTTGATCTCGTAAATAAACCTTCATTCCATCCACCTGATAGCCACGAGTAGTCTATTTAGGTGAATGAAATGAGGCTTTGGGGGCATGCACCTAGAATCGAGTCATCATGTTGGGGGCATGTAAGCCAATCTCAAGCATAGTTTTTTCGTTTCAAGCTTGTGTAAACATGAAACTGAAGCCAAGCATAGTTTTTCGTTTCAATCTTGTGTAAGCATGAAACTGAATCCAAGCATAGTTCCCTATGGTTCAAGCTTGTGTAAAAATGAACCCATCTCCATTTTAACCCTCATGATTTACAGTCTATCAGCCTCTTCCGCCAGATGTCCCTTGGTTTTTTTCCTTCCATCGTCACTATTTTCTTGGCCGATCATACACTTTCACTTGGTTGTTTTATGCTTTTGAGGAACCGTTGTAATGAGTGGTCTTATTAGCCAACCTCTTCACATAAATCAACATGTTTTGAGAAGTTCCAACATCATTGGAACCAGTTTCTATCCTAGTCACCACTCGTTCTTCTAAGTGGAGTCCTCTTCAAGCTCTTTTCAGACTCTTGAAACATGAAAAGATTGTTGAGCGCTTGTCCTTTTCAGCTCGTAAACTGATTGGAAATGAAATCTACTCCGTATAAGTTTAACCCTTTTCCAGACTGGGATAGATTTCTTACAAAAAGGGAATACGTTGATCGAACATGGTCAATAGGTTCTCTCTTGTATTATTTTATGCTTTTTTAGACTTCAGAGAAAAATTTACGAAAAATAACTTGTGGAGTTTCCTTTTTGTCCATTTTCAAACTCTCTAAACATGAAAAGGACCGAGTTCTCATTGTCATTAAACTTGTTAAAACATCAAATAGCGACAAAATTGTCCATCATGACAAGACCGAGTTTCACTTTTGCTAGCCTCGTTAAAACATCACATAGCGATGGATTCACTCGAAGGGTGGAATTATACTACAAGCATATGTTATCCTTCTCAAGCTTGTTAAAAAATAAAGAGGTACTGGTCAAAAATGACTGGGGAAAATGGGAAAAGGGATAAATCACTTTATGGTAGCAAGTCGCTCTTGAACATGACACTTTCACTTCATCTCCATGATTATTTGGGTTGGGTTATCTGCTTGATGGTTATCATACCTATCTTCTATCACACCATCCATCACTTTGGTTTTGGGTCAATGCTGCCAATTCATTCAGTGTCACCGACATGTTCAAGAAAAGTCATTCAATAAAACTTCATCCTTTGCAATACTCATAAACCTTCATTTTCATGACCGCCATTCCTGAACCTTGTGTTGTCAGTCACATTCCATCTCCAAAATCATTAAACTTGTTTCGTGTCGTTCATGTGGGATACATTAAGGCCCTCTTGTGACGATTCACTTCTTGTAGACATCAATACATTATCCAAGAAGTTGACTTAGAAACACCCTTTCAGTACCTTGGGGCTTGCATACATTAATGGCAAGTTTCTCACTTCTGGCGATAGGTTTACATCACTGGCCTTCGACCGAAAGACTCTATATGGTGTTCGACATCAAAACATCTATTCACACCATGCAGAATGCACTGCAGTACCTTGAGAATCATTATCATTATCGGTGATCTCTCTCGCGTCTGTTAACATCTTACATCATTGGCTGGTAATCAGACGGTGTCTTCCCATGTTCGACTTCAGATCACATATTCACATGGTTAGACTCGTACTTGAGCGAACGATTGGATGAGATAGAAGACCTCGGATCTATTTTCATCCATCTGGGCTATGATTTCAGAAAAGTACTAAATCATCTGTATGATGGCTTTACAGTGATGGTCATCCCATCACGGGTCTTTATCTGTAGACAACTATCTATGTACATGTAATGAAAAGTTTATATGTTGAGTATGGGTATGCCTTCTCTCAGCAATTCATGAAAAAATCCAAAATATCGTGATGTTATGTATTGTAATCGATGTAGGTCACCGTTCGCTTCTGTTCCTCTCCATCACATTGTAAATCATATCGCTTGACATTATCATTTTCAATTTCGTGCTTTACGGGGCAACTGTTACAAGTCTATTTGGGCACATCACTCCCGACATTCAGATCAATAATTTTAGGGCTCATCAAACCCTAATTTAGTTGTTACATTCCCTAGAGAAGTCAACTCATTGAATGCCTCCTTCTATGCAATTTTCTTGGCCTGAAGCCTTCCTGAAATTTCTCCTTGGGACACCAGTGCAGCCAAAACCTTGAGACAATGCGTTGCAGAGCAAGCAGGCCCACTATGGCCTGCAGTATGGCCTGCACTATAGTGCACTTAGGCCCTCTTTGATCCAAGTGGATATTGGTGGCCACTCGCCAAGTCCACTTGGACCCCCACCTTTGTTTCTTTCAGCTTTTCAGTTTCCTTAATTGTAGCACAATTTACTATTTTTAGCAGTTTTTCGGGTCCTGAACTTCCAGAGCCATTTTGAGGTCCTAAACGACGTTTTTTGGGAAAACTAGAAGCAACATGGGTCCATGAACCGATGTTTCTCTTCCCAAAGTTGTAGTTCTTGGATAGATATTTCTAACGAGATATTGTGCGTGTCAAACGGAGATCGTATGCCAGAGTTACGACCCCGGGAAGTTGATATACCAATTTACCCAAATGGGGCCCACAGTTTGGCGTTTCATCTTCTAGGGTTAGGTTTTTGGATGTTTAGGGTTTTCCATTGTTTCTCAACAATAAATAGGCTTTCGAGCCTCATTGTAACAGAGTTCAGAGGCATGTAGCTGCCACATCTCTTCTTAGAGATAAGCTACCATATCCCTAATTGGTTTATTTCCATTTATGTTTGTAAGCATATTTCAGTATTTCACATTAATGAAATGAAGTATTATTTCCGCTGCATCTCTCTGTTTATGGTTATCTCTGTAATTTGTTGCATTCCTGTTTAAATCCGGATCACTCTTTAGCCTGCGCTGGGCGAGATTGAGCGAAATTTTCATAGGGTTCTGGGAATATTCCTTCATTCTAGATGATTCTAGAAGGTTCGCATCTCTTATCCCCTTCTATGATCTCGAAATTGGATAGGCTAAGGATCCATTAACCTCCTATCCTCTCATCCCTTGCTCCATGGAAACTAACTCCATGTTTGTAAGGCCATTCAATACCCTCATTTATGATAAAACCACCTCCATTTCCTATAAATTGAGCACTCATCATAGTGATCAGGGGGTTAGAATATGAAGTTTGTAAGGAAATTCTGTTGGTTTGATGATTGGGTTTATGTTAAGCAATGTTATGTTGCTGGAGTTGTGTCTTTTTGGTGTGGCGAGGGTTGAACTGAAGCTGGAGGAGTGGCACAGGATTGAACTGTATTGGGTGGTACTCTTCCTTCTACATTAATAAAGAGCTTATTCCTTTTCTCATATGATTGTTCATATCTGTGATGATTATGTGTTTCAATGTCTTCGATTCCATTTTTTTGTAGTAGATAGATCATGTATGCTTTGATCGTTTCTTGTTTTTGTTTCTCTTGATGCAGGTACCTTTTGAGCGGATTTATTTCAAGTGGGAGTGACGAGAGCGATTCAAAAGAGACTGAGGAAGTGAAAGGCAACAAGTAAGTTCCTCCATCTCATCTATATTTTATAAGAAAAAGTTAAACTACTTTCTTTCTATTGTTCCAGGTGTAGTCACCCACCTAGGGAAAATGTGTTTATCCATAGATGCAAATTTCATATAACAAGAGGGACCACATGGCTTGATTAGGTGGTGGAAATAATGGTACATCGAGCTATCTAGTGGCTACAAGGGGCTATTGGTTGTCGACTAATGACCACCCAGTAGAAATTGTTTCTCCTATATATACTACCCACAAGTAGTGGGTAACATAGGTGAATGAAGCTACTCGAACGAAATTTCATGAAAACACCAACACTCTGCTGGTACCACAAACTAGTTACTTGAACATATCAAAGACCGAGCCCATGGGGCAACATGTTTTTGTGGTGCCTTATGATCACCCATGCTTGGTATTAGGCCACTGAAAATCAACTAGTAAATAAATTTTAAATAAAATTTGAAATGCAATCTTAATCTAAATTCTCATAATCTAGCATGGTAATATCATATGATGTAAGTTCTGATGGGAAGAAATAAGCATGCAATACATCCTACCCTAACATGCATGTTACATCATCAAAGTACTAAGTGTAATCATAGACCTAATGTAACCAACATATCATCCAATCAACATGGAAGCAATTGCCCTTGTGCTCACTCATTTAATGTATCCAAAGGTAAGGGTGGGAATGACAAGATGGAAGGTCACAAGGGCGGGAGGCAGGAAAATGAAGTGACCACACATGGAGTATTACGGGGAAAGTGGGGGCCAAGGTATACAATATTTTCTATAGGATCCTTTCTTCTAACAAAAATATAGATATATCAACAATTAAGCTCATAAACCTCTGATTGATAGAAACTTCAGGCATATCATCCCCATTATGGTTCCCATCATGATTATGGTCATGACTGAGAGGAAAGGGAGACCGATGATAAAAGGAGACACATTGTCCATCATAATCATATACACAATCTCGAGAGTATGAGGGGGAAGGAGAGATACATATGATGGATATTTTTTCATTAGAATCATACCTAGGAGAGGAAAAGGGATCATCCATAATTGTGATAATGTGAGAATGTCCAAGGCAAGGGCTCCTAGATAATGCAGCTATACTATTGGGATCCTGGGGAAGGTTAGAAAAAATAAGGCCTTTGTTAGTGTCATCATCGGTGTCATAAATGGGTCCCACCATTTCCAATGAACCTTCTTCATGCGTGGGAAAACCATGATCCTCCCTTTCGATGCTGAGAATAGGAATATCATCATGATTAATGTCCTGGGAAAAAGGAGAATCAATTCCTACCTCATTTTCGGTGTCAGTATCATAAATAGGATCATAGTAAAAATGATGGTTTCCCACATCCCACTTTCCCTCATTAATGCATAAGAAATCATAAATTTCATTGTCATATAGAGCTACAATATTCAAGGCTTCAAATGCCCTTTCCCGAATGAAACTCCCCACTTCATCGTGGGTTCCATTCTTCCATATATTCTTCATTTTCATAATTTCCTTCCACATTCAAATTTTCTTCAAGGTCACCTTGATCATCTAATTGATTAAATTACATGGGGTTTTGTGACTGATTATAATATTTTTCATTGATTAGGTCAGTTAGAATATTAAAAGCACAGGTTAGGCCAACAAAGTCAAAGAGATGACTACGATCCTTCTCGTAGGAACACATCATTATGTAGAGTTGATTTTGTGTTGACCTATGAAACCCGAGCATGAATTCCTTATCCATGTTTTCCAATAAATATTCATAAAACTTAGCATATTTGTCCACATTCTTTTTTAGTTCTTGAAGATATTCATCACTGAGTTTTGCAAATCGAGAGCCAAGAGTAATTTATCTCTTACCATAATCCATTTTTTATGATTTTGCATAGTAGGATCAAACTAGAGTCACCACGGAGAATTAAAATGCCTTGATAGATGCTTTCTTCACCGTACAAGAATTAACTTTGAAGCTCAATGAAGAACTAGGGTTTCGTTCTTCCAATGGAGTCACCAAGAATGATTGCCAATGAAGTCGTAAGGGAAATAAGGCACACCTCTCGTGTCCCCATCCATGGCGTCAAAAATATTACCACTCAAACTAGCAAGGGTCCTAGGAGGGGATCATATAGAGCAACTACTAGGTCAAGGGAAACAATGGAGAGATAGCCCACTATCACCTCAGTTGAGGGTCCGTTCTTTTTACAGACTTTCATCGATGAGAGGAGACTCGGTATAAAAGGAATCACAATAATGAATATGTCAACGAGGGGATGAAGGGTGATTCCCAAGGCATATTTCCAAGAGAGACTCAATTGTATGACTTTATTGCTTGATAATAAAGGAGATAGGTTCTCTAGAAATGGAAAAGAGGATTCTCGAGGCTAGGGTTTGGGAATGTATCTCATAAAGATGATTCTTAGGACTAGAAATCCTGATGGAGAATTGGTCTTTATGTGATCTTTGTGGAGTTGGAGTTATAAATTTGTGGGCCCAGACGAGACCAAGTGCGCCTAGAATTAGGTCAAGGAAGTGGGGTTGATCAACCAAGGAGTGGCTTGACCTAATTGTGGAAGGGAAGAGGATCAAAGGATAAATATTCTTAGAATAGAATGCAATGATCCACATGAGGACACTAGCCAAGGGAAACGTAGGGCAAGAAACGATCCTTGAGCTAGGGATTACAATATATTGAGATCCCACCATCAGAATTTGGAGGGCCTCTAGAGGATACCCCAATGCAGTAATGGACAAGAGATCAAAGTATTTTGATGATTAGAACATGAGATGAGTGATTCCTTAGATGCCCTATGGAGGCTAGGCCTATATGAGAATGGGAGGTGAGAGAAATAATATTTAAAGGTGATCACCTATGGAGGATTAGTGCCTTATTCCTTTGGGAGAGATGGAGTCAAGGATAATTTATTGTTTGGAATAGGTTTACCCAATCAAGGTGGTCTTCAAGAAACTTCACATGGCATCTTGGCATGAGAGCAGCTACTTGAGATCTTTATGCTTAGATATGAAACTATTTTTTACTTATGGAGATGTATTTTAACAAAATAATCTCTAGGAACATTCACCCATTCATACATGGCCCATGCAATGATGGAGCGCTACAAAAGATCAAAATTTCCACAATTTCGCATAGAAAAGCAGTAAATTTCATACTTGTATAGTGAAAATGCCAACACAATTTCATGTGACAAAGTAAATAACCAAATTAATCATGAAAAATATCACTTACATGTACAAATGAATATATAAAATCATCAAATTCTGCCAATAATGAAGCTCCAAGACAACAAAAGTAGATCCAAAAATCAAAATTCATCCATAACATCCAAACTTGTCCTCCAAAAGGGAATGTGAAATTCTCAAGAACTACTAAATCCAAATCCAAGTGACGATGATCAAAATAAATCACCTCACTTTTATTTATACAATCACTAATGAGTTTTATTAGCCTAATTTGGCCTAATTGAGCCATAAATAATAGAATAATGCGCAATAATAACATCCCTTAGTGACAAGCCCACCAAGATAGCTCAATATCATAAGAATAAGCCTCTCAAGAGGGTTGAATGGTCAATCAAATGTGTCATTGGGCCTTTGAGGAGGCTTAATGAAGTCGATAGGGTTCCTTGGTGAGAAAATGGATTCCAAACATAGTGGACAAGGGGTTAGCCCGTTGTTTTCCAAGCAAGTCTCTCTGGTGCTCCCAAGTGGGTGTGGAGGCACAAAGACATCCTCATGGGTCTCCAAGTGGATTGAAAATTCGTGTGAACCATTTTTAAGGGATAGGATGATGACATAAGCCCTCCTTTTGTCTCTTGCCATGAGACAAACCATCATATAGACCCTGGAACGTTTTCCAATTGTATGGTTCAAGTGTGGAGCTAGATGGGAAGTGGTGAACCAGGTGCATCATCCTCGTCCAAAAGGTGGAACATGAGAAATCAATGAGTGGTGCTGGGGATCAATGAAGTACTCTTTGTGCTATAACCCTATTTTCCACTCCATTATAGTGAGAGAAAACTGATATCAACTTACATCAATTGTTTGGCTAAAATGCATCCCTTTCATCTTTTCTTTTACTTATGTGGGATTTATACTACGATAAAAGGGTGGAATTACATGATTAAGTTATTTCTCATAATTAATTTACAAATATTATAACTATGATATAATAATTATTTCATAATTGAGAAAATTGAGAAAAAAATCATAATTGTGAAAAAGGTTTCTTGAGTTTTCCATTCCTATGGAGATCAACTTGACCCACTTGTGTATGAGTTGGATAGGGATCCATTATTATAGAATTTTCCTAATTTCTCAAGCCCTTAGGTGTCTAGATTCATTCTCTTGAAGGATAAAAAGAACCTATATGATCTCACCTAGAGGAAAAGGTGTTAGATAAAGTATCCAAACTATAGCGCGATAGCTCTGCTATATTGGGAGAGGAGACCATGCTACAATATTGAAGAGAGGATATTGTTTGTTGAAGGTATAATTGTACCATTTGATTCATGGTTAATAGAAGTTTATGTTCCTTGTATTTACGTGTTTTCAGCTGTTACATATATTGATTCTATGATGTTTTGAGCTTATGAACTTCGGAGGAAGATCACTTGTTTTCATTGAGTGTTTGTGGTTGTATGTATGTGTTGAGATCAAGTGCAGATGAAGAATATCACTTGAGTGGAGCATGAGGGTTCTTCTATGAATTCAAAACCCTTCACTGACCCAGGAGGAGGCCAAGTGCACACTCTTTTTTTATAACACCTAGAACTGTTTGTATACTTCATGTATGAGCATTGGGTTGGGGATTGATCTATTTACCTATTAGCCATGTCTCTCTTTACTGTCTGGTGATCTTACTGGGGAAAAATATCATGGAGAAATAGCTCCTTAAGTGTAAATTTCATTGCAACAACCATAGTAACAGTGAGAGAGAACGACTGCAAGTGTTTATAAGTCTTATCGCAATCATGACTAGAAGATGAAAGGTCATGGAATGAAAAAAATCGGTGGAAACGCCACTTGCGATAGTAAGATGGCACTTGTAGGAGTGAGAATAGACGAAAGTGACACTTCATATGCAAAAAATAGATTGAAACACCAATAAGGAAAATAAAAGCACCATTCGCGCACTTGTGACCAAAAGTGGAGAAGAACTCCTTATCATGAGAAAATGCGCTCTGCCAAGAGTGACTAGTGATTGTGAAAATGAATAATGAGATGGACTACTTATAAAGAGAATGCACATGCAAGGCAAGATAATGCATGCTCGCCAGTTTTCACTTGATGAAAGAGTTAGTTAATTTAAGTGGAGAGGGTCCCTATTTTCTAGGAGCATACTCTCCATGCAAGTAAGGAAGGGCGCATGTGTGAGAAACAAGGGGGCGCACTAGCTAGAAACAAGTAGTGCAAAGTTGTTGTGAACACAAAGTGCACACTTGCTATTGACAGGGAGTGCGAACTCACTATGTGCAAGGAGTGCCCTCAACTTTGAGACATAAGTACGGTCAAATGTGAGAAGGAAGTGCCCTCAATCTCACGATGGCATAGTTTCCTCTGATAGTGCGTGTGCGTCCATTAACTTTAGAAAGTGTGCTTTCTCTAAGAGAAAAGGTTGTGATTTCTTGCTTTTGTGTGGTATGCATGTTGAGTGAAGAAATTTAACACTAAGTAAAAAAAAAACTAGTGCTTCTCCTATCTTTAGAAAGACAACGCAAGAACTTCCAAATATAGGAAAACACCACTTAGGAAAATTTGACCTAGGAGAAAAAGAAACACTTATAAATGTTGAAAGGATGGTTGAAATTTAGAAAAATATGAAAAAAGGGCAAGACATCACTAGGTAACATGAATCGACAGCTTATGAAAACATATGTAGACTCCAAAATTGAATAAGGAAATTTTTTTTGGGTCATTGTTGTAGTGAAAACTAGGCACAAGCCTTACTGCTTTATACTTGTAGTCATTTTCTATTTTAGGAAAGAGAGCAGAGAGATCTCACCTTCTAGCTAGATTTTCTCCATAAAGGGTTTCCCAAGTTATATCTAGTGTTTATTGTGGTTTTGTGAGTTTTTATTTCATTTTTCTATATCTTTTTATAGTTATTATTGTGATCAGAATTACGTATTCATAAATACTTTTTACTCTATGAGTCTTTCCTCGGGCTTGCCAGACAGATGTGTGAACAAGTGCGACTATAATGATCCTTATTATATGCAAACAATGATATAAATTGCAAAGGATGGATGATAGATTATTCCTTTTAATAGAAGAAGCAGATGGTTGATTCAACTAGCTTAAGGGAATACACTAGAACTCCTAGCTCCCAATTCCAAGCCAAAAGCTTGCTCACAATCAACCGAAGAGACTGCCATACACACTTCCTGCAAGATCTTGTTAGCATAATAACAATTAATAACAAAGGAAGAACATGTAGTAACCAAAGGAAGCCAATGCAAGGGAAGGGAATTAACTTTCATTATAATAAAAAAATTGTATGATAAACCAATGATCTACCATCAAATTTAGTCTTTCCTCTCCAATATGCAATCCTCGTCTCCTTCTCTAGCAAGGATAGCCTTAACAAAATAACATAGATCTCTCACTATATTTGAATCTCTAGATCTAGTTCCTTTCCTCTTGATAGAGTGAGATTAGATAGGTTCATTTTATCATTTGGGATATTGTATATGAACACCAAGGGGCTTGATCAATTAGGAAACTTCTACAATAATTAACCCATAGTGATCGAGGGGC
Organism: Pinus tabuliformis; assembly: GCA_031772625.1. Lineage (NCBI taxonomy): Eukaryota > Viridiplantae > Streptophyta > Pinopsida > Pinales > Pinaceae > Pinus > Pinus tabuliformis. The sequence goes on from CM062817.1 coordinate 1,902,477,019, forward strand.
TCAGTAAAGTGCTCAAAACTAAAAGTGTTCAAAAGTGCTCAAAAACAGTGCCAAAGTGTAGAGCTGGATGACCTAAATCAAACACAACTTGAATCGATCAAAATTGATATCATATGTTCCCAATATCACATTCTGATCGTTTTTCCAAACAGGTAAAATTTTTGTAGGTTGGGTGCAAGACTGCTGACTAGGAATTCCGTACACTCACTGGGTAGTCCATATGCTGATTGGGCAGTCCATACACTGACTAAGCAGGGTGACTGGGCAAGTTGATTGTACCTCGTAGGCGAGTGGCAAGCTGCTAAGTGGCCTCACCTGATTGGTCCGAGTTGGTAAGGTCTGATTGGTCAATGGTTTTGTTTGAGGTCCAAAGGCAGCGTGCCACGTGGACCAATCATGGGCTGCCGCCTTGCACTCCTGTGGTGTGCAAAATTTTGGTAAGGTCCGAACTGGCTCCACAAGATTCGAACGAGCAACCTCATGTCAAACATTGCAGTGCTTTGCCAGTTGCGCTGCGGGTGGAGCTTAACAAACACAGTAGCAATTTTATATTTAAAATTCGATGGGTTAATGTTTTGGGATGGGACCAGGGCTAAGCCCTGGCCCTCGATCACCTTACCGGCCACGAGACTGCATGTAGAAGGGAGCTGAGGGCTCAGGCATAACCCCGACCCAAGGTTCCGCAACCCACCATATAAGCAAAGGTGAATCAGAGCAGAAGGCGCTAATGTTGGTGCGACAGACATGAGGGCTAAGGATTAAGCCCAACCTGAGGGCATGTGGGGTCACACAGAACCATGTCTAAGGGGGAAGGCGAAGGTCGCTACGGAGGGGGCTAGCTCCAGGTTCTATGGTAACTCATGTGATCCAGTGAATGGGATAGATAGGCCGGTGCGTAAGTTGGGGATCAGTCCCAGGCCACGTGGTGCAATAAAACCGTGGGCATGGAGGTTGAGGGGCCTATGCAGACAGGGTTGGGCAGTTAACCCCAGCCCTTGGGCATATGACCCAACTTTCCCGCTCATGGGGGTCATTGAGCATTTAAACGAACAAAAAAAATGCACCTGAACGAGGGGAATCTAAACGGTGTTGGGAAAAAATGGCACTTGGCGGTTTCGGAAAAGGCACAATTTGTAGAACAATTAGAAGGAGAGTGCAGTTTGTAGAGAAGTGAGCATAAAAAATTCTCTAAAGCATAACTTCTTCACTTTTCGGCCAAATTGAGCTCAACAAGAGGCCAACTTAGGGTGTTTTACTGTTCTGGTGCCATTGAAGACATAATTTTTACATTCTGAGCACCACAAATCCAACTAAACAAAAATTTGTGCACTTAATGAAATAGGCCCTATTGTCGCACAAAGTGTCTAGGCACTGCAACAATGCTCAGAGTAAGGGCTGTCACTCTAATGCTTACTCACTCTGTTTAGACTCTCTCCTAGACAAGTCAAGAGGGCTAGTCCCTAAGGTGAATAAATGAGAATAGCCCGTGGAAAATAGGCTCTAGGAGACTAAAAGATGGACAAGTTGATGAATGTAAATGGTTCTTGGATAACTGAGATGAATATATTAAACACTAATACAACCAAGACACAACCACAAGATAGAAATGATTATAGACCAGTGCCTTTATATTCAATTAGCCATAGACTATTCAGAAACAAGTTATTTCGAGCAATTTATAAATATGGTGAAATTGATGATCATGATGATTAAATGTAAACGACCAAAACTGCAATATATTCTAGCAATTAAATCCCATGAAAAATTATGAAAATTAACTACTAAATAATGATTCTAAATTAAAAATGATTTTCTTCAATAACCCAGATCTAGAAATAATTATCCTTCTCCTATAGTCAATAATTTTAAAACATTAATCGCACTTGCCAATAGAGAAATCAATACCACAAAAATTAAATTTTTACATTCAACACCAATGACAACAAGGAACTTTAAATTTGAATTTTATTTATCCCTTAGGCAATTAATTTAATGTGGTAAAATGAAGAGATTAAATTTTTAATGTGACCAAAGTAAAACAAATCAAATTAAAAAATGTTTAATAAATTGAAATTTTAATGGGCCATAGGCCACATTAAAATTTTTAATGTGAAAGCGCAAATCCCCTTTTGATTTAATTCTTTTAGGAATTTTAAAGTCACATAAATGAATTTTTTTAATTTTTAGATTTTTAATGTTTTTTATTTATTTTTTACTTTTTTTTTAATACTTTAAATGAAATAAAAATAAAAAAAACAAAAAATGAAAATAAAAGGAAAGGAAATTAAAATAAAATGAAATCAAACGTAAACAAATCGAAAAGTAAAGAAAAATAAAATTGAATTAACTAAGAAAACTAAACTAAAGAAAAAATAAAAATAAGACCTACCTAACCTAATGCTTACACAATATAAATGAAATGAAAAAGGAAAAAGTCTAATGTTGAGTGCTTTGTGTGTAGGTTGAGGTTTGGAGGATGATGGATAGAAGAAGGGCTCGAACAAATGGAAAGAGGTACTTACGTAGGCCAGGAAGAGGATAAGTCTATGCAGGTGAGGGAGAGGAGGCAATGAGTGGTCGCGGGTCTGTTTGCAGGATGAAGTTTAGATGACGATGGATGGGTGAGGAAATCGATGAGACTCGTTGAAGGCAGGGAAATGGAGTTGTGAGAAGTGATAGCGACAATGGGAGGAGAGACAACAACATAGAGGAGTAGGACTACATGATTTGGTGTGGATAATGAAGACCGAGGGAGAAGAGGAAAACGCAGTTGAAGCCAACAAGGAGCTGTAGGTCAACAGGAGGGAAAGGAGTTACAACTTTAATGGAGTTTGGAAGGCAGCATGATGAGGAATGAAGGTCGAGGGTTATGGACAGAGAAGGCATTGAGGGATAGAACGTTGGCAGCAATGCATAAGTGGAAGAAAATGCAGCAGCAAGGAGGACGAGGAATATAGTAGATGAAAGAAAGAAATTCGAAATTTTCTAGAAACCCAAAAACGCAGACAACACAAAAAAATCAAAATTTTCTAGAGGCTCAATACGGAAGTAGACAGGAGAAAAATGGTAGCCAAAAACCTAAGTAAATTTCCTAGAAAATCTTATTTTAAAATGACATGCTTCTACTTCAAATTTATCCGTTAAACCCTTATGAAAATTTCCAAATTTAGAACTTTTTAAACACTTAGACTACATTTTGTTTTGAATAATGTCCCTGCGAGATCATATTGATAAACCCCCAGAGATCCAGATCTTACCCCCCTAGGGCCTAAATTTGTACTCTACACAAATTTCCTCCTAAGATCTGTAGTTGCACGATAACAAGAAAACACTCAAACGATATATTCAATGATAGAAAATAAAACCCAGAAAAACCCACGTTAGAAAAATAATATGAAAATTTACAAACTATAGGCTCTAATTAGCTAGATTTATCATTATACCGCACAAAAAATTATATTTTTTGAATTTTAAAGGAGGTGATAACTCGAAAATATTTGTGCATCACCATCAAAAAATATAATGATAAGCCTGGAGTTAATTTAGCTGGGCTCTTCAGAAAACACGAAACGAGAGTTGGCTGGTCCAACTGAAAACTTCCCCTAACACCCAAGGATTTAAAATCAAGATTTCTCTGCAAAACTCAATTCAGCCATCAAAATAAAGCGAGAAAATAATAATAAAATTTAGACAAATAGAGATACTTGCTATTGCATTCAAAATTTAGATTTTTATTCAAACCGCAGCAACTGAGCAAGATAATTGTACTCAAATCACTCTTTAGAAGCTATCATCAATGGCTTGAGAAAAAAATATGCATGAAAACTACACATCTTACAATATTCCCATGAAGAGTAACTCCATAAAAACTTAACCTCAAAGTCTTTTTTTATTATCCAGAAAAATATTACACAAGAGCTTCTTGCGAAGCACACGACTCAAAGGTTGGATCAATCGACTAACAAATGACTTCCAATTTAAAGATAAATCCTCCAACGGCTAGTTCTAGTGATCCTCATCAAAGAAATCCCGACCATTGATGAAGATTAAAATTTCTTTTAATCTCATCAGTCGAAATATTTAAATAATTGTGGAAATTTGAAAATTTTCATTAAATGCATTTTAATTAACTCGAAAATAAAATTTTTGAGTTAATTTCCACAAAAATTTGACTTTGACTTAACCCCGAGGGATCAAAGGTTTAAAATTTGGCAAAATAATTAATTTAGTTTAGTACCAATATCTTTTAAAATTTAATTTTTTTAGGACCAACGAATTTTGCCTTTGGAGAATTTAAATTTACCTAGGACCTAAAATTAATTAAATTTTTGGCTTACGATTTTAATTAATTTTTGGCGAGAAAATTTAATTAATTAACCTATGAGGGGATAAACTACTTTTCCAACCCTCAAGACAATTTACATCATGATTTTCATATTTTTACATTATAAGGAGGAAAACCCATTTGTAATAGACCCTCATAGACCACCCATTTTTGCGACACAAATATAATCTAGCATACCAAGCAATTTGTAATAAAATAACCTAACCCAATAGTTTGGATTATTCCCAAATCACTTTTATATAGACTCGATCTAGAACACTAGCACTCGCCTAAGATCATAGCGACAAAATCCATTCTAGCTTTGGGGTAAGATTGGAGGGGAAAACTCTGTCGACCATCCGAGAATGGATCAGTGAGACAAAAAACCTCCCAGAATGGAGATCGTCACTAGGAAGGTAGGTTTACCTAGGTTGTTATATACATGACACAGTTTTGCTGAGATTATTTATATCATATACATGCATAATGGGTTTACATATAACATGATGGTTACGTTGATGATGATCGCTGGACGACACAAACACATCGATCAGGCGCTATCCCTTTTGTGAAAAAAAGGGGTGTACTACTATGGGTCGTTGACACGTAGTGGTCAACATCTAGGTCTACTTGGGGACATGTTGTTGCACCAGAGGAACGTGAGAATCCAGAATATGCATCCACGCAACACACAATATAACATAAGTAGTGTCCATCCAAATATCATCATATAACATTACGCACAGGAAATATATAATCTCTTCATTTATTTATTATCTTAATAATATGGAAAACACAAATCTAACTATAAAATGAAATACTGAAATAACAAGGTATAAGGTTAGAAGTACGAAACAAAGATGCCCGATGGAATTAGATGCGTTCAATATAGTGCATACTGAGCATTTGCCTGCTTTCAGGAAAATCTGTTGGCTATTTCTCGGATGTGCCATGTCCAATCCTGCACATGGTAGGACTTTTTCATATCCGAAAATCGAGTTGCTCACAACCATCACATACATCAAACACTTTCTCATTCTCTTTCTCTTGCGCCTTTTCTTTGTGGCAGTCTGTATCTCTGATGATGTGGAACATTCTGCTTGAAAACTCTCAGATGAAGTATGTAAGATATGCATGACATGTATTTCTTCATTCTGCATCTGCTCTGTCAAGAATGATGGATCAGTCTCACAGGTGTCATGAGTTATAACTTGACTTTTTTTTATTTCTTCTTTGATCATGTCATTCTTAGTTAAATATTCGTTAATGGAATTAACTTCTTTCTCGAGATATTCACAACAAGACAGGACCTATGATTTCCTCTCTTTCAGCCTCTTTTCTAATGAACTCATTTCTTTGGCATGTCTTACTATTCAGTTCTCTTTATTGAGTTCAGTTTTCATGAATCTTTCTTGCAGTGTGACATGATTAGCTTGCATAACCTTTATTTGATTCTGAATAATGGACATCTGATTAGAATGATTAACTTCCATTATTTATAATCCGTTTTTGATGATATGTATTCCATCTGTATTTATTGCTTTTTTCTCTATTGTCAAGAATATGTTCTGAATAGATATCTGATCAACTTCCATGTCCTTTATAATTTTATCATTCTTTGCTTTCATTCCCATGAAGAAATTTTGCATATGCTTTATCTCTTTCTTATGATTTTCTTGCATGGTAACTAACTGTTTATTATAATCAAATTTCATGATGGTCATTTCTTCATCCATAGTTGACAATCTGTTCTGAATCAAACTTATTTTTTCTTGATAACTTGCTTCCATGGAAGTCACTTGATTTGAATGATTGAATTCCATGATCGTCATCTTTTCCTCTAGGGCTAATAACTTGCTTTGCATGGAATTAATTTCCCTGGCATGATTAGTTGTTAATGTTGTTTGATTAAGTTCCATATATTTAATAAGTGGAGCCTGATTAGCTTCTGCATTCTTGCTTACTTGAGCCTGTTTTAACTCTATGTCTTTAACCATTTGAATTAACTCCTTGAAATCATTTTCAACTTCTATAGTTTCCTCTACTTCAGCTTTTGCTTTGACTTTGTCTTTATCTCCATATCTATCTTCAAAGGCATCAATGATTGATTGCAGAGAATCAAAAATTTTATTAGGGAAATTAACAAACCAATCTAAAGCATCTCCAGATAAGGTAAGAATGAAAATCTTCATCTTCACATCTTCATATTTAGAATATGGGCGACACTTTCTTATACAAAGGCTAACATTTTGAAGGTGAGTTTCAATGGTAAAAGTATTGTTACCTTGAAAAGGAGGAAATTAATCAATGGCTTCACCCAAAACATAAGAATAACTATGCAGAGCTCCTTGAATATTAGTAAAATCACAAGGAGAAAACAAGTCAAAATCCACGATGATCTGCTTAATGGGAAAAATATGGGCCAAATGGATATCAGAGAGAGAGATCCCTACTCAAGAAAATCAAAACGTCTACAAGAAGTGATCTTCTAGTAGAAATTCCTGTAAGAAATGGATGAAGTGGAGTCGCCACTTGAGCATGAATCTCTCAAAAAGTTTCCAAAGGAGAAACTGAAAAGTTAGTGGATGCAGGTAGATAGATATTCAAGGAGGGCTCCTTGTCTAGGATTAAATGACTGAATAAGTGGAGTTTCCACCCAAATAGGGAACCAACCAGAATGTCTAGGTGTAGAAAGTGAAGATGAGAGGATTAGATGAGAGATGACTAGAGTTAAGATGGTGAGAAATGAAGAGATGGAATGACGCCAGAAAAACGAGATGAAATGTCGTAAAGCCAAGGCCCAATAAATTGGTCCTTGGTGGAAATGCCAAGAAGCGTTGGCTTTTCCAGTTCGAATGAGAGATGAAAAATGAGAAGAATGATGAGGAAATGTCGTTGAAATGCTGAGAATAAAATGTCCTTAGGAATGACGCAAAAAAATGTTGTGCCACTTGACGGGCTAAAGCATGGCGGAAAATATGAGATGATTAGAAAAATGTCATGAGGACCAAGGATAGAAAAACTCTATCCCCGAAAAAGACGCCAAAAAATGTTGTACTAGATGATGGGAAGAATAAAGATAAAATGATTAAAATGATGTTGAGGAAACCAAGGAAAAAAAAAACACTATCCCCGAGAACGACACCAAAAACTGTTGTCGCACAAAGTGTCTAGGCACTGCAAGGCGCTGCAGGTTGACAAGAGGGAAAGGATTTTCGGCTTTAATGGAGTTTCAAAGGTAGCATGATGAGGAATGAAGGTCGAGGGTTACAGATAGAGAAGGAAATGATGGATAGAACGCTGGGAGCAATGCATAAGTGGAAGAAAACACAACAACAAGGAGGACGAGGAATATAAAAGATGCAGCAAAGAAATTTGAAATTTTCGAGAAACCCCAAAACGTAGACAACACAAAAAATTAATTTTCTGGAGGCTCAATACGGCAACAGAAAGGAAAAAAATGGTACCTAAAAACCTAAGAAAATTTCCCAGAAAATCTTATTTTAAAATGACATGCTTCTGCTTCAGATTTATTTTTAAACCCTTATGAAAATTTCGATATTTACAACTTTTTAAACCCTTGGATTGCAATTTTTTTTGAATAATGTCCCTGCAAGATTATGTTGATAAACCCACAGAGATCCAAATCATACCCTCCAGGGCCTAGATCTAGACTCTACACAAATTTTCTTTTTAGATCTGTAGCTGCATGACAACAAAGAAACACCCAAATGATATATACAATGATAAAAATAAAACCCAGGAAAACCCACGTTAGAAAAATAATTACAAAATTTACAAACAATAGGCTCTAATCAGCCAGATCTATCATTATACCTCACAAATTTTTTTTTTTGAATGTTAAAGGAGGTGCTAACTCGAAACCCTTTGTGGATCACCAAAAAATAAATCTAATGATAAGCCCGGAGCTAATTTAGCTGGTCTCTTCAGAAAACGCAGATCGAGAGTTGGCTAGTCCAATCGAAAACTTCCCCTAATGCCCGAGGATCTAAAATCAAGATTTCCCTGCAAAATTCAATCCAACCATCAAAATAGAGCGAGAAAATATTAATAAATTTAGACAAACAGAGATACATGCTATTACCTTCAAAATTTAGATTATTATTCAAACCCTAGTGACTGAGTAAGATACCTATACTCAAATCACTTTTTAGAAGTTATCATCAATGGATTTAGAAAAAATTATGCATGAAAACAACACATCTTACAGTATTTCCATGTAGGTAACACTAGCAAAACTTAACCCCAAAGTCTTTTTTTATTAACGAGAAAAATATTACACAAGAGCTTCTTGCTAAGCACACGACTCAAAGGTCGGATCAATCGGCTCACAAATGACTTCCTGTTTAAAGATAAATCCTCCAACAGCTAGCTCGAGTGATCCTCATCAAAGAAATCTCGACCGTTGATGAAGATTACAATTTCTTTTAATCTCATTTGTCGAAATATTTAAATATTTGGGGAAATTCAATTTTTTTCATTAAATGCATTTTAATTAACTAAAAAATAAAAATTTTGAGTTAATTTCCCCCAAAGTTTGACTTTGACTTAACCCCGAGGGATCAAAGGTTTAAAATTTGGCAAAATAATTAATTTACCTTAGTCCTGGGATCTTTTAAAATTTAATTTTTTAGGACTGAAAAATTTTGCCTTTGGAGAATTTAAATTTACATAGGACCTAGAATTAATAATTTTTTTGGCTTAGGATTGTAATTAGTTTTTGGTCAAAAAATTTAATTAATTAACCTATGAGGGGATAAAATTATGTTTCTAACCCTCAAGACACTTTACATCATGATTTTCATATTTTATACATTATAAGGGGAAACCCATTTGTAATAGACCCTCACAAACCACTCATTTCTGCGACACAAATATAATCCAACAGATCAATCAATTTTTAATAAAATAACCTAACCAAATAGTTAGGATTATTCCCAAATCACTTTTATATAGACTCGATTTAGAACAATAGGACTCACTTAAGATCCTGGTGACAAAATCCATTCCAGCTTTGGTGTAAGATTGGAGGGGAAAACTCTGACGACCATCCGAGAATGGATCGATGAGACAAAAAACCTCACAGAATGAAGATCGCCACTAGAAATGTAGGTTTACCTAGGTTGTTACATGCATGACACGATTCCGCTGAGATTATTTATATCATATACATGCAAAATGGGTTTACATTATAACGTGATGATCAAACTGATGATGATCGCTGGGTGACACAGACACATTGATTAGGTGCTATCCATTTTTCGAAAAAAAGGGGTGTACTACTATGGGTCGTTGACACGTAGTGGTCAACAGGCCCAACATTGGAAGTTGGACCAGGAGATGTAGCCCAAGGAGATGGGTGAACTCCTTTATCATTTTGTTGTCTTGTGTTTATGATATGGTATATTTGTCTTGTTTTTATGCAGTTGACTAAGTTTTAAAACCATTAATTTATGTACTTTTTGCAAAGTGATCCATTGCCTAAAAGTCATAAAATTTTACTTGCATATTTTCTATCACCTTCAATTTTGCATAACCAATCACCTAGACAACTCATACATAAGTAGGAAAGCATGATGTCCTTGGAAATGAAAAACTCTAGAAACTTTTTCTTAATTATGAAGTAACTATTATTTCATAATTACGAAATTGTGACAAAATAATTATGATAAATTTCTCAATTATGTAATCACCCATTTAACACGGAATAACTCCCTTGTAAGACCCACATAAGCAAAAGAAAGGGCGAAAGGGGTTACATTCTGGCCAACAACTAAGGTATGTTGAACTTGGGTCTCTCTCCCTATAGTGGATTGGAAAATAAGACTATAACAATTATAATTTGCATACATATGTAATAAACAATAACTTACAATTCCACAAATCTAAAGAGAAATAAGCCCTCGTAGTGTGGATTTTAGAATTTTTAGTACAGTTTTATCAATTCTATTGTGGTGAAGTGTCCGACGAAATATCCAAGATAATTTATAGACCAAATTTTATCATATTTGTTGTGAAAAACATTCCAATGGAATATCAATGATAGTTTATGGATTATGCAAAGAATGACATCACTTTATGGACAAAGATTTTAAGATATCAAAAGTATGGTCCTTTGAATCTAAAACAAAGGACCTCTTTATGTTCTTGCAATGAGTCTACCATGGGATGAAGAAACACTATAGTCACTTGGAAGATTCACATAACTCATTTCCTACCTTTAGATATATCCAAACTAGAGATGTTAAGTATGTGTTATTAGAAACATCATTCTTTACTAGAGAAAAATTCTATATAACATTCAAATCCAAGAAATGACTAATGAGTAACTATTTTATTTTTCCATCATACTAATGTGAACCAATGAGATAGCATAACAAGTGTCATATTAAGCTGAATGGATGAAAAAATGAGTTAGTGAGATAATGCATTTTTCATTTAATAAGACCTAACAAAGAAAATATTTTAAAGTTTAGGTATTCTTTTCTTAGAGGGTAGAAAGCTTTCCAAATTTAAGACAACATATCTTCATATTCTTCATCTATTAGGTGGGCCTGGATATTAAGATTAGGAGAGCCTAGTCTTGAATGTTAAGAGTAGCTTAGCCTATTGTATCATCATCCTACTCACATCAAATACTCAACAACACTTTAAAGATTTTGCAACCCTACATATTAAGAATCTAATGGGATAACATGGAACTTCTTACTTTTCATAAATGTGTGGTTTCTTTCTTTCTTTCTTTCTTCACATCTTTAACTTTAACTTATGAGATCTCACTAGTATATGTGTTTGAATATCTATATTTATTTATACTTGATTAATTCTTAGTTTCAATTTATCATAGGATGCATGAGGTCCTTTTAAGTATGCACATAATGAATGTTATAAAAATATTTATAATATAATATATTTCTTTTATTTTTAAATATTTATAATATAATATAATATATATATTTAACATTTTTAATGTTGTTTTAAATTTTTATGAATTTAAAAATCCCAAATTTGAAATTCTACACATTGTGGAAGCGTTCATTTTATACATTTAAGCAGTATAGTGGCTTATATGGACAAATATTGCTATTTATGTTGATCATTAGTTTTGAATGTTAAAATTTTGGATTATTTATACCATTACATTGTTTAGTTTAGTTTAAGAAATGTGATAAAAGATTGAATATATTTTTTAGGTGATAAATTTGTTATGGTCTCGTCTTAATTCTCCTAGTTAGTAGAATATATGGTTATATTGAGGTCATCTTTATTAAATAATCTTAAAAGTATTAGCAAGTGAAAGCAATAAATATAAGTGGTGTTATTGACTAAGTTCCATGTTAAGGTTTTGGTTAGTTAAAAGCTATATATCATCAAAGTTATATCATTAGTTTTACAATGAATATTATTTTCTTTCCGGCCCTATTCAGTTAGGGATTTTCTTGCAGAAGAGGAAAGTAAGATTTAAAAATAAAAAATAAAATATACTATGTCTATTAGTTTTAAATTAAATTAGATTTTATATGATCGCTCAGTACTGAACATTTACCATATTTACTTCTTTAGATTTAATTATTTCAGGCATAGTTGGAAGTTAGGACTCAAGATCGACTTTGCAATAACAAAACATAATTTTATTTACACGTTGGTGGGTGAACGTTGGGTCGGCAGGGTCTCTTTCGCAGTGTACTTTTCACTTGGAGGTGAGCTTACGATGCCGGAGCAGTTGCAGACCTTTTGAATGAAATTAGATTTATGAGTTTTGATATACAAAATATTGTCTTCATCGTTCACATCATTCTAGTAATATGATTGGAGAGATTGTTGTGTGTAATTTTGTTTGTGTTTATTTTGGAGTTAACACGTTTAAAAAAAAAAGGTATTTTTCGAGTAGAGAGGTTCATTTTATAGCTCAATATGAAGGTTATGTGTAATTATGTCTCTAATTAACTTGTTGAGTTTAGAGGTTCATTTTAGACTGTAGTATGAGGGTTATGTGTAATTCTGTCAGTGCTTAACTTGGAGCTGACAAGTGTCCCATAAAAAATGTTGGCTAAAAAGTAAATGACTAGATATATTTGGTTAGTTTTAATAAAAGACATTTTAAAGCATCAACAATCTCATTCTCTTATTTAGCTCACTTGGTTCGTTTTTGATATTATTATTTAGTAAGAAAAAAATATAAAAAAATTTCACTTTCATAGTGGATATTAAATCCCCATATAAAATAATATTTCAAAATGAGAGAGAGGATGTGTGTCTATAAATGTGTAAATGTTGAGCTTAATAGAATATTTTGATAAAAGTAACAAAAGGTAAAATACTTTGGTCACTTCTTAATAAGAGAGATATGTGCTATTCATTCAAATTTTAATATAAAATAATTTTAAGTTGGGTCTCTTCTTAGTAAGAGAGATATGTGCAATTTATTCAAATTTTAATATAAAATAATTTTAAGTTTGGTCACTTCTTGGTAAGAGAGATATTCACAATTCGTTCAAATTTTAATATAAAATATCATTATTGATAAATTATTAAAATTACACATGGTCTATAAATAGAGAGACAAAACCACTTTAGATCCATCTAAATCTTGGATTTATAAGCACCAAAAATAATTAAATCTCTGAATTTGTATATCTTTTCCAAAGTTATATTATATCTTATAAAATGGGGTTTGTTTATAATAAAATTTAATCCCTCTTAATTCTTGGTAGATCTGTGATTAAGATAGATCTATATTAATTTATAATGATATTCTATTTCTATTTTAATACTTAAATATATAAAATGTTTAGAATTTATTTTTAGAAATTTTATAAAAATATTGTATTTTTATATTTAGAGCCAAACATTAAATATGTTAATATGTTGTAATTTTAGACATTATATTTTTTTTTGGTTTTTGAAAGTATTTAATTATTTGAAAACTCCTAATTATTTTGTTTTGAATTATTGAGGAAATTGAAATTAATATTAAAAAATTCTTTTATTTTAGAGATAGCATATATGCAAGAAGATTTATGGATAAATCATACATTGTTTTTAATAGTAAATTTTGGAAATGGGAAATGATGAAATATGAAAGAGCAATTCAATTGGAAGTTTATTATTAGGAAAACTGATTGTGATAAATGAGGCATTGTTGACTTGTATTTTAGCAGATTATTTATTAGTACAAATTAAACTGTGAAGGGAGTGTACACAATCTCTCTTAAAAAAAATTAAAGGCTTTTCTATTAATAATTGATTAGATATATTATTAATAAATTTTGTAAATATTTATAATGAGTTATATTTGAGAAAGTAAATGTACTCTACTAGTGATAATATATTTTTATTTATATAAAAGAAAACTGGTACAATAATCAGTAAAGTGGATAAAAATAGGTTTTTTTCTACTATCTTGTTAGAAAATGGCCAAAAGATTGAAATTTTGAAAGAAATTACTAAGCTAGACATTCAAATAGATTTAAGACTTTGATAATTACATAAAACAATTTTCAAAATCATTGTAAATAAATAAAATTGTTTGATGTAGACAGTCTTCTTGAAATTAAAATATCAAGATAAGAGATGTGATAATTTATAAAGTGAAATGTGATTTTTTTAAATACCAAAAATATTTCACCTAAAATTTCAAATTTAGATTTCTTTGTACTATTTTTATTTTTTTATTTACATTATGCTTTGAACATTACTGATTAATCACTTCTGGTTTTATGAAAAGAAGATTTGTAAAACTGAAGATAAGTGACTTCAGAAATTATTGATAGTTGAAATAGAAATAGGAAAGGTTCTACTGTGGAGGTGGCTGCAGGGTTACAAATATTTTTTTCTTTGCCAAAAGCATAAGTAAGAATATGAAGTTTGTTCTTAGTAAAAGGTATTATTTTGGTTGGCCTCTCACTAGCATGCTTTAGAGGGTAGTGAACAACATTTTAATAATAGGAAAATGTGATGTAGAGGATAGTGAACAACATTTTAATAATAGGAAAATGTGATGTGGAACATAACACCGGAGGAATTTTGTAATATATATTTTCAATGTAATTATAATATCATGTATTACATATTTTTAAAAATAATCTTTATTATTTAATATAAAATCTTAAATTTATTATTATAATTAATAGTTTTGTTTTTTATAAAGAAAAATAAAATTTTGGGAAAACTAACATTAAAAATAATTGAAAATAAATTTAATTAATTTTTTTCCTTTAATTATTAATACATTCCGAAACTTTGTTGTGATTGGTTTTCCAAATTAATTCACATGACATTGGCATTCTTTTAATGAAAACAGGAAAATTAATTGTAACTATATGTTAAATTCAAACACCTTTGGATTACAAATTATTTAAAAAATAATATATATATCTATGAGCTTAGATGTTTACTATGAAAACATGTAATTTCTGTGGGTACAGTTTTTCTTGGAATGTATACCAGCTCTATCTTCTGAGAGTGTAAATCGATAGGTTTGATGAGACATAACCTATTTAAGTATATTAGAAACTTTTATAGTATTTTATAAGGCTAGGTCTCATATAAGACCTCGGCAAAAGTATATGTATGCAATCTAGGGAATTGCCTTGATGATCCGTTAATATTAATTTTATTTTTGGAAAAAAATTACATAAAAATTAACTTTTATTCTCAATAGGAAGGCATTCATTCTCCTATGGTTCCCAGCAAAAATGGCCATCCAACAATAGGAAGCCATTCAT
The DNA here is from genome assembly GCA_031772625.1 of Pinus tabuliformis. NCBI lineage: Eukaryota > Viridiplantae > Streptophyta > Pinopsida > Pinales > Pinaceae > Pinus > Pinus tabuliformis. The sequence goes on from CM062817.1 coordinate 1,902,492,091, forward strand.
TCTCCTATGGTTCCCAATGCAAAAAATTACAGAGGTTTCCTTTTAGAACCTTTATCACAATGTTCTTGTTCTATGCACTCAATCACTATACAAATTTAATAAGGATTGTAGCATACTTCGTCACTCATGCCTGAATGATCAAATGCTCAAAGGATCTGTAATGATGAAGTAGTAGTAGTAGATAGCGTTTCCTCAGTATAGCTTGTTTAAGGTCGACAAAAAAGCACTTGTTTCATAGGATTCGGACAACAATGGAGTACCTGTTCTAGTAAGTGGATTGATTACCTTTAAAAACATCGAAATACACACTTTCATTGGACATTAAAGTAAAAAGAATTTGTAACCTATAATGCCGATATCTTCATATTGTAGACCCAAAACTTTCCATACCTTTATTGACAGGGTTATCTCAGTTATGATAATGGGTAATTTATAATTATGGGGTATGAAACTAATTTTCCAAAATTTTCTACCATTACCACTTCAGTTTCAACTAACCATTTTTTAGTAACCAGGTTGAGTTTAGAATACGACTAACCGTTTTTTAGTAATGAGGTTGAGTTGAGAATAGGGCTAACCAGTCTAGAACCAGTCTAGATAGAAGAATGATGAATATGGATGGAAGAATGGGAAATTATGGATCAACCCACAATAGGCATGGAAAACAAGACTATGGATGAACCCATAGTGGGATCTAGATGGAAGAATGGAAGACTATTGATCAACCTACATGGAAGAATAGAAGACTATGAATCAAATTATAGTGGGAATGGAAGACAAGAATATTGATAAAGACAAGACTATGCATGAATTCATTGTGGGATCTAGATGGAAGATTGAAAGTCTATGGATCAACCTACATGGAAGAATGGAAGACCATGGATCAACCTATAGTGGGAATGGAAGACAATAGAGAGACCCCTGCATGCAAGAACAATCAACCCACAATCAACCGAGAGTGGGAATGGAATACAATAGAGAGACCCTGCATGCAAGAACGCTGAACCCCAAAAGCGGACTTGCATGCAAGAACAATCAACCCTCAACCTTGGCTTCCCCATAATGAGATCAATCAACCCTCAGCCATGGCTTCCCCACAATAACACTCAACCCCAAAAGCGAACCTGCATGCAAGAACAATCAACCCCTCAACCTTGGCTTCCCCACAATGAGACCAATCAACCCTTAGCCTTGGCTTCCCCACAATGAGACCAATCAACCCCCACAATGAGACATGCATACTATCAACCGATAGTCTTGGGATAGTTGGCTTCCCCAAAGTGATACCTCCATGTAAGAACAATCAACCCACATTAGCCCTACAATGAGACATGCATACCATCAACCCACATTGGGATAGTTGGCTTCCATTAAGTGAGACCTCCATGTAAGAACAATCAACCCACATTAGCCCCACAATGAGACATGCATACCATCAACCCACATTCTTGGGATAGTTAGCTTCCCCAAAGTGAGACCTATTCCTGGGATAGTTGGCTTGCGTACCATTAACCCACATTCTTGGGATAGTTAGCTTCCCTAAAGTGAGACTTATTCTTGGGATAGTCTGCTTCTTGACACCCGCATGACGTGCATACCATCAACCCACATTCTTGGGATAGTTAGCTTCCCCAAAGTGAGAACTATTCTTGGGATAGTTGGCTTGCATACCATTAACCCACATTCTTGGGATAGTTGGCTTCCCCAAAGTGAGACTTATTCTTGGAATAGTGACACTTGCATGACGTGCATACCATCAACCCACATTCTTGGGATAGTTAGCTTCCCCAATGTGAGAACTATTCTTGGGATAGCTGGCTTGCATACCATTAACCCACATTCTTGGGATAGTTGGCTTGCATACCACTAACCCACATTCTTGGGATAGTTAGCTTCCCCAAAGTGAGACTTATTCTTGGGATAGTCAGCTTCCCCATAGTGACACCTACATGTAAGAACAATCAACCCATAGTCTTGATAGTTTAATTCCTTCAAAATTCCCTCAAAAGTGCCCATAGTGACACCTGCATGTAAGAACAATCAACCCACAGTCTTGGGATAGTTTAATTCCCTCAAAATTCCCTCAAAAGTGTCTTCCACCTGCAACCTTTGAGATTTGGACCTAAAACCTGGTAGAGACTAAACTCCACTCAAACCAATTGGTATACACCTCTTGGACTATGATCCTTTTATAAACCAACATCAAATACATAATCAATTTTTTTTTATGCATTATGCAAATCAAAAAGCATTGAAAAAAAAGAAATCTAAGTTGAAACTTTAGACCAAATTATTTAAAACATTCTAATAATTCATATGCCACTTTGTTGCCAAAGATTTTTAATCCAAACTATTACAAAGTAACAAAAAAAATATTGAGTAAAAAACCACTATAAAGTATTGAGTAAAAAACCCCAACTACAAAGTATAAAAAAATCAGTTTTGATGATCAAACTAGTACTCAGTAAAAAACAAGATCAATTATGATAATCCAAATGATTATTGAGAAAGGAATAAATTGGTAAGGGTTGAGAAATTAAACATTGGAGAAGGAAAGAAATGTAGTTATACAGTGGTTACATGTTTAATTTTAAAACCATCACCCTTCTTACTTCAAACAATTTCAGTTCATTTCAATGAGAATGTTATTTTATACTTACCAAGGCCTTTAATCCATGAGAGATATCTCTATTCATACATAATTTTTTTATGTGTTTTTTGGTAAAGTATTCATGAAAATATTTAGCTTTATAATCTAGGTTAATATTTCACTTTTTTCACCATTATTCAACATGGGAATAAGTGAAAATGTGCTCTTTGTCTAAGTGCAAGATTATAGTCTAGATCCATCTTCCAAGTGTCAAATCTCTTCTGCGTATCTGGTAGATACCGAGTTAAGATGACCAAGTTAATTTTATGTGAACTACCAACAAAAAATAATAAAATTAAAAATAATAACATAGAATCTTTAATTTAACATATCATTATTTTTTATTTTATTTTGACTAATTTAAATATCTACATTACATTACAACATCTCTACCATACTAGGGTACGATACAAGGTGTAGAGGAATTGGTTTATTTTGGGTTTAGTCTCTATTAAGTTACTAGTTAATTCTAATGGGAGGAGTTGAGGGTAGGAGACACTTGTGGGGGATAAAGTATCCTATGGGGCATCTAGTGATAACATCAATGGTAGTGACAACATCCGACAAATGGGAGTTCTTCCATCCAACATTAGGTTTGGCCTTGGATTAAGCTCACCCTTGAAAAAGAATTGTTAAAATATCATACATGTTTCTTTCTTTCAAAATAGGAATATAACATACATGTTTCCTTCTGTAGTTGCAAGAAGAGGTGCTCTCCATCCTAGTATGGAAGAGATGTTGTCATATCTTTCGCTGATCTCCATCCTAGTATGGAAGGGATGTTGTACTATATTGCCTTGTCCAATTGTGTTATGTAAACATTTTGACTTGTTCAAATTACACAAAAAGCAAAACTAAACATTATTATTATTATTAATTAAAACATTTTTACTAGATCAAATTACATAAATAAATAATTACTAGATCAAATTGCCTAAATAAATAAATAAATTAATTAAATTAAAAAAAGGAAATATAAAATAAGTAATTAAAATTATAGTTAATAATTTAACTATCCTAGATCGCTCTTAACTTCAGATCTAGTGGGGATCAAACATCCTGAGGAGAAAACCTCTTTTAGAGTGAAAAGATAATTGATCCTTTTCAGGGGTTGGTACATCAAGAGTTAATATGGATGGAGAATATACCATCACTAATAATTAACTTCAGATCTATTGGGGATCAAACATATTGAGGAGAAAACCTCTTTTAGAGTTAAAAGATAATTGATCCTTTTCGATAGTTGGTACATCTAGAGTTAAGATGGATCGAGAATATACCATCACTAATAATTACACCACTAGGCTTGTCTATTTTGGAATTGAGTTGTCTATAGTGTGAATTTTTGGAAGCTTTTCCAATGGAATTTTATGGTCTAATTTTTCTAAAATCTGACACAAATTCATTGAAATCACAAGCTTGATGGCTAATCCCTGCATAATAGAAGAATTTCGATAGGGTTTTAAGTCGCACTAAAGACAACTCCTTTTAGAATAGGGCTTCTAGAATTTTTATTTAATTATTAATAATTATTAGGTGGAAGGTAGAGATTGAACCTTTACTGAATATAGTAGAGTACGCATAGTAATATACCCAAATCAAAGGTTGAATTTTTTTTAAAAGAGTTATGTGCTTATTTAAAAAGAAAAAATATCATATGAACAAGTGTCATATAAAGTGAGCTATGTTTTTTGGGCATGTGATATTGATAAATCATGTTATCATAACAAAGGCTATTTTGAAATTATAATTATCCATGGTAAAGTGGAAATCAATGCTTTGATGCTTGTTAATTGATGTCTATCCATGTTTAGTAGTAGTTTAATTTATATGGTTGTGTTAGTATATAGTTCATTTACTTTTTCAAATAATTATAACACTTAACTATTTTACAAATTTATTAATTATGTGATATGAGTGTATATTTTAGAATATGGCTTCAAAAACTTTAATTCGTTAATATAATTATTATGTGGATGGTAGAGATTTCATCTACATGGAATATTCTAAAATATTCTTAGTACAAGTGAGACATCAAACGTTGATGCTTATCTGAAAAGTAGTTATGCCCTTTATGTTCATTTAATTAAATTGATTAATTAATTAAAAAATGTCATATGAAATGAGGTATAGTTTTTTTTACATGTGATATCCATAAGCCATGGTATTGTAACAAATCTTATTTATAAAATAATAATATCCATGATAAAGTGAGGGTAAATATCGATAGTTATATATATATATATATATATATATATATATATATATATATAAGTCTTTAAGTGCAATTTTTTAAAAAGTGTTCTGATTTATTTTTCAATCTAATTTGTCTAGAATCCAATAGGGTTTCATTGAAATCACAAGTTTAACAGGTGAGCTCTTCAAAATCGAAGTACCCAAGAGGTTTTAGAGGGTACTTAATCCATATATGTAGTGAACAAACAATTTTAAGAAACACAAATCAAGATTTGTCCACAAATTTCTTCACTGGATTCCGACCAAAATTTCACTAAAAAATCCAACAACAACAATAATAACTTCAAAGTTATAATTTAGTTAGTTTTTATGGTTTTTTTTTTTTTAATTTTATGAACATATGGTGTATGATAAAGTAACTGTTTTGATACTTAATATTGAGCCACTTAATTTATATGGTTGTGCTAGTTAATATTTTTTAAAAATCTTGGCAATGTGATATGTATCATGAAGTGTTTTGATGCCTATTGTAATCTAGTGAACATCATAGATTGTTACCAACATATAGACATTGAGTAATTATATAACAAGAATTGATAAAAGTACGAGAAACATACTAATGGAGAACTAATGGAAGCACACAGATATAATCTTTATTATATATCGAATCCTCATTGTTACATTGTTATGCTGACCAATGATCTGTAAATTTCTGTGGATATTCCACTAGACAGTTTGTCACAACAGATCTGATAATATTATATTAAAAATCTGAGATTCTACACTATTACAGTTTAATTTAATTTCTTGATCTATAAAATTAACTGTAATTAGTGCATGCATGTAAAAGTAAATCAAGAAAAAAAGTAGAAAATGAAAAAATAAGCTCACAAACACCTAATACACAAGATATTCTCTTTGGGAAACCATTTCAGGAGAAAAACCAGATGGAAGGTGAGGTTGCTTCGCTCTCTTTCTCTGTCTTGAAATATGAATGCAGATACAAAGAAGTAATGTCTGTGGCCCGTGGGCTACTACAGTGCACAAATATTTTCTGTGTGCTCTACCTCCTATCTCTCCTGGCTATCTTTGCTCAACTATGGAACAAAATGATCTCGAAAGAATGGAATGCCTCATCCTCCTAGTGACCTGGTTATAACACAGCGTGATAGCCGACCAGTGGTTAAGTTTGACTACATCAACTCTTAACTAGAGTTACAAAATAGACTCTTATAGAGTCTTTTACAACACAAACACATGGCTAGCCCCTTTCCCATGAATAATGGGGGCTGACGCGACATCCTCCCGATCTATAGGTGTGAAAACAGGAAGTTCAAATTCTGAGTGGCATAACTTTTGCATACAGACTCTGATTGATGCGATTCTTGCACCGTTGGAAAGAAGTAATGTTTATGGCCCATGGGCTGCTACAATGCATAAATATTCTCTTTGTCTTCTACATCATATCTCTCCTGGCTATCTTTTCTCAACTATGGAACAAAATCCTCTCGAAATAATGGAATGCCTCTTCCTCCTAGTGGCTCGGTTATAACACAACCCGATAGCCTACTAGTGGTTAAGTTTGACTACATCAACTCTTAACTAGAGTTACAAAGTAGACTCTTCTAGAGTATTTTACATAACAAACACATGGCTAGCCCATTTTCCATGAATAATGGGGGTTGAGGTGACATCCTCTCGAACTATAGGTGTGAAAACATGAAGGTCAACTTCTGAGTGGCATAACATTTGCATACGGACTCTGATTGACGTGATTCTTGCACTATTAGAAAGATTTCTGTGTGTAGAATAGCATAAAATATGTAGCACATAAGCAACAATTCTTTACCCCCATAAAATGTCCTTTGATGCCTCAAAATTCTCCTGGAAGGTTTCAGACCTAGTTTCGCCAAACTGGGTCTTGCCAGAAAAAACAGTTCCATGAGATGATTCCTCCACCTTTTCCACTCCAAATAAATCAATATGGATGAAAAATAATATAATGATCCAACTCAATTCACACCTCCCTATTTTGGGAGGCTTTTGATCCCCAAAATATTTTATTGAATGAGGTGAGGAAATTTTTCCTCCATCTTCTCTCTGGTGTACCATTTAGCTTTTCCTAGAAGTTGTCCCTTCAACCTAATTTGCCAAAGGTATTGTTTCCCTTGTCTTAAAGTTCTGGACCTCTTCTACAAAACTGTATCTTCTGTCAACTTTGCCTCAGCGTCTGTGTTGAAAATAGGAACAAGAAATGCTAAAAATAGAAATGCTAAAAAATAACATTGCTAAAGATAGCATTTCAGGATATTCTAATTTTAATTTCTCCTTGAATTCAAATTGAGAAGTAAAATTCGAATTTAGTCTCACTAGCCGTTTGAAAAATAATTAATTAATTCATCCGGGATTAATTAGTTAGATAAATTCAAACATGAAGTCTTTGTGAAGTCATGGAGCAGTTATTCCTTTGATTGAGGATGTTATCCCTTAATTAAGGAGATAAGGATGAGTTGTATTTGAGTTGTAATTAGTTAGCTCAGTTAATTGAGTTAAGTCCAGTTAGATTAGTTCCAAACTGTTTTTGGAACTGATTGTGAGTTCAGTTAGTTAATGTATGCATGCATGAAACTAGTGTACTTCAGATAACTGAATATTCTCTCATAAATAACTCATGCATGTCAGTACAAACAAAGACCCAGTTGAGATTAAAGGCAAGGACAGTGTACTATCAATTGCAAGAATTTTCCTATAAGAAAATCTCTTGCATGCAGAAGTAATTCATTCCTTGAGATTTGCACAGTTTTACAGTGTTTTGGAGTAGTTTGTGAGATTAGTGCCACGCAAGGTTATAGCTGGAGCACCCAGGGAAAATTGCACAAGGAAATAGGAGGCTTGGAGGGCAGAGGAAAGGCATACGTGTTGTATATTCCATCTATGAGCAACAGTGAGGGATTGTACTGAGAGCTGAGAGCTGTGAGAGCTGAAGCTGTGTGTAATCCTAAGATATTTCCACTTGTATGATAATACAGATAGTGGGGTTTTTAGCTGAAGCTTTCCCTAGAGTATTCTTCTGTGTTTCATGTGTCTGGTTTCTTCTTCGTTGTTATGTGTGTTCTGATTGATCTTGCTCAAATTGATTAAGCTTCCATAAAGTTTGATCGTAGAAGTAGATCTAGTATTTTTCTTTATTTACATTGCATTATCAGGTGATCTATAGTGATAATTTCTACATGGTATCAGAGCAAAGGTGATTAAAGCTGTGAAAAACATATTGCGAAGGGAAAAGTTTGAAGTTCGAAGTTCTTGATTGCAGGTACAAAATCAATTTCTTATCACACTTCAAAATTCACCAATGGCGTTCAATGGCTTGAGACTCGAGTATGCCCTAGATGGCATCTCGAATTACATAGCATGGAAGGATCGCATGGAAGTGGTATTAGAAGACTATGGTTTGAAGGACTTCATTGATTAAGAAGTCCCCAAGCCAATAGCAGCTAATGCCCAAGAATTGGTGGAATGGAAGAAGTGTGTGGTGAGAGCGAGGAGGATTCTTCTGGAGGGAGTTCGAGACCATATTTTCTCGAGTCTCCTTGGGAAGGAGACTCCGTTTTCAATGTGGTAGACATTGAAAGACCTATATCAGAACAAAAGTGACCAGAGGACGCTGGTGCTCAAGGACAAGCTTCGGAAAATCAAGTGTGAAAAGGGCGACACGATTTCTACATATTTGAACAAGATCACCACCTACAGAGATGAGCTTGGAAGTGTAGGAATCATGACAGCTGATGATGATATGGTGAGTCTTGCTCTCCTCGGTCTTCCTAAGAGCTGGCATAGCTACCAAGACTTAGTGAATGGAAGAGAAAAACTACTGGATTAGGAACAAATGTGGTCGGATCTGATGTAGGAGGAGATCAGGAGGAGCACCAGAGATGGTTCTTCATCTAAGCATGATGATGAAGAAAATCTAGCCTTAGCAAGTAAGGAAATGAAAGGGAAAGGGAAGGCTTCCCATTCCAAATCGAGTTCTTCTCATGGTGGGAAGAATATTGACAAATCTAAAGTGAGATGCTTTAATTGTCATGAGGTGGGCCATTATGCAACTAATTTTCCATTGAAGAAATCCAAGAAGGGATCCTCAAAGGGATCTGAAGGTGAGGCACTGGCCTCTCAGTTCGAATTGGATTTTACCCTCATCGCATGTATGGTTTCATTGATGGCGGGTTGTGTTTGGTATCTAGACAGTGGAGCCTAATTCCACATGACCAATGATAAGAGTTTATTTAGTACCTTTAAGGAGAAAGACCTCAAGATGCGCATAGAGATGGGCGATGATGGAAAGTACCTTGTTTCAGGTGAAGGCACGGTTGTGTTTCAGAGGGAGCATGGATCTCCTCTCACCCTAATTGATGTAAAGTATGTGCCTGGACTGAAGAAGAACTTGGTATCCATCACGATGTTGGAATACAAAGGCTATGATGTAGTCTTCAGTAAAGGAAAGGTGTTCCTGAGACACATAGCCACGGGTCAGACCAAGAGGATTGGGATTCGAGTGAAGAATCTCTACAAGATTGAGGTAGATGATTGTGCTGCATTGAGTTCGAAATAAGAATTGGTGCAAAGCCAAGACATTGGTGAGTTATGGCATATGAGGTTGGGCCACTTGCATCATGGGGCGTTGAAGATAATGTAGCGGATCTCTATCAGACTTCCCAAAGGTAAACTTGAGCAAGTGGACACTTGCAAAGGTTGTACTTTGAGTAAGTATGCAAAATCTTCCTTTCATGATCGAGACAGTCGAGCTGAAGCAATCTTGGAGCGAGTTCATACAGATGTGTGCAGACCATTCTCGACAGCAACCACTGCGAAACAAAGGTACTATGTGATTTTCATTGATGATTTTTCTCGTAAGTGCTGAATCTATTTCATACAGAAGAAGGATCAAACTTTCTCAAATTTTTGTCAGTTCAAAGCATTGGTTGAGAAAGAATAAGGGAAGAAGATCATGGCCTTGAGAAGCGACAATGGTGGAGAGTATGTCTCTCAAGAGTTTAAGGACTTCTGTGGAATGGAAGGAATCAAACGAGAGTTGATGACACCCCATAACCCACAACAAAATGGGGTGGACGAAAGGAAGAACCGAATGATTGTGGAGGTAGCTCGGGCAATGTTGCATGACCAAGGCCTACCACTTCATTTGTGGGCTGAGGCATGCAACACAACAATTTATTTTTAGAATAGAAGCTCGCATTGCATACTTGGGATGAAGACACCAGAGGAAGCTTTCTCTGGGAAGAGACTAGATGTGAGTCACTTCAGGATCTTTGGCTCATCGGTATTTTTCCATGTGACCAAGGATGCCTAGAAGAAACTTGATCAAACACCTAAGTTGGGGATACTTGTGGGGTATAATGATACACCTCATAACTGTTGGGTGTACATGCCTACCAGTCGGAGGAAAGTGGTATGCAGAGATCTAAATTTTGATGAGCAAAAGGCCATGTGAGCTTCCCTTGAGAGGGAGCTCTAAGTATAGACTGTGGAGGAACTTCTAGTTCCTAAGGTGGAGGAGCCTTAGACTAATGCGGAGCATCCGCATGTACAGGTTCCAGGAGTGGAGACATCCACTCAAGCAGAGTCTTCCAGAGATGGGCAGAAGCGCATGAGAGAAGCTGACAGATTGTTGTTGTATGTGAAAGAGAATGTAGGAGAACCATCTTCTCAACGCAGACACAAGAGGTCACCTGATAGGTACACTAGATACATGGCCCTTGTTGGGGAATGTATGGAGACCGAACTATCTTCCTTTGAGGAAGTAGCGCAGCAGCCGATTTGGGTTGATGCTATGGTGGAGGAGTATGACTCCATAGTTCGGAACAATGTTTGGGATGTGGTTCCAAGACCAGAGAACAAGTCAGTTGTGAGTTCCCATTGGCTTTACAAGGTAAAGCAAGTTGCTGATGGTAGTGTGGAAAAGCATAAGGCAAGGTTTGTTGCCTGTGGCTTTTCACAGGTCGAGGGGATTGACTATGATGAGACATTTTCTCCTGTCACAAGGTACTCATCTATCAGACCAATGTTGGCATAATCAGCATAGATGGGTTGGAAGATCCATCAAATGGATGTGAAGACTGCCTTCCTCAATGGCAAGATTGAGGAAGAGGTGTACATAGAGCAGCCGGAAGGTTTTGAGACCTACGATCGTGAGTCACATGTGTGTCGACTCAAGAGAGCTTTGTATGGGCTGAAGCAAGCACCTTGTGCTTGGTACACCAGGATTGAAAACTACTTCACGGGGTTGGGCTTCACAAAGAGTGAAGCGGATGCGAACTTCTACCACATCATGGTGGAAGGTAAGTAGTTGATCATTTTTCTTTATGTTGATGATTTGATATATTAACAGGTGATGTTCAGTTGATCATGTCTTGTAAGGAGGATCTTACAAGAGAGTTTGAGATGAAAGACATGGGTCTCATGCACTACTTTCTAGGCATGGAAGTGTGACAGAAGGATGGGGGAAGTGTTTTTGTCTCAAGGCAAGTATGCCAATGAGATACTCAGGAGATTCCACATGGAGAAGTGCAAGCCCATGCAGAATCCTCTAATAGGAAACTAGAGGAAGGAGGATGCTACTTCAGGAGAAGTAGTAGAAGCTACTGTGTATCGACAACTTGTCGGTTCATTAATGTATTTAGTGAACACATGAACAGATTTGTGCTCTGCAGTGAACTCGATGAGTCAAGCTATGGTTCAGCCTACCAAGTTGTTTTGGAAGGCAACTGAGCATGTTTTGAGATACCTCAGAGGCACATCTCAATATGGATTATGGTACAGAAGGACAGAGGGAGTGAATCTACAGGGCTTCACCGATGTAGATTGGGCAAGGAGTCCATCAGATTGGAAGAGCACATCAGGAGGAATTTTCAACCTTGGTTCAGTTGCAGTTTCTTGGTACAACAGGAAATAGAGGTCAGTTGCACTCAGCTCAGTAGAGGCTGAATACATGGCTGCAAGTCAGGCAGCATGTGAGGCCATTTGGATGCGGAAAATTCTAGTTGGTTTGTTTGATCAGAGGATGGATCCAACTGTGATTTATTGCGATAATAAGATTTGTATCAAACTTTTTGAGAATCCAGTATTTCAAGACAGGTCCAAGCACATTGACATTCGATACCATCATCTTCAAGACTGTGTGGTGAGGAGGATCATGTTGTTGCAGTATGTTTCGATCGAGGAGCAAGATGTAGAAATTTTGACTGAGGCATTGTCAAAGTGTAAATTAGAGTTCCATAGAGACAGGATTGGGGTGGCTGATAATCTATTTCTTGTTGAGAGGGAGTTGTTGAGCGATAAAAAGGTGTCTTTTTAACTCCTAATTACCTTCACATTAATTATCAACCCAGGGACGACTTTTTATTTAAAGAGTGTACTCAGTTTGAGGCGGCTATTTACTCAAGAGTAATGTTTTGCAGTATAGTACTTAAAATCCAAAAGTAAATGAAAGCTAGAAAAGAAATATAACAATAACATAAACTTAAATGCTCTGAAATCCAACTATTCACTCAACAAACATCAATTGAGGATACAGTATCAATAAATCATTCCTCTAGAGATTGATGCAATTGAAATCAAACTAGAACAAGACAATCAATCTGGGAATGAGGAAGCAATAACCAATGTTCTCTACAGTTGACAGTCATGCTTTAAAGCAATTAAAAGGAAATAGAAATTGAACTAAAGCTGCCATTGAAAGTAAACTAGGAAAACTCTTTAAAAGCAAACTATTGCAATTAATCAACAGAAATGAACAACAAAGTAAATGGACAACAAACTGTAATTAAAGGAATCGAATAACCAACAGTCTATAATGAATATCAAGGTCTGGAATGAACAACGAAGCTTTACATTTGAAATGAACAACATAACAATATACATTGAGAAGGATGATAACCTCTGTCATGATGGAAAAGAACAGATACGTGATTCAATCTCAGCTTGTGCGATAAAACAATTTCATAAAATATTATAACAGCTCGCTACAAAAACATGAAACTGTAAGGCAATACGATTCAAAGAAATAAGAATTAAATCAAACCATCACACGGCGGAAATTGGAAAGAAATAATATAGAGCAGCAACATAATCCACCAATGGCTGGGCCCTTAGCCGCCAGCGGATGCTGCTGGGCTACTTCAGATGAGAAGAGTGAACAACAACCCTTTTATTTATTCATCATCAAACTGTGAAATTATTACAACAGTTAAAGCTTTGAGAATTATAATGGCAATGCAATGATCTCCTTTTCCTCCTATTCTATCCTATCCCATCATCATTCTTGAATCTCTAATTCTGAATCCTCAATTCTCCATCATTTTTCCATCAGAAATCATTCCCATCTCTGATCTCTGTTTTCATTTAAATAGAGAGAGATCAGAGAGAAGTTACAATAAAGATAAGTACAACATGTTTTCTATTAAAAAATTAGATTGTTTCCAACCAAGTGATCAACAAGAAGATATATTTCCATCCATCTTTCAACAAGAGCAAGGCGAATTTGGCTTTGCAGCTGAGATTTGGAAAACGGCCACACAGCGAATCTGAGAAAATTATGCTCAAAGAACCCTGTGTTTCTCTCAATACAAGCTGAATTTGGGCAAACCGTTCTGTCATAAAGTTAATTTGGTCCGTTCTGCACAAAACCCATGTTCTATATTTTCTAGATTCATCTTCATTTGCTCAGAATCGCAACCGCAAAACTGTCACTTCTTATTCCAGCGCATTTCTGAGTTGACACTTTTAATGATCAAATCTTCAATCTGGAAATTATCTTGGAGGCTAAAAATGGTGAATAATGTTATAACCAATTTATTAAACTTTCATTGATAAAATCATGCATAATCATCAATTTATTAGAAATAAAGGAGAATAAATAATATTTTTACATAAGAGCATAAATCATTGTAAAATAGAATTATATGATAAATTATGATAAATAACGTGATGAAGAATGATATAAATGGGTGGAATAAGCGTTCAAAAGTGACAATAATAATGGTATATTAACGACCCAACATACCCCCACACTCAATATGTTGCATGTCCTCATGCAACCCAAAGACAAAACCCATGTGTTAACCAAGAAATAAAAATTTGTTCATCCCAGTGCATGAAATGGATAGAACAAATGAATTCTTCCTTAATTAGTGAATATTCAATTTCAGCAATCTTGATGAAGGCATAACAATATTGACGTTCAACTATATGAAGTTGCAGCGAAATATGATATAAGTAACAACAACTTCATTAACCATTTTCTCAAAACTACAAACCAGATTTTGTTGAAATTGTTGCAAGTAAATTTGTAATATATGAATGCCTCTATGATCCAAAAATTAGATTGTTTTGATGCACGGATCATGAGATATAAACATGGCTGTAGGTGAGAGTGCATGATTTCCGAATGAACCAATTTATCTTGAAATTATCTGGGTATGTGTATTTTAATGATACATTTGTATTATCCAGAAATCATAAGAATTGAGTTCATAGTTTTAAAAGTATTATGGAAATCAATTTCTGCACTGTGTAAAAATGAAATTGTATGCCTTAAATGAGGAAGAAAGTAGAAAACATCCATCATGCGTAGCAATTCCTCCCCCTCTCTGAAGAATTAGCATGTCCTCATGCAATGCTAGAAGACAAATAGAGGTGGTTGCTACCAGCTGTTGAATTCTATGCTTGGTGTAAAACAACATGGAATAAGGGAGGTGTTGAGAATGAATAAGAATAGAAATGGATGATAAAGACATGGTCATGAGAAAGAAATGAATGAAAGGAACACTCCCCCAAACTAAAAGATAATATGTCGCTGAAAAATGGGAAGTGGTACAGAAGTGGACTGAAGGATGATAAATAATGCTCAAAATGGATTTTTATGAAATTCTCCTAAATTTGTAATAAATTAGAAAATTATGCTATTTTACCTCAAGCTTTACCTCCAGAATGACATGTATGGATTGGCATTTGTTGAATTTGATGTAGATAGAGTTGGTGCTGAAAGTGATGCAAAAAGGTGGAATCCAGGCAAGCACATCATGTCTGAAGAATTGTTCATGTTCACGAGTTGCTCGAGCCTCTTCTGTTAGTTGCAATAGTGTGGTCATGCTGCGAATAGAATTCTGCCCACACTTGTTGTTCACCTGTAAACAAATCATTGTGTTGCATACAATGTTCTTGAATCCGTAGTGTTAGTTTTGAATACAAATAGATAAGATGCATGCAAAAATTTCAATCAGAAAAACTTTTGTATGCATGCAATACTGATATTTTGTCAAATCAACAAGTTATGGCAGAGTGCAGTAATCATATCGCATGCAATCCATTAATGCATACATTCCCCCCTCCAATTGAAAAAGGGATTCCATGACCATAAAGCCTATGAAAGGTGTTATGCTGACGGCAAGGCGAGGGAATGAACAATACAACAGTAGAGTACACATATCAATGATAGGACAGCGAGAGTTATGGTTATAATGAGAGCAGAGTATATAAAGATAGTTATGAATAAAAGATAGGATGCTTTGGATTGATGATAAGTTATGAAAAAAGAGAAAAATAACAACAATATGTCAAAAAGATGCTTTACTGATAGTATGCTAGCTGAAAATGATGCGATTGATTATAAAACAATTTCTCATGCATAAAGGTTCAAAATAGGGAAAAAAATTAAGGAAATAACTTCTCCGATAAAAAGAAAAAATAAGAAAAATGGTATTATAGTAATAATTGACGATAAGATATAACTTCAATACCATAAGCAGAGCCTCTACTGCCAGCAGGCATCCATAGCCTCGACAGGGTTGCTTTTTAACCCATATGAGCCAGGATCCTCAATTTATAAATGGAGAGTTCTGATGTTGTTCTACAGAAGAGATCAGCGTGCTGGCGTGGTAACTAGATAACCACACTGCCATTCACTGGGATGTAGCAAAAGTGATCAGGTCGGCTCGTGATGAGACCTCCTGTTCCAAGGATAATTGTGCTATCAATGGATCATAACCCTGGTGTGGTGGCCATAATGGGAATGTCACTTTGTTACAACCTTATGAACATGGTAGGCTAGCTCGTAATGAGACCCCCTATCCTCCATCTATGAACAAAATTTTGTTGTTATTACACATTTTTATGATAAAAAGAGGGAGGCTCAGTACTTCTTAAGAGCAGGGATGGTGGAAGAAGTTGAACATGTCAATAGAAAAAATATACCCATAATCTCATTTATTATAGACAGAGAAGATTATAACCAAGAAGGGTGAAACCAGCATGGTATTAAGATGATCAATCAGTATCATGTACAGTAGAAAACAATGCAGTAAAGTAGTATATAAATAATTGAGTCCATTTTGAAAATAAACTATCATCAAGGAGTTGTCCTGTTAAAGATCATAACGTGAATGATATTAACTCGCTTCAATAGAATCCATAATTCTTGTCCTCATAAAAGTAGTGTACTTCATGCATGAAAGGGAATCAGTAAAATGTGATTGAGATGAATTAGGAATAATCCTACAAGAGGAAGAAAGGGTTGCTCTCAAAAATACTCCCAAAGTGTTGTTTCTTTGAAGGATAAGAAAAAACACTCAAAAAGTGGTGTTCCGTGTAAGGATCAGCAAAGAAAATGCACACCAAAATAAAAAATACACATAAAAAGTGTGAAAACGCAAATTCCGTTCCTTTGGAAAAGGAACAACAAAAACGCAAGTGCCGTTCCTTTGGAAAATGAACAACAAAAAATGAAAAGTGTCGTTCCTTTGGAAAAGGAACAGCAAAAACGCAAGTGCCGTTCCTTTGGAAAAGGAACAACAAAAATGAAAAGTGTCGTTCCTTTGGAAAAGGAACAGCGAAAATGCAAATGCCGTTCCTTTGGAAAAGGAACAACAAAAATGAGAAGTGCCGTTCCTTCGGAAAAGGAACAAAAAAATGCAAGTGCCGTTCCTTTGGAAAAATAACAGAAAAATGAACTGCGAAAAAGGAACAGCAAAATGAACCGTGGAAAAGGAACAACAAAATGAACCGTGGAAAAGGAATGACAAAATGAACCGTGGAAAAGGAACGGCAAAATGAAAGTGGAAAAGGAAGGACAAAATGAAAGTGAAAAAGGAACGACTGACACAAAAGGTGCTATTATTTTGAAAAAGGAACAACAAAACGAAAAATGTTGTCCCTTTGGAAAAGAAACAACAGAAACAACAAAAGTGCACACAAATGCTATCCCTTCAGAAAAGGAACAGCAAAATGCACAAGCATAGAATGCAAGCATGTAAAGAAGGAATTCGTTGTTCACTGTATTGATGCTGAGGATGGGTTATAGTTTGAATGAAGCAACACCTGAATCTTCGAATGGAAATCAATTCTTCATTTCGTCTATTATGAATCCGTTGGGTAATGATTTGGATGAAATTCCTTTTTTTCATTTAAAATTTCTTTCAAGAATCACTCGTCCATAAATTGACATTCTTTTTGTAGGAATTTACAGGGTAAGTTCCACAGAAAGAATACCAAAAGGACACCGCTCACAACCAGATCTCAAATCAATACACCAGTATTTTTGACGTGGTTAAAACCCTCAGAGTGCAAGGAGGGAAACAGTCCACGACCTGTCCCAACGTGGGTACTACAGGCAATTTATTAATCAAAGAATGAAAATTTACATAAGCTTCTCTCATGCACGGATTACCCGAACAATGACCCTCCATGCGCTTTAAATAGAACTCATGGACCAATCGGGTGTCAAGCCATGGATCAAGTGTCGGTAATACCGAGGTGAGAGTGAACCGTCGGATCACTACATATCGTGACCGTCGGATTGTAAGTTACAAAATGTACAACGGTAAAGAAACACACTTTACCTAACTCTAACCTAACTCTATACTAGACCAAGTTGAACTTAACTATATCCTATGTGTCAGAATATCCTAACATCCCCCCTTAAGAACAACTTGGGATAGGATTGAAGGATTTACAAATATGACACAATAGGAGAAGGAAGGAGGCACTAGAGCCTATCCCCCCTTAGTGACAACTTCCTGAACTCCAAGCATATATCGAAGTTTAGTGAACTTCGCCTCTGTGAGAGCCTTTGTGAAGATGTCTGCAACCTGATCATCTGTTGGACAATATTGCACTTCAAGAACATGGTCATGAATGAGCTTTCTGATGAAGTGCATGTGTAGTTCAATGTGTTTGCTGCGCTGATGCTGGACTGGATCTTTGCATAGCTGAATGGCACTTTGATTATCACACCAAAGTGTGGTTGGATGCTGCTGGGCGGCTAATGCTTTCGTGGAAGAGTTTCCAAGATTAAGAAGACCAAGGTGTAAGAGTTTTTCTTGTTCTCTTATTAAGGAATCACAAAAGGAGTCAAAGGAAGGGGTCTTGTAGTCTTGTCCTTGACAAATGAAAGCTTCCCTTGTAGAATGGAAAGTGGAAACAAATACAGAGTAGGCTTGGTTTGCGTGCTTGCCTTGAGAAAGCTCTTTTTCCCTACAAAACACAAAACACAAAACCCAACACGAATATGCAAAGAAAAACGAACCTTGCGGCTCGAAGTTAGCTTTAGCCAAAAAAACTAGAAATTTAAAAAAAAAATCTCAAAGTTAGCTTTAGCCGAAAAACTAAATATTTTTCTCAATGTTTCTGATTTTCCGAGATCACACTAAGGTGCAGGGAAAAGAGCATACGCATGAGAAAAATCCTTCCTTTCTGTTTCTGATTTGCCCAGATCGCACAGAGTCGCAGGGCAAAGAGCATACGCAGAAATGAAAGGTATAGATCCGGTTAAAAAAAAAGTCTAAATAAACTGAGACCGAAATAAGCAGAGAGAAAATAACAGTAAACTGCAAAAGAAACACTGTATACCTCCCGATCTGAAAAATGACGCAGCTAGGGCTACCGGAAACCTTTTCGCGTGAAACGAAAGGGGTTCCTCACTGGAACAGATGCTCCGAACGCAACAGAGCAGTCCTCTTGGCCCGAAAGCAGTCAGAAACAGCAGATCTAGGAAACGACAGCCGCATGCAGTTCTACCGGCTTCAGATTTGGATCACCAACGGACGCGGCCCTCAAATAGCTCTGATACCATGTAGGAATTTACAGGGTAAGTTCCACAGAAAGAATACCAAAAGGACACCGCTCACAACCAGATCTCAAATCAATACACCAGTATTTTTGACGTGGTTAAAACCCTCAGAGTGCAAGGAGGGAAACAGTCCACGGCCTGTCCCAACGTGGGTACTACAGGCAATTTATTAATCAAAGAATGAAAATTTACATAAGCTTCTCTCATGCACGGATTACCCGAACAATGACCCTCCATGCGCTTTAAATAGAACTCATGGACCAATCGGGTGTCAAGCCACGGATCAAGTGTCGGTAATACCGAGGTGAGAGTGAATCGTCAGATCACTACATATCGTGACCGTCGGATTGTAAGTTACAAAATGTACAATGGTAAAGAAACACACTTTACCTAACTCTAACCTAACTCTATACTAGACCAAGTTGAACTTAACTATATCCTATGTGTCGGAATATCCTAACACTTTTTCTCCTAGGACCTGCAAAAACGAGTGTCTACCTGCAATAAAACATTAAATCATGGAGAAAGAGAGGTGCATGGCTCCCCTAATCCAAGAATTATGCAAAAAAACTAACAAGTAGTTACTCTGTAGAACAAATCCACGGAGAAAATAATAAAGTAAAATTTATTTGTCACTTGCGGGAGAGCAGTGGCCAATCATGCTAACCTGTAGTGTTTTGATCACAACTTTTTTGTTTTTTGTCCAAATTGAGTGATTCCAAAGCCAAATGAGAGCTAATTTAAAGTTTTATCTTCAGTAGCAACAGGTTTTAAAAATTCAATGATATGATATTTCAATTTTAGTTAGAACAACCTGCATAATAGAGTCATTTTCAATTACCTAGCTTAGACCAACAGTTGATACTTCAAGCATAAATTTTTCGTTTGATGTCGGATTAAAATGATTCAAATTGGAAATGAAAGTAGATTCATTTATTTATCTCCAATAGAAATAGTTTTTGAACAAAAGAAGAATTGATAGGTCAAATACTATAAGGAACAGCCCGAAAGACATAGTTTTAAGGGTGTTGATTTACGATAGACAGTCAGTATTTTGATCATAAATTCCCCATACGATATCGAAAATGAGTGATTATAATTGCATTATAAACTAGATTCATAGGGGAATCTACCATAGAAACAGGTTTTAAAAATTCATTCATTTAGGCCTCCAAAAATTGACTGTCCCAACTCTGTTCCTAAGCTGCCCGCTAGACACCCTGTCAATGTTTTGGTTCAAAATTTTTCGTTTCAAATCCAAATTGAGTGATTCAAATTGGGTTGGAAATTAGACCTCAAGGGCTACTTAGGATAGAAACAGGTTTTAAAAATATTGCATTTTGGTCCCTCAAAACATGACTGTCCCGACTGTTTTTTCAGAAATTTCATCAAGCCCGCAAGCAAAAAAAAATGTGATATTCAAGCATTTTTTAAAATTGGTGATAAAAGTGAATATGAGTGTTTGTAGAACTATTATTTCCATTATAATTCATCTACATACACAAATGAATTAAAAAAAATGGTCAACGATGTTGATTTCCATAGCATGTTGCAACAAAAACAACTAGCTTTACAAAAATAAAAGTTAAAAAGATGTGTTTTTTATTTGTTTATTTATTTTATTTTCTTCACTATCCTACTCTTCTTTAAGAATCGAATATGTTTATGTATAAGAGTATTTCTAGTGGAACCATTTTAGAAATAAGGTTTTACGTATGCACATACCCAAATTTGAAAAATGTATGTTGATAAAAATTAGGGTATGAGAAGCCAACTTCCCTTGAAAAGATGGTATAAAAAATTGTTGAAATATGGAGTGATGATGAAAACACGTGATGGAGTGAAACCAATCTTTAATATATCCGTTACTTTCTTGATTTCCCATCATACCATGAAGTTCTTGAGCTTTTAAAATGGTTTGTTGGTGCAACCTAAAAGAAACCTCATTTTCTTCCATAGCTTCTATAATTTTTGAATTTGAAACATTCTGAATCTCATTGTAAGTTTTCTCTAATGGCACATGTGAGATAGAATTGGTGGGAAGGGTGGGTAAATTTGGCAGTTCAACACTGTAAGCATGTTGTACTGGTTTATTATGGTGAGGGTGTGGAATTAGTTGAGCAGGAAATTCAAAATTAGAAATGTTGGGCAGTTTCTTACCATAACAGAAGATGTTCTTCATGTGTTTCTTCAAAGCTCCTTCTTCCAATGTTCCTGTCAATTAGCTAGTGAAATGGGTGGTGCTTACATCACCACTTGAGTGACATCATGTGATTTATTTTTCAAAATTTCTATTTTTTCCCTAGTCATTCACACAAAATTCAAACATCTATTTCTACTCTAAGTTCTTTAACAGTTCTGTTGAAAAGCGGGCGGGGGAGCAGGGCTTTTACATGCTCCGTACGTAGGTTGTTACCTTCCATTTTTAATACCCAATTCTTTCCTAACAGACACTCATTGGATGCACACTACTCTTTTAAAAATGGCTACACTCTCCCTGACAACGGCGCCAAAATGTCGAGCAATAAAAAGGTGTCTTTTTAACTCCTAATTACCTTCACATTAATTATCAACCCAGGGACGACTTTTTATTTCAAGAGTGTACTCAGTCTGAGGCGGCTATTTACTCAAGAGTAATGTTTTGCAGTATAGTGCTTAATATCCAAAAGTAAATGAAAGCTGGAAAAGAAATCTAACAATAACATAAACTCAAATGCTTTGAAATCCAACTATTCACTCAACAAACATCAATTGAGGATACAATAGCAATAACTCATTCCTCTAGAGATTGATGCAATTGAAATCAAACTAGAACAAGATAATCAATCTGGGAACGAGGAAGTAATAACCAATGTTCTCTACAATTGACAGTCCTGCTTTAAAGCAATTAAAAGGAAATAGAAATTGAACTAAAGTTGCCATTGAAAGTAAACTAGGAAAACTCTTTAAAAGCAAACTATTGCAATTAATCAACAGACATGAACAACAAAGTAAATGGACAACAAATTGTAATTAAAGGAATCGAATAACCAACAGTCTATAATAAATATCAAGGTCTGAAATGAACAATGAAGCTTTACATTTGAAATGAACAGCATAACAATATACATTGAGAAGGATGATAACCTCTGTCATGATGGAAAAGAACAGCTACGTGATTCAATCTCAGCTTGTGCGATAAAACAATTTCATAAAATATTATAACAGCTCGCTGCAAAAACATGAAACTGTAAGGCAATATGATTTAAAGAAATAAGAATTAAATCAAACCATCACACGACGGAAATTTGAAAGATATAATACAGAGAAGCAACATAATCCACCAGTGGCTAGGCCCTTAGCCTCCAGCGGATGCTGCTGGGCTACTTCAGATGAGAAGAGTGAACAACAACCCTTTTATTTATTCATCATCAAACTGTGAAATTATTACAACATCTAAAGCTTTGAGAATTATAATGGCAATGCAACAATCTCCTTTTCCTCTTATTCTATCCTATCCCATCATCATTCTTGAATCTCTAATTCTGAATCCTCAATTCTCCATCATTTTTCCATCAGAAATCATTCCCATCTCTGATCTCTTTTTTCATTTAAATAGAGAGAGATCAGAGAGAAGTTACAATAAAGATAAGTACAACATGATTTCTACTACAAAATTAGATTTTTTCCAACCAAGTGATCAACAAGAAGATATATTTCCATCCATCTTTCAACAAGAGCAAGGCGAATTTGGCTTTGCAGCTGAGATTTGGAAAACGGCCACACAGCGCATATGAGAAAATTGTGCTCAAAGAACCCTGTGTTTCTCTCAATACAAGTTGAATTTGGGAAAACCATTATTTAATAAGTTAATTTGGTCCGTCTTGGACAAAACCCATGTTCTATATTTTCTAGATTCATCTTTATTTGCTCAGAATCGCAATCGCAAAACTGTCACTTCTTATTCCAGCGCATTTCTGAGTTGGCACTTTTAATGATGAAATCTTTTCAATCTGGAAATTATCTTGGAGGCTAAAAATGGTGAATAATGTTATAACCAATTTATTAAACTTTCAATGATAAAATCATGCATAATCATCAATTTATTAGAAATAAAGGAGAATAAATAATATTTTTACATAAGAGCATAAATCATTGTAAAATAGAATTATATGATAAATTATGATAAATGACGTGATGAAGAATGGTAGAAATGGGTGGAATAAGCATTCAAAAGTGACAATAATAATGGTATATTAACGACCCAACAGGAGTGTTGAAAATAACAACAATAAATGCTAAAAATAGAAATGCTAAAAATAACATTGCTAAAGATAACATTTCATGATATTCCAATTTTAATCTGTCCTTGAATTAAAATTGAGAATTAAAATTCAAATTTAGGCTCACCAGCTGTTTGAAAGATAATTAATTAATTCATTCTGGATTAATTAGTTGGAGAAATTCAAACACGAAGTCTTTGTGAAGTCATGCAACAATTATTCCTTTGATTGAGGAAGTTATCTCTTAATTAAGGAGATAAGGATGAGTTGTATTTGAGTTGTAATTAGTTAGCTCAGTTAACTGAGTTAAGTCCAGTTAGATTAGTTCCAAACAGTTTGTGGAACTGATTGTGAGTTCAATTAGTTAATGCATGCATGCATAAAACTAGTGTACTTCAGATAACTGAATATTCTCTCATAAATAAATCATGCATGTTAATATAGACAAAGACCCAGTTGAGATTAAAGGAAGGGACAATGTACTATTAGTTGCAAGAATTTTCCTATAAGAAAATCTCTTTCATGAATAAGGAATTCATTCCTTGAAATTTGCGCAGTTTTACAGTGTGTTGGTGCAGTGTGTGAGATCAGTGTGACACAAGGTTACAGCTGGAGCACTCAGGGAAAACTGTGCAAGGAAATAGGAGGCTTGGAGGGCAGAGGAAAGGCATATGTGTTGTCTATTCTGTCTATGAGTAGCAGTGAGGGACTGTACTGAGAGCTGAGAGCTGTGAGAGCTAAAGCTGTGTCTAATCCTGAGATATTTCCACTTGTATGATAATACAGATAGCGGGGTTTTTAGCTGAGGCTTTCCCTAGAGTATTCTTTTGTGTTTTATGTGTATGATTTCTTATTCTCTGTTATATGTGTTCTGATTGATCTTGCTCAAATTGATTAAGCTTCCGCAAAGTTTGATTGTAGAAGTAGATCTAGTATTTTTCTTTAGTTACATTGCATTATGAGGTGATCTATAGTGAGAATTTCTACATTCTGGTGCCAAATCCTCCACAGAAGGTAGGACCTATTCCTCTTCATGATCTAGCATGTAGGGCTCATAGAGTTTCAAATTATCTACATTTATAACTGAGTAAATGCGCATATATGGTGGTAAACCAAGTCGATAGGCATTATCACCCACCTTTTCCAGTATCTCAAAGGGACCATACCTTAGAGCCTTGATTTTATTACGAGGCCTCTGCAACCTCTCTTTGTTCAACTGTAGCCATACTCTGTCTCCCACCTCAAATGATTTCTCTGTTCTCTGTTGATCATGCCTGCACTTATACTTCACCTACAACTTCTACAATGTTTCTTATATCTGTATATGCATCTACCTTGTTAGAAAATTATATATTACAGAGCAATGGAACACATAAAATATTGCAGAAATATAAACACAGAAAACACATAAAACAAGAGAGACATAGATATACGTGGTTCACCCAATTTGGGCTACATCCACGGGGAAACAACCAGTCCTTCTTTTATTATATTATCCAGCAAACTGAAGAGTTACAACCTACAACTGATCCACTGTAACACTCTCTTCGCTCTCAATCTCCTCTCTCTTCCTCACTCAGAATATAGATCTACATAGACGCAATAAAATCCTGTCATATATAGTGAGGGATTGCCTTCTAGGGAAAAAACCCTAAATTAAACATAACTTATACCATTAGATCATCCGCCTAATGAACGGCCCAGATTGACTAGAAATTACTAGACTTTTACAAGGCAATTTTACATATATTTTTTAGTCACCGCTGGCCCCCGGACCCCCCAACTGGGGGGGGTTTACCCCCCTGCGTGGAGGGGTGTACAGTCTTCCTGGGGTATACATCCGGCTGAAACCTTTGAATACAGAAGATAATCAAGCTCCACACCCAATAATCTCCCACTTGGAGACTGATTATAACAACTCCACTGTAGCTTCATTTGCTAGATAGTGACTCCATTTTGGACCTGGTTGTTTCTCATCTTCTTCATAATACTTGAAGACCAATTGAAACTGAGTAGATTCTCAGTTTCTCCATGGTTACAACTTTTGTTAACATATCTGCAGGATTCTGGCTAGTGTGTATCTTTTCCAGTTTCAACTGTCCATCTTCCAATGCTAACCGTATGAAAAGGTACTTGAGCTGTATATGTTTAGTCTTGGAATGAAATGCAAAGTTATCTGCAAGATGTATGGCACTCTCGCTGTCTCTGTATAACCTGCCCAACTCTTTCTTCTTACCCAATTCATCCAGAAACCTTTGTAACCAAATCATTTCTTTACTAGCCTCTGTAGCAGCAACATACTCTACTTCTGCTGTTGAAAGTGCAACAACACTTTGGATTTTTGAAACCCAATTGACAGCTGTTCCACCTACAGTAAATACATATCCTGTAGTGCTCCTCTTGTTATCTCTGTCACCTACCATATCTGCCTCAACATATCCCTGTAGAGCAATGTTTGAACCACCAAAGCATAATGCTTGATTTGTGGTACCTATCAAATATCTGAGAATCCACTTCACTGCCATCCAATGTTCTTTTCCTAGATTTTTCATGTACCTACTTACAACTCCCACTGCATGTGCAATATCAGGCCTTGTGCAAACCATTGCATACATTAAGCTTCCAACTGCCGATGGGTATGCAACTTTAGACATATAATCCATGTCTTCTTGGGTCTTTGGGCACATCTCCTTACTAAGTTTTAAATGGCTAGCAAAAGGTATACTAACTGGTTTTGCATTCTGCGTATTAAACCTTTCAACACCTTTTCTATGTACTCACTTTGAGACAATGTTAATTTGCGATTTTTCTTGTCTCTAGTTATTCTCATACCAAGGATTTGTTTTGCAGCACCCAAATCCTTCATTGCAAATGAGTTTGCCAATTTTCTTTGAGCACATTTATTTCCTGCATGTTAGAACCTGCAACAAGCATGTCATCTACATACAATAAAAATATAATATAGCTGCCATCATTTTTCCTTTTCAGATAAACACAATGATCAGAGTGACATCTAGTATAACCTTGTTCAGACAAAAACCTGTCAAATTTTAGATACCACCGCCTTGGAGCCTGTTTTAATCCATACAAGCTCTTCTTCAACCTGCACACTAGTTTCTCCTTACCATTTACCTCATATCCTTGTGGCTATTGCATATATATCTCTTCCTCCAAATCCCCATGGAGAAAGGTTGTCTTTACATCTAACTGCTCAAGATGCAAATCTTCAGCTGCTACTAGACTTAGAATAGTTCTGATTGAAGTCATTTTCATAACAGGAGAAAATATCTCATCAAAATCAATACCTTTCTTCTATGCAAACCCCTTCACTACAAGTCTAGCTTTGTACCTCTATTTTCCTCCATCTTCTTCCTTCAGCCCGTAAACCCATTTATTCTGCAATGTTGTTTTACCTGCAGACAACCTGACTAAGTCCCAAGTCTAGTTATGTGCTAAGGAGTCCATCTCTTCTTTCATGGCTTGCTCCCACTTCTTCCTGGTTTCTACCTACATTGCTTCTTCATAACATTCTGGTTCACCAGAATCAGTCAACAATACATAATATAATGAAGGAGAGTATCGTTCAGGGGGTCTACTTATCCTAGTAGATCTTCTAACACCACTTTCAGGTGTTTGAAGTGCTTGTTGCTATTGTGGTTGTTGTTCTGGTTGTTGATCATTATGATTTTCAGGCACCATCACTTTTCCTGTGATATCATCAAGCACTGTGTATTCTCTATTTTCTTTTTCCTGTTTCTTTTCCTGCAACTGATTCTTATACAAGACCTTTTCATTGAATATTACATCTCTGCTCCTACTGATTTTGTGATTTTCATAATCATATAAGCGACAACCAAAATCATTAACACCATATCCAATAAAGTTACACTTCTTTGATTTTGTCTCAAGCTTTGTTCTATTTTCTTTGTTAATGTGGACAAAGGCTTCACAACGAAAAGTCTTTAAAAATGAGTAGTTTACCTTTTTACCTGCCCATGCCTCCTCTGGAATACCACCATCCAAGGAACTTGAAGGCCCTTTGTTTATTAGATAAACAAAAATATCTACAGCATCTACCCAAAATTGTAAAGGCAATCCTGCATGAAATCTCATGCACCTTGCACGCTCCATGATTGTCTTGTTCATCCTTTCTGACACACCATTTTCTTGTGGTGTTCCTGGAACTGTCTTCTCTCTATGAATTCCATTCTCTGAACAATACCTATCAAACTCTTTATTGCAATATTCACCTCCATTATCTAATCTGAGACACTTCAACCTTTTCCCTGTCTCATTTTCAACCAAAGCTTTCCATTTCTTGAAAGTATCAAATACATCAGATTTATTTTGAATACAATAAATTCAGGTTTTTCTAGTTGCATCATCAATAAAAGTAACATAATAATGAGAGCTACCAAGAGATGATACCTGAGAAGGTCCCCTACATCTGTATGCATAATCTCTAATTTTTCACTCTTCTTTTCTTTCCCAACTCTAAGGAATCTGACTCTCTTCTATTTTCCATAAACACAATTCTCACATAATTTTAAATCAACATGCTTCAAACCTAGTAACAAATTTTTTGAATGAAGAATCTGCATCCCCTTCTCACTCATGTGCCCGAGCCTATGATGCCAAAATTTTGTATCTTCTCCTATAGAGGTTAAATCATTAACAGAATTAGAAATACCATTGCATAAATACAATGTAACAACCTTTTCTCCTTTCGCTATTACCAGGGATGCTTTAGTGACCTTCTAGGTTTTATCTGTGAAAGTAGTTACGCAACCTTCACCTCCCATCTGCCCTGTTGAAATCATATTTTTCTTTAGATATGGAACATGCCTTACCTTCTTCAATAGCCACTGATTTCCATTTTGTTGTTTTATGAAAACTGTACCCATTCCAATGATTTTACAGGGTTTATCATCACCCAATCAAACTTGTCCAAAATCTCCTTGAACATAATCATGAAAATGTTTCTTATCAGGTGTGGCATGGAATGGGGCCCCTGAATCTACCACCTAGGCATCAATATTATTTTCTAATGAAAGAATCAAAGCATCTTGCAACACATTACCTGTTACATTCGCTTCATGATTAGTTTCTTGCTACGCATCTCCTTCTTTTCCTTTCCGAGACTTGCAGTCTTTATTTAGGTGTCCTTTCTTCCCACGATACCAGCACACTATGCCCGATCTGGTCTTGGATCTGCCTTTTCTTGACTTACTGCATATCCTGGGCTCTTTCCTCTTTCCATTTTTCTTCCCCTAGTCTCTGCAGTCAAAGCATTACCTAATGTCTCACCGGAGCTTTTCCGTCGCATTTCCTCGCTAACGATTGCACCAACAACATCATCAAACTTTAAAGTACTAGATCCAGAGACATAGTTACTAACGACCATAACTAAACCATTCCAACTTTCTGGAAATGAGCACAGAAATAACAAAGCCCTAACTTCATCATCAAAATTTACCCCTACAAAACTTAACTGACTTGTAACTGTATTAAAATCATTTAAATGATCTGCAACAGATCCACCTTCTGACATCTTCATATTAAATAAACGATTCATAAGAAATACCTTATTTGAGGCTGAGGGTTTTTCATATAGTTTGGCCAATTCCCGCATTAAACCCTGTGTTGTTGTTTTCTTTGAAATATTAAATGCTACCGACGCCACTAGGCACAACCGTATTGTTACAAGTGCTTTTCTGTCCAAAATGTCCCATTCTGTGTCTGTCATACTCGTCAGCTTCTTTGTCTTTCCGCTCAATGGTAGGTACAAATCTCTCTGATACAGATAATCTTCCATCTGCATCTTCCACAGCTTGTAGTTTTGGCCATTTAATTTTTTGACCCTAAACCTGCCATCTTCTACCATTGCTCCCACTTGAACTAGGAACCCTTCTCTCCTACAAGCTTATCAGCCAAATAGACCTTCGGCTCTGATACCAGTTGTTAAAAAATTATATATTACAGAGCAATGGAACACATAAAATATTGCAGAAATATAAACACAGAAAACGCATAAAACAAGAGAGACACAGATATACGTGGTTCACCCAGTTTGGGCTACATCCACGGAGAAACATCCAGTCCTTCTTTTATTATATTATCCAGCAAATTGAAGAGATACAACCTACAACTGATCCGTTGTAACACCCTCTTCACTCTCAATCTCCTCTCTCTTCCTCACTCAGAATACAAATCTACATAGACACAATACAATTCCCTCATATATAGTGAGGGGTTTCCTTCTAGGGCAAAAAGCCCTAAATTAAACATAACTTCTACCATCAGATCATTCGCCTAATGAACAGCGTAGATTGACTAGAAATTACTAGACTTTTACAAGGCAATTTTACATCTATTTTTTAGCTTCGGGGGCGTTGCCCCGGACCCCCCAGCCAGGGGGGATTTACCCCACCGGACCCCCGTGGGGTGGACAAGTCCCCCCCACACTTGCCCGCCTGGAGGGGTGTATAGTCTTCTTGGGGTATACAACCGGCTGAAACCTTTGAATACAGAAGATAATCAGGCTCCACACCCAACATACTTGATCTTCTCTATAAATTTTTTAGCCCTCAAAGCATCTCTTGTAAGGTCTTCCTTCACTCCTCCTTCCTGCCGATATGCAATATCCAAAGGTGAAGCTAGAAAATATCTAAAAAAAGTTTCAAATGGGGACTTTACTGTAGAAGTTTGGACTGATCTGTTATAAGAATGTTTTATATATACCAGATTTTCATCCTAGGACTTCGGATGATCCTGGTTGTAACCCCTTAGAAGCTGCGCCAAAGTCCAAAGGACTACATGGGTACAAAAATATAATAAGTGGGTTGTACTAATAACAATAAGGGGTTATAGTAGTAGTATAGGGGCCTAACATGCGCCTCTCCTTAAAAAAGTGTTGTCCTCAACGCTTGAGTAGTTCTTGATGCTTCTCTATAAAATTCTTGTCCTCCCATGTGGAATATTGAGCGGGTAAGTTCTTCCACTTGATGAAATACTCTGAAATTGATCGATTTCGTAGCTGTCGGGTTCTTGTTTCTGTGACTACTCCAGGTTCCAATATGATTTTTCCTTCCTCTTCAATTTATGACAATATTGCTTGAATTGGGATCTTTTGTAACTTTTGAATAAGTGGCCATACTTCTTCGTCCTTCTTCCATACATCCCTTGCTTCGTTTATCCAATTTGGTTGGATAATATAAATAGCAAAAAACAATGCTTCCACATCCTCATCCTTGAAGAGTATTCTCATTCGGTAAGGTCGCCATTTTTTAAGTGCATGTAGTATTGCCAACATTTCCTTCTCATAAATAGCTTGCTTGAGATGTAGCAGTAAAAATACCCAATCACCTACATCAAAACATTTTTCACTGCGATGTTGATCTACCTGTTGTTTCGTTTGATTTTGCACTGAAGTGGCGTTATCCTTTAAAAGTTGGAGAACTTGCTGTTGATGCTCGATGTGATCTTTCTTTGCTTGAACCTTTTTCTTCTTGATATGTCCTTCTATCTTTTGAGGAGTGGTAATTTCTTCCCGTCCTTTACAAGATATGGTCGGATTCATTTCTTGATGCTCAATGTGATCTTTCACTTCTTGAACATTTGTCTTCTTGATGTGTCTTTCTATCTTGATAGTTTGAGGAGTGGTAATTTCGTCCATTGAATTACAAGATATGGTTGGATTCATTTCTTCTTTCTCGATGTGATATTTCACTACTTGCACCTTTTTCTTCTTGATATGTCCTTCTATCTTGAGAGTTTGAGGAGCGTAATTCTTTCCAATGCTTTACAAGATATGGTCTGATTCATTTCTTCTTTCTCTGGGGTGGTGTCCTGGTGTATATCCTCTTCTTTTGATGTTTCTTGATCCTTTTCTTCCTCCTCTTCATATTCTATGTAAAGTAATTTCTTCTCAACACACCTATGACCTTTAGTGCATTTGCTATCACAATTGTAACAAAGCCCTTTTTCTCTTTTTTCTTCCAATTGTTGTGGTGTAACCCTTGTAGGTTGTGGAAGGCTGGGAGAAACAACACTTCCATCTTTATAGTTGTGAGGGGTATGCTTCCTGGTTTCCATAATTTTTCTTTCCATTATGTCACAAAGCCCTTTTACTCTTTCCAATTATTGTGGTGTTGCTCTAAAGAAGGTGTTGCTCTTTGTATCCTCATAATGTGCTATCATTTCCTCCGTGAAAATTGACCACGTAACAAGTTTTTTACGAGAACAAAGCCCTTCATACCATAAAAATTGATCTGGTTCTAAATATGAAGATGCAATACATACCTTTTGTAATAGTTGTACACCATGTAGATCAAAATATTGCTCCATTTGAAGTATCCAATTTACCGGATCCTTGCCATCAAACTTCCTCATCTTTCTTTTTCTTGATTTTAGGAGCTCGACCTTGAAACGACTGTAACTCTGTACTTTTCAATCACCTAGTTCTGAATTTGTGACCTGCAGTAGCCCTCTGTGTCCTCTTTCCAATGCCACAAGTCTGACGCACATTGGATTCTCCAAGGAAGAGTTATACGAAATCTCCCACAGTGACTTGATTATAGACTAGTTCAGTAGAGCAAACTTGTACGACGTGCCACGAGTCACTGTTTCGACCTTTGGATCTGAAAAACACCCACAAGAAACTACAGTCCGTCCTCTTTCTGTACCTTCTTACGAAACTTCAATCCAATGCTCAGAAAGAAAGTTATGACGATTTTCCCCAGGTCACCTGTTTTGAGTGTAATTCAGGAGTCTGCAAAAAGACCAACTTCCTGAAATCATATCTCCGAAAATATTTCATGAAAAGATCTGAAATTCAGACCCACAGTTCAGCCCGATTTCTTCTCAAATGGGTTTTTTTGCGACTTCTGAAACGTCACAGAAAAAAAGTTATAGCGAAAATTCCACGATGACCTATTTGGAGCAGCGAAACCCTAGAATCCAAAGCTCTGATACCAAATGTTATGAAACTGGCTCACAAAAAGATAGAAAAGAGAGATCAACGCCTTAGAATTCAGCCTCTTCGAGGGGGCAACCTCCTTTACATTACATAAATGAACAATTCTTGGATGATACAAATGAAAAGACCTCCTTTCTATATATAGGAGTCTAAGGGGTTATAACATAATCAGAGCCGACATAACAATAATAATGTAAGGGCACAATAATAACAATAGTGGGCTTCTATGTGGCACAATAGTAACAATATGGGCACTACATGGGTACATCAATATAATAAGTGGGTTATACTAACAACAATAGGGGGTTACACTAGTAGTATAGGGACCTAACAATCTGTCTGTGGATGGAATGTTGTATATATCTTTAACTTTGTGCCATCTTCTCACATAATGTAGTCTAGAATGCACTCAAAAAGCTTGTTTCCCTATCTAAAATGATGCTCCTTGGTATCCCAAAGTGTTCCTAGACCTGCCCAAAGAACAAGTTTGTTGCTTCTTGTTCGCTGATGGTATTTTTACAGGGCATCAGAACACACATCTTGTTGAACCTATCAACTACCACAAACATGTAGTCATGTCCCTTGCTGGTTGCCAGTAAACCTCCCACAAAGTCCATGGAAATGATTTCCCAAGGACGAGTAGGTACAGGTAATGGATGATACAGATCATGTTTCCTATTGCTAGGCTTGTTGGTACAACAAAGCATACATCCTCTTATGTTCCTATCTACCTGCTCTTGCATATTGGGCCAATACACATACCTCTGCAAGTTAGCCAGGGTCTTCCCTTGATCTAGGTGGATCTTTAAAAAGTACCAGTGGCATGGTAAAAAGGCTCAAAACTCAAAGTGGAAGAATCTAGATAAAATTAGCATCGGATCAAAGTGCTCATCATCTTGACTCTAATGATACAAATGACACTCAAATCCGATCTCATATGAAGAAGCTAGAGCAAGTCAAAGTTCAGGTTTGACTTGGATACGTGGCAGGAGAAGGTGACATGGTAGAATTATTCGGAAAATGGGGAATCACTAAGTGGAATTCCACCATTGGGCCCTCATTTCACAATCACAAATCGGAAGAGGTCGGCGGTAAAGAATCGACCCCAGCTGGATAAGGGTTCCGATACGATTGCACATCACAAAAGGGAAGAGTTACATATCGACCCCCGACATTCAAGGACATGATTGTGATATCGCAATCGCATATCGCACACGCCACATTCACAAACCATAAGACCCGTTGGTTCCCATCGATTGCAATTTGCGATGTTTTTTGGATCTGATATATTATACACTATTTTTAATAGCCCGTAGGGTCCACTTTTATCACAGGCCGCTTGTTGCAAAGGTCAAGACTATCCATCGATTGAAAATACCGATTGCGATTTACAATGAGGCTATCTGCACCAATGGATTATTTCCACAAATGTTAAAACTTTTGGGTTAATGGATTAATGTGTGGTTAATAGGTTAATGCTATGTCTAAATAGGTCGTTACCGTGTACTACTCCAGGCCTGAGATCCTCTCGTGGAAACGAACCGTTGCGAAACTTGTCCTTTGTTGGAACTGCCGAGGATTGAGGAATCGACCAATCAAGGTAATATAATGGATTTTCGGATAGGGAAAAAGGAGGATACTGGCATGATAGTTTAGAAAACATGCGTGCAATAGTAACCTGACCTGGCAGCAGTCTAGAACCTTGCCTTGATCCACAGGGAGGTTATGAGAGGGTGCAGGGGCTTCATTTCTTCAAATTGGCTGTTTGGATATGCGATTTTGCACGATTTTTCGCCAGGATTTTAGTGGTACTATATGTTTCTGAAGCTAGGCTCTCCATTATTCATCCATCTTCTAGCTTGGAGGTATAAGGATTGTAAATGAATGTTGCTTGTACTTTTATCTCTTTTTATGCCACTTAATGAATGAATGCCTCCCCACTATTGAGCCAGGCCCAAAGATGTAGTCCAAATTGGATAAACTCTGTAATCAAATCTTTATGTCATGGTTTCATGCTTATATTGTTATTTCCGCATTGCTTTATGCTGTTTTAAGTTCCATGGTTAAGAATCTCTGTTACATGTAATTATGATGCATCTACAAGTAAAAGATATTGTATTAAGTTTGGTATCAGAGCAGGGCTTTGTTGATGCGAATTACATGAGTATATGCTAACCCGGAACAAGCTGCGAAAAGGTGAAGGAAAACTTGAGTCCTTTGATCCCAAAGGAGAACGTGCACAATGGAGAAGAAACATGGAAAATGAAGAAGCTCGTTGGGAAGAGGAATAGAATTTCCGCATGGTATTCTACAATATGGTAGAGAATGTGGACAAGATGTTTTTAGAGTATGAGAAGGCACTTGGGCATGAGAAGAAAGATGTTGATGACAATAGATCAACAAATCATGAAGGTGGTGGAGGAAATCTTCCTCCCTCTCCTCTTCAAGTGATAGTTCTAATCACTCTAATCACGATTCCAAACATACATCTAAGAAACCATTCTTCGAGTTAGATGTAAATTTTGACATGCCCATGTACAATGGAGAGTGTAGTGCATAAAAACTTAATAATTGAATAAGACAGATAGAGGTTGGTTGCCATATTCAACAGATCAAAGAAGATGAGAAAAAGGTCCAGTTAGCATCTCTTCGGCTGAGTGGAACTGCTCACGTTTGGGGGGAGATAAAGTTGCAGAAGGCCAGAAAAAAGTCAAGTAGCCTTCTTCCCTCTTGGTCCAGTTTTATTTCTGCATTGAAAGAGTAATTTTACCCTTTGGCTTATAAACAAAAGGCACTAATGGAATGGCAATATCTAAGCCAAGGTAAAGGAAAAAATGTGTAAAGATTCACTGAAGAATTTCAGAAACAAGCATTGAATTTGGACATTTCATTAGATTCACCAAACGCTGTAAGTAAGTATGTTGGTGCGTTAGATAGTTACATAAGGCACTCACTGTTATTGTTCGATCCTACTATGATTGATGCAGCTAGCATAACGGCCATTCATCTTGAAAGCTGAAGCAATAATGACAAAGATGATCAAGGCAAGAAAACATCGTTCAACCCTCCGTATGGAAAATTCTAGAAGAAAGGAAAGGGGAAGGATAAGAAGACCATTGCAGCCATGAAAGGGGACGAAGCAATGCCATATTGCATTGCAAGAGAGAAGTTCATGATGAGGACCACTGTTGGAAGCTACATTCGGAGTTGAGACCAAAGAGATTCAGTGGAAAGGAAAAGTAGAAGATAGTGGTAAAAACACAATAGGACCTTGGATCAGATCTTGGCGACGAGACATTGATCACAACCATGGGTGCAAGAGGTACTCTTTCTGTTAGTAATAATTTTGATTCAATTACAATTACTTGTTATTTGAATGAATCTGTAAGTAATGAGCAAAAGAGAATTGAATTATTCGACATTAGGGTTATTATAAAACACACAAAGGTGGAAACTCTATTCGATTAAGGTTCCCAAGCAAATGTAATCTTGTGGAGTAGGTAAATTCTCAATGCGGACAAAGACAATCCCTCTAGCCCAAGAGAATGGGTCTAGCCACAAACAAGACAATCTAATGTAAACTTCCGTAGATTAGAATTGAATAAGAGGGCCTACCTCTTATAACACTAATCTGCTTGATGGTGATCTTGCATCGTTGCTCCAACGTCTTTTCGTTCCTTTGTTCAAAAACTTGAAACGAACATACAACCGATAAAAATAAACGTGATAGCATAAAATCAAATTCAATCTAATTAAAAGGTCAAGGATTTCTAAGCTATAAAATGTATTATTACACCTGATATAGGAAATAAACCATTATTTGTATTAAGATAAACTTCAAAGAGAAATATAACCGGAGCCTTGACAATGGAGATCTCCTTTGGGGTATCCAAGTCTTGCTGCACACTTTTTCAACACTCTTTTCCTCCCCTAGATTGACATGAAATGGCTTCCAAGATCTAACTCTCTCTCCTCATGCTTTAGCTACCAAATACTAGTCCTTTTTCATCTAAGACTAATCTTCTTCTACCAAAAGCTAAAGATTTCATAATTTTGCACCTGGTTTGCATATTATAATTATAACCAAAAAGGGTAAGAGGAAGTGGTTTTTATAGGGAGAGGAGGATAAGAATGAGATCCACTCAAGGGGGAAGAAGGTATTATCTCCTTGGGAAGGTCCACTTTTAAGGGGGAAAGAACCTTATATGGATTTCTCGGCCCTTATCCAACCAAACGAACATCCAACACATCGCCACTAGATGTTTCTAGACGTGAACCTCCGTTTCCTTTTATAAAAAGTTTCCAAAAGTAGACTGGTGCATATATTGGGCTAAAAATGGCGTCGATCGGCATGGGTCACAATGTTAAACTCTGCAAATCGACACGGGTGAGACACCGGGAAAGAGCGTTGATCTTAAAAACTAGGTCTTAAGAAGGATCCTCTTGAAATGATCTGAAGGGAGTGGGGACTACTTTCTTCAAACTTCAAGGGATGCAAGAGCATAGGTTTCATGGTGAAAGTATAAAAAAGTAGTCACTACTAGGGTTCTCCAGGATTAGGAATGGGGAGTGAAAGGAGAGCACCAAATCACTGTGTAACAGATTCCCCCTAAAGCATGAAGTTAGAGCTGAGAGCGATGGATGAAATGCTTTAAGACGGAGTGAGGACTTGGAATACCAGCATCGGAAGACCTGCAACTCAAAATACATTTACATATCTAAAATCTTATAGTCATGCTTGATAAACATGAAATGCATATAACAATACATGAATCCATGTTATAGGCGCAACTAGCCATCAAGAAAAGGATCACGTTCGTGGATTCTTGGCATGGACGCAACCATCTGACTGAAGGGATCATGTGAAATCGATCTACGACATGGACACAACCATCGACATAGAGAGGATAAAAATGAAAAGGACCATGATATGGTCGCAGCCATTCGACTGAGAAAGATCAAAATGATACCCACGGCATGGTCGCAGCCACCTGTCTAAAAAATCATGTATATAATTATGAATGACTCATCACTCCTCACAACCTGGACTTCTGTGATCTAAGCCCAGGGTATTTCCCTCCAACACAACCTAATCAAAGTACAAATTCCAACATGTGAATAGACATGCTAAAGCCGAACATGCTAGAAAATCACTTGATTACCGTCCAATGATGTGAACCGTTAACAAGTAAGAGAAACCACCCATAATGTCAATGGTTCTTAAGGTACTATTTTTACAATTCACAAAGTGTGAATAAGGAACTAAATTCGAACACTCATGAAATCATTCGATCAAAGTCCAATGATGAGAACCTATCATCAAGTGCAAAGAACTTGCCATTGAGGCATGCAAGCTCTAAGGTACTGGAAGGGAGTTTCTAGATCAATTTCCTGGATAATGAGCTCAAGTCAACAAGAAGTGATATGTCAAAGGAAGGTCATAATGAATGCTTCATCATCGACAAGAAATGGGAAACACAATGAATGAGAGTAATCCAAGACGATGACATATGATTAGACAATGCATAGGTAGGAATACTTCTCTTGAACATGTGGATGACACGACTCCGGATTTTGGTGGCATTTGACATCATAGGATCAGGGTTCATGGTGATGTGGCAGAGATCATATGAGAGGTTTAAAATGGATAACCTGAAACCCAGGGAGGCAAATGACAGAGTGAGGATGTCCCAAAACCCAACACGAATAGCAGATGAGTGTCTATGTTCAAGAGCGACATGCTGCCTCAAGTGAAGAATACAACTGATGAAATACTTCCAATTTTCCCCCACCATTTCTGGCGAGTATCCCAATTATTTTTAAACAATATTGACGTGGATAGCATATGCTTGTAATATAAGTCCATCCTAGTAAGTTTTACGAGCCCTAGGAAGGAGTAGCTCGGTCTCGTCATAATGACAAGTCCTATGTTGTTTAATCTTTTAACCAGTCTAACAAAGGTGAAACTCGACATCTTTTTCACTTTTTAGAGAGTTGGAAAAAGAAGTGGAAAATAAAACTCCAAAGGTCCATTTTCGTAAATTTTTCTCTCGAACCGGAAATGGTAGAAAAGAATATCCGAGAGAACCTCCTAGTCATGTTTGACTAAGGTATTCCTTTTTCATAAATAGTTTATCCCAGCCCGAAAAAGGGGTAAACATATACTGGGTAAACGATGTTTTGGAACCATCTACAAGGTCAAAACAACAAGAGCTGGACAATCTTTTCATGTTTTGAGAGTCATAAAATAGCTTAAAATAGACTCCCCATTTTTATTTACTTTAATGAGTCAAAAAAGGGAAAAATACTCGACAATATTTGCAAATTTTTATGAGTAAAAAAAAGCTTAAAGGGGATTTGTCCTGGAGGAATGATTGGTGTAAAGGGTAGAAACTAGTTTTGGTTATGGTGGAGCTGATCAAAAACTAAGAGGTCAAGAGGTTGTCTAGTAAAACCACTCATCGTTGCGGTTCCTCAAGAAAGGGTAAAACAACCAAGTGAAAGTGAATGATCTTCCAAAGAGATGGTGGCGATGGAATGGATCAAAAACCAAGGCTTATCTGATGGGAGAGGCTGGTAAAGACGACAATCACGAGATGTGAATTGGGCATGGGTTCATTTATACACAAGCTTGAACCACGAGGAAATCTGTTTGGATTCAGTTTCATTTTTACACAAGCTTGAAAAAAATATGCTTGAGTTTGATTTCATTTTTACATAAGATTGAAACAAAGACAAACTATGCTTGAGTTAAGTTTTCATGCCCCCAACATAATGACTTAATTCTAGGTACATTCCCTCCAAGCTTCATTTCATTCAGCTAGGTGGATGGAATGAAGGTTCACTTTTGAGATCAAGGAAAGACTCGATTAGGATTTTACGAGATCTTAATCAAAGACTCGATTTGGAAAAGGGAGTTGTTTCATTTTTTAATGAGGTTGACATAGTAAAAGAACTATCCTCAAACCCCTTGTTTCATTTTTTAACGAGTTTGACACAAGACAAGGAACTATGCTAGAAACATCTATTTCATTTTTTAACGAGGTTGATACAAGAAAAAACTATCCTCACACGTTGTTTCATTTTTTAACGAGGTTGACACAGAAGAAGAAATATCCTCATGACATCTGTTTCATTTTTTAATGAGGTTGATACAAGAACAAACTATCCTTATAATCTGTTCATGGACCATACGAGAACATGGCTCCCAAGAGGTCCTCACTAGACAGGAGAACCATGCTCTGGGAGGAATACATGTCAACTGGTACAAATGATAGATTGGGTTCCAGTGCCCCTTATACATAATCTACTATGCCATCTGTTTGATCATCAACAGATGTGGAGACGGAATGGGTAGCCACATAATTGACCTATCGTACGGAGGGTACTACTTGTAAACAACAACCAATAGGGGACGATGATTGCATAGAAGGCAACTGGTGACTAATGAACGACAATTGATCAATGGTCACTATTCTCCCTTCGTGTGGAAAACAAAGCACACAGAAAAGTGTAGAAACAAGAGATCCCATGACATAAACATAGTCGCATCCAAGGAGAAGATTGAAATCTAAGGGACCTTGGAATACCATCACATCTATGTAGACGGTCTTTCCTCCAAAAGTAATAAGGAACTTCGGAAGGATCCCTAAGGGATGACTGGTTCCTCCATTGAAGGCCAACAGATTTTGGGTGACAGGCACAAGCTATGGGGAACCAAAAGCTTGCCAAGTAGTAGAAGACATGATGCTAATAAACGCACCTTCATCTAATACAGTGCCATGTACTACCATATTAGTTGCTTGTACTCTAATCTGGAAAGGAACATAAGATGGAAGGAGGAATGCAGACTATTGAATCCAATCAAAATAAACAAAATAACTACTTGGTGGGGGTATCATATGATTCCGCCCATGATTTGCAGGAATAGGAGAAGGACTCTCCTGAAAAACCAGGACGGGAGGGTCACTCTTCAATTCATGAGAATTTGAGGAGATGAGAAGAACATGAGCCATATGGTCATCACTCTCTTCGAGAACAGAGTGAACAAATGAAGGTAGAGCCAAGTCAACACTCTTTTCGACCAATGGTTGGTCAAGAATAGACACAAGAGAGCCATGCTTAGGAAGAGTATGATGGGCAAGATATGAATCCAATTCAATATCTTTACCAACTAGGAGAGGGTTAGAAGAAAGCCTCTAATAATCAACAAGGAGTTGGGCGTGAGGAGCTGCAAGGTTTTCTAAAATTTTGGAAGCTTTATCCATAAGAGGACAAAGGTGAATAATCCCTTCACATAACCTACAGGGGGATCTAATCTTTCCCTTCTTCTTACCATCGCTAGCTGAGGGTGTAACATCGACATGATCTTCAGAGGTTGATGGGGATGGTCGATCTAGATTTTGAGACCATACCTCTAAGACTTTGGGAATACCAGGATAGTATTGAAGGAGATGGTCACCCTTACATAGCCTGCAAGGGTATTTTACCTTCCACAAAGGATCAGAAGGTTTGTCTATGGGAGGTGCATTTGAAGTTATATCTGCACGGTTGGCCTCTCGCTTATCTGACTTCTTCTTCTTAGCCTCTTGGTTACTTGATTTCAAACTTTCATGAGGCGAAGTAGAAGAGGAGGGTGAATAAACAGGGGAATAAGGTGAGAGGTCGACCTTAGAATCAACATGATGTGGTTCAAATGAACGATATGGCTGGGCAGGAGTTGGGACACTCGGGACCACCGAGGTTGAAAATAACCAGATAGTTAAACCAATAGTTAACCTAGGAAGGGAAAACGTTCCCATATAAGGAGAACCAACATTTCCAAAAGAAGGAAAAGGACCAGGATTCCCATATGAGGGGAATCCTTGACTGGTAGACTCTAGAAATGTTTCCATTGGAATCGACCCTAAATAATCAATAAGGAAGATAACTTTAAGTAGGAATATTTTGTGGGTAATTAATTTTAAGACACTGAAACTAAACTTTTCCTTTTCATATTCTAAGAGTTGAGAAAAGAGTGAAAGGTGACTCTAGTCACTTTCATATTTAATGAGCTCAAAAGGACAAATGCTCGATGATATTTTCAAATTTAAAGAGTAAAAAAAATAAAAATGACTACTCTAGATAATCTAGGCAAAATTATTACTAGGTAACCATGAAATGCAGAATACCTCTCAGCTAACTGAAAAGTACGAGCAGACAATCTCCCCAATTGTTGTTTGGTGTATCATGTTTACAAGGTGGTAGACTCGGCTTCCTACGGATAAATGATTGCAAACCTAGTGGGTTCTCTCTTTATTTGCGTGACGATATGGGGAGCACAATTCCAAACTAGCGTTGTCTAATGCTAAAGAGGACGAAAAATGCTAGGTTTAAAGATGCTAGAACACATCTCTAACCTAGACCTTTGAATATGAGCGTTAAGTTTCAATGCTTCCTTAGGTTAATTCAATAAATTTTAATGGTTGATCTTGAATTAGGTTTCAATTCCAAGGCCCTACCACTGTCATCTGAAAACTCCTATATGAAGCTATACGAGAAAAGAAATCTTTCTTCGATGAAAGTTAACACTAATTGAGGGATATAGAGCACACAATCAATGAAACAATCAAATAATGAAATCTTTCACTAATACATGTCCTAAATGCACTTAATCTTCCCTTAACAACAAATGAAGTTTCATTTCATTTCCAATGCTTATGATGATGCAATTCTAGCTTCTCAATGATGCTACTAATGTAATATCTTCGCTAAAGTAAACTAGAACGATGTTCTTCTTTTCATAAAATGTAAAACGAATATTTCACATAGAGAATTTTTAATCAAAAATTCACAATTCCAAACAAACAAGCATCAATCAAATCCAAAGCATGATAAATGAAACTAAATGCAAATTCTTCCTTGAATTGAACAAACCAAACACATAAATGCTTCAATCGAAAAGCCAAGCAATGTAATCTATGTTCGGAACGAGAAAAGAGACACCCGAAATAAGAGAACAAACGAGACTCTTT
Source organism: Pinus tabuliformis (assembly GCA_031772625.1). Classification (NCBI taxonomy): domain Eukaryota; kingdom Viridiplantae; phylum Streptophyta; class Pinopsida; order Pinales; family Pinaceae; genus Pinus; species Pinus tabuliformis. Next base: position 1,902,534,326 of record CM062817.1, read on the forward strand.
CACTCATTCAATTGAAAATGAAGAAATGAAGATGTTGCGACTGAAAGATGGATTAAAAGAAGCAACAAATTAAAAACTTGACACAATGAGTAAACAACAAATGAATGGTAATTGACCTAGATTCCCTAGGGTCATAGAAACCATCCAAAAAACTCAAAAAATCAAGCAATGAAACTTGAAGCCAATCAATCAATCAAAACCAACAAAAAAAGCATTCTAGTCACTTATGGGCAGAAGAAGAGAGTCTGAGGGTCAAGACACACTGGCACTGGAATGGGAGAAATTCTGTTTTTTTCTCAACTCAGAGACTGACACGCTTTTTGGGCTGAAACTAGCGCTGATCAGCATGATTGACGTGACAATCAGGCTAAAACTAGTACTGATAGGCCTAATCGACGCGACTGTTTGGAAAAAAAGAGCGTTGATTGAGGGATTCAAAGAAAAAATAAAAAAGAACTTCACACAAGGCAAAAATTAACACATCAGAAGGTGGGATAGTGTTTGTATGCCTTCAAACAAGTCAATACAAATCTAGAAGACCATAAATAAACAAACTAGGCACATAAGTAGAAAAAACAGAGTGATGAAAAAGAGACGTATTTCCCCAGTATGGTCGCCAATTTGTGGTGTAGGTAAATTCTCAATGAGGACAAAGACAATCCCTCTAGCCCAAGAGAGTGGGTTTAGCCACAAACAAGACAATCTAATGTAAACTTCTGTAGATTAGAATTGAATAAGAGGGCCTACCTCTTATAACGCTAATCTGCTTCATGGTGGTCTTGCTTCCTTGCTCTAGCTTCCTTTCGTTACTTTGTTCAAATACCTGAAACAAACATATGTATGAACAAAAAACATGATAGCATAAAATCGAATTCGATCTACTTAAAAGGTCAAGGAGTTCTAAGCTATCAAATGTAATATTACACCCAATATAGTAAATAAACCATTAGTTGTATTAAAATAAACTTCAAAGAGAAATACAATCGAAGCCTTGACGTTGGAGATCTCCTTTGTGGTATCCAAGTCCTGCTACACGCCTTTTCAACACTCTTTTCCTCCCCTAGCTTGATATGAAATGGCTTCCAAGCTCTAACTCTCTCTCCTCATGCTTTAGCTACCAAAGACTAGTCTTTTGTCATCTAAGACTAATCTTCTTCTACCAAAAGCTAAAGATTTTAGAATTTTGCAGCTGGTTTGTATATTGTAATTTTCACCAAAAAGGGTAAGCGGAAGTGGTTTTTATAGGGAGAGGAGGATAAGAATGAGATCCGCTCAAGGGGGAAGAAGGTCTTATCTCCTTGGGAAGTTGCACTTTTAAGGGGGAAAGAACCTTATATGGAGTTCTCGGCCCTTATCCAACCAAATGAACATCTAGCACATTGCCACTAGAAGTTTCTAGACGTGAAACTCTGTTTCCTTTTATAAAAGCCTTCCAAAAGTAGACCGACGTGGATATTGGGCTAACAGTGGTGCTAATTAGCACATGTCAGAGTGCTAAACTTCGCAAATCGGCACGGGTGAGACACTAGGAAAGAGCGTTGATCTTAAAAACTGGGTTTTAAGAAGGATTCTCTCGAAATGTTCTGAAGGAAGTGGGGACTACTTTCTTAAAACTTCAAGGGTTGCAAGAGCATAGGTTTCATGGTGAAAGTATAACACAGTAGTCAATACTAGGGTTCTTCGGGATTAGGAACGAGGAGTGAGAGGAGAGCGAAAAATTACTATGTAACAAATCTCAGAGTCCTTAGTGAAAAAGTTAGGCCTCGAAACTAAGCCTCATCTGAGTCCATACCCGCTTGGTTGGGTAAGCGATAAATAAAATTTACAGGTAACAAGCAATATAGGGCCATATTTGTTATTGCTTCCAAATTATTTGATGAGGTAGAGTTAGATGTTGTGAAGGGAGAGTACACAATCTCTCTTAAAAAAATTAAAGGCTTTTGTATTAATAATTGATTAGATATATTATTAATAAATTTTGTGAATATTTATAATGAGTTATATTTAGTTGAGAAAGTAAATGAACTATATAATATTAGTGATAATATATTTTTATTTATATAAAAGAAAACTGGTACAATAATCAGTAAAGTGGATAAAAATAGGTTTTTTTATTTATAATCTTGTTAGAAAATGGCCAAAAGAGTGAAATTTGGAAAGAAATTACTAAGCTAGACATTCAAATATATTTAAGGCTTTGATAATTACATAAAACAATTTTTAAAATCATTGTAAATAAATAAAATTGTTTGATGTAGACAATCTTCTTGAAATTAAGATATTAGAGATGGGAGATGTTATAATTTATAAAGTGAAATGTGATTTTTTTAAATGCCAAAAATATTCACCTAAAATTTCAAATTTAGATTTCTTTGTACCATTTTTATTTTTTTATTTACATTATGCTTTGAACTTCACTGGTTAATCACTTATGGTTTTAAGAAAATAAGATTTGTAAAACTGAAGTGAAGATTTTTAAAACTGAAGATAAATGACTTCAGAAATTATTGATAGTGGTAATAGAGATAGGAAAGGTTCTGGGTTTATATTGTGGAGATGGTTGCAGGGTTACAAATATTTTTTACTTTGCCAAAAGCATAAGTAAGAATATGAAGTTCGTTCTTAGTAAAAGGTATTATTTTGGTTGGCCTCTCACTAGTATGCTTTAGAGGATAGTGAACAACATTTTAATAATAGGAAAATGTGATGTAGAGGATAGTGAACAACATTTTAATAATAGGAAAATGTGATGCAGAACATAACAGAGGAATTTTGTAATATATATTTTCAATGTAATTATAATATCATGTATTACATATTTTTAAAAATAATCTTCATTATTTAATATAAAATCTTAAATTTATTATTATCGTTAATAGTTTTGTTTTTTTAAAGAAAAATAAAATTTTGGGAAAACTAATTACAGTAAAAATAATTGAAAATAAATTTAACTAATTTTTTTCATTAATTATTAATACATTCTGAAACTTCGTTGTGATTGGTTTTCCAAATTAATTCACATGAAATTGACATTCTTTTAATGAAAATAGGAAAATTAATTGTAACTATATGTTAAATTCAAACAACTTTGGATTACAAATTATCTAAAAAATAATATATATATCTATGAGCTTAGATGTTTACTATGAAAAGATGTAATTTCTGCGGGTACGGTTTTTCTGGGAATGTATACCAACTCTATCTTCTATTCTACTCTGAGAGTGTAAATCGATAGATTTGATGAAACATAACCTATTTAAGTATATTAGAAACTTTTATAGTATTTTATAAGGCTAGGTCTCATATAAGACCTCGGCAAAAGTATATCGATAGATTTGATGAGACATAACCTATTTAAGTATATTAGAAACTTTTATAGTATTTTATAAGGCTAGGTCTCATATAAGACCTCGACAAAAGTATATGTATGCAATCTAGGGAATTTCCTTGATGATCCGTTAATATTAATTTAATTTTTGGAAAAAAGTTACATAAAAATTAACTTTTATTCTCAATAGGAAGGCATTCATTCTCCTATGGTTCCCAATGCAAAAAATTACTGAGGTTGCCTTTTAGAATCTTTATCACAATGTTCTTGTTCTATGAGCTCAATTACTGTACAAATTTAATAAGGATTGTAGCATACTTCGTCACTTATGCTTGAATGATCAAATGCTGAAAGGATCTGTAATGATGAAGCAGTAGCAGTAGATAGCACTTCCTCAGTACATCTTGTTTAAGGTTGACAAAAAAGCACTTGATTCATAGGATTCAGACAACAATGGAGTACCTGTTCTGGTAAGTGGATCAATTACCTTTAAAAACATCGAAATACACACCTTCATTGGACATTAAAGTAAAAAGAATTTGTAACCTATAATGTCGATATCTTCATATTGTAGACACAAAACCTTTCATACCTTTATTGACAGGGTTATCTCAGTTATGATAATGGGTAATTTATAATTATGGGGTATAAAACTAATTTTCCAAAATTTTCTACCATTACCACTTTAGTTTCAACTAAATATTTTTTTAGTAACGAGATTGAGTTTAGAATACGGCTAACCATTTTTTAGTAACGAGGTTGAGTTTAGAATAGGGCTAACCAGTCTAGAACCAGTCTAGATAGAAGAATGATGAATATGGATGGAAGAATGGGAAATTATGGATCAACCCACAATAGGCATGGAAAACAAGACTATGGATGAACCCATAGTGGGATCTAGATGGAAGAATGGAAGACTATTGATCAACCTACATGGAAGAATAGAAGACTGTGAATCAAATTATAATGGGAATGGAAGACAAGAATATTGATAAAGACAAGACTATGCATTAATTCATCGTGGGATCTAGATGGAAGAATAAAATTCTATGGATCAACCTACATGGAAGAATGGAAGACTATGGATCAAACTATAGTGGGAATGGAAGACAATAGAGAGACCCTTGCATGCAAGAACAGTCAACCCACAATCAACCGAGAGTGGGAATGGAAGACAACAGAGAGACCCTGCATGCAAGAACAGTGAACCCCAAAAGTGGACTTGCATGCAAGAACAATCAACCCTCAACCTTGGCTTCCCCATAATGAGACCAATCAACCCTCAGCCATGGCTTCCCCACAATAACACTCAACCCCAAAAGCGAACCTGCATGCAAGAACAATCAACCCCTCAACCTTGGCTTCCCCACAATGAGACTAATCAACCCTTAGCCTTGGCTTCCCCACAATGAGACCAATCAACCCTTAGCCTTGGCTTCCCCACAATGAGACCAATCAACCCTCACAATGAGACATGTATACTATCAACCCATAGTCTTGGGATAGTTGGCTTCCCCAAAGTGATACCTCCATGTAAGAACAATCAACCCACATTAGCCCTACAATGAGACGTGCATACCATCAACCCACATTGGGATAGTTGGCTTCCCTTAAGTGAGACCTCCATGTAAGAACAATCAACCCACATTAGCCCCACAATGAGACGTGCATACCATCAACCCACAGTCTTGGGGTAGTTAGCTTCCCCAAAGTGAGACCTATTCTTCGGATAGTTGGCTTGCGTACCATTAACTCACATTCTTGGGATAGTCAACTTCCACAAACTGAGAGTTATTCTTGGGATAGTCGACTTCTGCATAGTGACACCCGCATGATGTGCATACCATAAACCCACATTCTTGGGATAGTTAGCTTCCCCAAAGTGAGACCCATTCTTGGGATAGTTGGCTTGCATACCATTAACCCACATTCTTGGGATAGTTAGCTTCCCCAAAGTGAGACTTATTCTTGGGATAGTGAAACCTGCATGACATGCATACCATCAACCCACATTCTTGGGATAGTTAGCTTCCCCAAAGTAAGACCTATTCTTGGGATAGCTGGCTTGCATACTATTAACCCACATTCTTGGGATAGTTGGCTTGCATACCATTAACCCACATTCTTGGGATAGTTGGTTTGCATACCATTAACCCACATTCTTGGGATAATTAGCTTCCCCAAAGTGAGACTTATTCTTGGGATAATCGGCTTCCCAATAGTGACACCTGCATGTAAGAACAATCAACCCGCAATCTGGGGATAGTTTAATTCCCTCAAAATTCCCTCAAAAGTGCCCATAGTGACACCTGCATGTAAGAACAATCAACCCACAGTCTTGGGATAGTTTAATTCCCTCAAAATTCTCTCAAAAGTGGCTTCCACCTGCAACCTTTGAGATTTGGACCTAAAACTTGGTAGAGACTAAACTCCACTCAAACCAATTGGTATACACCTCTTGGACAATGATCCTTTTATAAACCAACATCAAATACATAATCAATTTTTTTTTATGCATTATGTAAATAAAAAAGCATTGAAAAAGAATAAATCTAAGTTGAAACTTTAGCCCAAATTATTTTAAACATTCTAATAAGTTATATGCCACTTTGTTGCCAAAGATTTTTAATCCAAACTATTACAAAGTAACAAAAAAATATTGAGTAAAAAACCACTATAAAGCATTGAGTAAAAAACCCCAACTACAAAGTATAAAAAAATTAGTTTTGATGATCAAACTAGTACTCAGTAAAAAACAAGATCAATTATGATAAGCGAAATGATTATTGAAAAAGGAATAAATTGGTAAGGGTTGAGAAAGTAAACATTGGAGAAGGAAAGAAATGTAGTTATACAATAGTTACATGTTTAATTTTAAAAACATCACCCTTCTTACTCCAAACAATTTCACTTCATTTCAATGAGAATGGTATTTTATACTTACCAAGGCCTTTAATCCAAGAGAGATATCTCTATTCATACATAATTTTTTATGTTTTTTTTGGTAAAGTATTCATGAAAATATTTAGTTTTATAATCTAGGTTAATATTTCAATTTTTCACCATTATTCAACATGGGAATAAGTGAAAATGTGCTCTTTGTCTAAGTGCAAGATTACAGTCTAGATCCATCTTCCAAGTGTCAAATCTAATCTGTGTATCTGGTAGATACCGAGTTAAGATGACCAAGTTAATTTTATGTGAACTACCAACAAAAAATAATAAAATTAAAAATAATAACATAGAATCTTTAATTTAACATATCATTGTTTTTTATTTTATTTTTACCAATTTAAATATTTACATTACATTACAACATCTCTACCATACTAGGGTACGATACAATGTGTAGAAGAATTGGTTTATTTTGGGTTTAGTCTCTATTAAGTTACTAGTTAATTCTAATGGGAGGAGTTGAAGGTAGGAGACACTTGTGGGGGATAAAGTATCCTATGGGGCATCTAGTGATAACATCAATGGTAGTGACAACATTCGACAAATGGGAGTTCTTCCATCCAACATTAGGTTTCTTCTTGGATTAATCTCACCTTTGAAAAAGAATTGTTAAAATATGATACATGTTTCTTTCTCTCAAAATAGGAATATACCATACATGTTTCCTTCTGTAGTTGCAAGAAGAGGTGCTCTCCATCCTAGTATGGAAGAGATGTTGTCATATCTTTCCCTGATCTCCATCCTAGTATGGAAGGGATGTTGTCCTATATTGCCCTGTCTAATTGTGTTATGTAAACATTTTGACTCGTTCAAATTACACAAAAATAAAACTAAAAATTATTATTATTATTAATTAAAACATTTTTACTAGATCAAATTACATAAATAAATAATTACTAGATCAAATTGCCTAAATAAATAAATAAATAAATAAATTAAATTGAGAAAAAGGGAATATAAAATAAGTAATTAAAATTATAGTTAATAATTGAACTATCCTAGGCCGCTCTTAACTTCAGATCTAGTGGGGATCAAACATCCTGAGGAGAAAACCTCTTTTAGAGTGAAAAGATAATTGATCCTTTTCAGGGTTTGGCACATTAAGAGTTAATATGGATGGAGAATATACCATCAAAAGAGTTATGTGCTTATTTAAAAAGAAAAAATATCATAAGAACAAGTGTCATATAAAGTGAGCTATGTTTTTTGGGCATGTGATATTGATAAATCATGTTATCATGACAAAGGCTATTTTGAAATTATAATTATCCATGGTAAAGTGGCAATCAATGCTTTGATGCTTGTTAATTGATGTTTATCCATGTTTAATAGTAGTTTAATTTATATGGTTGTCTTAGTATATAGTTCATCTACTTTTTCAAATAATTATAACACTTAACTATTTTACAAATTTATTAATTATGTGATATGAGTGTATATTTTAGAATATGGCTTCAAAAACTTTAATTCGTTAATATAATTATTATGTGGATGGTAGAGATTTCATCTACATGGAATATTCTTAAATATTCTTAGTACAAGTGAGACATCAAACGTTGATGCTTATCTGAAAAGTAGTTATGCCCTTTATGTTCATTTAATTAAATTGATTAATTAATAAAAAAAATTAGATGAAAAATTATTATATGAAATGAGTTATGGTATTTTGGGATCTTCTATTTATAAGTCATGGTATTGACCCATAGTATAGTAAAACAAATTGGTTATAAGTTAAGAATCCCCATCATTAAGAATCTTGTTACATGTTTTTTACATGTATATAAGTTTAACTTATATATTTATTTATGTTTAATAAAACTTAATAATAATAAGTTAAAATTAAATTATAGTTTACTTATTTTTTTATGTCCAATGGCATGTCTATTTAACCTCTATAGAAGTTTATAAAATATTCAAAGTAATATACACAAATAGAAGGTTGTGATTTTTATCCTTTGTAATTAAATTAATTAATTAAAAAATGTCATATGAAAGGAGGTATAGTTTTTTTGACATGTGATATCCATAAGCCATGGTATTGTAACAAATCCTATTTATAAAATAAGAATATCCAGGATAAAGGGAGGGTAAATATCCATATATATATATATATATATATATATATATATATATATATATATATATATATATATATATATATATATATATATAAGTCTTTAAGTGCAATTTTTTAAAAAGTGTTCTGATTTATTTTTCAATCTAATTTGTCTAGAATCCAATAGGGATTCATTGAAATCACAAGTTTAACAGGTGAGCTCTTCAAAATCGAAGTACCCAAGGGGTTTTAGAGGGTGCTTAATCCATATATGTAGTGAACAAACAATTTTAAGAAACACAAATCAAGATTTGCGCACAAATTTCTTCATTGGATTCCGACCAAAATTTCACCAAAAAATCCAACAACAGTGATAATAACTTCAAAGTTATAATTTAGTTAGTTTTTATGGTTTTTTTAAATTTAGGAACATATGATGTATCATAAAGTAACTGTTTTGATACTTAATATTGAGCCGATTAATTTATATGGTTGTGCTAGTTAATATTTTTTAAAAATCTTGGCAATGTGATATGTATCATGAAGTAAGTGTTTTGATGCCTATTGTAATATATTAAAAATCATAGATTGTTACCAACATATAGACATCGAGTAATTATATAACAAGAATTGATAAAGGTACAAGAAACATAGTAATGGAGAACTAATGGAAGCACATAGATATAATCTTTATTATATATCAAATCCTCACTGTTACATTGTTATGCTGACCAATGATCTGTAAATTTCTGTGGATATTCCACTAGACAGTTCATCACAACAGGTCTAATAATATTATATTAAAAATTTGAGATTCTACACTATTACATTTAAATTTAATTTCTAGATCTATAAAATTAACTGTAATTAGTGCATGCATGTAAAAGTAAATCAAGAAAAAAAGTAGAGAATGACAAAATAAGCTCACAAACACCTAATACACAATATATTATCTCTGGGAAACCCTTTTAGGAGAAAAACTAGATGGAAGGTGAGGTTGCTTTGCTCTCTTTCTTTGTCTTGAAATACGATTGCAGATACAAAGAAGTAATGTCTGTGGCCCGTGGGCTACTACAATGCACAAATATTTTCTGTGTGTTCTACCTCCTATCTCTCCTAGCTATCTTTTCTCAACTATGGAACAAAATGCTCTTGAAAGAATAGAATGCCTCTTACTCCTAGTGACTTGGTTATAACACAACACGATAGCCTACTAGTGGTTAAGCTTGACTACATCAACTCTTAACTAGAGTTACAAAATAGACTCTTCTAGAGTCTTTTACAATACAAACATATGGCTAGCCCCTTTTCCATGAATAATGGGGGCTGATGCGACATCCTAGAGAACTATAGGTGTGAAAACAATAAGGTCAACTTCTGAGTGGCATAACTTTTGCATAGAGACTCTGATTGACGCGATTCTTGCACTGTTGGAAAGAAGTAATGTTTATGGCCCATGGGCTACTACAGTGCACAAATATTCTCTTTGTGCTCTACATCATATCTCTTGGGGCTATCTTTTCTCAACTATGGAACAAAATTCTCTCGAAATAATGGAATGCCTCTTCCTCCTAGTGGCTCGGTTATAACACAACCCGATAGCCTACTAGTGGTTAAGTTTGACTACATCAACTCTTAACTAGAGTTACAAATAGACTCTTCTAGAGTATTTTACATCACAAACACATGGCTAGCCCATTTTCCATGAATAATGGGGGTTGAGGTGACATCGTCTTGAACTATAGGTGTGAAAACAGGAAGGTCAACTTCTGAGTGGCATAACATTTGCATACGGACTCTGATTGACACGATTCTTACACTATTAGAAAGATTTCTGTGTGTAGAATAGCATGAAATATGCAGCACATAAGTGACAGTTTTTTACCCCCACAAAATGTCGTTTGATGCCTCAAAATTCTCATGGAAGGTTTCAGACCTAGTTTTGCCAAACTGGGTCCTTCCGGAAAAAAACAGTCCCATGAGATGATTCCTCTACCTTTTCCACTCCAAATAAATCAATATGGATGAAAAAAATATAATGATCCAATTCAAATCACACCTCCCTATTCTGGGAGGATTTTGGTCCCCAAAATATTTTGCTGAATGAGGTGAGGAAAATTTTCCTCCACCTTCTCTCTGGTGTACCATTTAGCTTTGCCTAGAAGTTGTCCCTTCAACCAAATTTGCCAAAGGTATTGTTTCCCTTGTCTTAAAGTTCTGGGCTTATTCTGCAAAACTATATCTTCTGTGAACTCTGCCTGAGCGTCTGTGTTGAAAACAGCAACAAGAAATGCTAAAAATAGAAATGCTAAAAATAACATTGCTAAAGATAGAATTTCAGGATATTCCAAATTTAATTTCTCCTTGAATTAAAATTGAGAAATAAAATTCGAATTTAGTCTCACCAGCTGTTTGAAAAATAATTAATTAATTCATCCGGGAACAGTTATGAAACAATTATTCCTTTGATTGAGGAGGTTATCCCTTAATTAATGAGATAAGGATGAGTTGTATTTGAGTTGTAATTAGTTAGCTCAGTTAATTGAGTTAAGTCCAGTTAGATTAGTTCCAAACAGTTTTTGGAACTGATTGTGAGCTCAGTTAGTTAATGCATGCATGCATGAAACTAGTGTACTTTAGATAACTGAATATTCGCTCATAAATAACTCATGCATGTTAGTACAGACAAAAACCTAGTTGAAATTAAAGGCAGGGACAATGTACTATCAGTTGCAAGAATTTTCCTATAAGAAAATCTCTTGCATGCAGAAGGAATTCATTCCTTGAGATTTGCGCAGTTTTATAGTGTGTTGGAGTAGTGTGTGAGATCAATGCCACACAAGATTACAGCTGGAGCACCCAGGGAAAACTGTGCAAGGAAATAGGAGGCTTGGAGGGCAGAGGAAAGGCATATGTGTTTTCTATTCTGTCTATGAGTAGCAGTGAGGGATTGTTCTAAGAGCTGAGAGCTGTGAGAGCTAAAGCTGTGTGTAATATTAAGATATTTCCACTTGTATGATAATACAGATAGCGGGGTTTTTAGCTGAAGCTTTCCCTAGAGTATTCTTCTGTGTTTCATGTGTATGATTTCTTCTTCGTTGTTATGTGTGTTCTGATTGATCTTGCTCAAATTGATTAAGCTTCCACAAAGTTTGATTGTAGAAGTAGATCTAGTATTTTGATTCAGTTACATTTCATTATCAGGTGATCTACAGTGATAATTTCTACATGGTATCAGAGCAAAGGTGATTAAAGATGTGAACAACATATTGAGAAGGGAAAAGTTCGAAGTTTGAAGTTCTTGATTGCAAGTACAAAATCAATTTCTTATCACACCTCAAAATTCACCAATGGTGTTCAATGGCTTGAGACTCGAGTATGCCCTGGATGGCATCTCGAATTACATAGCATGGAAGGATTGCATGGAAGTGGTATTAGAAGACAATAGTTTGAAGGACTTCATTGATTAAGATGTCCCCAAGCCAATAACAGCTAATGCCCAAGAATTGGTGGAATGGAAGAAGTGTGTGGCGAGAGCGAGGAGGATTCTTCTGGAGGGAGTTTGAGACCATATTGTCTCGAGTCTCCATGGGAAGGAGACTCCGTTTTCAATGTGGTAGACATTGAAGGACCTATATCAGAACAAAAGAGACTAGAGGAAGCTGGCACTCAAGGACAAGATTCGGAAAATCAAGTGTGAAAAGGGTGACACGATTTCTACATATCTGAACAAGCTCACCACCTGCAGAGATGAGCTTGTAAGTGTAGGAATCACAATAGCTGATGATGATATGGTGAGTCTTACTCTCCTCGGTCTTCCTAAGAGCTGGCATAACTACCAAGACTCAGTGAATGGAAGAGAGAAACTGTTGGATTGGGAACAAATGTGGTCAGATCTGATGCAGGAGGAGATTAGGAGGAGCACCAGAGATGGTTCTTCATCTAAGCATGATGATGAAGAAAATCTAGCCTTAGAAAGTAATGAAAGGAAAGGGAGAGGGAAGGCTTCCCATTCCAAATCGATTTCTTCTCATGGTGGGAAGAAGATTGACAAATCTAAAGTGAGATGCTTTAATTGTCATGAGGTGGGCCATTATGCAACTAATTTTCCATTGAAGGAATCCAAGAAGGGATCTGAAGGTGAGGCACTGGCCTCTCAGTTCGAATTGGATTTTACCCTCGTCGCATGTATGGTTTCATTGATGGTGGGTTGTGTTTGGTATCTAGACAATGGAGCCTCATTCCACATGACTGGAGATAAGATTTTATGCGGTACCTTGGAGGAGAAAGACCTCAAGATGTGCATAGAGATGGGTGATGATGGAAAGTACCGTGTTTCAGGTGAAGGCACGGTTGTGTTTCAGAGGGAGCATGGAGCGCCTCTCACCCTAACTGATGTAAAGTATGTGCCTGGACTAAAGAAGAACCTGGTATCCATCACGATGTTGGAAGACAGAGGCTATGATGTAGTCTTCAGTAAAGGAAAGGCATTCTTGAGACACATAGCCATGGGTCAGACAAAGAGGATTGGGATTCGAGTGAAGAATCTCTACAAGCTTGAGGTAGATGATTGTGCTGCATGTAGTTCAAAAGCAGAATTGGTGCAAAGCCAAGACATTGGCAAGTTATGGCATATGAGGTTGGGCCACTTGCATCATGGGGCCTTGAAGATAATGCAATAGATCTCTATCAGACTTCCCAAAGGTAAACTTGAGCAAGTGGACACTTGCAAAGGTTGTACCTTGAGTAAGTATGCAAAATATTCCGTTCATGATCAAGACAGACGAGTTGAAGCAATATTGGAGTGAGTTCATACATATGTGTGTAGACCATTCTCGACAGAATCCACTGCGAAAAAAAGGTACTATGTGATTTTCATGATGATTTTTCTCATAAGTATTGAATCTATTTCATGTAGAAGAAGGATCAAACCTTCTCAATTTTTTGTGAGTTCAAAGCTTTGGTTGAGAAAGAATCAGGGAAGAAGATCATGGTCTTGAGAAGTGACAATGGTGGAGAGTAAGTCTCTCAAGAGTTTAAGGACTTCTGTGGAATGGAAGGAATTAAACAGGAGTTGACGACACCCCATAACCCACAGCAGAATGGGGTGGCCGAAAGGAAGAACATAATGATTGTGGGGGTAGCTCGGGTGATGTTGCATGACCAAGGACTATCACTTCATTTGTGGCCTGAGGCATGCAACACAACGGTCTATTTTTAGAATAGAAGCTCGCATCTCATACTTGGGATGAAGACACCAGAGGAAGCTTTCTCCAGGAAGAGACTAGATGTGAGTCGCCTTAGGATCTTTGGCTCATCGGTATTTTTCCATGTGACCAAGGATGCCCAAAAGAAACTTGATCCAACACCTGAGTTGGGGATATGTGTGGGGTACAATGATACACCTCATAACTATCGGGTGTACATGCCTACCAGTCAGAGGAAAGTGGTACGCAGAGATCTAAAGTTTGATGAGCAGAAGGCCATGTGAGCTTCCCTTGAGAGGGAGCTCCAACTATAGACTATGGAGGAACTTTTGGTTCCTAAGGAGGAGAAGCCTCAGATTGATGCAGAGCATCCACATGTAGAGTTTCGAGGAGTGGAGACATCCACTCAAGCAGAGTCTTCCAGAGATGGGCGGAAGCGCATGAGAGAAGCTGACAGATTGTTGTCATATGTGAAAGAGAATATGGGAGAACCATCTTCTCAGCACAGACACTGGAGGTCACCTGATAGGTACACTGGATACATGGCCCTTGTTGGGGAATGTGTGGAGACCGAACCATCTTCCTTTGAGGAAGCAGTGCAACAACTGATTTGGGTTGATGATATGGTGGAGGAGTATGAATCCATAGTTCGGAACAGTGTTTGGGATGTGGTTCCAAGACTGGAGAACAAGTCAGTTGTGAGTTCCCATTGGCTTTACAAGGTAAAGCAAGCTACTGATGGTAGTGTCGAAAAGCATAAGGCAAGTTTTGTTGCCTGTGGCTTTTCACAGGTCGAGGGGATCGACTATGAAGAAACTTTTGCTCCTGTCACAAGGTACTCATCTATCAGATCAATGTTGGCACTATCAGCACAGATGGGTTGGAAGATCCATCAGATGGATGTGAGGACTGCCTTCCTCAATGGCAAGATTGAGGAAGAGGTGTACATTGAGTAGCCGGAAGGTTTTGAGACCTTCGATCATGAGTCACATGTGTGCTGACTCAAGAGAGATTTGTACGGGCTGAAGAAAGCACCTTGTGCTTGGTACAACAGGATCAACAACTACTTCACGGGGTTGGGCTTCACAAAGAGTGAAGCAGATGCGAACTTCTACCACATCATGGTGGAAGGTAAGTAGTTGATCATTGTTCTTTATGTTGATTTGATGTTAACAGGTGATGCCCAATTGATCATGTCTTGCAAGGAGGACCTTCCAAGAGAGTTTGAGATGAAAGACATGGGTCTCATGCACTACTTTCTAGGCATGGAAGTGTGGCAGAAGGATGGGGAAGTGTTTGTGTCTCAAGGCAAGTATGCCAATGAGATACTTAGGAGTTTCCACATGGAGAAGTGCAAGCCCATGTAGACTCCTCTAAAAGGCAACTGGAGGAAGGAGGATGATACTTCAGGAGAAGTAGTAGAAGCTACTATGTATCAGCAGCTTGTGGGTTCATTAATATATTTAGTGAACACATGACCAGATTTGTGCTATGCGGTGAACTCGCTGAGTCAAGCTATGGTTCAGCCTACCAAGTTGTTTTGGAAGGCATCTAAGCATGTTTTGAGATACCTCAGAGGCACATCTTAATATGGATTATGGTACAGAAGGACAGAGGGAGTGAAGCTACAGGGTTTCATCGATGCAGATTCGGTAGGGAGTCCATTAGAATGGAAGAGCACATCAGGAGGAATTTTCAACCTTGGTTCAGTTGCAGTTTCTTGGTACAACAGGAAATAGAGGTCAGTTGCACTCAGCTCAGCAGAGGTTGAATACATGGCTGCAAGTCAGGTAGCATGTGAGGTCATTTGGATACGGAAAATTCTAGTTGGTTTGTTTGATTAGAGGATGGATCCAACTGTGATCTATTATGATAATCATATTTGTATCAAACTCTCTGAGAATCTAGTATTTCATGATAGGTCCAAGCACATCGACATTCGGTACCATCATCTTCAAGACTGTGTGGCGAGGAGGATCATGTTTTTGCATTATGTCTCGACCAAGGAGCAAGATGCACACATTTTGACTACGACATGGTCAAAGTGTAAATCAGAGTTCCATAGAGACAGGATTGGGGTGGCTGATAATCTCTTTCTTGTTGAGAGGGAGTGTTGAAAATAACAACAAGAAATGCTAAAAATAGCATTGCTAAAGATAACATTTCAGGATATTCCAATTTTAATCTGTCCTTGAATTAAAATTGAGAATTAAAATTCAAATTTAGTCTCACCAGATGTTTGAAAAATAATTAATTAATTCATCTTGGATTAATTAATTGGAGAAATTCAAACATGAAGTCTTTGTGAAGTCATGCAACAATTATTCCTTTGATTGAGGAAGTTATCCCTTAATTAAGGAGATAAGGATGAGTTGTAACTAGTTAGCTCAGTTAACTGAGTTAAATCCAGTTAGATTAGTTCCAAACAGTTTGTGGAACTGATTGTGAGTTCAGTTAGTTAATGCATGCATGCATGAAACTAGTGTACTTTAGATAACTGAATATTCTCTAATAAATAACTCATGCATGTTAGTACAGATAAAGACCCAGTTGAGATTAAAGGCAGGGACAATGTACTATCAGTTGCAAGAATTTTCCTATAAGAAAATCTCTTTCATGCAGAAGGAATTCATTCCTTGAGAATTGCACAGTTTTAAAGTGTGTTGGAGCAGTGTGTGAGATCAGTGTCACACAAGGTTACAGCTAGAGCACCCAGGGAAAACTGTGCAAGGAAATAGGAGGCTTGGAGGGCAGAGGAAAGGCATATGTGTTGTCTATTCTATCTATGAGTAGCAGTGAGGGATTGTACTGAGAGCTGAGAGCTATGAGAGCTAAAGCTGTGTGTAATCCTAAGATATTTCCACTTGTATGATAATACAGATAGCGGGGTTTTTAGCGGAGGCTTTCCCTAGAGTATTATTTTGTGTTTCATGTGTATGATTTCTTCTTCTCTGTTCTATGTGTTCCAATTGATCTTGCTCAAATTTCTTAAGCTTCCGCAAAGTTTGATTGTAGAAGTAGATCTAGTATTTTGCTTTAGTTACATTGCATTATCAGGTGATCTACAGTGAGAATTTCTACAGTCTGGTTCCAAATCCTCCAGAGAAGGTAGGACCTATTCCTCTTGCTGATATAGCATGTAGGGCTCATAGAGTTTCAAATTATCTACATTTACAACTGAGTAAATGCGCATATATGGTGGTAAACCGAGTCGATAGGCATTATCACCCACCTTTTCCAGTATCTCAAAGGGACCATACCTTAGAGCCTTGATTTTCTTACGAGGCCTCTGTAGCCTCTCCTTGTTCAACTGTAGCCATACTCTGTCTCCCACCTCAAATGATTTCTCTGTTCTCTGTTGATCATGCCTAGACTTATACTTCACCTACAACTTCTACAATGTTTCTTATAACTGTAGATGCATCTACCTTATCTTCTCTATAAAATTTTCAGCCCTCAAAGAATCTCTTGTAAGGTCTTCCTTCACTCCTCCTTCCTGCCCATATGCAATATCCAAAGGTGAATCTGGAAAATGTCTAAAAAAATTTCAAATGGGGACTTTACTGTAGAAGTTTGGACTGCTCTGTTATAAGAATGTTGTATATATACCATATTTTCATCCCACGAATTCAGATGATCTTGGTTGTAACCCATTATAAGTTGCACCAAAGTCCTACTGAATATTTTTGTCTACCCATTTGCCTGTGGATGGACTGTTGTATATATCTTTAACTTTGTGCCATCTTCTCCCATAATGTAGTCCAAAATGCACTCAGAAAGATTTTAGAATTTTGCAGTTGGTTTGTATATTGTAATTGTCACCAAAAAGGGTAAGAGGAAGTGGTTTTTATAGGGAGAGGAGGATAAGAATGAGATCCGCTCAAGGGGGAAGAAGGTCTTATCTCCTTGCGAAGTTCCACTTTTAAGGGGGAAAGAACCTTATATGGAGTTCTCATCCCTTATCCAACCAAATGAACATCTAGCACATCGCCACTAGAAGTTTCTAGATGTGAAACTTTGTTTCCTTTTATAAAATCCTTCCAAAATTAGACCGGCGTGGATATTGGGCTAACAGTGGCACTGATCGGCATAGGTCACAGTGCTAAAATTTGCAAATCGGCATGGGTGGGACACTGGGAAAGAGAGTTGATCTTAAAAACTAGGTTTTAAGAAGGATTCTCTCGAAATGTTCTGAAGGGAGTGGGGACTACTTTCTTAAAACTTCAAGGGATGCAAGAGCATAGGTTTCATGGTGAAAGTATAACATAGTAGTCAATACTAGGGTTCTTCGGGATCATGAATGAGGAGTGAGAGGAGAGCGACAAATTACTGTGTAACAAATCTCAGAGTCCTTAGTGAAAAAGTTAGGCCTCGAAACTAAGCCTCATCTGAGTCCATACTCACTTGGTTGGGTAAGCGATAAATAAAATTTACAGGTAACAAGCAATATAGGGCCATATTTGTTATTGCTTCCAAATTATTTGATGAGGTAGAGTTAGATGTTGTGAAGGGAGAGTACACAATCTCTCTTAAAAAAATTAAAGGCTTTTGTATTAATAATTGACTAGATATATTATTAATAAATTTTGTAAATATTTATAATGAGTTATATTTAGTTGAGAAAGTAAATGAACTATATAATATTAGTGATAATATATTTTTATTGATATAAAAGAAAACCGGTACAATAATCAGTAAAGTGGATAAAAATAGGTTTTTTTTTACTATCTTGTTAGAAAATGGCCAAAAGAGTGAAATTTTGAAAGAAATTACTAAGCTAGACATTCAAATAGATTTAAGGATTTGATAATTACATGAAACAATTTTTAAAATCATTGTAAATAAATAAAATTGCTTGATGTAGACAGTCTTCTTGAAATTAAAATATTAGAGATAGGAGATGTGATAATTTATAAAGTGAAATGTGATTTTTTTAAATGCCAAAAATATTTCACCTAAAATTTCAAATTTAGATTTCTTTGTACCATTTTTATTTTTTTATTTACATTATGCTTTGAAATTTGATTAAGCACTTCTGGTTTTATGAAAAGAAGATTTGTAAAACTGAAGATAAGTGACTTCAAAAATTATTAATAGTGGGACTTCAGAAATTATTGATAGTGGTAATAGAGATAGGAAAGGTTCTGGGTTTATACTGTGGAGATGTGGAGATGGCTGCAGGGTTAGAAATATTTTTTACTTTGCCAAAAGCATAAGTAAGAGTATGAAGTTCGTTCTTAGTAAAAGGTATTATTTTGGTTGGCCTCTCACTAGTATGCTTTAGAGGATAGTGAACAACATTTTAATAATAGGAAAATGTGATGTAGAACATAACATCGGAGGAATTTTGTAATATATATTTTCAACGTAATTATAATATCATGTATTACATATTTTTAAAAATTATCTTCATTATTTAATATAAAATCTTAAATTTTATTATTATAGTTAATAGTTTTGTTTTTTTAGAAAAATAAAATTTTGTTAAAACTAATTACATTAAAAATAATTGAAAATGAATTTAATTAATTTTTTTCCTTTAATTATTAATACAATCTGAAATTTTGTTGTGATTGGTTTTCCAGATTAATTCACATGAAATTGACATTCTTTTAATGAAAATAGGAAAATTAATTGTAACTATATGTTAAATTCAAACAACTTTGGATTACAAATTATTTAAAAAATAATATATATATATATATATATATATATATATATATATATATATATATATATATATATATATATATATCTATGAGCCTAGATGTTTACTATGAAAAGATGTAATTTCTGCGGGTACGGTTTTTCTGGGAATGTATACCAGCGCCATCTTCTATTCTACTGTGAGAGCGTAAATTGATAGATTTAATTAGACATAACCTATTTAAGTATATTAGAAACTTTTATAGTATTTTATAAGGCTAGGTCTCATATAAGACCTCGTCAGAAGTATATCGATAGATTTGATGAGACATAACCTATTTAAGTATATTAGAAACTTTTATAGTATTTTATAAGGCTAGGTCTCATATAAGACCTCGGAAAAAGTATATGTATGCAGTCTAGGGAATTGCCTTGATGATCCGTTAATATTAATTTTATTTTTGGAAAAAAATTACATAAAAAATAGCTGCAACATCGGATCAAAGTGCTCATCATCTTGATTCTAATGATGCAAATGACACTCGAATCCGATCTCATATGAAGAAGCTAGAGAAAGTCAAAGTTTAGGTTTGACTTGGATAGGTGGTAGGAGAAGGTTACATGGCAGAATTATTTGGCAAATGGGGAATCGCTAAGTGGAATTCTGCCATTGGTCCCTCATTTCACAATCACAGATTGGAAGAGGTTGGTGGTAAATAATCGACCCCAGCTGGATGAGGGTTCCGATATGATTGCACATCATAAAAGGGAAGAGTTACATAATCGACCCTCAACAGTCAAGGACACGATTGTGATATCACAATTGCATATCGAATACACCACATTCACAAACCATAAGACCTATCGGTTCCCGCCGATTGTGATTTGCGATGGTTTCCGGATCCGATATATTATACCCTGTGTTTAATAGCATGTAGGGTCCACTGTTATCATAGGCCGCTTGTCGCAAAGGTCAGGACTGTCCGCTGATTGAAAATGCCGATTGCGATTTACGATGAGGCTATTTGCACCAATGGATTATTTCCACAAATGTTAAAACTTTCGGGTTAATAGATTAATGTGTGGTTAATAGGTTTATGCTATGTCTAAATAGGTCGTTACCGCATACTATTCTAGGCCCAAGATCCTCTGGTGGAAATGAACCATTGCTAAACTTGTCCTCTGTTGGAACTGCCCAGGATTGAGGAATCGACCAATCAAGGTAATATAATGGACTATCCGAATAGGGAAAAAGGAGTATATTGGCACGATAGTTTAGAACACATTACGTACAATAGTAACTCGACCTGGCAGTAGGCCAGAACCTTGCCTTGATCCGCAGGGAGGTTCTGAGAGGGTGCAGGAGCTTCATTTCTTAAAATTGGGTGTTTGGATATGCGATTTTGCATAATTTTTCACCAGGATTTCAGTGGTACTATCTGTTTTTGAAGCCAAGCTCTCCATTCTTCATCCATCTTCTAGCTTGGAGGTATAAAGATTGTAAATGAATGTTGCTTGTACTTTTATCTCTTTTTATGCCACTTAATGAATGAATGCCTCCCCACTATTGAGCCAGGCCCAAAGACGTAGTCCAAATTGGATCAACTCTGTAATCAAATATTTATGTCGTGGTTTCATGCTTATATTGCTATTTCCGCATTGCTTTATGTTCTTTTAAGTTCCATGGTTAAGAATCTCTGTTACATGTAATTATGATGCATCTATAAGTAAAAGATGTTGGATTAAGTTTGGTATCAGAGCAGGTCTTTGTTGATGCAAATTTCATGAGTATATGCTAACCCAGAACAAGCTGCGAAAAGGTGAAGGAAAACTTGAGTCCTTTGATCCCGAAGTAGAACATGCACAATGGAGAAGAAACATGGAAAACGAAGAAGCTCATTGGGAAGAGGAATAGAATTTCCGCATGGTATTCTACAATATGGTAGAGAATGTGGACAAGATGTTTTTAGAGTATGAGAAGGCACTTGGGCACGAGAAGGGAGATGTTGATGACAATAGATCAACAAATCATGAAGGTGGTGGAGAAAATCTTCCTCCCTCTCCTTCTTCAAGTGATAGTTCTAATCACTCTAATCGTTATTCCAAACATACATCTAAGAAACCATTCTTTGAGTTAGATGTAAAGTTTGACATGCCCATGTACAATGGAGAGTGTAGTGCATAAAAACTTAACAATTGAATAAGACAAATAGAGGTTGGTTGCCATATTCAACAGATCGAAGAAGATGAGACAAAGTTCCAGTTAGCATCTCTTCAGCTGAGTGGAACTGCTCTCGTTTCGGGGGAGATAAAGTTATAGAAGGGCGAAAAAAGTTAGGTAACCTTCTTCCCTCTTGGTCCTGTTTTATTTTTTCATTGAAAGACTAATTTTACCCTTTGGCTTATAAAGAAAAGGCACTAATGGAATGGCAATATCTAAGCCAAGGTAAAGACAAAAATGTGTAAAGATTCACTTAAGAATTTTAGAAACAAGCATTGAATTTGGACATTTCATTAGATTTGCCCAAGTCTGTAAGTAAGTATGTTGGTGCATTAGATAGTTACATAAGGCACTCACTGTTATTGTTCGATCCTACTATGATTGACGTGACTAGCGTAAAGGCCATTTATCTTAAAAGCCGAAGAAATAATGACAGAGATGATCAAGCCAAGAAAACATCGTTCAACCCTTAGCATGGAAAATTCTAGAAGAAAGGCAAGGGGAAGGATAAGAAGATCATTGCAGCCAAGAAAGGGGATGAAGCAATGCCATATTGCACTCATTGCAAGAGAGAAGTTCATGATGAGGACCATTGTTGGAAGCTACATTCAGAGCTGAGACTAAAGAGATTCAGTGGAAAGGGAAAGCATAAGATAATGGTAAAAACACAATAGGACCTTGGATTACATCTTGGCGACAAGACATTGATCAAAGCCATGGGCACAAGAGGTACTCTTTCTATTAGTAATAATTCTGATAAAATTGCAATTGCTAGTTATTTGAATGAACCTATAAGTAATGAGCAAAAGAGAATTGAATTATTTTACATTAGGGTTATTATAAACACACAAAGGTGGAAACTCTGTTTGATTAAGGTTCCCAAGAAAATTTATTCTTGTGGAGTAGGTAAATTCTCAATGCGGACAAAGACAATCCCTCTAGCTCAAGAGAATGGCTCTAGCCAAAAACAAAACAATCTAATGTAAACTTCCATAGATTAGAATTGAATAAGAGGGCCTATCTCTTATAATGCTAATCTACTTGATGGTGATCTTACATCCTTGCTCCAACGTCCTTTCGTTCCTTTGTTCGAAAACTTGAAACAAACATACAACAGATAACAACAAACGTGATAGCATAAAATCAAATTCAATCTAATTAAAAGGTCAAGGATTTCTAAGCTATAAAATGTAATATTACACCCGATATAGAAAATAAACCATTAATTGTATTAAGATAAACTTCAAAGAGAAATATAACCGAAGCTTTGACGTTGGAGATCTCCTTTGCGGTATCCAAGTCTTGTTGCACACCTTTTCAACACTCTTTTCCTCCCCTAGCTTGACATGAAATGGCTTCCAAGATCTAACTCTCTCTCCTCATGCTTTAGCTACCAAATACTAGTCCTTTTTCATCTAAGACTAATCTTCTTCTACCAAAAGCTAAAGATTTCATAATTTTTCACCTGGTTTGTATATTATAATTGTAACCAAAAAGGGTAAGAGGAAGTGGTTTTTATAGGGAGGGGAGGATAAGAATTAGATCCACTCAAGGGGGAAGAAGGTCTTATCTCCTTGGGAAGGTCCACTTTTAAGGGGGAAAGAACCTTATATGGAGTTCTCGACCCTTATCCAACCAAACGAACATCCAACACATCGCCACTAGAAGTTTCTAGATGTGAAACTCTGTTTCCTTTTATAAAAACTTTCCCAAAGTAGACTGGTGCATTTATTGGGTTAAAAGTGGCATCGATCGGCATGGGTCACAATGTTAAACTCTACAAATCGATGTGGGTGAGACACTGGGAAAGAGCATTGATCTTAAAAACTAGGTTTTAAGAAGGATTCTCTGGAAATGTTCTGAAGGGAGTGGGGACTACTTTCTTAAAACCTCGAGGGATGCAAGAGCATAGGTTTCATAGTGAAAGTATAACAAAGTAGACACTACTAGGGTTCTCCAGGATTAGGAATGGGGAGTGACAAGAGCGCCAAATTACTGTGTAACAGATTCCCCCTAAAGCATGAAGTTAGAGCTGAGAGCGATGGCTGAAATGCTTTAAGACAGAGTGAGGACTTGGAATACCAGCATCAGAAGACCTACAACTCAACATACATTTACATATTTAAAATCTTATAGTCATGTTTGATAAACATGAAAGGCATATAACTATACATGAACCCATGGTATAGGCACAAGTAGCCATCAAGAATAGGATCACGTGCATGGATTCTTGGCATGGACGCAACCATCTGACTGAAGGGGTCATGTGAAATAGATCTATGAAATGGGTGCAACCATCGACATAGAGAGGATCAAAATGAAAAGAACCATGATATGGTCACAACCATTTGACTGAGAAAGATCAAAATGATGCCCACGGCATGGTCGCAACCACCTGTCTAAAAAATCATGTATATAATTATGAATGACTCATCACTCACAAACTGGACTTTTGTGATCTAAGCCCAGGGTATTTCCCTCCAACACGACCTGATCAAAATACAAATTCTAACATGTGAATAGACGTGCTGAAGCCGAACATGCTAGAAAATCACTTGATTACCGTCCAATGATGTGAACCGTTAACAAGCAAGAGAAACCACCCATAATGTCAATGGTTCTTAAGGTATTATTAGT
Source organism: Pinus tabuliformis (assembly GCA_031772625.1). NCBI lineage: Eukaryota > Viridiplantae > Streptophyta > Pinopsida > Pinales > Pinaceae > Pinus > Pinus tabuliformis. Next base: position 1,902,558,376 of record CM062817.1, read on the forward strand.
ACAATTCACAAAGTGTGAATAGGGAACTGAATTCGAACACTCATGAAATCATTCGATCAAAGGCTGATGATGAGAACCTATTGTCAAGTGCAAAGAACTTGCCATTGAGGCATGCAAGCTGTAAGGTATTGGAAGGGAGTTTCTAGATCAATTTCCTGGATAATGAGCTCAAGTCAACAGGAAGTGATTTGTCGAAGGAACGTCATAATGAATGCTTCATCATCGACAAGAAATGGGAAACACAATGAATGAGAGTAATCCAGGATGGTGACATATGATTAGAAAATGTATAGGTAGGAAGACTTCTCTTGAACATGTGGATGACACAACTTCGGATTTTGGCGGCATTTGAAATCATAGGATCAGAGGTCATGGTGATGTGGCAGAGATCATATGAGAGGCTTAAAATGGATAACCTGAAACCCAGGGAGGCAAATGACAGAGTGAGGATGTTCTAAAACCCAACACGAATAGCAGATGAGTGTCTATTTTCAAGAGCGACATGCTGCCTCAAGTGAAGAATACAACTGATGAAATACTTCCAATTTTCCCCCACCATTTCTGGCGAGTATCTCAATTATTTTTACACAATCTTGACGGGGATAACATATGCTTGTAATATAAGTCCATCCTTCATATGGATCCATCCTAGTAAGTTTTACGAGCCCTAGGAAGAAGTAGCTCGGTCTCGTCATAATGACAAGTCCTATGTTGTTTAATATTTTAATGAGTCTGAAAAAGGTGAAACTCGTCATCTTTTTCATTTTTTAGAGATTTGGAAAAAGAAGTGGAAAATAAAACTCCAAAGGTCCATTTTTGTAAAGTTGTCTCTCGAACCCGAAATGGTAGAAAAGAATATCCGAGAGAACCTCCTAGTCATGTTTGACTAAGGTATTCGTTTTTCATAAATAGTTTATCCCAGCCCGAAAAAGGGGTAAACGTATATTGGGTAAATGACATTTTGAAACCATTTACAAGGTCAAAACAACAAGAGCTCGAAAATATTTTCGTGTTTTGAGAGTCGGAAAAGAGATTAAAATAGACTCCCCATTTTTATTTACTTTAACGAGTCAAAAAAGGGAAAAATACTCGACAATATTTACAAATTTTTACGAGTAAAAAAGATCTTAAAGGGGACTTTTCATGGAGGAACGAGTGGTGTAAAGGGTAGAAACTGGTTCTGATTATGATGGAGCTTCTAAAAAACTAAGAGGTCAAGAGGTTGTCTAGTAAAACCACTCATTGTTGTGGTTCCTCAAGAAAGGGTAAAACAACCAAGTGAAAGTGAATGATTTGCCAAAGAGATGGTGGCGATGGAATGGAGAAAAAAACCAAGGCTTATCTGACAGGAGAGGCTAGTAAAAATGAAAATCACGAGATGTGAATTGGGCATGGGTTCATTTTTACACAAGCTTGAACCGCGAGGAAATTTGCTTGGATTCATTTTCATGTTTACACAAGCTTGAAACAAAAAATATGCTTGAGTTTTATTTCATTTTTACACAAGATTGAAACAAAGACAAACTATGCTTGAGTTAATTTTTCATGCCCCCGGCATAATTACTTATTTCTAGGTACATTCCCTCCGAGCTTCATTTCATTAAGCTAGGTGGATGGAATGAAGGTTCACTTTTGAGACCGAGGAAAGACTCGATTGGGATTTTACGAGATCTTAATCAATGACTCGATTTGGAAAAGGGAGTTGTTTCATTTTTTAATGAGGGTGACACAGTAAAAGAACTATCCTCAAACCCCTTGTTTCACTTTTTAGTGAGTTTGACAGAAGACAAGGAACTATGCTAGAAACATCTATTTCATTTTTTAACGAGGTTGATACAGGAGAAAACTATCCTCACACATTGTTTCATTTTTTAACAAGGTTGACACAGAAAAAGAAATATCCTCATGACATCTGTTTCATTTTTTAATGAGGTTGATAAAAGAACAAACTATCCTTATAATCTGTTCATGAACCATACGAGAACATGGCTCCCAAGAGGTCCTCACTAGACGAGAGAACCGTACTCTGGGAGGAATACATGTCAATTGGTACAAATGATAGATTTTGTTCTAGTGCTGCTTATACATAATCTACTATGCCATCTATTTGACCATCAACAGATGTGGAGATAGAATGGGTAGCCACATAATTGACCTATGGCGGGGAGGGTATTTCTTCTAAACAAAAACCAATAGGGGATGATGATTGCATAGAAGGAAACTGGTGACTAATGAACGACAATTGATCAATGGTCACTATTCTCCCTTCATGTGGAAAACAAAGCACACGGAAAAACGAAGAAACAAGAGCTCCCATGACATAAACAAAGTCGCATCCAAGGAGAAGATTGAAATCTAAGGGACCTTGGAATACCATCACGTCTATGTAGACGATCTTTCCTCCCAAAGTAATAAAGAACTTCAGAAGGATCCCTAAGGGATGATTGGTTCCTCCGTTGAAGGCCAATATATTTTGGTTGACAGGCACAAGCTGTGGGGAACTGAAAGCTTGCCAAGTAGTAGAAGACATGATGCTAATAGATGCACCTTCATCTAATACAGTGCCATGTACTACCATATTAGCAGCTTGTACTGTAATCTTGAAAGGAACATAAGATGGAAGGAGGAATGCAGACTATTGAATCCAATCAAAATAAAAGACATAACTACTTGGTGGGGGTATCATATGATTCCCCTCATCATCTGCAGGAATAGGAGAAGTACTCTCCTAAAAAACCGGGATGGGAGGGTCACTCTTCAATTCATGAGAATTTGAGGAGACAAGAAGAACATGAGCAATATGGTCATCACTCTCTTCGAGAACAGAGTGAACAACTGAAGGTAGAGCCAAGTCAACACTCTTTTTGACCAATGGTTGGTCAAGAATAGACACAAGAGAGCCATGCTTAGGAGGAGCATGATGGGTAAGATATGAATCCAATTCAATCTCTTTACCAACTAGGAGAGGGTTAGAAGAAAGCCTTTAATAACCAACAGGGAGTTGGGCTTGAAGAGCTGCAAGGTTTTCCAAAATTTTGGAAGCTTTATCCATAAGAGGAAAAATGTGAAGAATATGCTTCCCTTCACATAACCTACAAGGGGACCTAATCTTTCCCTTCTTCTTACCATCGTTAGCTGAGGGTGTAACATTGACATGATCTCCAGAGGTTGATGGGGATGGTCAATCTAGATTTTGGGACCATACCTCTGAGACTCTGGAAATACTAGGATAGTATTGAAGGAGATGGTCACCCTTACATAGCTTGTAAGGGTATTTTACCTTCCACAAAGGATCAGAAGGTTTGTCTATGGGAGGTGCATTTGAAGTAATAGTTTCACGATTGGCCTCTCGCTTATTTGACTTCTTCTTCTTAGCCTCCTGGTTACTGGATTTCAAACTTTCATGAGGTGAAGTAGAAGAGGAGGGTGAAGAAATAGGGGAATAAGGTGAGAGGCCAACCTTAGAATCAACGTGATGTGGTTCAAATGAAGGATATGGCTGGGCAGGAGTTGGGACACTTGGGACCATCGAGGTCGAAAATAACCAGATAGTTAACCCAGGAAGGGAAAACATTGCCATATAAGGAGAACCAGCATTTCCAAAAGAAGGAAAAGGACCAGGATTCCCATCCGAGGGGAATCCTTAACTGGTAGACTCTAGAAATGTTTCCATTGGAATCGACCCTAAATAATCACTAAGGAAGATAACTTTAAGTAGGAATATTTTGTGGGTACTTAATTTTAATACATTGAAACAAAACATTTCCTTTTCATATTTTAAGAGTCGAGAAAAGAGCGAAAGGTGACTCTAGTCACTTTCATATTTAATGAGCTCGAAAGGACAAGTGCTCAATGATATTTTCAAATTTAAAGAGTAAAAAAATAAATAAATGAATACTCAGGATAATGTAGGCAAAAGGATTACCAGGTAACCATGAACTGCAAAATACCTCTCAGCAAACCGAAAAGTACGAGCAGGCAATCTCCCTGATTTTTGTGTTTGGTGTATCACGTTTACAAGGTGGTAGACTCTGCTTCCTACGGATAAATGATTGTAAGCCTAGTGGGTTCTCCCTTTATTTGTGCGATGGTACGGGGAGCACAAGTCCAAACTAGCGTTGTGTAATGCTAAAGCGAACGACAACTGCTAGGTTTAAAGATGCCAGAACATGTCTCTAACCTAGACCTTTGAATATGAGCGTTAAGTTTCAATGCTTCCTTAGGTTAATTCAATAAATTTTAATGGTTGATCTCGAATTAGGTTTCAATTCCAAGGCCCTACTGCTATCATCTGAAAACTCCTATATGAAGCTATATGAGAAAAGAAATATTTCTTTGATGAAAGTTAACACTAATTGAGGGATATAGATCACACAATCAATGAAACAATCAAAGAATGAAATCTTTCACTAATACATGTCCTAAATGCACTTAATCTTCCCTTAACAACAAATGAAGTTTCATTTCATTTCCAATGCTTATGATGATGCAATTCTAGCTTCTCAATGACACTACTAATGCAATATCTTCACTTAACTAAACTAGAATGATGTTCTTGTTTTCATAAAATGTAAAACGAATCTTTCACATAGAGAATTTCTAATGAAAAATTCACAATTCCAAACAAACAAGCATCAATCAAATCCAAAGCATGATAAATGAAACTAAATGAAACTTCTTCCTTGAATCCAACAAACCAAACACATAAATGCTTCAATCGAAAAACCAAGAAATGTAATATATGTTTGGAACGAGAAAAGAGACACTTGAAATAAGAGAACAAACGAGACTCTTTCACTCATTCAATTGAAAATGAAGAAATGAAGATGTTGCGACTGAAAGATGGATTAAAATAAGCAAAAAATTAAAAACTTGACACAATGAGTAAACAAACAAATGAATGGTAATTGACCTATATGCCCTAGGGTCATAGAAACCATCCAAAAAACTAAAAAAATCAAGCAATGAAACTTCAAGCCAATCAATCAATCAAAACCAACAAAGAAAGCATTCTAGTAACTTATGGGCAAAAGAAGAGAGTCTGAGGGTCAAGACACACTGGCATTGGAATGGGAGAAGTTCTGATTTTTTCTCAACTCACAGACCGAAACCCTTTTTGGGATGAAACTAGTGTTGATCAGCATGACCAACGCAACAATCAGGCTAAAACTAGCACTGATAGGCCTAATTGATGCGACTATTTGGCAAAAAAGAGCGTTGATCGAGGGATTCAAAGAAAAAATAAAAAAGAACTTCACACAGGACAAGAATTAACACGTCAGAAGGTGGGATAATGTCTGTATGCCTTGAAACAGGTCAATACAGATCCATAAGACCATAAATAAACAAACTAGGCACATAAGTAGAAAAAACAGAGTGATGAAAAAGAGATGTATTTCCCCAGTATGGTCGCCAATTTGTGGTGTAGGTAAATTCTCAAAGCAGACAAAGACAATCCCTCTGGCCCAAGAGAGTGGGTCTAGCCACAAACAGGACAATCTAATGTAAAATTCTGTAGATTAGAATCGAATAAGAGGGCCTACCTCTTATAACGCTAATCCACTTGATGGTGGTCTTGCTTCCTTGCTCCAACTTCCTTTCGTTCCTTTGTTCAAATACCTAAAACAAACATACAAGAGACAACAAGAAACATGATAGCATAAAATTGAATTCGATCTACTTAAAAGGGCACGGAGTTCTAAGCTATCAAATGTAATATTACACCCGATATAGTAAATAAACCATTAGTTGTATTAAAATAAAGTTCAAAGAGTAATACAACCGGAGCCTTGACATTGGAGATCTCCTTTGCAGTATCGAATTCTTGCTACACGCCTTTTCAACACTCTTTTCCTCCCCTAAGTTGATATGAAATGGCTTCCAAGCTCTAACTCTCTCTCCTCATGCTTTAGCTACCAAGTACCAGTCTTTTGTCATCTAAGACTAATCTTCTTCTACCAAAAGCTAAAGATTTTAGAATTTTGCAGCTGGTTTGTATATTGTAATTGTCACCAAAAAGGGTAAGAGGAAGTGGTTTTTATAGGGAGAGGAGGATAAGAATGAGATCTGCTCAAGGGGGAAGAAGGTCTTATCTCCTTGGGAAGTTCCACTTTTAAGGGGGAAAGAACCTTATATGGAGTTCTCGGTCCTTATCCAACCAAATGAACATCTAGCACATTGCCACTAGAAGTTTCTAGACGTGAAACTCTGTTTCTTTTTATAAAAGCCTTCCAAAAGTAGATCGATGTGGATATTGGGCTAACAGTGGCACTGATTGACACAGGTCACAGTGCTAAACTTTTCAAATCGGCATGGGTGAGACACTGGGAAAGAGCGTTGATCTTAAAAACTGGGTTTTAAGAAGGATTCTCTCGAAATGTTCTGAAGGGAGTGGGGACTACTTTCTTAAAACTTGAAGGGATGCAAAAGCATAGGTTTCATGGTGAAAGTATAACACAATAGTCAATACTAGGGTTCTTCGGGATCAAGAACGAGGAGTGAGAGGAGAGCGACAAATTACTGTGTAACAAATCTTAGAGTCCTTAGTGAAAAAGTTAGGCCTTGAAACTAAGCCTCATCTGAGTCCATACCCACTTGGTTGGGTAAGCGATAAATAAAATTTACAAGTAACAAGCAATATAGGGCCATATTTATTATTGCTTCCAAATTATTTGATGAGATAGAGTTAGATGTCGTGCCTCTGGATATCTATGGATTTATCTTGGGAAGTCTGTATCTATATGAAAGAAAGGAAGTCTTATTTCGGCATTAAAATAAATACCACCTCATGAAGGATGGGATAGAATATATAGTCAGAGCTCATCATAAAAAATTCAGTGCTAGCCTTGTAAGTTCATAATAAATTAAACGACTGGTTAATTCCAGCAAAGGGTGCATGCTCATGGTGGTGAGAGCGAAAGAGGCCGAGACGGATGACGCTTTCAAAGGTTGTGATCCTGATCATAAGAAAGAATTGTTAGAGATTATTTCTAAATATGATGGGTTGTTTTAGGAACCGAGAGGATTTCCCCCAAAATGGGAAATCCAACATGAGATCCATTTACAACAGGATGCTCCTTTACCGAATATTTACATGTACATGATGACTTCTATCGAGATGGAGGAGATCAAGAAATAGTTGTGGGAATTGCTAAATCAAGGGGTCATTAAACCGAGTTCTTCTCCATGTGGCTCACTGATCATGTTGGTGCCAAATAAATATGGCACATGGAGAATGTGCATATACTACAGGGAACTAGACAAAATTACGGTGAAGAATCGATACCCTCTCCCTTGCATTGATGAATTATTAGATTAGTTGAAAAATGGTGTCTATTTTACAAAACTAGATTTGCATAGTGGATATCACCATGTTAGAGGTTCAAATTAAGACATTTGGAATACTGCATTCAAAACCAAGATGGGGTGTTTCGAATGGATGGTGATACTCTGGCTATGTTTATGAGGGTAATGAATGATATGTTTCGACCTTTTCTTGATAATTTTGTGCTTGTATATCTGGATGATATTCTTGTTTATAGTAAGACATGGGATGAACATGTATGTCATGTGAAGAAAGTTCTTGATGTTCTGAAAAATGAAAAACTGTATGTAAAAATTTCAAAGTGTGAGTTTGGGAAGACCTCTCTGGTTTATTTAGGTCACATAGTCGATAATGGGAAATTGAAAATAGATTCCTCTAAAGTAGATGCGATTATCAAGTATCCTGAGCCCACAAATGTTACATAGGTCTGAAGCATTTTGGGTGTGGTACCATATTGGAGAAGTTTCATTGAGAATTTCTCTGTTATCGCAACCCCCTCACATGCATTGACAAGTGTGAAGCAGGCCTTTTAGTGGGGAGGAAAGCAACAAAAATTCTTCAACATGCTGAAAGAGAAGATTAGCACAACACTAGTGCTAGCCTTACCAGACCTTTAGCAACCTTTTGAGATTGAAATAGATGCCAGTGGATATGCCATGGGAACTGTATTGATGCAGCAAAGGAAGCCTATATTTTACCATTAAGATACTTTCTCCTAGTCCATTGTGAATTATCCCACGTATGGCAGGGAGTTGTATGTCTTGGTTCAAAGTGTAAAGAAGTGGAAACACTACCTGATTGGCAATGATACAATCATCCATACAGATCATCAGCCCTTGCAGTACCTTCAAGCACATACTAAGCTTCAACAAGCCTGCCATTTCAGATGGATGGGATTCCTCTAGAAGTTTCATCTGGTAATAAAATACAAGAAGGGCGCCAACAACAAAGTAGCAGATATGATTTCTCGCCCTCTTATTTCTGCATCTGTAGTTTTGCAAAATGTTTCTTTATTGTTAGAAAGCTATGCTGAACAATATGCTAATGATAATGATTTTAAAGAGATTTATGAAAAACTGACTTGTGGATCGCAAGTGGACAATTATTATTTGTAGGGAAAACTATTGTGTCACCTTGGCAAACTGTGTATACCCACTGATGAAAGGGTACATGTAATTTGAGAGGCTCGTACCTCTCTTGTGTCTAGTCATTTTGGGGCTGAAAAATTTTTATGTCATTTATACAGGTTTTGTTTTTGGCCTCATATGAAAAACATTGTGACTCATTTTATAAAGGTTTGTGTGTTTTGTTCTATTTTAAAGCCCTCTAATAGAAAAATTGGGCTCTACACACCACTCCCTATTCCGAGTCGACCATGGGAAAGTGTGTCCATGGATTTTGTAGGTGGTTTTCCTATGTCTAGGAAAGGTCATAGCTATTTGTATGTCGTCGTGGATCATTTTAGTAAAATTTGTATTTTAATGCCTTGTAAAAAGCAGGTCACTGCTGAGCAGATGGATTATCTTTTCCTTCAACATGTTTGGGTTCATTTTGGGTTTCCCACATATATTGTGTGAGATTGAGACTCTCGATTTCTTGGAGAGTCCTGGACCAGCTTTTGGAGAATGATTGACACTAAGATGAAAAGAAGTACGAAATTTCATCCATAGACCGAGGGATAAAGAGATGTCGTCAACTACACCGTGGTACACTTGTTACAAGGCTATTGTGGAAAACATCCCAAATTGTGGGATGAACAACTTCCTTATGTGCAACGTGCATACAATTGAGCAGCACATTCATCCACAAAGAGCTCACCGTTTGAGACATGTTTTGGTTATCTACTAAGGGATCCCTTATACATGGTCTTTGGGAAAGATGAGAATGGAAACGGATGAGATTATAGGGAAAAATCACAGAATTTTATTCAAAGGATATAGGTGATTCATCAAGAAGTACAAGAGCAGTTGAGGAAGAGTCAGGCTTGGTATGAAGCTCAACATGAGAAGCACTGAGTTGACCATCAGTTTCAATTTGGGGACAAAGTATGGCTCCACATCAGCAAGAATAGAATGAATGGAGAAGGGAAGAAATTGAGACCCATTCGATATGGTCCCTTCACCATATTGGCAAATATTAGAGACAGTGATTTTCGTCTTGACTTGCCCGCTTATATGCAAATGTACTCAGTAGTAAATATTGAAAACCTGAATCCTTATGAGCCTCCGTTTATTATGGATACCGAAGAGGTTGCACAGATTCCTACAATGGACTATTTTGCACCATAGAATCTAGACAAGTTGCCAAAACATAGCATACCCGATAGGAAAACCATAACTTCACGATGGGGAGATGTGGAGTACATCCGTGTTGGCTCCAAAGGAATGCATCCAAGTAAAGCTCGGTTGATGGAGAATGAAAAACTGAGGGGTAAATTTCCTCTCTTACTAATTGACTGAAAAGGGTTTTGGTAGTCCAAAAGCCCTTAGTGGGGAGGATTGATCTAGGTGGATCTTTAAAAAGTACCAGTGGCATGGTAAAAAGGCTCAAAAATCAAAGTGGAAGAGTCTAGATAAAATTAGCATCGGGTCGAAGTGATCGTCATCCTGATTCTAATGATGTGAATGACACTCGAATCCGAGCTCATATGAAGAAGTTAGAGCAATTCAAAGTTCAGGTTTGACTTTGATAGGTGGCAGGAGAAGCTGACGTGGTAGAATTCTTCGGCGAATGGGGAAACACCAAGTGTCAGGCCGTCATTGGTCCCACATTTCTCAATCGTAGATCGGAAGACATCGACAGTAAAGAATTGGCCCTTGCAGAATCAGGATTGCAATACGATTGCACATCACAAAAGGGAAGAGTTACAGAATTTTCCCCCAACCATCAGGGATGCTATTGAGATATCGCAATCGCATATCGTACACACCGCCTTCACAAACCATAAGACATGTCGATCCCCATCGATTGCGATTTGCAATGGTTTTCAGATCTGATATATTATACAATGTGTTTAATAGCTCATCAAGTCCGCCGTTATCGTAGGCCGCTTGTCGCAAAGGTCAGGATTGCCCGCCGATTGAAAACGTCGATTGCGATTTGCAATGAGGCTATCTGCACCGATGGATTATTGCCGCTAATGTTAAAACTGTCGGGTTAAGGGATTAACATGTGGTTAAGAGGTTTATGATATTTTTGAATAGGATGTTACCGCATTCTACTCCAAGCCTGAGATCCTCTGGTGGAAACGAACCGTTGTGAAACTTTTCCTCTATTGGAACTGCCTGGGATTGGGGAATCAACCGATCAAGGTTATATAATGGATGGTATGCACAGGGAAAAATGAGGAGATTGACATGATAGTTTAGAACACATTGCATGTGGCATTAACTCGACCTGGCAGTAGGCCGGAACCTCACCTTGAGCAATATGGAGGTTTCGGGAGGGTGTAAGAGCTTCATTTCTCCAAATTGGGTGTTTGGATAGGCGATTCTACATGCTTTTTCGCGAGGATTCCAGTGGTACTGTTTGTTTCTAAAGTTGGTCTCTCCATTCTTTGTCAATCTTCCAGCTTGGTTTTGATGCCCTTCTTATACTTTATAACCAAATGAAATTGTTGTAAAAGCCCCATCCACTTGTAATGCGTGGTCTATTCTAACTTATTCTTGGCCTGCAGGTACTGTAATGGCTGGTGATCCATGTGGGTTATTGTCTCCTTTCCCATCAGATAGTGCTTCCACTTCTTCACATATTGTTCCATGGCATAGAGCTCCTTATCGTAGGTAGGGTAGTTAAGAACTACCCCATGAAATACTTTATAATGGTAGAAAACGAGCCTTCCTCCTTGCATCAAGACAACTCCCATAGCATACCTACTCAAATCTCTCTCCACTTCAAAGGGTTGTTGTAATTTTGGTAATGACATAACTAGTGCTTTACTGATCTTCTTATTTAACTCATCAAAAGCCTTCTGCTGCCATTTTCCCCACTGGAAACTCTTGCCACTTGCTGTTATGGCATAGAGCAGTGTTGCTGTGACTAAAAATGAGGCTATTAATTTTCTTAGGTACTATGCTAGTCCAATGAAACTCCTAACCTCAGTAACAATAGTAGGCATTGACCATTTCATGATGGCCTCCATATTGGGAGGATCTATCTTCAATTCTCCTCCATCAATCATATATCCCAAATACACCAAGGACTGATGCACAAACTCGCACTTATTGAGATTTTCTAGTAGCTGGTGCTTCTTCAATGTTTCTAGCACCTGCGTAAAATGTGAAATATGCTCCGCCCATGTAGCACTATATACTAGTATATAATCTAGTAAACAACATCAAATAAATCTATAAAAGGGCGCAATACATCATTCATTAATCTCATAAATGTAGCTGGTGCATTACTTAAGCCAAATGGCATAACTAACCACTCATGAAAACCCTACCTCGTTTTGAAGGTGGTCTTCCATTTATATTTTTCTTTGACTTGAACCTGGTGATATCGAGACTTCAAGTTCCATCTTGGTGAAATACTTTGCTTGCTGCAACTGATCTAGTAGATCGTCTATCCTGGGTACGGGGTATCTATTCTTGAGCATGATTTTATTCAATGCCCTGCAATCTATACACATTTTCCAAGTCCCATCCTTCTTTGCACAATTATGATGGGTGACCCACATGGTGATGTACTCGGCCAAACGACACCCTATTCCAATAGTTGCTGCAACTGTTTCTTCACCTCACTTGCTTCTATCATAGATTGCCTGTACATCCCAATATTTGGTAATGAGGAGTCTGGAAATAGCTTGATCTCGTGATCCACTTCTCTCTTAGGGGGTAGCCCTTTAGGCTCTCATAACATGTCCTTGTATGCCTATAAAAAATCCTCCAATTGTTGTTTTTGTTTCTTAGTAAACCCCTCTAGGGATTCCTTTCCTCTTATTGGCTCCTTTATAGACAAATTTTCCCTTAAAAACAATAAAACATACTTCTTACTTGAATTGATCAATTTCTTGGCTTGGTTGGCACTTACCAGTGAAATTTTCGACTTGCCTTTGTGCGCGTTGATGATGAATGATTTTCCATTCTTGATGAGAAGCTACTGGTTAGCTCTCCTCATGAATATTTCATCACACATGTACATGTATGGAATCCCAAACATGACTCCACATACATCAAGTGGAACCACATCCATATCTACTTCATCAACAAAATCAAGACCGATATCAAATCTAATTTTACTTTTTTTTGTTACCTTCAGCTCCGCATCCTTATGTACACATCCTAGTGCATATGGGTTTGGATGATCACGAACTTCCAACCCCAACTTCTTGACCACATCTGCTGCAATGAGATTTTCCCGTGATCTTGAGTCAAACCGAGCATCAATCTTCGTCTTCTTGACCTGTATCTTTACATGGAAGAGTTTGGTAATTTCTTTCTCTTCCTGTTGCTAAAGGCTACTCAGATTCACCTTCTTCTACAATGATGTGAAGATGATATTCTCATCCATGTATGAGTAGCTTTCAACTTGGTTCCTTGAATCAATGGCCATGAGATTCTTCTTCTTGTTCTTCGGGTTCAGCTCTAAATTCAATTTCCAACACTTCTCCTTTGTATGGCCATCAATGTTGCAGTGGTTGTAATCGTTGCTAGGATCTTTGCACTGGTGTGTTGTGTCTACAATCTTTTTATCTTTTCCCCCTTTTTTATTCTTCTTCCCATCCTTAGAATCGTCTTGTTGCTCTTTTTGCTTAGATCCACTTGATTGTGCTCTTTTCAGGCTTATGTTCTATAGGTATTGTACTTGTACACAAGCCTCGTCCACCCTTTTGGGCTTGAACAACATCACTTGCTCACGTACATGGAAATGAAGACACCCCCAAATACTTGAGGAGTACATCTGGGTTCTTTGGAGAGATACCAAACATTATAGCTATCTTTTTGAATTTTGTGTTGTACTCTTGCACGCTTTGGCCCAACTTTTTCTTGAAGTAATGCCACCAGATCCATTAGTATTCCACATACCTAATAAAATAAAACTGTGACTTACTGAGGGTTTTGAAATCATCCCACTTAGTCACTGGATGTTCTCCCTCCAACCTCAAGGTTTCCGTGTGGCTCTGCCACCAAGTCAGTGCATGGCCCTCCAATTTCAGCCATGCGAATGAGATCTTCTGCCCTTCCTCGATCTGATGGTGTTATCGGGAAAAGTGTCTATTCAGAATGACCCTATCCCACTGAGGTGTGACAGTGACCTCAGAAACAAACAAGGAAAACTACTCTTGTATTCTCCTTTATGAACTATAAATGAAGAGGAATAGGATGAACCAACCTGTGTCTTGCGCTAGTCCTTTGATCCAATCTCTCTCTTCTTTGACAGCTTCCAGCTACCTGCTCCCTTACTTGCCCAGCGTCACCAAGTTCCTGCAAGATCACAGAAGAAGGAAACTACACAAAGACATGGATTTATGCTCATAAAAAGCTTAGGATCAGATTTAAGCTAAACATACAAATATAACAAACATCAATGATATACAAGCATGTAGGAGAAACTCAAGTAGTTTTATTGATAAAACAAGAAGATCCAGGAGGAGTTACAACCGATGATTCTTGATCCAGCATTAACCTCCCAACATAGAATCCCCTCTTCACCTCCAACAAAGCATAAATCACCCAATACTCTGATATCTATCTCAAAACCAACAGCAATATTCTCCAATGTACAAAATTCCAGCCTCTGGATCTCTTGGTGAGGGATCCATATATAGATGTATGCAAAGAGGATGAGTCAGCTCATGAATTGATTAGTGGCCTCTCTCTGTTAGTTCTTGCTTCCACTTGGAGACTAAGAGCCTCTTACTCATCACTGGTCGAATTCAGTGAGGCAAGTGTCATTGGAGAAGATTCTGGAAGCTTCCATTGTCTCTCCACCTCGTGGAATGACTCTGTCACTTGTCATTTCCCGCTCAACGCACCCTGGTAGTGCATTCAAGTGCGTTGCAATGCACCTAGCCAGTGTATTTGGGTGCTTTGCAACGCAGCTAGCTAGTGGAGCAGCTGAAATGATCCTGATTTGACTAGTTCTGAGCAGTTTCTGGTAGAGAACTTCTGGGAGAAGCTGTAATTTGTTGACCTTGTTTCTTTAGGAGCTGGAACAACACTTTTAGGGACTTAGGATCCCTTGGTTTATGGACATTTCATGCTTAGAGCTATAAGGCACAAAAATTTCTATAACAGTTGCCCCCTAAAGTATGAGGCCGTTTATCGGGTGAAATGCTTTATTAGGAGGATCCGAAGTTCTTTCAATGCTGGGAGGAGACCTGTAATAAGATACAATACAATACATTATCTTCACACTGTTTTCATGATCTAGCTGAGGCGGGCATTCCCATGCTCAACTTTATAAATTCATTTTCATGTACATAGGACAGACAATCGTCTGATGGTAGACTGATGATTCTGATGAAGTCATCATCCTTTTGGTAGGATGATTATCTATGCTGCAATGCTGTAGATTTCAATGTCTTTATTTTTCCTGAATATATATCGCAGCCCGGATGGATGAAACTAGATCCGGGGTCTTCAATCTCGTCCGATCTTCACTCGAAGGACAAGTCGATCCATGTGAGAAATGTTTTGAAGTCGAACATGGAAAGACATCACTTGATTACCAGTCAATGATGTAAACTGTTAACAAGCACGAGAGGAATCACCGATAATGATAATGACCCTCAAGGTACTGCAGTACAATTCATGTGGTGTGAATAAAGGACTTGGCGTCGAACACCACGCAAAATCTTTCGGTCGAAGGTCATTGATGTATACCTGTCGCCGGAAGTGAGAAACTTGCCATTGAGGCATGCAAGCTTCAAAGTATTGAATGGGGTGTTCCTAGATCAACTTCTTGGATAATGAGCTGATGTCGACAAGAAGCGATCCATCAAAGGAGGGCCTTAATGAATCCCACATCAATGACACGGAATGGAGAAAATGATTTTGATGGAGGTGAAAACGATCTGGTGATATATGGTTCAGGGTGGCGGTCATGAAAGAATGAAGTATAATGTATGGTAGTGGATGGGACACGGGTGACTTCTCTGGATGACTTCTCTTGAACATGTCGGCGACACTTATGTGATGGATTGGTAGCATTTACCCCAAATATGGATGGTATGGCGTGACCATGGTGATGTGACCGGTGAATGAAACAACCCAACCCGACTCAGGCACGGAGTGGAAGTGTCATGTTCAAGAGCGACTTGCTACCAATAAAGTTTCTTTGAGTTTTCTTCCCAATTTTTCCCCAGTCATTGCTGACCAGTACCTCTTTATTTTTGTCAAGCTTGAGGAGGATAACATATGCTTGTTCTATAATTTTCCCTTCGGGCAAACCCATCGCTATGTTTTAACGAGCCTAGCGATAGTGAAACTCGTTCTCGCCTAAAGACAAGTTTGTCGCTATTAATCTTTTTAACGAGTCTAACGACAAAGATAACTCGGTCCTTTTCATTTTTATAGAGTCTGAAAAGGTACGTAAAGGTAACTCCGAAGTTCCTTTTTCGTCATCTAATCCCTTAAGTCCGAAAAAGTATAAAACAATACAGAAGGGATGAATTTTCGATTAGCTTTAACGAGCCGAACAAAACAAGCACTCGATCTTTTTGTGCAATAATCCCTCAGGTCCAAAAAGATTAAAATCTAGAGGAGGGATAGCACTTCCGGTCGCTTTAACGAGCTGGAAGGCCAAAACTCGGCAATCTTTTCATATTTTACGAGTCAGATGAAAAGAGCTTAAAGAAGGCTCGTCTTTTGAGGAACGAGTGATAAAATGGGTAGCAGCTGATTCCAGGTAAGGTTTGGAATTTTCCAATCACGGCAGTGTCACAAGAATGGCTAGTGAAATCACTCTTCGCAGCTGTTCCTCAAAATGGGTAAACAATCAAATGGAGGTGAATGATCGGCCAATGAAAAAGTGGAGGTGACGGTGCAAACACGACCAAGGCTTTAATGGCTGAAAATGCTTCATTCACGGTGGTTATTTACCGGGGGATAGTTCATTTTTTAACGAGCTTAAACATGGGTGGAAACATTTGCTCGGTCTTATGTTTATCTTTTAACGAGCTTGAATTATGCGCTAAAACTGCTCGATTAATCCAGTCATATGATAAGAATGTCTCATATAAAAATGACAACTTTTAGATTTTTGCCCCACATCCTTTCTTTATGCAAGTTAGGAAACGACTAATCCAAAAAACAGATAAATAATCGCTCTTTTGCTTGCATGCCAAAAGGTTTGCATGCCCCTGGGTATAAAATATGGTTTCAAGGCTACCCCTCAATTTGCAGACAAAACATTTGTTCCATCGGGAGAGGCCTACCTCTTACAGGTTACCCAAAGATTGTTCTATTCGCGGTGCGAACAAAACACTTCTTTGGCGATGTCTACCGAGATAAACAAAGGCGAGTGACTCCGTTCTGTCAACTCACATAACTTTGACAAGAGAATCTTATTCTAGAATAACCCCTCTTCCAATCACGGACGGGGTACAGACTAGTCATATTCTCCCGCGGAAACCTACTCTATACTCGAAGTTTTCCTGCCGAAGCAGACCAGGATGCATGCCCCCTGGGTTTCAGTCATATCCCTCCGAATTACTTGCGCTCATCGGGAGGACAGACTAGGGATGGAGACATTTCTTGCGTGAAGAGACCATTCAGGGATGGTATATGACTATTTGCTATGCGTGATCCGGGAAATGAAAGCTGGTCCACGAGCTTGACCACTCTTCCTTCGTGCGGAAAACACATTACTCTAAAGAGTGAGGAGACAATGGCTCCCATGCAATAAATATAGTCTCTTCCAAGGGGTAGGTTATAATCCAAGGGTCCTTGAACGACCATGACGTTCATGCGAATTGTCTTCCCTCTCAATGTTATGGGCACATCGGGAAGGATCCCTAAAGGTCAACTGGTTCCTTTATCAAAGCCTATCAGATTTCTCATTTCAGGCAACAGCGATGGCGAACCAAGCACTTTCCAAGCAATAGAGGAAAGGATACTCACAGAAGCCCCCTCATCTATGATGGTACCAACCATGACCATTCTATATATTTGAACGATAATTTGGAATGGTATGCTTGCTGGCAAACGGGGTCTGCCTAGTTGATTCCAGTCGAAGGATACAACTAGGTTGCTTGGAGGTGGGACCGAGTAGATGGCCGGGTATGGCTCTGACGAACTTCCTTCCTGCGGTAAAGGAATGGGTGGATTTCCCCCATGTTCGTCGGAGTCTATGTTGATGAAGAGAATTTGGACGGTGTCATCCTTGTTCTCTTCAGTGATAGTATCATCTGAAGATAAAACCTCTGAAGGCAAGACCGGGTCAACTGCCGCCTCGACCTTTTGACTTTCGTCTGGTAGATTCAGTTGGTTTATCTTCAATGATAGGCGCTTCAGCCGACCACCTGAGCGGGCCAGCTGGATTCTCAACTAGTGACGGACTTGGCAAGAGTTTTTTATATCCAGGAGGAAGTCGTAACAGTGAAACCGGACGATCATCCAAAACACTTTTAGCCTCGTCTAAGAAGTGACAATGGTGGAGGGCATGGTCACCTTCGCACAGTTTACAAGGAAATCTAGCTTTCCCTCTTTGTCCTGGGGCTTCACTTTCACTAGTTGACGGTGTGCTTTCAACATGATCTCCAGAGGTTGATGACACCGGATTGTGCAAACCAGGAGACCAGTCCCTTAGTATTCGAGGGATGCAAGGACAATCTCTGTGAAAGTGGTCTCCTCTGCAAATGACACATGGCGATTTAGGCCTGGTCGGTGCTGTGTGTGGATTTTCATTAGACGACACTCGTTTTCCCCCATTCGCCTTTGGCTCCTTCTTCTTTTTCTCTTTCTTCTTCTTTTCCTTCTTCTCCTTAGGAACTTGGCTTTTAGCTTTACCAGTCCCGTCAAGCGAAGAGGAAGGAGGAGAGGAAGAATTAGAGGAAGTAGAAGGCTGGTGGGTAACTCTGGACTCGTCTAATTGTTGATTCGATTGTTCAGGAATAGTGGTGTTCTGAATGACATTGGTTGAGAAGAGCCATACTGGCAAGCCAATTGTCAGTCCTGGAAGCGACAATGTGGCCATATAGGGCGCACCAACATCTCCCCAAGAGGAGAAGGGACTAGGATTTCCACCAAGGGGAATTCCTTGGTTGGTAGGCTCCATTTTCTCAACCCAAAGATCAACGTAGGAAAAGGGGATGAATATTCTGTTTAAAATAAATTTTAACACGCTTTGACACAACTTGTTTTTTCAGTTTTAAAGAGTCAAGAAAAAACAAAAGATGACTCTAGTCTCCTTCGATTTTTTATGAGCCTGAAGTGACAAGTGCTCAGATGGACCTTTTCCGTTAAGGAGTCTGAAAAGGAACGAAAGGGACTACTCTGGAGGTCTAGGTAGAGGGAGTACCAAACCAATCGCAAAACTACAGAATACTTTTTACGGTATGACAGTCAATCTTCACGAATGCTGTGTTCGGTGCATTGCGATCAGTAGGGCGGCCAACACTGCTTTCTATGGATAAAGGTTTTATGCCTATAGGGGTCTCCCAATATATACTCGACGGTACGTGGGAGCACAAGTCCGTACTAGTACTTATCGTCTCAAAGTGGAGGAATCACCCAACCATCAGTGAGGACAACGGTTACCAGGCTTTACGACGTCGGAATACGTCTCTAGCCTAGACCTCTAAATGTTGTGCGTTAAGTTACAAAGCGTTGTTAAGTTCATTGAATTTATTTTAGGTTGATCTTTCTTATGAAGTTTGCCTTTTGGGTTCACCACGAGATGTAGATGTAATTCCTAAAATGCAATCTAAAGATGATAAGCAAGCTTTTATCTCTTTTCAGCAATGAAAATCCTAGCTACAAGGGGAAAAGAAAGACACAATCTTTTCTCAAAGAGCAAAGAGCACACTGTAAATGCACTTTTCCTAAATCAAGCCAAACAGACTGTCAATATGCAAATGCACATGTGCATGTATTTTTGTTTCACTTTCTTAATATTGATGCCTAAAAAGAAAGTTGTTGTACAAATTTGAATTCGTTTTCAAGTGAAAAACAAAAACAAGCTTCTTTTCGAAATCAAAAGGTAGAGATGACTACGACACTTTATGATTTTGAAATAAACACTTGTTTCGACACTAGAAATTCACAAATTCAAGCCAAAGGAAAAAGTTAAAACATAATCGACTGTCAACAGCAAATAAACTTTCTCCTAAGATCGAAATCGACACTTACGACAGACCTAAATCAAAGGATGACAGTATGACTATTCTACTTTTGCAATGGGAAACTATAAATGACGCAACAAACACACAAAAACAAATACAGTTTCTTTTATACAACTGAAGCGAAATTAAGGCAAAGAAAAGGGGCTTTTAAACAGACATACACACTGATCACAGGCTGCAAAAATCAGAGGCAAAACTGGAAAAAATGAGCAAAGAACCTCAGCTGCATAGGGCTAAGCTGATCAACGCACCTGGTACACAGAGAAACTGGATTGCAACGCAGGTTGCCCTCTCGGGAACTGTGCTGAAATGCAGGAACTCTTCACAGCACCTGCGCTGGGGCAGAAACGAGAATTCTATCCGGGTTCTGGGTCACGGTTTGCAGTTTAATCTATGGTTTTTGGCCGAGTAAAAGCAATCAGTAATGCACAATCAGAGGGTTGATTTAAAAGAGGTTTAAGAGCTATCACAAAGGGTAATCAGATCATTTGTGAATCAGCTGTTCAGATCATAAACAGATCCAGTGAATGGATTGAAGTAGCAGATGTCTGCTTTGCATTTGTAAATGGAAAATGCAGTTTGATTCACTACTTCTAAGTTTATGAAACAAACAATCAAGAGAAACACAAACAAACTAACTAGACACGATCCCTAGCGGAGTCGCCATTTTGTTATCGGGAAAAGTGTCTATTCAGAATGACCCTATCCCACTGAGGTGTGACAGTGACCTCAGAAACAAACAAGGAAAACTACTCTTGTATTCTCCTTTATGAACTATAAATGAAGAGGAATAGGATGAACCAACCTGTGTCTTGCGCTAGTCCTTTGATCCAATCTTTCTCCTCTTTGACAGCTTCCAGCTACTTGCTCCCTTACTTGCCCAGCGTCACCAAGTTCCTGCAAGATCACAGAAGAAGGAAACTACACAAAGACATGGATTTATGTTCATAAAAAGCTTAGGATCAGATTTAAGCTAAACATACAAATATAACAAACATCAATGATATACAAGCATGTAGGAGAAACTCAAGTAGTTTTATCGATAAAACAAGAAGATCCAGGAGGAGTTACAACCGATGATTCCTGATCCAACATCAACCTCCCAGCATAGAATCCCCTCTTCACCTCCAACAAAGCATAAATCACCCAATACTCTGATATCTATCTCAAAACCAACAACAATTCTCTGCAATATACAAAATTCCAGCCTCTGGATCTCTTGGTGAGGGATCCATATATATATGTATGCAAAGAGGATGAGTCAGCTCATGAATTGATTAGTGGCCTCTCTCTGTCAGTTCTTGCTTCCACTTGGAGACTGAGAGCCTCTTACTCATCACTGGTCGAATTCAGTGAGGCAAGTTTCATTGGAGAAGATTCTGGAAGCTTCCATTGTCTCTCCACCTCGTGGAATGACTCTGCCACTTGTCATTTCCCGCTCAACGCACCCTGGTAGTGCATTCAAGTTCGTTGCAATGCACCTAGCCAGTGTATTTGGGTGCTTTGCAACGCAACTAGCTAGTGGAGCAGCTGAAATGATCCTGATTTGACTAGTTCTGAGCAGTTTCTGGTGGAGAACTTCTGGGAGAAGATGTAATTTGTTGACCTTGTTTCTTTATGAGCTGGAACAACACTTTTAGGGACTTAGGATCCCTTGGTTTATGGACATTTCATGCTTAGAGCTGTAAGGCACAAAAATGTCTATAACAGATGGACGCTGAAATAAACTTCTAGTTGTTGCAACTAGTGATTCAGCTTCAAAGCACCAATATCATTGTGGTATGGCTTAATATTGACTTTTGCTTCCACTTTAAATAGGGATTGGTTCACGGTACTCAAACTGGGTTGATCTTTTTCAGGTTCTTTCTTCGGCTGGTTATCTACGCGTTGCCTATCTCCCGATGCCCCTTTTGATTTGTCCTATACATTCGAAATCACTTCTTCTATAAATATCCCTAGACTATTGCTCAGGGCTTCCATGAGGAGGTTTACATTCCGGTTTATATCTACGACTAGTTATTTGAGCCAAAAAAACATCACCTCTGAGGATCACGAGGTTTGTTTATAGATTCGTTGCCCATGATTATGGTTTTAAGATTTTTAGCCTCACCAATCTAGATCCCTGGAATCTCCACAAAATACCCAAAGAAACTTACATTGATACCAAATTATCCATAAAATTATGTGGATATTCCACTGGACATTTGATCACAACATATCTGATAATATTATATTAAAAAATTGAGATTCTACACTATTACAGTTTTATTTAATTTCTAGATCTATAAAATTAACTATAATTAGTGCATTCATGTAAAATTAAATCAAGAAGAAAATTAGAGAATGAAAAAATAATCTCTCACACACATAATACACAAGATATGCTCTTTGGGAAGCCCTTTCGGGAGAAAACCCAATTGGAAGGTGAGGTCACTTCATTCTCTTTCTATGTCTCGAAATATGGCTGCAGACACAAAGAAGTAATGTTTGTAGCCCATGGGCTACTACAGTTCACAAATATTCTCTGTGTTCTCTACCTCCCAACTCTCCTCGCTATCTTTTCTCAACTATGGAACAAAATGCTCTCGAAAGAATGGAACGCCTCTTCCTCCTAGTGGCTTCGTTATAACATGACCCGATAGTCTACTAGTGGTTAAATTTGACTACATCAACTCTTAACTAGAGTTACAAAATAGAATCTTCTAGAGTCTTTTACATCACAAACACGTGGATAGTCCCTTTTCCATGAATAATGGGGGCAGACATGATATCCTCCCGAACTATAGGTGTGAAAATAGGAAGGTCAAATTTTGAGTGGCATAAATTTTGGATATGGACTCTGATTGACGCGATTCTTGCGCTGTTGGAAATATTTCTGTGTGTGGAATAAAATAAAATGGTGTGGTGCTTGAAAGATAAAGTTTCACCCCTAAAAAACATCGTTTGATGCCTCAAAAGGCTCCGAGAAGGTTTCAGACCCTGTTTCGCCAAACTGGGTCTCGTTGGTAAAAATGGTCCCGTGAGCTGATTCCTCCCCTTTTTCCACTACAAATACATGGAGATGGATGGAAAACAATATAATGATCCAATTTGGATCAACCAATACATATAGTCTATCGAGACAACTATTCTAGTCGACCAAACAAGTTGTTTAAAATGTCATTGGTTAACCTTTCATTACATTATAGACTATCGACTTGACTTGGGATAATCGACTAAGATGACTAGCCATTTTCCATCAAACTAGTCGCTATAACCGATTAGATCCTCCAACATATTTCCCACCCTCAAAGACTTCTTCATCCTGAAGAAGGGAAGAGTTGGAGTGTAACAAAATTTTGAAAAAGGAAAAAAAATTACATACCTGATTAATAGTTCTTTTAGAATAAAATCCTAACTAGAAGTATTAAAATAAATAAAGACTAAGATGGAACAACTGGTCGGTCATCACCCTATGCCTATTTTTCTTTGGTTGGATCCTCTAGAGTTGGTTGTATTGACTGGTTCATTGCTTGGTAAACTTGCTCTTCATGAGGTTGTTATAAAGTTACAACATACATTGAGAGACTAAGTGCATAGAACTGATGGGTAGGCCATTGTGGATGTGGTGGAGTCGGACATGCTCATGATAGTGGAATTATGCCCGGAAAGGTAGTTTAGTAAATTACTAAAGAAAGAATCTCCAGGTGCTCATCAAAGATAGAGCATTGTCGAACTACCACTCTATCTTTAACACTGGATTCTATGAGATTAGACAAATATTGCACATTTTCTTCCACATACGTATTATCTGCTATCATCTAACTAAAGGGCTTGGCTACTTCAATAGTCACTACTTGTTGAATAATTTGTTATAGAAATTCAGATGCATTAGAAGCTTCATGCTCTGATTTATCTCCTTCTCTCAACCATTGGTAGTACTATTGCAATAACTATGAGTAATTTTCCCTTCCTATTCCAATTGAGTGTTAAGTTTTTGTTGCGCTCTAGGATCTGAGGTTTGTCTCACCGAAAACTCTCTAATAAGCATTTGTTGAGCCCTTATTTTTGAATGAATAAAGGCCAAATAGGTGGGCTAGTTATTCAATGTAGTGGTGATAACAACTCCTCTGTCAAGTGTGGCTTCTAGGGTTTGTTTTATTGCTAGAAACTCATTATGGGCCTTTTACAGGGCCTATGTAAAGTTAGGATTTGCAAAAACTATAGGTTGGGTCTGCAATTCTGTCACATGTACATGAAGCTGAGAATTTTGGTATATCAATTATTGTTGCATATGTCATAAAACGACGAGATGATCCTCAATCTTGGTTGCAATTGCAAAATTTAGTTTTTCCACTGCCTAAATTTGACATGAAAGCCAAGTCTCCCTTTCTCATTCTTGTAGGTGTTGAAGCTTGTCGATATGTTTCTTTCTTTTATACAATAATTTCTTGGAATCCTTAATAAATTGCTCGGTAAATTGAAAGAGTTGTGTATCACTAGAGAGTTTGATGTTGCCATACTTAGTAGTGATGTCAATAATCTTATTTTCATCCTTGGCTGCTGGAGTGGTTGTTGTAGGTGGATCTACAGTCGTATTTATAGTCGGAGCATACTTTGTACATGGATTATTTGAAAATGTAGTATTAATGATAGGCACCTTAGCTTCTTTTTATTGTTGGTGCTCAGTCGGGATGCTCATTGTTTTCTGATTATAGTCTCTAACTATTTCATCAAATTTGGTCCATTTAGATGAGTTATCTTTTGAATTAGCCTCTGAATTATTATGAATGTCCAATTGATTTAGCTCTGATCAATTTTCCTATTACTAGTTCATCACCGACCAATATTTCTTCGACTAAGTGTTCTATAATTGATTTTTCTCCAAATCACCCTGTTCTGACTGATTTTTCTCAGACTACTCTTTCTCAGACTTTTCCTTTTCAATTTTCTCTTCTTCATAATCTTCCTTCTCAAACTTCTCGTGGTTTGATTCATTGCATTCTTCTAAATTACGGGTTAGAGAATGGACATGAGTATCATTTGTTAATTCGATCTCAATTACTGTAACAATATGGCCTGATTAGTTGTGAGATTGAGTTGCAACATTGTTATGTTGACACTGTTGAGAAGAAGAACCAACTTTATGCCTATTTTTTTGAAGCACTTCATCCATTATATGTTGGATATTGTCAGTGAAATAACCCTTGGAATTTTCTATGGCATCCTAGATTAGACTCTAGGTGGAAGGTGATCTAGGATTCAAAGTCTTCTTGGTCACTTTCTCTTCTGGTTGCAGTTGTTTGATAAATTCATCCAACTAATGCTGCTTTGTAGGATCATCCAATTTGATTTATTTCAGCACTTTTTTCTATTGAGATGACTTGGTTTTGGATGGGTTGGTCTTAGGACTAATAGAATCTTTGCAGACAGACTTATGTGAAGATTCAAACAAGGGTACTTGCAAGGTGACTTTAAATTGTTTTAGATACGAATAAACCTAAACTTCTTCTTCGAATTCGACATCTTTTAGAAGCGTAGTAATGTCATGGGATGGTTCAAAAACTATAGGTGGATTTCCATAGTTAGTGTTAGAGTGTCGACATAGTTCATCAAATATTTGGTTGATAAATGGTTGGTAGGGGAGTTCCTGAGGGTCAATTTGAGTAGAATTATTATACTAGAATTTGGTATTATCTAGGCATAACTGAATATGGGATTAGAGGTCCATGACTTGATAGAAATCCTGAGGGACTCTCCATTACTTAAATATGTTCTTGATATTCAATAACCAATTCCTAAAAATCTCAATAGGGCCTAGAGATTGGGGTTTCCATGACCAAGTACTGGAAACAATTATGCAAGTATACATAAGGTGTGTATATTTTTTAGTGAATTCTTCTTCCTCAACTAGTGGGTTATACTTCATGGCTATCCAAATTAACAAGGAAGAAAAGTGAATAACCTTACCAAAATTTTGGCAGTCCTAGTAGTTGGTTTTGATAAGGTTGGCTACATGGTTTGCCTAGTTGTATTCATGACCAAACTTTGATATCTCACTGATAGCTTCGAGCATTGTAAGCTTAACGTCTGAGGCTTGAACAACTGTGGTGAGGAATAAGGAGACAATTATGAATATCCATTTGACTAGAGGCTCTTGAACTTGACTAATTACCAGACCTCATGAATTCTTCCCGGAAGTGCTCCTAGTGAGATTCGTGAGCCATTTATTCACATCGGTTGTAGTCGGTACCTTTTTTCCTCTATAGGGAAACCCAATTATCATATGGACGGAGGTATTCAATATGGAATGTGGTTGATCTAGTGAAATCTTGTCATTATGATACCTCCCAACTAGGTATTTAGCAGCCTCCTCTTTCATCCCCTGGAGGTATGCAACTAATGGGGTGCCAAGAATGTCATGAATTCCATCATTTTCTAAGAGATAGGTCTAAGAATTCCATTAGTATATTATCTTAGCCCATTTAAGGTAAGCTTCCAAATTATTTTCCCATGCAGGCTCATCAACCTTTGTTTGCTTGATATTATGCATGTGGATTTCCAGTTCCATTTTACCAGGGAGGTTGAATATTGCCTTAGTTCAGGGCTTGAATATAATATCTTCTTTATCATACATAGTATTTCACTTCATCTTGGATACACAATCTTGAAATTATTCTATTTGAAGGCAATCAAGGAGTTCATAATCAGAAATTACAGGACTTGGTAAATCAGGGATATCATCCAAGTCATAGGGGATATCACTTGGATTTTTAGGAAATATTTTTAATAAACTAGGGTGCTCTTTAATTTTTATAGTAGTGGAATTGAATTTTGAATTATTATCTCTCTATTTCTTCTCTTCGAAATGTCTCTTCAGTTTGCGATTGACTCTTTGATCATCACCTTGCTCGTGCATGCCTTCTGCTCACCACCTTTTCGGTAGAGTGGGTAGTAATTATGGAATATTTTGAAATGACCTTTGTTGATCCTCTGATGGTAAGGGTATGTGCGGTATCTGTGACATGTCGGAATGAGATAGTGGAAGTTGGTTACTTTGGGTTATGGGTCCTCTATTTTTATTTTGTAAACTACTCTATCAGATTCATATGCGGAGAGTTTATGTCTGACTGATTTTATTGAACTACTTCCAGGTGAATAGTTGATGTTTCCTTGGTTTGTTGATTTGTCAAATCGTACTCTATATGTCTGCTTTGTTAGATGCTACTTCCCTGAACCCAATAATTTTCTCCCTCTATATTATATATCTCGTTCATCTTTGTGTTGATGTCATTCCAAACTTTGTTTCTCTCTTAAGAGATTGTGAAGGTTTGCCTCCCGCTCTATAGCGTTACTCAATATGGTTACTTAATGTGTCCCTTCAATTGGTTTTTATCGGTGATCTGACTATTATATTGGTTATAGCTATAACCACTTTCTTTCTTTTTTAATTAATTATATTAATTTGATTTTTAATACAAAGAAACAAAAAGAATTTAATAACTTCGTAATTTTTATAATATTTTAAATTTTAGAAATTTAATATTTTACATATTAGTCGGTTAGCCTTTTTATTAATAGTCCCATGTCTAACCTATACTAATTATTGTTATGGAACATACTTTTTTAAATGACCACCATTAACAAGAGACTTGAAAAGGTGACCTTGTAATGTCTTTAGTTGAATTTCTCCATATGGTCGAATATCTTGAATAACGAAGGGGCTGAGCCTTGCAATTTGAGGTTTCTTTGGTTTTCCTTTGACTCGAGTGTCGTATAATAGGAATAAATTACCGACCTAAATTTTTTATGCTTAAAGGTTCTCATCATGCCATGGTTTTTGCTGATATATGCTAAGTTGTTGACGATAGAGAGCGTACAATTGATATTCCTCTAATTGGTGTAATTGTCTGAGATCTTGTGCTTGTAATTTTGTATTATATTTTAATATGGTCGACATGGTTTTTACATTTGATGAAC
Source organism: Pinus tabuliformis (assembly GCA_031772625.1). Taxonomy (NCBI): domain Eukaryota; kingdom Viridiplantae; phylum Streptophyta; class Pinopsida; order Pinales; family Pinaceae; genus Pinus; species Pinus tabuliformis. The sequence continues at coordinate 1,902,585,945 of CM062817.1, forward strand.
AATGGAATGAAACAACTACTTCTTGTCCATAAACAAGTTTAAACAATGTTAAACCCTTCGACTGCTTGTACGTTGTGCGATATGCCCATAACACTGCTGGAACTTTATCATCACAAGCATCTTTGTTTATATTACAATTTTTCAGTAGTCCTTTGTGTAATTTTTTAGTGAATGATTCAACTACACCATTTCCTTAGGGGTGATACGTTGCAGTCTTCCTATGTTCGATCATAAAAATATTTGTTAATAATTCAATTGTACCATTAATGAAATGTATTCCCTTATTTCTAATTAGAACTAAGGGGAAATAAAAATGCATCACTATGTTTTTGTATATAAATTTAGCTCCTAATTCCTTAGTACAAGATTCTACAGGTTCTGCTTCTGCCCACTTTGTTACATATTCAATTATCAGTATGATATATTTTGCACCTGTTCATTTAACTCTCTTAGGAAATGGGCAAACAAAGTTGATCAACCATATCTCCAAATTTAACGATGGGACTATGGAGTGCAAAAAAATTTGATGTTTTGGTATAGGTCATCTTGTTCTATGAAATATATCATAATTTTGTACATGTTGATGAAAGTCACAGAATAATGTTGGCCACTAGAGACTTGTTTGAATTATATTTCACACAGTCATATCTCCTTGATAGTGACCTCCAACTCCCCTTTTGTGTGCTTTGTCAATATTTTATTCTCTTTCATGTACAAGATGCATATTTCAGGTAATTCATCAATTCCAATCTTATATAATTGTCCATTTATCAATGCGTATGGTGTCACTTTGATTGCTAGTGTATTCTTTTTTTTTATAACCCTTCAAGTGATTCAAATGTATAAATTTTACTATTTCAGCAAGTTCAACTGAAACTGCTTCAATTCTAAATATATATGCATCAGGAATATGATCATCAATGTTCATTGGTTCCTCTTTCTATTCCATTCAAGAAAGGTGTTCGAGATTGACATTGATTTTACCCGGTCAGACAACAACTTCCAATTCAAATTATTCAAATACTAGTAACCATTGACAAATTATTCCTTGATGCCCTTGTTTATTTACAAGATATTTTAAATCTTGATGATCAGTGTAAAATATAAAAGAGTTTTCCAAGAGATAGAGCCAAAATTTCTACAAAGAGAAAATCATTGCTAGATCTTCATGTTTCGTCGTTGAGTAATTTCTTTCACCTTTGTTGAGTTTTCGACTAGCATAGGAATTTGGATGGTCTATTCCTCGTCGGGTTGTGCTAAGACTACTCCTACTGTAACATTTGATGCATTGATGTGTAAGTGAAAATTTTTAGACGAGTCTGGAAACTTGAGAATTGGTGCCTCAATCAATTTTTTCTTTAACAATTGGAATGATTTGTCACACTCATCAGCCCAAATGAAAGGAACAACCTTCTTTAAAAGTTCATTGATTGGAAATGTAATATCGAAATAGTGCCTAATAATTTTTTTTTAGTACCTTATATGTCCTAAATATATATATATATATATATATATATATATATATATTTGAATGACCAGAGGCTTTAAATCTAAAATTACTTTGATTTTCACCATATCTACTTTAATTCCATGTTTTGAAACAACATGGCCTAGTAGTATTCCAATTGATGTTGTGAAGATACACTTTTTAATATCCAAAGATAATCGTATATGTTGCCATATTTCGAGCATTAGTCTTACCCATTCGATATGATCCTTTAATAACATATAAATTATCCAGTTATCAAAGTATGAAGCCATGGTTTTATATATATATTTATGAAATTCTTTGACAATGACCCTTGATCCGAATTGGATCCATAGAAAGATTGTTAAGAACCATGACTGAATCAGGCCGAACAAATCTCTAAGGAAATCCAAAACAGTGTCAAAAACACGTTGAACCAGTGGCCATGGCAGCCGACATGGAACGACGAGTACCTTGGTCAAAACACGCTAACCGAGGCCCATGGAGACTGTGTAGGAGGCCAAAGCAGCCCCTGGGAGCCCCAGAATGGAAAAAGGGAGAATTTTTTGATGCACGATTAACGGTTAGCACTAATCATGCATCGCTAAGAAAACAGGGCCAAAATGGGAAAGCCCAAGCACCCGGTCGCGTGGGGGAACTGGAGGACCACGGGCGGGAAAAGGTAAAAGTGCTAAAGTACAAAGGCGGGACCCACACTCTGGAAACCGACGGTTTTGATCGGGGTGCCCTTGAACTGTAAGAGGTTTTGGATAGGAGCAGAGTGATTCCATACATCGATCGATGTGTGGTAGGCGGAGGTGAGAGAAAACCGTCGTTGATCACGCGTTATCGGTCGACCAAGTCAACCGCACGAAACGTGCGTATGGCGTCAGATCTGGAGGGCCTAGATCGGACAGCTGAGATTGTGCCTGATGGAAAGAAGTGGAATCAACGGGGAATAAGCCGTGTTCTAAAGAGATTTGGAATTTGTTTGACTGCCACAGTGGAGGAAGAACGCATCCACGATGTAACTGAAGAAATGAACCGACGAAGCATGTTGGCACCATTTAGAGGAGGACAAGTGGCCACTCCCTGAGCGTTCATGATGACGCCAAATGCAGGGAACTCCAAGCACAGCTGCAGAAGGCAAGTCGACAGGTGGAAGAGGAACCGAACATGCATAGGGATCAAATGGCTAAAGCCATGAATAGAGACAATCGAATCAGTCATATTGGAAATCCGAATTGAGGAGAATCCAAGTGACCAAGAGAGACAATGAACAGTGAACCCTGAGAGGAGGACTAAACACAGAGAACAGTAAAGCCAAGCAAAAGGGACAAAGGGCCGAGCTGACCACAGACAACATCAAGCACCAGAGAGCTTAAAGATTCAAGCCTTCCCATAGAGGAATCTATCCGCACTGAGCATCACATTCGACTCTTTCCACTGTAGACCAAGGGTCACAGAGCTGGTAGGAAGAAGAAGAGTCTATGTACTCTAAGTGGCTTGGGGAATCCAAGAACCACCCTGCCAAGCAAAATTTGCTTCATGAGAACTCATATTGAGTCCCTGTATTGTAATTTTCTCTGTTGAAAGACACAATAAAACAAGGCCACCACTGAAGCTGGACCAGAGACGTAGCCCTGGAGAATAGTGTGAACTCCTTATTAAAACTGTTTGTGTCTTTGTGTTGCTTACTATATTTCTCTGTTGTCTTTCCATTTCATTTTCTGTGTATTGGCAATCTGATCGATCCGTTGTTTCAATAACACAGAATACACCCACCAGCACATGAGTCTGTAATACCTTTAGTTTAATAAATCTTTAACGGATGGCACTCATAGGGTGAATATTAGATCAAGTGGTATCAGAGATGTAAGGTTGTAAGGTTAGACAAGTTTGTGTTGGTATAGCTGTGAATGATCACAAGATGAAAGCTCAAATTAGGAGAAGGAGAGTTGGTGGAAACTAATCATGAAATTGGGAGAGTCTATCCTCAAAAGACTATGTTAGAAGAAAGTTCTATGGGGCCAGACCCTCAATTCATAGAAAGTTTCCTAGCTATGAAGTCCATGGTTGAAGAAATGTACCGAGACTTTAGAAAGCAAAAGGTGGAAGATACATCAGGCTCTAAGCAAGAGAAAGGAGAAGATGAGTCCCACTTCCATGACGACTCCAAAGGAAAAGGGAAAGAGGAAAACTTTCTCACACCTCCTAATAGCCATGTACATAATAAGAAATCATCTTTGATTAAGTTAGATGTTAAATTTGATTTTCCCATATATGATGGAGACTCGGTAAATGCTGAAAAAATTGACAAATGGATTAGACAAATTGATGTGTATTACAGGGTACAAAACATAAACTCAGAAAAGAGTAAGATTCAGCTGGAAAGCCTATACCTAGGAGACACTACCTTGGTTTGGTGGGTAGGTAGAACCCAAGCTGATATGCAAAGCCATGGTAAGACCATCTCTGTCTGGAGTGACTTCATTTCTACAATCAGGAAATAGTTCTATCCATTGGCCTACATGCAGCAGGCCATGATGAGTTAGAAAACTCTTCCGCAGTTCAAGGGGAAAAGTGTACAAGGGTATACTCAAGAGTTCAGAAAGAGAGCATTGACGTTGGGTATCTCACTAGACTCACCAGAGTCTCTTTTGAAATACATTGGTGGTTTGCTCAGCTACATGAGTCATACCATCCTCATGTTTAATCCCACTAGTATAGATGAGGTATCTATACAACCTACTCATCTAGAGGCTAGAGGAAAGAATGGTAATCCAAAAGTTGGGGGACCATCCCAGCCCACTGTAAGCAAGAGCAAGGAGAAAATAAAACATAAGTGGAAAGCAAGGAAGACTAACACTGCACAGAAAGCCAAAGCTTCATGCACCTACTATAAAAAGGAGTGGCATGATGATGAGCATTGTTGAATTCTGCATCCAGAGCTGAGACCTAAGAAGTCTGAGGGCAAGAAGAAGAAGACAACTGCAGCTATTCAGAGAGATTTGGGGTTAGACTCGGGAGATGAAACAACCATAGCAGCCACAGGTATAAAAGGTAAGAATTCTGAAGCATCTACTAGTAATTCTGCTCAATCTGTTATTGATGAAGAAAATGAGAGAAAAAGACATGAGCTTTTCCATATTCGAGTTATTTCCAAAAATCAAAAGATTGATACTTTTTTTGATAGTGGCTCTTAAGTAAATTTGATTTCTGAAGCAATTGTAAAGGAATTGGGATTAGCAACTACACCTCACAAGAAACCATACCCATTAGGATGGTTGAATGATAAAGCACAACTACAAGTGACTAGATAGTGCAAACTCAATTTTTCTTTTGGGTCAGCATTTGTAGATGAGGTTGAGTTAGAAATAATTCCTTTGGATATATGTGGAATTGTTTTAGGAAGTCCTTACTTGTATGATAGAAAGGCTATTTCCTATAGAGCTGAGAACAAGTATCTACTGGTTAAAGATGGAATCGAATAATTTGTAAGAGCTCATAAGCTCAAGAATAACTATACTCTCATAAACCCAGGACAGATGAAAAGAATGATTAATTCATGCAAACAATTCTTACTGATGGTTGTAAAGGAAAAGAAACCTAATAAAACCAATGTATTTGAGGGCTGTAATGCTGAATAGAAAGCTGATATAGAAAGGGTTGTTTCAGAGTATGATGTCTTGTTTCAAGAACCTAAAGGTCTGCCACCCAAAAGGGGAATAGTACATGATATTATTTTTCAGCAAGATGTTCCATTGCCTAACATTGGGATGTATAGGTTTTCTGCTTTAGAGAATGCTGAAATCAAGAAGCAGGTGCAGGACTTTCTTGAGAAGGGCTTCATCAGGCCTAGCACATCACCATGTGGGTCACCAATCATTTTAGTGAGAAAGAAAGATGGCTCATGGAGAATGTGCATTGATTATCGAGCACTGAATAAGATAACAATCAAGAATCATTATCCCCTTCCTCGCATAGATGATCTCTTAGATCAATTAAAAGAAGCTGTTTATTTCACCAAGCTAGATTTGCAGAGTGGATACCATCAGGTCAGAGTTGCAGAGCAAGATGCATGGAAGACTGCTTTCAAAACAAAGCAGGGATTGTATGAATGGCTAGTTATGCCTTTTGGCTTAACCAATGCTCCTGCTACTTTCATGAGATTAATGAATGATGTACTCTGACCGTTTCTTGATGATTTTGTTATTGTGTATCTGGATGACATTCTATTTTTTAGTAAAACGTGGGAAGAACATTTAAAGCATGTTAAGTAGACGTTAGATGTTTTGAAAAGAGAAAAACTTTATGTTAAACTCTCAAAATGTGAATTTGGAAAAACATCTCTAAACTACTTGGGTCACACAGTAGGCGGAGGTGAATTGAAAATAGATCCCTCTAAAGTGGTAGTCATTGTAAACTGGCCTAAACCTAGGTCTGCTATAGAAGTGAGAAGCTTCTCAGGAGTAGCACAATATTGGAGGAAGTTCATCTCTAACTTCTCCACGATTGCAGCTCCCTTACATGCTTTAACATGATTGAATAAGGTGTTTTAGTGGGGAGGCAGACATCAGAAAGCCTTCGACACCTTGAAAGAGAAAATAAGTACAGCACCTGTACTAGCACTGCCAGATTTGCAAAGACCATTTGAGATCCAAATTGATGCCAGTGACTATGCCATGGGAGTAGTGTTGACACAGCATGACAAACCCATATGCTATCATTCTGAGACTTTTAATCCTACAGTAGTTAACTATCCTACATATGATAAAGAATTGTATGCATTAGTTTAGAGTGTGAAAAAGTGGAAACATTATTTAATGGGAAAAGAGACAGTAATACATACTGATCATCAGCCACTTCAATATATACACTCTCAAACTAAGTTGCAACAATCAAGACATTACAGGTGGATGGGTTTTCTACAACAGTTTCACTTAGTCATCAGATATAAAAAGGGCATACATAACAAGGTTGCAGACATGTTATCTAGACCTATTATAAATGTATCTACCATACTTAAGCATAATTCTGTACTACATGAAAGCTATATAGAACAATATGCTCAGGATATGGATTTTAAAGATGTATATGCAACTTTGAGTCAAGGAAAAAGAGTAGAAGGATTGGACTATCATGTAAAGGATCGACTCTTATACCATTGTGGGAAACTCTGCATTCCACAAACTGAGAGGATAAAGATAATTAGGGAAGAACACACTTCTCTGATATCGGGTCACTTTGGGGTAAGCAAAACAGTTGCACAACTACAAAGATTCTGCTATTGGCTGAAAACGAATGAGATAGTTTCTAGATATGCAAGAGGGTGTGCCATGTGTGCTAAAAGAAAGCCTAGCAATAGAAAACTAAGCTTGTACACTCCATTTCCAGTCCCTTCTGACCCTTGGGAAAGTGTTTCCATGGATTTTGTAGGAGGACTGCCTAAATCTAGGAAAGGTCATGATTATTTATACGTTGTTGTGGATAGGTTCAGCAAAATGTGCATTTTAGTAAACAGGTCACAACTGAATAGACTGCAAAATTGTTCTTTGAACATGTATGGGTTCATTTCGGATTACCCACTTCCATTGTATCTAATCGAGACACCCGATTTTTGGGGAAGTTTTGGTCTAGTCTATGGGAACTAATGGACACCAAGTTAAAGAAAAGCACAACTTTTCATCCACAAATAAATGGCCAGACAGAAGTAGTAAACAAGACTGTAATCCAATTACTGAGAAGATATTGCAGTAAACATCCTAAGCTTTGGGATGAACACTTGTGTTATGTGCAGCATGCTTACAACAGAGCCAAACACTCTTCTACACAGAGATCTCCTTTTGAGACCTGCTTTGGTTTCACACCAAGGTCCCCTTTGGATTTTGTCTTTGGTAAAGATACCATGGTTGATGGGCACACGGATGTGGATAAGGAAACCAAGTTCATTGAACAGATCGAGGAGATCCATTAGGTAGTACAGGAACAACTCGAAAAGAGCCAGGCCAAGTATAAGGCTAGGCTTGATAAGCATCGGATGGAGCATAGTTTTCAAGTTGGAGACCAAGTCTGGCTGTATATCAGCAAGGACAGGATGCAAGGTGAAGGTAAAAAGCTAAAGCTTATTAGGTATGGACCTTTCAGGATACTTGAGAAGATTTGTGAAAATGCGTTTCGCCTTGATCTACCAGCTTACATGAACATCTACTCAGTCGTAAATGCAGATTGTTTGAGATTGTTTGAACCGTCAATCATTGAGGACCCTAAAGAGCAAAGTCAATTGCCTTCTATTGATAACCTGCTACCTAAATACCTCAATGAGTTGCAGGAAGACACAGTGTTGGACAAGAAGGTGAGGACAACGCATAGGGGAGAAGTTGAGTACCTTAGGATTGGGCTCAAAGGTTCAAAGATGAGCAACGTAAAGTGGATTGAGATTGGACAAGTGAAGAAACAGTATCCTCACTTAGTCGATGCTTAAAAACCAACTTTTGGTGGTCCAAAAGCTTTTTCAGTAGGGAGGCTGTGATCCAAATTGGATCCATAGAAATACTGTCGAGAACCATGACTGAGTCAGGCCGAACAAATCTCTAAGGAAATCCAAAACAGTTTCAAAAACACCCTGAACCAGTGGCCATGGCAGCCGACATGGAACGACAAGGACCTCGGTCAATGCACGCTGACTGAGGCCCATGGAGACCGCGCAAGAGGCCAAAGTAGCACCTGGGAGCCCTGGAATGGAAAAAGGGCGAAGTTTTTGATGCGCAATTAGCACTAATCGTGCATCACTAAGAAAACAGGGCCAAAATAGGAAAGCCCGAGCACCCGGTCGTGTGGGGGAACCGGAGGACCGCGAGCGGGAAAAGGTAAAAGCACTAAAGTACAAAGGCGGGACATGCACTCCAGAAATCAGCGGTTTTGATCAGGGCGCCCTTGAACTGTAAGAGGTTTTGGATAGGAGCGGAGTGATTCCATACACCGATCGACGCGTGGTAGGCAGAGGTGAGAGAAAACCATCGTTGATCGCACGTTGTCGGTCGAGAAAGTCAACCGTACGAAACGTGTGTATGGTGTCGAATATGGAGGGCCCATATCGAATGACTGAGATTGCACCCGATGGAAAGAAGTGGAATCAACAGGGAATTAAGCCGCGTTCTAAAGAGATTTGGAATCCATTTGACTGCCACAATGGAGGAAGAACACATCCATGGCGTAATTGAAGAAATGAACCGACAAAGCATGTTCGCACCATTTAGAGGAGGACAAGTGGCCACTCCTTGAGCGTTCATGATGACACTGAACTAAGGGAACTCCAAGCGCAGCTGCAGAAGTTGAGTTGACAGGTGGAAGAGGAACTAAACAGGCATAGGGATCGAATGGCTAAAACCGTGAACAGAGATAGTTGAATCAGTCAGATTGGAAATCTGAATTGAGGAGAATCCAAGTGACCAAGAGAGACAGTGAACAGTGAACCCTAAGAGGAGGACTGAACATAGAGAACAGTAAAGCAAAGCAGAAGAGACAGAGGGCCGAGATGACCACAGGTAGCGTCGAGCACCAGAGAGCTTGAAGATTCAAGCCTTCCCATAGAGGAATCTGTCCGGACTGAGCATCACATTCGGCTCTTTCCACTGTAGACCACGGGTCACAGAGCTGGTAGGGAGAAGAAGAGTTTGTGTACTCCAAGTGGCTTGGGGAATCCAAGAACCACCCTGCCAAGCAAAATCTGCTTCAGGAGAACACATATTGAGTCCCTTTATTGTAATTTTCTCTGCTGAAAGACACAATAAAACAAGGCCACCACTGAAGCTGGACCAGAGACGTAGCCCTGGAGAATAGGGTGAACTCCTTATTAAAACTGTTTGTGTCTTTGTGTTGCTTACTATATTTCTTTGTTGTCTTTCCATTTCATTTTCTGTGTATTGGCAATCTGATCGATCCGTTGTTTTAATAACACAGAATACACCCACTAGCACATGAGTCTATAATACGTTTAGTTTAATAAATCTTTAACTGATGGAACTCATAGGGTGAATATCAGATCAACCCTCGAGAATATTGTTGGTGCATTATTTAGTCTGATTTTCATCACTATATATGAAAAAGAACCAAATTTAGTAGCAATTGTTATTTTTTCTTTATCTTCTACTGATATGGGCACTTGATTGTACCTTGAGAACCTATCTGTAAAGGAGTAACATTCATGTCCCACGACTTTGTTGATAATATTGTTGGAAAAGGGAGTCAAGAATGGATTAGTGACTGCTAATTTATTCATTCCTCGATAGTCAACCAAAATGCACAGTCTAGTCAGATCATGCTTCTTTGGTTGAACGACCATATGGATTTCCCATTTTGATGTTTCTATGGGTTATATTATACCAACAACAAGTAGTCCCTCTATTTATTTGTGTACAATGGGTTTATGCATATGCACATGCTTATATGGTCTCTTCTTTATTGGTTTCGCTCTTGGAATGAGATTGATCTTTATTTCTCAAATTTCCTTGACAAATCCATTTAAATCTTTAGAGTATTGAGAAAATACGTCTTAATATTCTTTGAGTAGGTCAAAAAATTTTGTGATTTGTTTCTCCGATGAATAATCACCAAGTTGAGGGATTTTTGGTTAGTTTTCATTTGATATGTCTACTTCTAATATGTTAATATTTGCACCCATCTAATCAGGTGCTTTTGATTCATCAATTCACTTCTCCCGAACTTTTACTTCTTGATATGCTAGTAGAAAATATAATTTGTCTAGTTTCTCAATGTCTTGTGTACAAACTTTGTACATTGATTGAATTCTTTTTTAATTTTTAGGATGATTCTTACTCAAACAAAAGCTGGCTAAAATGGGTACATCTTCCATTTCTAGTCAACTAGCCCTTTTTTGGTCTGAAATCCAAGATATATTATTCCAGATTACTAATGCGTCAATTGAGTTCTAGTGGTTGGTTGGTTTTTCTATGATAAAATATTTAATTTTTTGAGTTGCGTCTTTTAAATCTGCTTCCTTTAGCTTGAATTCAAAATTGTTAATGAATTTTTCCTTTAATTGTTTCCATTGAAGTGATTGACCCTTTTCTTCCTCTAATTTATACCGCTTATTCGATAAATCTTCTAAAGTGTTTAGGAACATATGCAAGAAAACTCATTCATCTTTATAGTCAATTCTTCTCCATTTCGATTCACAATTTTTTATATGTTTGATAGGATCCTAGACAACAATAAAGGTTTGTATGTTTTCTTGTGAAAATATTTTTTATCCTATGAATCGTTTGATAAAATAGGTTGTTACAGTCATCTATGTCTGGAATCAGAACGAGTGCACATCCCACCATCTCGGTGCTTGACTAGTGAAAGTTTGCACTAAACTCTGCATTCGTCCCTATTCACCAATAGATTTTGTTACTTTCTTTGTATGATTGATAGGGTATGCTCTTTATTTAAAACAAATATTATTAATGGTGTCATTTGTTATATCTGTTGGAATTAAAGAGGGGTTTTCTAGACAATTTCTTTTCTTGCAATTGGTATCACTTTGATAGAATAACACAATTGAATCCTTGATGTCGAGATATCATGTATTGTCCAACGCTCTTTTTCCTTGGATTCATTGTTTTCAATATTCCATTCATAGAGTTTGACGTTCGATTTTTGTCTGATTAAGAGAGGAGAATCGGTTAAAATTTCACCAGAAGCATTTTTTTTACATTTTCACATTCATCATGGAGTACTTCGTACAAATTTATCACTTCAGTTTCTTTGTTAGAAGCTTCAACCCAAGGTTTTCCTTCTCAAGGGTCTAAAGGAATGATAATGTATTTATTGTTACCCTTTAATTTAATTATTTATTTTTCCAATGATCTCATCGCCTTCATTCTTCATCCCTAGGGTCAACCAACTAACATTGGATAAGAAATAATTCCATCAACTAAGTTGATGACCTCGAAATCAACTGTCATCGAGATACCCATTGCAGATGTTTACACTTGTCGTAGTGTGTTGATTGGTTATTTAAATATTTAGTCAACCAGTTTAAGATAGTTGGATGTTCTATGTAAGTTTGGTCATCCCATATTAATCCATGTTTCCCTAAGGAGAATATTTACTTGTGATACGAAGTCCATGACAACTTGTTTAACCATATATCCATTTATTTCTAAATCAACTTGTGGGTATTCTATTTGATTTCTGTTAGAAAGTCAGAAAGGAAGAAATATTTTATCTTGGTTATAAATACTTGTGATTTCATTGAGTTCTTATTATATTTATTATGTTCTTTTTTAATCTTAGTTTCATCAAGAAATTACCAAAACCAAAACATGAAGATAAAGTACACCAGATGTAGGCACTCATCCCGGGCTAAACCCCTATATAGGGGAAAATCTAGTAAAAACTCTTCCTTCAATAAATTTAAGATGAGATGGACCAAGACCCTAGACCAAAAAAACTTCATCCTCAACCAATTCAACCTTCCTATTTTATTTAACAACCTTTTAGTAGCCTCTTGTCCAACAACTTCAGCACAACAACAATGCAAAATTTCGGCCCCTAACAGTTTAGATTTTTGGCCTAGCTTTAGTACTACATTTTCGGCCCCTCCAACAACTTAGCATCTCCAGACATGTGAGAGAGAAAGAGAGAGATATTTTTGACTTATTGTTCTTGAGAGACACCTCTTAATTTTTTGCTAGCCTTCTTATTCTTCTTCCTTGAAATTCACACTTTTTCTGGCCCCAGAAGATGCAGATTGAACTTGCTGAGTGAGTTCCCCAAATGAGGTCAACTTATTTCCTTTATTTAGGAGTTTCTGCACCTGAGTTAGGTTGACTTTTCCAGTTTGAGGCTGACATGGTGGAGGAGGGATAATTTACCTAATTTACATTGAAATAATTTTCTTTCTTGGCAAATAAATCCCGAGAAGTGTTCTTTTCAATATGACATAGACAGGACACTTGACATAAACCCTAGAAGCCTATAATGGAGGCTTTGACCTATAAAAAAATGACCCAAGCATGAAACCCATGCTTTAATAAGTTAATTTCTTTAATAATAAAAATTATTTTTCTCTCTTTTGATAAATGTATCACATCATGACTCAAATACAAATATGAAGAATGACACAAGTTACATTCTTCAACACTCCCTCTTAATTATGGAGCTATTCATAATTACATATATATAGAGGTACACAGAAGATATAAAAATGAACTACAAAGATTTTTAGCACACTCAGTGTTGCGGACTAGATAACTGACTAGGGTATTCTATCTAGGTGGTACTAAGGGGACTTGTTGTAGCGTCTACAACCACCCTCCCTTCTAAATTCCCAATAACTTATCTCACACAGACCTAGGTACTTGTGATTTCATTGTGTTTTATATTTTTCTTTACAACTTATGTTTGCTTACTTTATTTTTCCTCTAACCACAAGCTAAGCCCGTGACTTGGTTACAAACCAGTTCCTGCACTATCTTGATGATCTACACAATCCTTGAGGGAAACCAACATTTCTCTTAGGAAATGTGTAGTGCAACCCAGCAGTAAGCTTTGGCTCCCAAATTGCGCAGACCCAGCTGACATCATGTCTTCAGTTGGGAAACTATGTAGAGGATGAGAGGTAGCAAGCAAGCCTTCAACTCCAGAATTGTGCAGAGGCAGCTGAAAACCTGCCTTAAGCTGGGAAATTGTGCAGAGCCTGAGAGGTAGCACAAAGCGACTCAACCCAGAAATTACATAGAGATTGATGTGCTCATAAATTTCCCAGTGCATGAACTTGAGATTTGTTCGGTCCCTCCCAGAACTACACAGTCTTTTCGGGTAGTGCATGGAAGTTTTCCCGAAAAAGTAAGAAGCTAAGAGGAAAAGCATCCCTGGGAAGTAAGGATCTATTATTAGTTTCTTGAAGGTGACAAATTGCCACATTTATAATTTTTTGCCTAGTGTCATTGTTTTCCTTGATCTCAAGCATACACGAGCTCACTTATACATTCGATCATAAAGCTCTAGCTTCCCAAGGAGATCAAGGAGCCTTCAGAGCATTGCCATTCATTTTCGAGGTGAGTTTTTCTTTTATCATCGTTTGCTTCTTTTTTTGTTTATTTTTCACTCATTTTGTTGAATGAATGTTGCCATTTTAACTTGTTTTATGATGTATAAGTGTTGTTTCAAGTTATACATTACCTTTCCCAAGTTTTGCATGAGTTTTTCCATTTTTGCACCAACGGTCGCCGTTGTGGCGACTCTCTTCAAATGCTTCTTGTTCCTTGAGTTTAATCAATTGCTACATTTATTTCACATGCATACATCTACACTTGGTTGGATCTACACTAAACATCACATCATCCTTCAAATATTCTTTTTTTCACACTCCCCATGGGCATATATGGGCTCCCCATTCCCAGATCTCACATCTCACTACATGCACTACACAATCTGGGAGCTCAAAGCCTATGCCTTGGCTTCTAGAATCGCGCAGAGTTTGTCTTGGTTTGACTCCAACTATGCAATGCATAGTTCCAGGAGCCAATCTCCTAGCTTCTCCACTAAGGTTGCGTAGTTCGCAGTCTCTCCTAGGCTGTGTCCTAGACTGAACTACGCATTGCACAATTCTAGTCATCAAGCTTCCACATTGACTGCTGGGACTACGCAGTGTGCAATTCCCACAGTCAGTCTGTGACCCCTTGTCAGTCAAAACTGTGCATTTCCTGTCATTAGATGCCCTAGTTGCTACTTGGTCATGCTATAAATTTATATTTGTAAGAGATAATGTTTACTTGCCATGAGTGTCCTTTCTGTCCCACAGGTACCACACTCGTGAAGCACTTCTCTCCAGTAGTCATTGTACCATGGCACTAAAGAGAGTTGCTTCGACAAAGACCAATGAAAGAAGTACTGGGAAGGAGTTGAGAAAACGCCTATTTAATTTCCATTATATGTTGATGCCCAACACTAACATGGTAGCAAGACCAGTAGCAGTGGTAGAAGGTAGAAATCTAGTACAGGATCAGGGAAAGAGGAAATTGTGACATAATAGAGGGAGAAATATTTTGTAGAGTGAAATTAGATTAAATTATCATGTAGGAAATATTGATACCAGAATTAAAAGGAAGCAGAGGACACAAACAATAGAGTAGAGGAAGAGAGAAAAGAAGATATTGCAGATAGTAGAACTGAGACTGCAACAAGCAGAAAAGAAACTGAAGGAGGGATGGGAGCTGAGGAGAAAATAACAAGAAGATGACAAGAAGCATGAATAAGAATGAAGGCAAGGCACAATGATAGAGGAAACAACACTAATACAGGTTTATGAGCCAGAATAGTCAACTTCTGAGAAATAGAGTGAACAGATGCAGGTTCCCTCACCAATGCTAAACATAAGAACCAAGTTCAGTTAGAGGAAAACATGCAAATGGAGAAGCTAAGGCGAGAGGCCACTAGGGATGACTACGATCTCAGTGCACAAAACATGCAAAAGTACATCAGTGGTATGGTTATGGTCAACACCATGTTGCACATGCTTCAAGATGAGTTGGGCATAGGTTCCAAGACCACATACTCGGATGTTATGGAGGCAAGCATCTGCTACCAAGAAGAAATCATTAAGCAGTTTGGGGACATCATCACACAACGCCAAGCTTGGCTTCGGTACGTGACCAAGTAGTATCAAGTGGAGGTTGTTGAGTTGGTCTTCCCCAAACTTAAAAGTCATATTGTTTGTCTTGTTAGGTTGTCTCTAGCCTATTTTGTCTACATGGCTATATGTGGAAACTGTGTATTATTTGATAATATGTTGTAAGTGAAATTCCAAGTGTCAATAGTGGAATGTGAATAGTCACTATGTAATGTAAAGATTTATTTGTAAATAAGTTGAAGAGTCATGAGGGTAGTTAAAGAGTCAAAGGGGAATGTCAAGGGTCACCCCACCATTTGTTATAAGTAGAACCTCATAACTTATATTACGGGCTTTTGGGAGCTAAGATTTTGGCTAGGCATTTCTTAAACAAGGCTTGGAGAGTATTGTGACGAGACTTGGCTTCTCCACAATGTAGAGCGAGTATACTTATTTGGAGGAGTAGATGGTGTTGACTATAATGTTCCACTCTTGGGGCTAGTGGCTATCAATGGTGTATGTATTGGTGGAACTTTCACTTAATAGTAATATAACAGAGTCAACATGTTTTCATGCATATGTTGTTATTATAGTTCGACTATTCGGGTTACTTTAGAAATGTATGTTGTTTAACTTACACATTTGTGTATGAACTATTTTGTATGCAATTGTATGAATCTTGTTTTAGACGTGTTGTTGGATTAATTTGCAACTTTGGTTTGTGGAATATTCTTCTTCCATATTGTGATGTCATTCCTCTCGTGTGTTCCTTTCAGGCTGCGTACTATTATAGGCTTCTAAGGGACACACTTCCTTTTCCCTTCCGTGTGTTAGAACCCCAATGAATCTCACTTGACTCACTACAAGGTCACTCGCTTCTGGCCAAAGCTATCTTACTTACCTCCGCGCGCTACCGCAGTCAAGGTGCTAATTTACTACCCATTGTTGGGACTCTTACTCCAAAAGGTTTGAGGTCTAGTTGGGACTTCTTATTGGGGAGATCCCCTTGACATGTTGGCGGGTCCAACACTGTCAAGTGGACTCAGGCTTTAGACAACTCTAGGTACCATCAGGCTTTTAAGCTCTACCACCAACCCAGGGATCTAGGTGTGTATCCAAGGTCGGAGCTCCATGAATGACACCACCCTCCCTCTTTGGTATCTAGACATCAACACATATGTTGACCAGATGTCCTCCCAAGCTTCTTGCCATCAAAATATTTATCTCTCCCTAATAAACTAAATTATATATATCCACTTTTCCAACCATGCTTCCAAAGGGTTTAACGTTCTTATGGAGATATTTACTTGTACAAACACAATGCCAATCAGTAATAAACTTTCAAATATAGATACAAGTAGACACAAACTTTCAACGTCCTCATTCATCTTAATGCCACTTATATCAAGTTATTCATATCGAAATCTTTCTTATTTTACTTCTTCAACAACAACAAGACATCCTTTATATAAATTTCATTCATTCTCCTATTTCATTCTTTCTTCAAGGTGTTTAATATGATTGTCATAATATGCCCTCCCTCTCAACTAGGGATATATAGTATTTCTTCTAACCATGCACCCTCTTAGCTTAGGGAAATGAACAATATCGAAGAATTTTTCATGGCTTCATTCCTCCTTATGGCATGAAGGTCATATTGATCATCATCATTCATATAACTTTCATCATCATGCTTATTATTATCTTCAACATCTTCAACATCTTAAAGATTATGTACTTGAAAAAATTTAATAGAAAGTACAACCAAATATATATATATATATATATATATATATATATATATATATAAGCATGAGTTAACTATATCAAATAATTATAATGGAAGCATCAAATCATTTATACTTTATCAAATTCATAAACCTAGTTAGGTTCATAATTGACAAGAGACAAATCCTTTTTATATTATATTTCAACTTCTTGCTAGGGTTTTGTCATGACCCCTAGATTACATTTTCAGGACACTAGTCATTAGATTTAATAACAAAAAAAATCCAATCATAGTATTATACATCTAATATTTTAACAATATTTTTTATGATAGACTCTACTAGGGTTTGTTCCAAACACTATGTTTTTCATCATAACAAATATAATATCACAAAGTCCTAGAATATCAATCTTAACTAGGGTTTTGTTAGAAACCCTAGAATTCAGAAAATAAAACATGAACATCAATGATTAAGTTAGCATACCCACATATACATATCTAGGATTTTATAATCATGCAGTAGCATAACACAACAATATCTACTAGGTAAACACAAAAATCAATACATTAAAGTTAAATATACAATAATGTTTATGAGGCTAGGGTTTCAATGAGACATATGAATGTACACCTAAGGTTCCATGTGTTATCACTCAAATCTTCCTTAGAAGTTATTGAAAGGAAGGAAAGGATCAGAGGTAACCACAAACCAACTTTTAGACATGGGTGCTAGCCCACCTAAGTCCAGAGAGGGTTCTCTCTTTATGATTTAGCTATGTTTGAAAGGATTGTAGGCTAGTATTAATGTTCAAAGAGGTTGTTTTGTTTGGGAGTGGTGGAGTTCTGAAACAAATGGGAAAACTAGGATTTAGGCCATTGGGCTATGGAGTCAATCAGGGATAATTCACTGGATTAAGTCAAATTGTTGAGGTATGAGTTCAACAGGCAGGATAACAGAGTAAAAACAAACTTTGGGGATTGAATGGGTGATATTTCTGCTCAAAAGTAGAGGGAAATCAAGAATCCTCAAGTTAGAATTAGAAAGAGGCAAGGAAGATAGGTCAACTAGCAGAGGGAAATTAAGAATCTTGTACTAGGGACTTATTAGAGAAAAACTACAGGGATAGAGGAGCAATTAAGAATTCCTTTATCAAAATAGTTTAGAAGAAAACATATAAATGGTAGATTGTTGATAGCAGGGAGCCATAAAGCTAATTCTGATATACTTTGACTATTTTACCATTTAGATTTAAGATGCATGAAACATTGAAACACATTTAAAACACATAAAATCACAAGGATAGAATACTTATTTGCAATTATACTGTATGATAATCTGATGAAATCTCCTCAACTTTCATTCCTTTTCCAGCAAAAATCTAGATTTGAGTACAAAAGCTTTCTCAGCTTGATAGCATAGATTTACAGAGATGTTATAGAATCCACCCTCAATACTTCGAATGGAGAAGTATTTATACAAAAATTACATCAAAATATCTCATAACTACAGGAGATTTATTCTAGGGAATACAAAATATCTTTTACAGAAATATAGAGACAGCTGTAAAACTGATTGTTGTTGTCCCTTTATTTATGGAAGAGCTGGAGGTTGAAACTCGAATTTGCCGCTTGTTGTTTCTTTATTAATTGTGTGCTGGATCCTTGCTTACTTTTCTCTACTGATACTCTTTACCTGTTTACCAGACTTTACCTCAGTAAATATTTTCTATTTACCTCAGAGTTACCATAGTAAATTATAGGATATCAAGCATATTGGTCCACCATTCTTCATTTGGTATCTTCATCCTGATCAATTTCCTGTACACTTCGTCAGCTTCAGTGTATTTTTCAAAATTGGGCTGGACTGTGAATAGGTGCTTAACTTCATGCTCAATATAGAAAATATTTTCCAAACCATCATACATCACTTTTCCTGTAGGCAGTGCTTTCATTGTGGAAGAGCTGGCTTGACTTCTGGCTTGTTTGTGCAGTTTATCAATGTAGTCATCATGAGTCATCAGTTTATCATTTATGACTAGTGGGCTTGGAAGTCCTTTATCCCTTAGAATGTCATATTTTAGCATAAATCATTTATGTCTCTTGAATACTTTGACATCTTCTTTCCAGGTTAAGTATTAAGTACTTTTTAGTGAGAACTTTATTAATTTCAAGGATAGTACCAGTTTGATCCTCGATATCCCATTGTTCTAGCTGTTTCCTATTTTTTCTATTTAAGAAGTTGATCAATTGGGTTGCCTCTTTAGGTTTCTCCCCCAATTCTTCCCTGGTCTTCTGTATAGCCTATGTAGCTAGTTTAACTAACTCAATCTGTTCAAAAATGATCTGAATGGAAAACCAAATATCATTGATGGAATCAATGATATTGTTCCATAAAATCTCTCTAATGTCTCTTAAAGGCTTTTCCAATTTTAAGTCCTTCTCTAATGTCTGATTGTTTCAGTCATCCTTCTATTTTCTCTCTCTTCTTCAGTGCAATTGATCTGTGATAGTTCACACTTGTTTTCCAAGATGGTAACCATTTCTTTCAGTTTCTTTATTTCAGTTGCTTGGATTTTCATTTCCTCCAAGGACTTTATTACATCCTCTGTTTGATTTTTTGAAGTGGCTGCTACTTCTGATGTACTTGTTGTTGTTGTTATTGGCAGATCTGTTGCTGGAGGAACGTTGGGTGCCAGGGATGTTGCAATAGTAGATGGCATTGCTGTAGAAATTATGGGTATTACAGTTTGACGCATGGTGGTTGGCTTGCCTTGTTTGGATTGGAAATCTCTTTCTAGTTCTTGCTCTATTTCTTTCAACTGCTCATTCAACTTAAGGATAAAGTCCATAAGTTCTTCCTCATTTTGTTTCTCAGTTACTTCTGCAGTTTGTGGATATATGAGGGGAGGGAGTTTGAGCTGTTTCCTAAGTGCAACAATGTCATCATGCTTTTTCTTTATCAAGCTTTTAGCTTCTTTAACATCTTTGGGATCATGTCCCAACTCAATCACCAGATCTTCTAGTGATTTTATCCTTGTGTCCTTAGCTTGAGAAGAGGCTTTTTCCAACTGTAACTCAAGTATCTTACCCATCATTAAAATTAGTTCATGACTGTTGCAAACATGCTTCTACTTTTATTGAAAGCCTTGAGAAATATTATGAAGATGATAATTTTATGGATGATGAGATCATGGAGGCTCTGTATGAGAATCCTTTTCAACAACATGAAGACAACCTAGTGGATACCCATCAAGATGATCAGGAAATTTTGCAGCAGAATCAAGATCAGCTGGTTGAAGATGGCCATATGGCTGGAATTGATGAAAGAGAAGAGCTTGTTTCAGATCTGCCCACAGAAGAAGACAAGATACAGATTGCAGAATGTAATAATGTTAGGACAGCTACTTCAGAACTAGATTCAAATTGTAATGACCAACCATATCTTGTGCTGAAGCCCATCAAAGAGAGCTCTGCTATTGAGATCATAGACAGAGTTTTGGATTCAGATGTTCATAAAAAACAGAATGAGATCTTTGTACAAGTAAGTGATAAATCTCCTTTCAATAACTCAGTAATAAATGATAGTTTGAATGCCCTGTCATATGAAGATAATTACTGTTTAAGCAGAAGAAAACAAAAAGCATTGTCTCCTTTGTCTGAAGATGAGATAGATCTACTTTTGAGAGGTCTTGTTATAGCCCAAGCTACAGCAGATTTGTAGTGCACACATAGTCAGGAAAGTGTTGGTGAAACTTCTTCCTCTTTTGAAAAAGATGGCTGTCTTATAATCAGTTTTGTAGACCAGCAAAAAGATAATTTTTTCTTTCACAAAGATGATAAGGCTGTCATGTTTGATAATCTCGAAGATTGTTTTTGTTTAAGAATGAACTATAGCACATTCACACCACAGAAGATCAAAACATTCAGGATTTCCATTCAGATTCCTCTTCATATGTTTCATGTGCTGAAATGTTTTTCCAAGAAGAGATCTGCTCATCCATTTGTTCAGAGTTTTTTGAAGCCTATGAGCATACTTTTATTGAAGCACATGATGAAGGCAGATCAGAATCAGAAGAGAAAGACTTGTTTCTTCAACAGGAGGTAAATCTTCATGTTTTTCAGGATCCAATGGCAGATTTGTTACAGTCAGCAGTGAAAGTGATTATTGCAGTGTTCAGTGATGAAGGGGATCATCGTCAGCTATGTTTTTGGATGCCCAGTTATCAGTTTGTATTGTTGACCAACAGATCTGATCAGGGAAATCAGTCAAGAAGCCATCTGCTTGATTGGTTACATTGGAAAGCCAATTATACATGATTGTACATATTTCATTAGTATGCAGGTGGTTGTCATCATGATTCCAAATCTTGATGGATTGCTGCCGTTTTTCCAAAAACTTTGTAAAGTCTTGTTTTAAGTCAGTCATGAGTCATTTGTGTTTCGTCTGTTGAGTCAGTTTTTTCAAGTTATTTCAGTTTGCCATCGAGTCAGTTTGAGTCAAGTTTCAGTCAGTTTTCAGTCAAGTTTGCATTCAATAAATGTGTCAAAGGTTCAAAATAATGACTCCATCGCCCAATGGATGAAGGCACTGGTCTGCTCTCCCAAAGATCTGTTGTTCTTGGCACCTCCAAGGAGCTACCATCCCCATTGGAGCCAATGTTAGTGTCAGTCTTTCCAGCCTTCCTCCAGTGATCAAATATGCTCTTACAAAGTGGTCTTAGAGTGTCAAGGTCAAATTTTGTCATTTCAGTGAGTCTTCAAGCAAAATTTGGTCACTAGGCTTTAGGTCTAGGGTTTGTTTTCACTCTTTTCAAAGTTGTCCAAATGGCAGTCCATGTCATCATTCAGCTGAGTGTATCATCATTCAGAGGGTTTTCATCATCATGTCAGGTTCCAATGGGTCATTTTACACCTTGTTCATGCTTCAGTTGCGTCTAGGTGAGTTCATTTCCCTCTCCTAGGGTTTTGAAGGCAATTTCTCTTGAATGGCCAAGTCATCAGAAAAACTTGCATCCTGATGTTCATACACCTTCCCTTATCCTTAATGTACCTTATTAAACACTTCCCATCATTGAGATCCCCCAAATTCTTCATTTTCGCACAAACCCTAGTTTCTTGCTACAACCTGGCAATTTTCTAGGTTGGGCCTGTGTTTTGCCCTTTTGGACCCCTTCCCCTCACTCGATCTTTGAGATTCCACTTTCCCCTACTTTCTAACATCCCTCCCTACTTCCAAAAATTTCCCCAAGAATTTAGAAGCCCCTTATCCCCTTCATTTCGCTTCATTTCGACAAAATCCCTTGTTTCACACATCGGGATAAGTTTCACTCAAAAGATGTTTCTGAGCAATCAAAGATGAATTTTGGAAAAATGAGAGAGGTTTTTGTCCACAACATGCCAAGGAAGAAAAAACTCCTTCACTTTTACACAGGTATAATGGTTTTGGAGAAATGTCAAAAATACAATCGCCTCGGGAGAATTGATGCACCTTTGAAGTGACCTTGGGAAAATCAATTTTTCTCTTAGCTTTTTTGGCCAAATAACTTTCTTGATGAGTCGAAGAATAACTAGACAAAAATATATTTCCAATGAGCTATCATGAGCTCAATTTGGAGTTGAGGAAGGCATTCAAAAGTTGACTGCAACAGCACTCTGCCTTGAGGCAGTCTCATTAGGCACATTTTGACCAGTCTTGGGAGATTTGATTTTTGACAAGGCAAATGAACTCCAAATTGAAAAATTCCAATTGGGTTGGAAAGTAGACTCAAATACCTTTCCAACGAGCTATCACATGCCTAATTTGGACATCGGGAAGGCCTCCAAAAGCCTCCTGCAAAAGTGCGCTGCGCATAGGAAGTGCGCGCTGCGCGTTGGGTGGTGCGCTGCGCATTGGGCAGTTTGAGCCAGTGCAAAATTACACAGGCGCTGCGCGTTGGGTGGTGCGCTGCGCATTGGGGTTGCGCGCTGCGCGTTGGATCTCAGCCACAGGAACCATTTGTCTATGCGTCCAGAACTCAACCAAACTTACTTTTAGCTTGCAAATAGGTATGTTCTTGCTGCCTAGTAATGTTAGGGTGTTAAATATATGATTCAAAGAGGGGATTTAATGTATTGGGTTTTGGGAAAATGAAACCCTAGGTTCATAACAGAGGCATCCCTTAAATTGTTTTAAAAAATGTGTGGGTGGTTTAGTAAGATGTCCCTCATCCTCCATTGATGAAAAAACCAGCTCCTTGCTCATTTGTGCACCCTAGTCAAACATTCCAAAGAGCACACATTGTATTTTGCTCATTTGTCAAACAGTGACTGTTTTATGCCAATTCATTGAAACAGAGCATTACCATTATGGCTTGGTTTTCATGATGCTTTGGTAAACATATTTGGGTTTTGAGTATGCATTGAAGTTTTGATTTCAACACACACTTATGGAGCTGCGACAAATCCGTGAAGACCGACAAGCTGCCCGAAGACATATACATGAGATGACACCCATTGAGCAGGAGATAGAAGCTGACCGGGAGACTTGGCTTGAGAGGGTCAACATCTACTTGGAGGAACGACTGAAAAAGGCCAATAGAGACAATGCATTATTGAAACACATGGCTATGCATTACAAGGCCCGGAACCTAGTTTACAAGGCGCCAATTAGGAGCCTAAAGGCAAAATTGAAGAAAGCGGTCAAAAATCAGAAAAGACAAAAAGAACTTGATCGTCTTTGGATTTTGGGCGAAGCCTCTTTGGCTGAGCATGATACTTGATTGGGGACTCCCAGCCCAAATTTCAAGGAATTTGGAGAAAATTTTGTCAATTTTGAATTTTTGGCTCTAAAAACAGGTTTTTTGGCTCAACGCGCAGCGCGCTACCCCTAAGATTGGGAGGTCTAAATCACAAATGGTTTGCATTTTTGGATTTTTCATAATGAAATGTACCTGCTCAGCTATTGCCGAAGCATTTCATCGAGATCTGGATGGTCAAAAGGCTCAAAAACACCATGAAAACCACCTTGCTGCCACCTTTTGCCACAGCAGGAAGTACCTCTGGGAGAATGCATTTTTGAGGGGGAAAATGAGCTCCAAATGGGAAAATTCCACTTTTGTTGGAAAGCAGACATCCAGGGATTTCCAACAAGCCAACCTGAGCTCAATATGGATGCCAGAAAGTGCCTCAAACTCAGCCTGAAAAGTGCGTTGCGCGTAGAGATCAGGGCGTTGCGCGTTGAGGATTTTGGCCAATTTTTCACCTTCCAGCTCAGGAATTCGGCCAGTTTTGACCAGTTTTGACTTGTGATGGGATTTTTCACCCTTCTTGATGTAATTAATAGAACTTTATGTTGACTTGACACCTATTTACCTATTCTAGATGATTCATTCATAAAATAGCAAAAAATTTAATGAATGAATCAATTTCCCAGCATATAGGGGTTAGTTGTTTGACTACCTAGTTTTCAGTTCCATGTTTAGAATTGGTTGAAACAGCTCCTAGAAGGAGGAGCTCGACCCCTATAGGTTAGGGAATGAGGTTAGCTTGATCTATATATGTAAATTTTCATTCAGTAGCAAGGGTTGGACTCTTGGGGAAGAGGCTTTGAGACTTTATTGTACATTTTACTTCAGCATTTTGGCAAAGGAAAGACCAGGGTTTTGCAGCACTGTTTGGAATTCTTGTGGCTTTATGTCTTGATGGTGTTCTTCTTTCAGTACTTGTAAGTTTGTTATGTGTATCATTTTCCTTCTCTCATCTTCTGCAATTGAACAAATGAAGTGTTAAGGTAGAATTCATAATCTGTAATGCTCTGCCTTTAAGTTTGTTTAATATCCTATGTTTTCATCTGTTTAAGGAGAATCCTTGAGGTTTTCTTGCTCTCCTTAGCTCCTCACCTGTCTGATCTATTCACCTCATTGCTTTTAAGGCATCAAACAATTGCCTACCTTGCTCCATTCAGACCTCTGCAGAAACTGTGTCTCATCCCCGAGCCCAAATTGCCTTTCCCATTGTTTTCAACAAAACCCTAAAAACAACCAAATCAAAACCTCTGCACTTAATACCTAGCCTAAGATCAGTTGCAATTTTAGTCATCTCGAGCCTCATTGATTACTTTTTGCCGAGATAGACCCGGAGAGAGCCCTCTCCTGTCCTCGTAGGGCTAGCTACGAGGCTGAGCGTGGTATGATGTTGCCTCGAGTTTTGCCTTCCTCAGCCTGAGGCAGATTTGAGCGCTAACAAGACTCACCATTCGATGCTGGTCCAAAAATCATTTCAGGCTGATCATCTTCTACATTTACCATGTTGGACATTGGGTCCAAATTCAACATTTTAGAAATTTGTCCTTTATAACTGTTGTTCTTCATTATTTTAGTGAAGGGGATGGATACCTTTAACTTAGATATCTCATTCTCTAAGCTAAAAGCAGGAGTATTTTCTACCTCTTTGACTGGGATCTCTTTCTTTTCTTTTTCTTTTGATGTAGCTTGCTGCTGTGATTGTTTTGTTGATTTTGATTTGCTACTCTCTGGACCAACCGCCTCCTTTCCTTTTTTTTGCGTAGCTGATGAATCGTTCTTTGCTGCTTCAACCTCCTTCTTTTTCTGAATTGGTTTGGCTGGCACATCTCTGTTCCTAAGTGAATATCGCTGCTGTTGTGCGGACAAAGCATTCATATATCCCCTTTGATATTCTTCTAATTCTTCTTCCAAAACAATGTCGCTAGCTAGAATAAAATCTGTGTCTTGGTGTGCAGCTGAATTCATTGCACATTCTTCTTCTTCGGTAATGTAAGTAGGTAGCTCATTTGGAGTAAAGATGTGGTTTTCTCCACCTATTACATTCCCGTCCTCATCTGACTCCGGTCCATGCAAAAAATTCTGTTGCAAAGGTGTTTGCACCGGTTGTTGTGTTGTCTGCTCTTGAGTTCGCTGATCTCTTTGTCTTATTCTATATTGTGGCTGCTGTTGGCCACAGAAGTTAGGATTCCTAACTTATGTCTTAGGCTTGTCAAGTTTTACCCTTTCAAGCATCTGCTCTACCTTTTTGAGTAGTTGATACATTGAAGAAGATTCTTCTTTCACAGTGGTTTTCTTTTCCTCTTTCGCTCTAGCTCTTTTGGGCAGCAGATTAGCTTCAACACTGACCGCGATTTTCTGCATATCTTCCATTGTGGCCGGTTCTCTCTCTCTTAATTGGTATGCCATGTCAACATCAAAACCATCTGGAAATTTCATCATTGCTAGTCCCACAGGTGGCTTTAGATGATCTAGAATTTCGTTATAGACTACATTAAATCTAACACAATAGTCTTGGACCAACTCACTAGCGTTTCGTTTGATTTGTTCATATTCTCCCAGAATTTGAAGGGGATTTTTTTTTACTTCCCACCGGTTCAAAAATTGTCTTTGTAGTTTAGCCAAGGTAGTGATACTTGCTACCGGAAAACCTCTGAACCATTTCCTCACATCACCTGCAAATGTCTATACAAAGAGCCTCATTGCCACATTCTCCACATAAATATCATGAAGTTCATAGAAATCTGCCATTTTGTCTACATGTTGCTGAGCAGTAATGCTGTTAGGAGTGCCATCAAAAAATAGGATTTTACTTTGATAATCCGTTGGCATGTCATCTAGAACTTGGGGCAGAACAAGGGGTGCGAAACGGGCAGCCATCATTCTCGGTGGATTTGGCCTTGGAGGTGTTGGAGGAGTGTGCACAGTTTGCAAGGGGCTTGCAATTGGAGTTTGGGGCTGTGTTGCAATGTAATTATCAATTAACCTATTAGCTCTTTCTGTTTCGAGGTCTACAAGAAATTGTGGATTGGGGACAGTATAATCAACAACCCTTTCGGATTTAGACTCAAACAATGATACCTCAAACCGTTCGTCAAACTCAATCTCTTCAAGATACTCAAAAATATCGGGACATGAATGGGATTTGAACACGGGAGTTATGGTGCTTTCTTGACGAAGGAGTCTCGGGATCAAATTGGGGTTTTCGTAAATATGAGGAGGATCAGGTCTGGATTTGCTCTGGTATATCGTCTCGAAGCCAACATGCTATTGAGAAAAATCACAGGACACAACCAACTTACTCAGCCTTTCCAGTCCTAAGCTCATCATCCGGAAGCTTAGAATTATTATGAAACAAGGGGATTTGATTTCAGTTTGTCCCCAGTATGGTCGCCACTATGTTAGCTCCTAAATCTGCCTTAGGCTGAACGAACGCAAAAATTAGGGTAACCACAAACCACGCTCAGTCTAGTAGCTAGCCCTACCAGAATAGGAGAGGGCTCTCTCCGAGTCACGCTCCGTGAATAGGTAAGCAAAAAACGGTCTGAGATGACTTACAATGAAATATTGATCATAGGCTAGTAAGTGAGAATAGGTACAAGAAACAAATTTTATGAATTACCAAGCTTCTAGGATGGTATGGGACCAATGCTCAGTAAAGAATGGAGAATTTAATACAAAGGCACAGATTATTCCGTGAGGCAAGGTAGGTGGAAAATGTAACAATTTAGTTTGAGGTACCGCGACATGAATAGATTGCTGAAGAAAGTGAAAAGGGCATGGTGACATGAATCTTTTTCAACAGAAGAATAACACTGAACATGAAATTTTCCCACAGGCAGAGCAATAAAATTGAATTCTACCTAATCTCACTTAGAAAATTTCACTGGAAATGAACATGAATTGAATTATGAAACATAACGAAATACATATGAAAACATAAGAGACACATTTGCTACACTCACAACCACAAGAATCTCATGAAATAGAGCCACTGCCTTTCATTAATTCTCTGTCAAAAATACACAGTGAAGAAACAAAATTTCTTTCCCACAGTCTCCCAGAAGTTACAAGCCAACCAACCCTTTGCAAATAACTTGCATACAATATATAGAATGTGTGAGGAATAGATAGAACGCCCAAGGGTTGGGGAGTTACTCGAATCATTTCAAAATGGAGATGGAGAGCCAACCATCAGCTACAGGTGCAGCGCTATAAACATGACATTTGGCTTGGGTGACCGTTTGCCTTCCTTCGCCACTTGGATAGAAGAAAATATGGAGAAAAAACACTTTAAATGCCACCTTTGGTGCCAAAAAACTAAAGTGTAGATGAGTGGGCCCACTTGGAGAAGTCACGAACCGAAATTTCGCGAAACGGAAGCAAATTGGCAAATTTTCCTCTGTGCGCCGCGCCATTTTCTCTGTGCATCGCGCTACTTTGGGGCCTATTTTGGGGAACTTTAAGGTGTCCAAAATGTTCCCAAGTGGGCTTGCTAGAAATCCTGTCCTGTCTACTTTCTAACCCAACTGGAATTTTCAAATTTGGTGCTCATTTACCCCTCCAAATCTCCATTCTCCCAAGACTGCTTTCTGTGTGTCAAAAAAGTGGCAGAGAGGCCATTTTTGGGTGTTTTTTGACCTTTAGGAGAATCAGATCTTGTCAAAATTTCTTGCCCGGACACCAGTAGTCGTGACTTTCCATGTTGAATCCAAAAATTCAAGCCATTCCTCATTTGGAGCTCTAGAATCTTAGTGTCGTGCCAGTGGTGCGGGGCGCAGGGAGAAAATCCCTGTTTTTTGCCCAAAAAATTACCATGTGACCAAAAATTCCCCAAATTTCTTGAAATTTGGGCTAGATGTTCCCTATGGGGTGTTATGATAGGCCAAGGAAGCCTCAGCCAAGAGTCAAAGCCGATCTTGCTCTTTTTCCCTTTTTTCCTTTCTTGTTGCTTTCCTCAATTTCACTTTCAATCTCCTTATTCAGGCTTGTGCACTCATGTTTCGCACCCTGTAACAGAAAGCCATGTGTCTCAGTAGAGAAAGGTCCTGGTCGGCCTTTTCCAACAGCCTCTCCAAATGCATGTTGACCCTCTCAAGGTTGGAGATGCTCACGAATGTTTCACAAATCCATAATCGTCTACTGATCCTCAAGCTGCTTGTTTCTCTGCTCCAGGTACTTCATCTTCCATTTGGCTCTTTCTAAATCAATGGACAAGTCTTCAATCTCTCATTGCTGCTCCTGGAGGATCTCTATAAGCTCTGCATTTGTAGGTTCTGTATTTGTCTCATCATCTTGAAGGAGAACAAATTTTGTCTCTTGTTCACTTGATGGCTCACCCGAAGGCCCCTCATCATGCACTGGCTCCTTACCTCTACCCTGCTCCTGTGATGCTGATGTCGGAAGCGAGGCCCCTTCCACCTCGGGTGGAGATAATACTCGCTTTGCTGCTGCAAACAAAGGTCTACTGCCTTTCTGATAGGTGATGCATACTGGCATAGTAGCAGTCTCATGTCGCTCATACTGATGAGATGGGCCACCTATCTCATGCTCTGCCTCTGATACTACCTGTGGAGCGTTGAACAATTCACAGGAGATGAAGTCCTCCCAAGCAATACCTTGTAATCCCAACTGATGGTCCACCAAAATCAATATAAGAGCAAAGTGATAAACACTGTTGAGCTGCTGTCGAGGGGTCTTGTGTTGCATGAAATTCTTCATCCTCTCTATGTTCCCGCAGATGAAAAATGGGACGTTCATCATCTGCACCCTGGTAAAGTGCATGAGCAACCTGATGTGATAGGCATAAAGGTGAGAAAACCTCCCCTCATAACTGAAGTACTTCATGATCAGTTTCATGAGCGGAGCATACTCATCTCTCAAAAATTTGAATGGAAAAACTCTCGTGAGATGGCTCAAACAGCTGTCCTTAATGTAAGGCTCATAATGATGCCTCTCCACCTTTTTCTTCTTATGCCACCATTCTCTAATGTTTTGGTATGCCTGTTGACACTGATATGGTTTCGGGTGTTAATGTGAAAGTGACCCTAGCCAGGATAGACTGTCCTCCATGTAGGTGAAGTGCAAAGAGACGGGCCAAATCATGATGAACTCTGACATTTGCCACCCTCTGACAAAATTCAAAACATGCTAAGTGCTGGAAACAAGACATAGCAAGAGGGCATGCCTGCAACTCAGTGAGGGAGTTTGGCTCATCTCTAAGATGTCTGCCACTCCGATGATGTCTCCTGGGGGCTTGTTCTCCTGAAGCTGTATCACCGTGGGTCTCTTCCTCATATTCTAATGAAACCTCGGATGCCATGACTGTTGTTTGTACCCTATGTTTTAGGCTGCCCTTTGATTCAAATGAAGCTAGTAGTTTCTTTGACAATCTGCCACCAAGGGGACAATTAAACGGGGAGTATTAGGAAGGGAATGATGCAATGGGAATAGGGGTTAAAGGGAGAGATTTGTTAGGGACTTGGGAGTAGTTTGGGTATAGTGTTAATGGGGTAGGGTTTGTGTTGTTTGCAAGGTAGGGTTTGGGTTTTTTGAGCAATAGGAAGGGGGGAAAGGGAGTATGATTTTTTGGTAGGGTTAGGGGTAGTGATTATGTGGAAAATAGCATAGGGGAATGAGTAATAGGGGTAGGGTAGGAAGCACCTTGGCAGCACTGTCACTGTAGCATAAACCCTAGGATCATGTTTTTTTTTTGTTTGATGTCTTCCTTTGTTTTCTTTATAATTTTTTTTTGCATTTGATTACAGGCACAAAAGCCCTTATATCACCCATAAAAATTGACGCACAAGTGGTGTGTAGAGCCTACCTTGAAAATAGATGAGCTCCCGAAAAGATTTGAAGTGGTTTGGCAAAGTTTCGGGCGTTCTGCCCCTGTGCACCGCGCGCAAAGCCCAGTGTGCCGCGCGCTAGATATGTACCGCACCTGTGGAAAAATTCAACTGCAGGCAGGCTGCGTGTGTGCCGCACCCTCTGTGTGCGCCGCGCTCCTGGGTATATGCGCCGCGCCCTCTAAAATCACCTCCAACTCACTCAAACTCTCACAATCTCGCACTCACACTTTTGCAACGTCTCTCCAAGGCTTGTAATAGCACAATGCCCTTGATTTGGATAAAAGCATGTATATATAGCTTTGGAAGAGATGGGTTTAATTTCTGCTTCCTTGAAAACCCATTTTTCTAATGTTGTGTTTTACACTTTTTCACTAACTTTAAAACACACTGACTTTCACTTTCCTTTGAAATTTTGGCTCAAATGATGAAATTTTCAGCACTCTTTACAGAGACAGCACGACAAGACATTTGGCCACGGAAACCGTGACTGCATCTGAAAAAATCAACTGGCGAATTTTTTGAAAATTTTGTCATAAATGACACTGTTTGACTTTTCTTCAAAACAGAGTTTTGAAGAAGAGTCGAAGTCTATCTACATGACGATGAATCTCTCTGAACCATAGTTGTGTAAGGCATCCCTCTGGCCTGCATGGCTTTACTGGACATGTTTCAAAGACCAAATTGATGAATTCCTAGACCTAAACATAGAAAATGAATTTTGTCCTTTAAAGGACCAGACCTTGATTGTCATGGACTTTGGTGATTATTGACAAAATACCTGAGCCAGTAGGAGCCAGACATGAGGGGGAATGATTAGCATGAATTTATCCGTCAGATCATGGCATGCCCCTAGCGAAATGTAGCTGAGTGAATGGAGCGGGACACCTGAACATGAAATGCATAAAGAGTTTTGATCTCTGACAGAGGGTTGACCAGACCGACTCTAATAGGGAGAAGAAAGTGAATAGTGAAAAATGGAAGTCCAGAAAATAACTGACCTAGGATTCCCTCTGGTGTCAAGATTTTGTACAGAGAAAGGGAATTTATCAGTTTGGTAATAGAGGAAAAGACGATACAGGACTGAAGAATATTTAAATACCCTCTCATTCTCTAATATCATGAATTGGTCATGCATATTATCAGCAATGAATGCAGCATAGTCATATTTGCATGCACGAGGTTGGCCAGGGGTAAAAATAGTCATGTAAGCAAAGGTCATTTGATCTACATACTCACTAGTGGTAAAACACATAATGCAAGAAAACATGGTGACAATATCCCTACCCAGACCAGTAAAGGCACATGTCATGTAAGGAGGGGGGTCTATTGATTTGTATTGTTCTTCAATGAAAGTCTAACTAACTTGGTTGATTTCAGAACTGGACAGCCTTGAAGATTTATCAAGTAAATCAACAATTGAAAGGGCAGTGAGGTTCTGGCCAAGCTATAATTGCAACATTTCATTTATAGACTCAGCTGTAATGGTGAAAAGGACTTCCTAGTTAGGGGACATTACAACTCTCAGATTAGGGTTGTAGTTTGCATGGCATTGGTGGAAAATATCTGGGAAAATATGGACAGTGGGAAACTGATATTTAGGGAGGTTTGACTCCCAAAGACCTATTTTATCAGCATTGTTCAGATAATTGTCTCGATACCTGCAGTATAGCTTCAAGGGGGTTTCATCAAAAGTAAGGTCCTTAATTTGAAAATCTTTATCGGCCAAGGGAAGGTAGTCCAAATCCCTATGGGGAGTAGTGATTGGTGTGACATTTAGGGCGATAGGAGCTTCCATCCTTGGTTCTTATGTATTCAAGGAAGAAAGTTGGGGTTTTCAAGGATTTCAGATAAAACAGGTGCTTGGGGAAGCCTTGGGGCTAAAAAAAAAGTTTAATTGTACTGAATTACTTAAGTTTAAAGAAATTTGGTGGAGGTTTCAGAACAAAAACAGGGTTTCTTGAGAAGGAAATGTGGTAAATACCTGTTTATGGTTGACTGTCAGGACAAATGGCTATGGTGAAGGCTTTGCAGGGTGCGCATAGAAGTCTGCAGTGGCCTAGAGTTCAACAACTGATAGTGGTTGACGGTTGGGAGTAATTTTCTGGTTTGGACGTACTTTGTGCGTGCATGGAAGGCAACAGTTTCTTTTCTCATAGAAAAGGGAAAACAATGAGTATTTTTGTTTTATGGACAAAGTCAATGACTTTTTGGAATTTGGCGGGTGAATGGAAAATGATAATTGGAGTTAACTAATTGATGGGACACTTTGTCGTTTAGTGGAGGCGGTAAGCGGGATTCATTGCACATCTTTTAGGAGGTTGGTGGTTTTGGCGGAGGGTCGCACGATGCCACAAATGGGATGAAACATATCATCAGCGAAAAGTCAAAATAACTTTTATCGCGTGGTTAACATTCGACCAAAAGGCTCGCGTGATATGAGTGAGAGTCATCGGATGAGGGAGGGCAGATCAAACGACAGTCGATGGCGGAAAGTGTTATGGAGTTATGGAGGGGGCCTAATGGTGTAATCGAAATAATTAAAATGACTTAATTATATCGTGGGTGATATGATTGGACAAATTAAGGTTTAATAATATCGGGAGTGATGGTATTGGCGGAGAGGTTATTAATTAATCCAGATGACTAATTAATCCCTTTTTTAACGCGTCGGGGGTTTTGGCTCTTAATTAATCGTGATTTGATTAATTAATCCAACTGCATTAACTTTATTTATGGTTTATTTTTCAAACCATAGGGACGGGTTATTTATTTATTTTGGGATTTTTATTAATAATATGGGAAAGGATAATTTGTTTCGGGAGTTAAATAAATAATAAGAATTAAGAGTTAATATTACCATGGAAAGAAAATGCGCTAAGTAAATGTTTCCGAAAATACATTCATCATCCAACATTATGACTTAGGCTGAAATGTGTTTTGGGGGGTTTTTATAAAGAACCTTTATTTTTCCTAAGTAAAAGAGTGATTTTACCTTAGGAAAAGGATTTGAAGGAAATGAATGAATTATGAAGGGAGTGACTTTTGATAAAGTGGTTTTAGCACTTAGGCCTTACAAGTTATTGGGCCGAGGGTCTCGTCCCTCCAAAAGTCAGAGAAATGCTCTCAGCCACATTAACTTTCAGGTTGTTGGTGACTTTAGTACTTATGGGAAATTAGTGAAATTTAGGGAAAAAATGAGTGGGGAAGTTAATTAGTTTGGCTTTTGTCCATGATGTAAATGTATTCATTGTCATCCATATTTTTAAGTGCTTTTAATGATGAAAGTATATGACTTGATATCTAGATAATAATTCATCATGCATAAATCTGCAACCAATCATCTACTTACCCTACCTACTTATCCTACCATTTTTTCTTCTTTTATTAGGGTGCACTTAAACTGGAAAACCCTTACCAAAACCTTTTCTTTTCTTTTACAATGGAAATTTGTCTAAGTCTATCCTTATTGCATCCAAGGGCTCAGATTAAATTGTTGAGCTCCTTTTATTCACTCTACTTATCTACTTATCTACCAAGATTAAACAGTTTGGTCAAATTTTATTCTCTATCTCTAAACATAAAATTCAAAACATGGAATAACCAAGATTAAGCTATTTGGTTACCATGGATTGTGGCATAAGTAACAAGTTGCACATAATCATTTATACAAAAAGTGAAATAGTAGTGGCATTTGGGCTTGCACACTTTCATGGTCTTTTTATTTTTCTTGGGGTTCATTTTTCATCTTTTTTGACCTTTTTCCTTCTTTTTGTCCTTTTATTCTTTTTCTAGGACATACCCTCTTTACATTTTTTAATTTTTTTGATTTTTTACAAATATGGAAAACATTTGCAACAAGCAAAGGTATGTACATATTTCATAGCTAAACCAAGTCAATCATCATATATGACACCTATTGGTATAGGAACATAATAGTGGCTCCACTTGGGGATGGCTTTTCCTGGTGGAAAGTCAAGAACCGTAGATCAATGGCCTTTGAAGGACTTTGATTGTGCTTTGCAAATCTCCTTTTCCCTACTTCTTTATTGGTATGTATAACAATAATACTTCTGAAGCTTAGGGCCTTCTCTTCGGACTTCAACTTCAAAACTTTTACCATCCAATCAATACTGAACATTAAGAAGGATATAATATGTACAACTGAACTGACAAAATTAGTAAATTGGGTCAATGTAGTGCTTTAACATTCAACCATTGACTAGTCCTCCTTCAATCTCCGCACCATCCAATTCTTTAAGAAAATATGAATTATTTCCTCTGAAGGCATATATAATGTATGGTCTTTTCCATAGGAAGTCAAACTTCCCATGTTTCCGTTTGTCCTCTCTTCTGGAATCCCACCTCAAAACTTTGTCTCCCAAATAGAAGTCTTCTCCTTTGGTCCTTTTGTCATAAATATTCTTAAGTTTTTCTTGTAGTACTTGGGCTCTGAGTATACTTCCTCCCTAGTTTGCGGTAAATGGATAGTTTGGTTAATTCTCCTCTGTATATCATTTGGTTCCACTTGGGCTTCCTGAAGTAATTTCATGACTGGAACTCCGCTTGGGCATCGGTTAATTTCTTGTTCCAAGTTTTCTTATTGTCTTCCAATAATTTTTTGATAATATTCATTAGACTTTTATTGGAGGATTATGCAAGTCCATTCCCTTGAGGATAGTAATTTGTGGAATGACAAAGTGTTATATGATACTTGTGACATAAATCAATAATTTTCTTTGACTTGAAGGATGCAACATTATCTTTGATAATTTTGTCAGGACAACGAAACCTAGACAGAATATTAACCTCTAGAAATCCTATTATTACAGTATCAGTGGCCTATCTAGAGGGAATAGCTTCTATCCATTTGGTAAAGTAATTAGTTGTAGTGAGTATCCATTTATGCTGAGCAGAAGAGGGTGGATGGATTTCTCCAATGAAGTCAAGACCCCATTGTTGAAATTTTTTTCTATGGAAATAGGTTTCAAAGGCAAGGGTAAGAGTTTTTTTTTTCCTTCAAATATCTGACACTTGTGGCAGAAAGTTACAAATTTTTTAACATTTGAAAACAAGGTTGACCAGTAAAATCCAGCTCTTAGAATTTTGTCAGCAGTTGACTTTTAGTAGAGATGTCCACCACAATCCCCTACATGAAATTCTTGGAGTACTTTGTTAGATTCTTGTTTTAATAAATAGTTCAACAAAATGCAAAATTTTGAAGCTTTCATTTTCAAAAACCTACTCTTAGTTCTGGATAACCCTGGAGGAGCTTGCAGATTTTGTAGAACATATATTATATCAGCATACCAAGGTGAGCCTAAAAAGGGTTAGCTGATTTGTGGAGTCGTCATCTCCAGTTTTTTATCCTGTTCTACAATAAGATTTATGTCTAGGGCTTGGCAATTTGTTTCTGCCATAAGTTTGGACAACCCCTGAACTTTAATTAACTTTGTAGGTTTTATCTCTATATCATATTATAAAATAATAGCTATCCATTTTCCCCTCTTGCCATCAACTCCATCCTGTGTCAGGATGTCTTTGACTACAACATTGGAAACGTAAGCTACTACATGAGAATACAAAATATACACTTTGAAATCCTTAATAGCTTTTACCAAAGAAAAAGATTGTTTCTCCATTATTTTATACTTTAATGAGGCATCTCTAAGAGCTTTACTAAAAAAGGCTATTGGTTTTTCACATCCTTGATCATCCTTTTGTAAGTAAGACTATAGCTATGGTGTGTTCTGATGCAAAGGAAACGATAATGAAGTCTTTGTCAAATTTTGGGCTTGTAAGGACTGGTGTTTGAGTTAAGGCTAATTTTATTTCTTAGAATGATTGTTTAGCCTCTACTGTCCACTTAATAGCCGAATATTTTTTCAACATGTTATTCAACAATCTAATTAGCTCAGCTAAGTTGGAGATGAATCTCCTTAAAAAATTTATTTTTCATAAAAATGCCTGAAGTTCTTTAATGTTTCTTGGGTGAGGTATCTGCAAAATAGCTTCAATCCTGGTTGGGTCAATCCGGATTCCATCTTTGGAGATAATGTGGCCTAACGGTTTTCCTTCTTCTAAACCAAATAAAGATTTCTTTGGGTTCAGAGAGATGCCAAATTTTCTGCATTTAAGAAAAACTTGCCTGACTTAGAAAAAACTATTATATCATCAAGGTATATAACCAAGAAATCATGGATTTCCTTTGCAAAGGCAATATCCATTTCCCTTTGAAAGGTGGCCCCTGCAGTTTTCAATCCAAAGGGAATTTTGACATACATGAAGGTGCCCCATGATGTTGTGAATGCATTTTTTGCTTGGTCATCAGGATGTACTAAAATGTGGTTGTAACCTGAGAATCCATCTAAAAGTGAAATCCTTGTGGAACCTACTACCCTTTGCAGTATGTGATCCATTTTATGTAAGGGATAGTTGTATTTGAGTGAGACTTTGTTCAAATTTCTAAGGTCAACACACAGTCTGATCTCCTGTTTTATTTCTTGTAGGGACAAGATTAGATACCCAATTTGAAAACCTAATGGGGGCAATGATTCCTGCTTCATACATTCGTTTGATCTCCTTTTCAATGGAAGGTAATAAAACAAGATTAATTCTTCTTAGCTTTTGCCTAAAAGGTTTCTGATCTTCTTTGAAAGGGATAGTGTGTTGTATAATACTGGTATCATAGGATTTTAAGTCTTCGTACCTCCAGGCAAAAACATCCTGGAATTATTTCATTAGCTCAATATATTTTAGTTTTTCCTCAGGGGGTAATGATTTGGACAATTTTATCAGCTTAGGATTCTCTTGAGTTCCTATGTTGCATTCTTCAATGTCTGCTTTCAAGGGCTCCATATTAGGCTTTTTAGGAATAACATTAGAGTCAAATAAGTCCTCCAAAGGAGTTAATCCCTTCGGTAATTGGTTGTCTTTGAGATTTATGACTTCCGTTTCATCATCAATTATTTCATCAATATCCATTTGCTTTAAGTCCTGAATATTTGTTTTCATGAATTTAGTAGGGTGAAGCATGTTTATTGTGTTTTCTTCCAAGTTGTTAATGTCTAACTCATTAATGTGATCAAAATCTGAAACTATGTATACATCTATATTAATGCTAGCAAATTCTTCATCTAATGTCAGAAAGTGATTAATCTGCTCATAATTTTCAAAAACTTGCCAGTTCTTAAGATTATCAGGTATAGTTGTCTTATGCCTAACCTCAGCAGTATACTGGTGATTTGGCTTAAAAGGAAATTTGCAGGTGTTGGCAAACATACCCAGGCTATGAGATTGCATGTTATGTTTTCTAGGAATGGTTGCAAGCTTGGTTTCTAAAAAATTGTTAAGGATTTCTACAACTGTACCTCTGTAAAGTCCTAATCTAGGGTCTCTAGTTATGTAAACTCTGTTATTCTGTTTAACTATCAGTTCAGAATATCCCATGATTGATACCCTTATAGCTCCTAATCGTTTGACTAACTTGAGGCCTAGCAGGAGTGCTTCTATTTTGCCATATTTTTTGTGCATTTGAAATTTAACCTATAGGCATTTCCCTCTGCATGATCATTCTCTAAGTTATAGATCCATACCCCTGCACCTGCACCTAGTTTGTTTACTGAACCATCAAACTCTAAATGCGATAAAATTTCATGTTCATAATTTGTATTCGGAGTAATGGCATCTTTCTTAGCTAAGGTATATGGATCTTCTTTTTCATTTGATATCTCTTGAATTTGGACAATTGACTTTTATTTTACAATTTCTTTTGGTTATGTTGATATATCTTTGGATTTTTCAATTTCTTTTGGTTCTGCCGCTCTACCATTTGGAATATCGTCTAAATCGGTTTCTGCATTATATAGAATAAAGGAATCCATATCAGAATGTATTGAGTAAATGGGAAAGTTTTGGGGCTTATCCTGACTACTCACTACATACTTCATTGAAGTTTCTCTATATAGCTTCTTTGGTTGTCCAAAAATAGATATGGTAACGTATGACATATCTAATTGTAGAGACCCCAGAAGTTTGGCACCCCAGGATCTGGACAACAACATGCCATACTTGGGTGGAATGTTTGCTACCATTATGTCCATGAGTATAGTTTTGGCAAGGTATTGGACCAACGAAACACATAAATCCTTTATAAGCCCTAAACACCTCACTTGACTAGAATCAAAGGAAAATAAATCCCTAGAGGGTCTAGTGATGTCTAAGTTAAGTTTCTCCATACCAGTCTTGGGCATGAGATTGTGTGAAGCACCAGAGTCGAACATGGCATTATGCAAAATATTATCATGGATATTGAGACTAACATAGAAAGCTGGTATCCCTCCTTCCATTGGTTTCCCATTTACTTCAGGGCCAAAAATCAACTCAGGCTGGTCATAAAAAAGATTTACAGAATCTGCATTTTCAATGATATTTAATGATTTGTTTATCTAAGACCCGTAAATATGATTTGTTTTACCGGTTCTATCAAAGGAACTGAAATTTTAAGCTCGGCTACCTCTGCTCCAAGATTAAACGACAGGATTACTTTGTCTGTTTGAACTTTTGGATTTCTGGCAGCAACGTTTTCTATGTTTTCTTCTCTTTCAGGATTTGGGACATCCTTTGCTGATTTTTCTAATCCAATATTTGGAGACTCTTCCACTGTTTCCTTGGAGGGAAGTGAAGTGGAAGGTTGTTAATTGTTGGGCTGATTATCAGACACATCTTGTATGGTGGGGCTGGGGGGATTTTTATTTGTTCTTGAAAGGATCTGAAGTGTTTTTGTCACTGGAACTGTTTTACCCTTTTTAGGTTGATTAGGACCTGTCTTCTAATTTGGTTCTGGAGCATCAATACCTTTCCTGCTTCTTAAATTATACTGCTTATGTACCTCAAAAATAGCAGATTCATGTCTCTGTCTGAAATCAAATGACTCTCCTGTTTGGGTTTGGAATTTTTGTAATATATGGGACTCTTGGTCCTCCTGAGTTAGGAAGACATCTCCTTCATCATCAAGACCCATTAAATTTATCCGAGTGTCTTGTTCAAGGTCTTCTGAGTGGGACACCTCTGCATAGTTTTCTTGGAAAGGTGGTCTGATATTCTGGTCAGGAATATTCTTTCCAGCATTTTGGTTATGAGTTTTTCTAAAATTAGGATTTCTCCATGAATTAGATTGTTGGCCATCCCAAGGAGATATTCTTTCAATCATTTCAACTCTGTTCAACAATCTATCGATTCCTTTAACTATGGAATCTATATTTTGTTCAAAGGGTGTATTATCTTCTTTTGTAGGTATTCTTCTCTCATTCCTAGCTTTGGCACTTTTGGAAAGTAGTTTAGCCTCAACACTTACAGCTACACTTTGCATTTCTTCCAAAAAGGGGTGTTCCTTACTCTTAACTGGAAAGCCATATCTGAATCAAATCCATCAGGAAATTTGATCAGGGCTAAACCAAGTGGGGGTCTAAGGTCCAGTGGAATGGCACTATAAACACTATTGAACCTAGTGCAATAGTCCTGAACGATTTCATGAGGTCCCCTTTTAAGGTTCTCATATTCAGATAAAATCTGTAGGGGGTCCTTCATTTTCTCCCACCTATTCAAGAATTGTTGGTAGAGAATTCTTAAGCTATCTATACTTTGTGGGGATAAAGATCTAAACCAAGTTCTAACTTCCCCAGTCAGAATCTAAACAAAAAATCTCATTTGAACATCAACTGTGTCAATTTCATATATCTCAAAATAGTTGGTCATTTTCTTAGTGTGCTGCTGAGCTATGTAGTTTCCAGTGCCACCAAAAGTATAAATTTTACTCTAATAGTCCTGTGGCATGGCACCTAGGGGAGCAGGCATCACAAGGGGAGCATATCTATTGGCCATGATTCTAGGTTGGGTAGTAGTATGAACGGGAGTTGGGGTAATAGGGGGTGTTTGGGTTGTAGAAGAAGAACTAGAGGTAGTGGTGGGATGTTGTGTGGTAATTGGCTGGAGAGGAAGTGAAGGGATGAAGGGAGTGGTGGAATGGATTTCAAAAGAGTGAGGGAATAATGATGAACTACCAGAAAGAGAAGTAGTTTCAGAAAGTTTAGGTGTTCTATTGGTGGTAAGAGATGGCTGAGTGGAATTCTACAGATATCGATCAATTGACAAATTGGCTCGTTGGGTTTCAAGTTCTCTGAGGAATTCTGGATCTTGGACTAGGTCCAATAGTTCATTGTCAGATGTGGTTCTAAACAGAGAGAGTTCAAAGTATTTTTCAAAAGGAAGATCTTCAAGGAAAAGCCACTCAACTGGACATGATTGTGATATGAACAAAGGTCTAGGACTTAATGAACTGTCTTGCCTTCTAATGATTCTTAGAATCAGGTTAGGATTTGCAAACACAGGGTGAGGATTTGGATTAGGGTTAGCCCTGGTGTAATGAGTTCTTCCTAAAGCTAGATTTCAAGTTTTTCAATGCTATTCTTTTATAGATCCTATAAAAAAATTCTAAAAAATCCTTTAATATGCTTTAAATCAAACTTTTGAGTTTCTTAATGGTTAGTTTCAACTGATGATCAGTTGTCCCCAGTATGGTTGCCACTATGTTATCACTCACATTTTCCTTAGAAGTTATTGAAAAGAAGGAAAGGATCTGAGGTAACCACAAACCAACTTTTAGACTTAGGTGCTAGCGCACCTAAGTCCAAAGAGGGCTCTCTCTTTATGATTTAGCTATGTTTGAAAGGATTTTAGGCTAGTATTAATGTTCAAAGAGGTTGTTTTGTTTGAGAGTGGTGGAGTTCTGAAACAGATGGGAAAACTAGGCTTTAGGCCATTGGGC
Source organism: Pinus tabuliformis (assembly GCA_031772625.1). Lineage (NCBI taxonomy): Eukaryota > Viridiplantae > Streptophyta > Pinopsida > Pinales > Pinaceae > Pinus > Pinus tabuliformis. Next base: position 1,902,627,215 of record CM062817.1, read on the forward strand.
TATCGAGTCAATCAGGGATAATTCACTTGATTAATTCAAATTGCTGAGGTATGATTTCAACAGGCATGATAACAGAGTAAAAACAAACTTTGGGGATTGAATGGGTGATATTTCTGCTCAAAACTAGAGGGCAATCAAGAATCCTCAAGTTAGGATTATAAAGAGGCAAGGAAGATAGGTCAACTAGGAGAGGGCAATTAAGAATCCTATACTAGGGACTTATTAGAGAAAAACTACAGGGATAGAGGAGCAATTAAGAATTCTTTTATCAAAATAGTTCAGAAAAAACATATAAATGGTAGACTGTTGATAGAAGAGAGCCATAAATCTAATTCTGATATACTTTGACTATTTTACCATTTACATTTAAGATGCATGAAACATTGAAACATATTGAAAACACATAAAATCACAAGGATAGTATACTTATTTGCGATTATACTGCACGAGAATCTGATGAATTGTCCTAAACTTTCATTCCTTTTCCAGCAAAAATCTAGATTTGAGTACAAAAGCTTTCTCAACTTGATAGCATAGATTTACAGAGATGTTATAGAATCCACCCTCAATACTTCGATTGGAGAAGTATTTATACAAAAATTACATCAAAATATCTCATAACTACAGGAGATTTATTCTAGGGAATACAAAATATCTTTTATAGAAATATAGAGACAACTGTAAAATTGATTGCTGCTATCCCTTTATTTATTTTAGAGCTGGAGGTTGAAACTCGAATTTGCCTCTTGCTATTGATTTAGTAATTGTTTGCTAGATCCTTGATTGCTTTTCCCTACTGATACTCTTTACATGTTCTTGATACTCTTTACCTGTTTACCAGACTTTACCTCAGTAAATATTTTCTATTTACCTCAGAGTTACCATAGTAAATTATAGGATATCGATCATATTGGTCCACCATTCTTCATTTCGTATCTTCATCCTGATCAATTTCCTATACACTTCATCAGCTTTAGTGTATTTTTCAAAATTGGGTTGGACTGTGAACAGGTGCTTAACTTCATGCACAATATAGAAAAGATTTTCCAAACTATCATACAACACTTTTCTTGTAGGCAGTGCTTTCACTGTGGAAGAGTTGGCTTGACTTCTAGCTTGTTTGTGCACTTTATCAATGTAGTCATCTTGCGTCATTAGTTTATCATTTATGAGTAGTGGTCTTTGAATTCCTTTATCCCCTAGAATGTCATATTTTAACATAAAATCATTTATGTCCTCTTCAATACTTTGACATCTTCTTTCCAGGTTAAGTAATAAGTTCTTTTTAGTGAGACATTTCTTAATTTCAAGGATAGTACCATTTCGATCCTTGATATCCCATTGTTCTATCTGTTTCCTGTTTTTTCTATTTAAGAAGGTTATCAATTAGGTTGCCTCTTTAGGTTTCTCCCCCAATTCTTCCCTGGTCTTCTGTATCGCCTCTATAGCTAGTGCAACCAACTCAATCTGTTCAAAAATGATCTAAATGGAAGACCAAATATCATTGATGGAATCAATGATATTGGTCCATAAAATATCTCTAATGTCTCTTAAAGGCTTTTCCAATGTCAAGTCCTTCTCTAATGTCTTTATTGTTTCAGTCATCCTTCTATCTTTTCTCTCTTCTTCAGTGTAATTGATCTGTGATAGTTCACACTTGTTTTCCAAGCTGGTAACCATTTCTTTTAGTTTATTTATTTCAGTTGCTTTGATTTTCATTTCCTCCATGGAGTTTATTAAATCCTCTATTTGCTTTGTTGAAGTGGCTGCTACTTCTGATGTACTTGTTGTTGTTGTTACTGGCAGAGCTGTTGCTGGAGGAATGTTGGGTGCCAAATATGCTGCAATAGTAGATGGTACTACTGTAGAAATTATGGGTATTACAGTTTGAGGCATGGTGGTTGGCTCGCCCTATTTGGACTGCAAATATTTTTCTAGTTCTTGCTCTATTTCTTTCAACTGCTCATTCAACTTAAGGATCAAGTCCATAAGTTCTTCCTCATTTTGTTTCTCAATTACTTCTGTAGTTTGTGGATGTATGAGGGGAGGGAGTTTGAGCTATTTGCTGAGTGCAGAAATGTCATCATTCTTTTTCTTTATCAAGCTTTTAGCTGCTTTAACATCTTTGGGATCATGTCCCAACTCAATCACCAGATCTTCTAGTGATTTTATCCTTGTGTCCTTAGCCTGGGAAGAGGCTTTTTCCAACTCTAACTGTGCTGTAGTATTATTAAGAGAATTCTGCAACTGATGTGCAATGATGGCTTTATTGGTCAATGTGGAATAGACCATCTCACTCGTTTGCTTATGAAGCTCAATCTGATCAATTGGGTGGATATCTCTGGCAAGAACTTCAAAATATATTTTTAAATAATTAGCCATGGACTTTGTTTGTTGTATTTTTGGCTTCAAAAAGCTCATCTACATCTTTCCCTCTTTGATGTTAAAGGCTGACATCAACCTTGTTTGATTTGTAGGAGCCATTTTCAGATATTTTGCATAGGTTTGAGCTTTGAGCTACTCATTGCTAGCCTTAATCTCTTTGTAATTTTCTTTCAAATCCTGGCTTACTGTCCTTAGTGATGACACTTCTACACTTGGCTGCCTGTTTAGTGCCTATGTTTGAGAGGTAGATGGTGTCTCCCCTGCTAGTGTTTTTTGCACTGTGTCACTTCTTGTTTCTTCATATTCTTGCTCAGACAAAGGACTCAATCTTTGTCTCCTTATATATACTTGGTCCAATGGCTCTGTAGAGGGGCTAGTCTCATTCCTACTTCTTTTTTGAATTCACTCCTCATTAAGAGGGGTCTGCAATACTGGAGGGTTGCCCATGTTTGTATCAGTTTGGGTCAACTCAGAAATGCTCTGTGATCCTGAATCTTTTTTCTGTCCCGAAGTCTCTAGTTGTACTGATGTTTGTGCACTATGCTCCTGTGTTGGTCTCTGTGAAGATTCTCCAGGCACTTGGAAAAAGAATCCAGATCAAGTTGTCTTTCCAAATCTTTCATAACATTTTCTACTTCTACTTGTGTACTATCTTGTTCTATAAGTGTTCCCTCCACCCATTCATTTTCATTTGCATACTGTTATATCTCTGGGATACTATGATGGATGTAAGGGGATATTTTATGCTTCTGCCTTCTATCACACATGAAGCTATGAGGATCATAGGGCAAGATGAAACTCTTTTTCAATCTCATTCTCTCAAGGATTTCCTCTGCCTCTTTCCTTGCTCTTCTGTTGTTGCAAATAAATGGGCCTAGGTGATCCTTTATCCTTAACTGAGCTTTCTTCTTAGCTTTCATAAAGTGGATTTCATTAGAATTGATCATTTTCCTGTAGTACTCCAGGGAAAATAATCTCATGGGGAGGTATTTAGGCAGTTTAAAGGGGGGCAACTCACACCCATAAATTCTGATCTCGGTATGGTTCTGGTACAAGTACTAGTCTCCAACCTTATATTGCTTGGATAAATAAAGAATTCTCTTAATATCATCACTGATTCTAGGAGGGGGACTTCCTATCAACATAGTAGTTATTGGATGCACAAATTGATCAATAAAATGTGTATAAGGATGTGGAGAAGAATGTGAATAGTGAAAAATGGAAGTCCAGAAAATGACTGACCCAGGATTCCCACTAGTGTCAAGATTTTGTACACAGAAAGGGAATTTATTAGTTTGGTAATAAAGGAAAAGATGATACAGGACTGAAGAATATTTAAATACCCTCTCATTCTCTAATCTCATGAATTGGTCATGCATCTTATCAGCAATGAATGCAACATAGTCATATTTGCATGCAGGAGGTTGGCCAGGGGTAAAATTAGTCATGTAAGCAAAGGTCATTTCATCTACATACTCACTAGTGGTGAAACCCATAATGCAAGCAAAAATGGTGACAATATCCCTGCCCAGACTAGTAAAGGCACATGCCATGTAAGGAGGGGGGTCTTTTGATCTGTATTGTTCTTCAATGAAAGTCTAACTAACTTGGTCGATTTTAGAAGTAGACAGCCTTGAAGATTTATCAAGTAAATCAACAATTGAAAGGGTAGTGAGGTTCTGGCTAGGCTATAATTGAAATATTTCATTTATAGACTCAACTGTAATGGTGAAAAGGACTTCCTGGTTAGGGGACATTACAACTCTTAGATTAGGGTTGTAGTTTGTATGGCATTGGTGGACAATATCTGGGAAATTATGGACAGTGGGGAACTGATATTTAGGGAGGTTTGACTCCCAAAGACCTATTTTATCAGCATTGTTCAGATAATTGTCTCGGTACCTGCAGTATAGCTTCAAGGGGTTTTCATCAAAAGTAAGGTCCTTAATTTGAAAATATTTATCGGCCAAGGGAAGGTAGTCCAAATCAGTGTGGGGAGTAGTGATAGGTGTGACATTTAGGGTGATAGGAGCTTCCATCCTTGGTTCTTGTGTATTCAAGGAAGAAAGTTGGGGTTTTCAAGGATTTCAGATAAAACAGGTGCTTGGGGAAGCCTTGGGGATAAGAAAACAATTTAATTGTACTGAATTACTTAAGTTTAAAGCAATTTGGTGGAGGTTTCAGAACAAAAACAGGGTTTCTTGAGAAGGAAATGTGGTAAATACCTGTTTATGGTTGACTGTCGGGACAAATGGCTATGGTGAAGGCTTTGCAGGGTGCGCACAGAACTCTGCAGTGGCTTGGAGTTCAGCAATTGATAATGGTTGACGGTTGGGAGTAATTTGCTGGTCTAGACGTACTCTATGCATGCATGGAAGGCAACAATTTCTTTTCTTAGAAAAAAAGGGAAAACAATGAGTATTTTTGTTTTATGCACAAAGTCAATGACTTTTTGGAATTTGGCGGGTGAATGGAAAATGATAGTTGGAGTTAACTAATTGATGGGACACTTTGTCATTTATCGGAGGCGGTAAGCGGGATTCATTGCACAACTTTTGGGAGGTTGGTGGTTTTGGCGGAGGGTCGCACAATCCCACAAATGGGATGACACGTAGCATCGGCAAAAAGTCAAAACATCTTTTATCGTGTGGTTAATGTTCGACCAAAAGGCCCGTGCGATATGAGCGAGAGTCGTCAGATGAGGGAGGGCAGATCGAACGGAAGTCGGTGGCGGAAAGTGTTAGGGAGTTATGGAGGGGGCCCGATGGCTTAATCGAAATAATGAAAATGACTTAATTATATTGGGGTGATATGATTGGACGAATTAAGGTTTAATAATATCGGGAGTGATGGTATTGGCAGAGGGGTTATTAATTAATCCAGATGACTAATTAATCCCTTTTTTTAACGCGTCGGGGGTTTTGGCTCTTAACTAATCGTGATTTGATTAATTAATACAGCTGCATTAACTTTGTTTATGGTTTATTTTTCAAACCATAGGGATGGGTTATTTATTTATTTTTGGATTTTTATTAATAATATGGGAAAAGGTAATTTTTTTTGGGAGTTAAATAAATAATAAGAATTAAGAGTTAATATGACCATGGAAAGAAAATGCGCTAAGTAAATGTTTCTGAAAATACATTCATCATCCAACATTATGACTTAGGCTGAAATGTGTTTTGGGGGGTTTTTATAAATAACCTTTATTTTTCCTAAGTAAAAGAGTCATTTTGCCTTAGGAAAAGGATTTGAAGGAAATGAATGAATTATGAAGGGGGTGACTTTTGATGAAGGGGTTTTAGCACTTAGGCCTTACAAGTTATTGGGCCGAGGGTCTGGTCCCTCCAGAAGTCAGAGAAATTCTCTGAGCCCCTTTAACTTTCAGGTTGTTGGTGCCTTTAGTACTTATGGGAAATTAGTGAAATTTAGGGAAAAAATGAGTGAGGAAGTTAATTAGTTTGACTTTTGTCCATGATGTAAATGTATTCATTGTCATCCATATCTTTAAGTGCTTTTGATGATGAAAGTATATGACTTGATATCTGGATAATCATTCATCATGCATAAATCTGCAATCAATCATCTACTTACCCTACCTACTTATCCTACCATTTTTTCTTATTTTATTAGGGTGCACTTAAACTGGCAAACCCTTACCAAAACCTTTTCCCTTCTTTTACAATGGAAATCTGTCTAAGTCTATCCTTATTGCATCCAAGGGATTAGATTAAATTGTTGAGCTCCTTTTATTCCCTCTACCTATCTACTTATCTGCCAATATTAAACAATTTGGTCAAATTTTATTCTCTATCTCTAAACATAAAATTCAAAACATGGAATAACCAAGATTAAACTATTTGGTTACCATGGATTGTGGCATAAGTAACAATTTGCACACAATCGTTTATACAAAAAGTGAAATAGTAGTGGCATTTGGGCTTGCACGCTTTCATGGTCTTTTTATTTCTCTTGGGGTTTATTTTTCATATTTTTTGACCTTTCTCCTTCTTTTTGTCCTTTTATTCTTTTTCTAGGACATACCCTCTTTAATTTTTTTATTTTTTTTGATTTTTTACAAATATGGAAAACATTTGCAACAAGCAAAGATATGTACATATTTCATAGCTAAACCAAGTCAATCATCATATATGACACCTATTTCTATAGGAACATAACAGTGGCTCCACTTGGGGATGACTTTTCCTGCTGGAAATTCAAGAACTATAGATCAATGGCCTTTGAAAGACTTTGATTGTGCCTTGCAAATATCCTTTTCCCTACTGCCTTATTGGTATGTATAACAGTAATACTTTTGAAGCTTAGGGCCTTCTCTTCTGGCTTCAACTTCAAAACTTTTACCATCCAATCAATACTGAACATTAAGAAGGATATAGTATGTACAACTGAACTGGCAAAATTAGTGAATTGGGTCAATGTAGTGCTTTAACATTCGACCATTGACTAGTCCTCCTTCAATCTTTGCACCATCCAATTCTTTAATAAAATATGAATTGTTTCCTCTCAAGGCATATATAATGTATGATCCTTTCCATAGGAAGTCAAACTTCCCATGTTTCCCTTTGTCCTCTCTTTTGGAATCCCACTTCAAAACTTTGTCTCCTAGATAGAAGTATTCTGCTTTGGTCCTTTTTTAAAAAATCTTCTTAAGTTTTTCTTGTAGTACTTGGGCTCTGAGTACACTTCCTCCCTGGTTTGCGGTAAATGGATAGTCTGGTTAATTCTCCTCTGTATATCATTTGGTTCCAGTTGGGCTTCCTGAAGTAATTTCATGACTGGAACTCCTAAAGATGCGGGGAAAACTACCTCCATTCCATACACTAGCTCATAGGTACTGGTTCCAATGGATTTCTTAGTTGTAAGCCTATCTGCCCACAAAGCATTGGTTAATTTCTTGTTCCAAGTTTTCTTATTGTCTTCCAATAATTTTTTGATAATATTCATTAGACTTTTATTGGAGGATTTTGCAAATCCATTCCCTTGAGGGTAGTAATTTGTGGAATGACCAAGTGTTATATGATACTTGTGACATAAATCAATAATTTTCTTTGACTTGAAGGATGCAACATTATCTTTGATAATTTTGTCAGGACAACCAAACCTAGACAGAATATTAGCCTCTAGAAAACCTATTATTACAGTATTAGTGGCCTATCTAGAGGGAATAGCTTCTATCCATTTGGTAAAGTAATCAGTTGCAGTGAGTATCCATTTATGCTAAGCAGAAGAGGGTGGATGGATCTCTCCAATGAAGTCAATACCCCATTGTTGAAAAGGTTTTTCTATGGAAATAGGTTTCAAAGGCAAGGGTAAGAGTTTTCTTCTTCCTTCAAAGATCTGACACTTGTGGCAGGAAGTTACAAATTTTTTATCATCTAAAAACAAGGTTGACCAGTAAAATCCAGCTCTTAGAATTTTGTTAGCAGTTGAATTCTAGTAGAGATGTCCACCACAATCCCCTGCATGAAATTCTTGGAGTACTTTGTCAGGTTCTTCCTTTAATAAACAATTCAACAAAATGCCTTCATGTTTTTTCCAAAATAAAGTATTATCCATAATGAAAAATTTTGAAGCTTTCATTTTCAAAAACCTACTATTAGTTCTGGATAACCCTGGAGGAGCTTGCAAGTTTTGTAGAACATATATTATATCAGCATACCAAGGTGAGTCTAAAAAGGGTTGGCTGATCTGTGGAGTCGTCATCTCCAGTTCGTTATCTAGTTCTACAATAAGATTTATGTCTAGGGCTTAGCAATTTGTTTATGCCATAAGTTTAGCCAAACCCTGACTTTTAATTAACTTTGTAGGTTTTATATCTATATCATATTATAAAATAGTAGCTATCCATTTCCCCTCTTGCCATCAACTCCATCATATGTCAGGATGTCTTTGACCACAACATTGGAAACATAAGCTACTACATGAGAATACAAAATATAAACTCTGAAATCCTTAACAACTTTTACCAAAGCAAAAGATTGTTTCTCCATTATTTTATACTTTAATGAGGCATCTCTAAGAGCTTTACTAAAAAATACTATTGGTTTTTCACATCCTTGATCATCCTTTGGTAGTAAGACTGCAGCTATGGTGTGTTCTGATGCAAAGGAAACAATAATGAAGTCTCTGTCAAATTTTGGGCTTGTAAGGACTGGTGTTTGAGTTAAGGCTAATTTTATTTCTTCGAATGATTGTTTAGCCTATACTGTCCACTTAATAGCCGAATATTTTTTCAACATGTTATTCAACAATCTAATTAGTTCAGCTAAGTTGGAGATGAATCTCCTTAAAAAAATTATTTTTCCTAAAAATGCCTGAAGTTCTTTAATGTTTCTTGGGTGAGGTATTTGCAAAATAGCTTCAATCCTGGTTGGGTCAATCCAGATTCCATCTTTAGAGATAATGTGGCCTAATAGTTTTCCTTCTTCTAAACCAAATAAAGATTTCTTTGGGTTCAGAGAGATGCCAAATTTTCTGCATTTAAGAAAAACTTGCCTAAGATGATCCAGGTGTTGTTGATCTGACTTAGAAAAAACTATTATATCATCAAGTTATATCACCAAGAAATCATGGATTTCCTTTGCAAAGGAAATATCCATTTTCCTTTGAAAGGTGGCCCCTGCATTTTTCAATCCAAAGGGAATTTTGACATACATGAAGGTGCCCCATGGTGTTGTGAATGCAATTTTTGCTTGGTCATTAGGATGTACTAAAATTTGGTTGTAACCCGAGAATCCATCTAAAAGTGAAATCCTTGTGGAACCTACTACCCTTTGCAGTATGTGATCCATTTTATGTAAGGGATAGTTGTATTTGAGTGAGACTTTGTTCAAATTTATAAGGTCAACACACAGTCTGATTTCTCGTGTTTTCTTTCTTGTAGGGACAAGATTAGATACCCAATTTGAAAACCTAATGGGGGCAATGATTCCTGCTTCATACATTCGCTTGATCTCTTTTTCAATGGAAGGTAATAAAACATGATTAATTCTTCTTATCTTTTTCCTAAAAGGTTTCTGATCTTCTTTCAAAGGGATAGTGTGTTTTATAATACTGGCATTATAGGATTTTAAGTCTTCGTAACTCTAGGCAAAAAAATCCTGGAATTCTTTCATTAGCTCAATATATTTCAGTTTTTCCTTAGGGGGTAATGATTTGGACAATTTTATCAGCTTAAGATTCTCTTGAGTTCCTATGTTGCATTCTTCAATGTCTACTTTCAAGGGCTCCATCTTAGGCTTTTTAGGAATATCATTAGAGTCAAATAAGTCCTCCAAAGGGGTTAATCCCTTCGATAATTGGTTGTCTTTGAGATTTATGACTTCCGTTTCATCATCAATTATTTCATAAATATCCATTTTCTTTAAGTCCTGAATATCTATTTTCATGAATTTAGTAGGGTGAAGCATGTTTATTGAGTTTTCTTCCAATTTGTTAATGTCTAACTCATTAGTGTGATCAAAATCTGAAACTATGTATACATCTATATTAATGCTAGCAAATTCTTCATCTAATGTCAGAAAGTGATTAATTTGCTTATCATTTTCAAAACCTTGCCAATTCTTAAGATTATCAGGTATAGCTGGCCTATGCATAACCTCAGCAATATACTGGTGATTGGGCTGAAAAGGCAATTTGCAGGTGCTGGCAAACATAGCCAAGCTATGAGCTTGCATGTTATGTTTTCTAGGAATGGTTGCAAGCTTGGTTTCTAAAAAAGTGTTAAGGATTTCTACAACTGTACCTCTGTAAAGTCCTAATCTAGGGTCTCTAGTTATGTAAACTCCATTATTCTGTTTAACTATCAGTTCAGAATCTCCCATGATTGATACCCTTATAGATCCTAATCCTTTGACTAACTTAAGGCCTAGCAGGAGTGCTTCATATTTTGCCATATTTTTTATGCATTTTAAATTTATCCTATAGGCATGTCCCTCTGCATGGTCATTCTCTAAGTTATAGATCCATACCCGTGCACCTACACCTAGTTTTTTTACTGAACCATCAAACTCTAAATGCCATAAAATTTCATGTTCATAATTTGTATCTAGAGTAATGGGATCTTTCTTAGCTAAGGTATCTGGATTTTATTTTTCATTTGATATCTCTTGAATTTGGACAATTGACTTTTCTTTTACAATTTCTTTTGGTTTTGCTGATATATTTTTGTATTTTTCAATTTCTTTTGGTTCTGCTGCTCTACCATTTGGAATATCATCTAAATCAGTTTCTGCATTATACAGAACAAAGGAATCCATATCAAAATGTACTAAGTAAATGGGAAAGTTTTGGGGCTTCTCTTGACTACTCACTACATACTTCATTGAAGTTTCTCTATATAGCTTCTTTGGTTGTCCAAAAACATATATGGTAATGTATGACATATCTAATTGTAGAGACCCCAGAATTTTGGTACCCCAGGATCTGGACAACAAGATGCCATACTTGGGTGGAATGTCTGCTACCACTATGTCCATGAGTATAGTTTTAGCAAGGTATTGGACCAACGAAACACATAAATCCTTTATAAGCCCTAAAAACCTCACTTGACTGGAATCAAAGGAAAATAAATCCCTATAGGGTCTAGTGATGTCTAAGTTAAGTTTCTCCATACCAGACTTGGGCATGAGATTGTGCGAAGCACCATAGTCGAACATGGCATTATGCAAAATATTATCATGGATATTGAGACTGACATAGAAAGGTGGTATCCCTCCTTCCATTGGTTTCCCATTTACTTTAGGGCCAAAAATCAACTCAGGCTAGTCATCAAAAAGATTTACAGAATCTGCATTTTCAATGATATTTAATGATTTGTTTATCTGAGACCTGTAAATATCATGTTTTACCGGTTCTATCAAAGGAACTGAAATTTTAAGCTTGGCTACCTCTGCTCCAAGATTAAAGGGCATGATTACTTTGTCTGTTTGAACTTTTGGATTTCTGGCATCAGTATTTTCTGTTTTTTCTTCTCTTTTAGGATTTGGGACATCCTTTGCTGATTTTTCTAATCTGATCTTTGGAGACTCTTCCACCGTTTCGTTGGAGGGAAGTGAAGTGGAAGGTTGTTCATTGTTGGGCTGATTATCAGACACGTCTTCTATGGTGGGGCTAGGGAGATTTTTATTTATTCTTGAAAGGATGTGAAGTGTTTTTGTCACTGCAACTATTTTACCCTTTTTAGGTTGATTAGGACCTGTCTTCTGATTTGGTTCTGGAGCATCAATACCTTTTCTGCTTCTTAAATTATACTGCTTATGTACCTCAAAAATAGCAGAGTCATATCCATGTCTGAAATCAAATGACTCTCCTGTTTGGGTTTGGCATTGTTGCAATATATGGGACTCTTGGTCGTCCTGAGTTAGGAAGACATCTCCTTCATCATCAAGACCCACTAAATTTATCTGAGTGTCTTGTTCAAGGTCTTTTGAGTGGGAGGCCTCTGCATAGTTTTCTTGGAAAGTTGGTCTGATATTCTAGTCAGGAATCTTCTTTCCATCACTTTGGTTATGATTTTTTCTAAAATTAGGATTTCTCCCTGAATTAGCTTGTTGGCCATCACATGGAGCTATTCTTTCATTTATTTCAACTTTGTTCAACAATCTATCCATTCCTTTAACTATGGCATCTATCTTTTGTTCAAAGGGTGTATTATCTTCTTTTGTAGGTATTCTTCTCTCGTTCCTAGCTTTGGCACTTTTGGAAAGTAGGTTAGTCGTTCCTTACTCTTAACTGGAAAGCCATATCTGAATCAAATCCATCAGGAAATTTGATCAGGGTTAAACTAGGTGGGGGTCTAAGGTCGAGTGGAATGGCACTATAAACACTATTAAACCTAGTGCAATAGTCCTGAATGGTTTCATGAGGTTCCCTTTTAAGGTTCTCATATTCAGATAAAATCTATAGGGGGTCCTTCCCTTTATCCCACCTATTCAAGAATTGTTAGTAGATAATTCTTAAGCTATCTATACTTTGTGGGGCTAAATATATAAACCAAGTTCTAACTTCCCCAATCAGACTCTGAACAAGAATTCTCATTTGAACGTCAACTGTGTCAATTTCATATATCTCAAAATAGTGGGTCATTTTCTTAGTGTGCTGCTGAGCTGTGTAGGTTCTAGTGCCATCAAAAGTAGAATTTTACTCTGATAGTTGTGTGGCATGGCACCTAGGGGAGCAGGCATCACAAGGGGAGCATATCTATTGGCCATGATTCTAGGTTGGGTAGTAGTATGAACGGGAGTTGGGGTAATAGGGGGTGTTTGGGTTGTAGAAGAAGAGGTAGAGGTAGTGGTGGGATGTTGTGTGGTAATTGGTTGGGGAGGAAGTGAAGGGATGAAGGGAGGGGTGGAATGGATTTCAGAAGAGTGAGGGAATAATGATGAATTAGCAGAAAGAGAAGTAATTTCAGAAAGTTCAGGTGTTCTATCGGTGGTAAGAGATGGCTGAGTGGAATTCTACAGATATCGATCAATTGACAAATTGGCTCGTTGGGTTTCAAGTTCTCTAAGGAATTCTAGATCTTGGACTAGGTCCAATAGTTCACTGTCAGATGTGGTTCTAAATAGAGAGAGTTCAAAGCATTTTTGAAAAGGAAGATCTTCTAGGAAAAGCCACTCAACAAGACATGATTGTGATCTGAACAAAGGTCTAGGACTTAATGAACTTTCTTGCCTTCTAATGATTGTTAGAATTAGGTTAGGATTTTCAAACACAGGGGGAGGATTTGGATTAGGGTTAGCCCTGGTGTAATGAGTTCTTCCTGAAGCTAGATTTCAAGTTTTTGAATGCTATTCTTTTATATATGTTCAAAATAACTTCTAAAAAATCCTTTAAGATGCTTTAAATCAAACTTTTGAGTTTCTTAAAGGTTTGTTTCAACTGATGATCAGTTGTCCCCAGTATGGTCGCCACTATGTTATCACTCACATTTTCCTTAAAAGTTATTGAAAAGAAGGAAAGGATCCGAGGTAACCACAAACCAACTTTTAGACTTAGGTGCTAGCCCACCTAAGTCTAGATGGGGCTCTCTCTTTATGATTTAGTTATGTTTGAAAGGATTTTAGGCTAGTATTAATGTTCAAAGAGGTTGTTTTGTTTGAGAGTGGTGGAGTTATAAAACAAATGGGAAAACTAGGCTTTAGGCCATTGAGCTATGGAGTCAATCAGGGATAATTCACTGGATTAAGTCACATTGCTGAGGTATGAGTTCAACAGGCAGGATAACGGAGTAAAAACAAAATTTGGGGATTGAATGGGTGATATTTCTGCTCAAAACTAGAGGGCAATCAAGAATCCTCAAGTTAGGATTAGAAAGAGGAAAGGAAGATAGGTCAACTAGCAGAGGGAAATTAAGAATCCTATACCAGGGACTTATTAGAGAAAAACTACAAGGATAGAGGAGCAATTAAGAATTCCTTTATCAAAATAGTTTAGAAGAAAACATATAAATGGTAGACTGTTGATAGCAGAGAGCCATAAATCTAATTCTGATATACTTTGACTATTTTACCATTTAGATTTAAGATGCATGAAACATTGAAACATATTGAAAACACATAAAATCACAACGATAGAATACTTATTTGCAATTATATTGCATGAGAATCTTATGAAATGTCCTCAACTTTCATTCCTTTTCCAGCAAAAATCCATATTTCAGTACAAAAGCTTTCTCAGCTTGATAGCATAGATTTATAGAGATGTTATAGAATCCACCCTCAATACTTCGAATGGAGAAGAATTTATACAAAAATTACATCAAAATATCTCATAACTACATGAGATTTATTCTAGGGAATACAAAATATCTTTTATAGAAATATACAGACAATTGTAAAACCGATCGCTGTTGTCCCTTTATTTATGGAAGAGCTGGAGGTTGAAACTTGAATTTGCCTCTTGTTGTTGCTTTAGTAACTGTGTGCTGGATCCTTGCTTACTTTTCCCTACTGATACTCTTTACCTATTCCTGATACTCTTTACCTGTTTACCAGACTTTACCTCAGTAAATATTTTCTATTTACCTCAGAGTTACCATAGTAAATTATAGGATATCAAGCATATTGGTCCACCATTCTTCATTTGGTATCTTCATCCTGATCAATTTCTTGTACACTTCGTCAGCTTTAGTGTATTTTTCAAAATTAGGTTGGACTGTGAACAGGCGCTTAACTTCATGCTCAATATAGAAAAGATTTTCCAAACTATCATACAACACTTTTCTTGTAGGCAGTGCTTTCACTGTGGAAGAGCTGGCTTGACTTCTAGCTTGTTTGCACACTTTATCAATGTAGTCATCTTGCGTCATCAGTTTATCATTTATGACTAGTGGTCTTGGAAGTCCTTTATCCCTTAGAATGTCATATTTTAACATAAAATCATTTATGTCCTCTTCAATACTTTGACATCTTCTTTCCAGGTTAAGTATTAAGTTCTTTTTAGTGAGAACTTTCTTAATTTCAAGGATAGTACCAGTTCGATCCTTGATATCCCATTGTTCCAGCTGTTTCATGTTTTTGCTATTTAAGAAGTTGATCAATTGGGTTGCCTCTTTAGGTTTCTCCCCCAATTCTCCCCTGGTCTTCTGTATAGCCTCTGTAGCTAGTTTAACTAACTTAGTCTGTTTAAAAATGATCTGAATGGAAGACCAAATATCATTGATGGAATCAATGATATTGGTCCATAAAATCTCTCTAATGTCTCTTAAAGGCTTCTCCAATGTCTTTATTGTTTCAGTCATCCTTCTATTTTTTCTCTCTTCTTCAGTGTAATTGATCTGTGATAGTTCACACTTGTTTTCCAAGTTGGTAACCATTTCTTTTAGTTTCTTTATTTTAGTTTCTTGGATTTTTATTTCCTCCATGGACTTTATTAAATCCTCTGTTTGCTTTGTTGAAGTGGCTGCTACTTTTTATGTACTTGCTGTTGTTGTTACTGGCAGAGTTGTTGCTGGAGGAATGTTGGGTGCCAAAGATGCTGCTATAGTAGATGGCACTGC
Source organism: Pinus tabuliformis (assembly GCA_031772625.1). Classification (NCBI taxonomy): domain Eukaryota; kingdom Viridiplantae; phylum Streptophyta; class Pinopsida; order Pinales; family Pinaceae; genus Pinus; species Pinus tabuliformis. The sequence goes on from CM062817.1 coordinate 1,902,642,621, forward strand.
TGTAGAAATTATGGGTATTACAGTTTCAGGCATGGTGGTTGGCTTGCCCTGTTTGGATTGCAAATATTTTTCTAGTTCTTGCTCTATTTCTTTCAATTGCTCATTCAACTTAAGGATCAAGTCCATAAGTTCTTCCTCATTTTGTTTCTCAATTACTTCTACAGTTTGTGGATGTATGATGGGAGGGATTTTGAGCTATTCGCTGAGTGCAACAATGTCATCATTCTTTTTCTTTATCAAGCTTTTAGCTGCTTTAACACCTTAGGGATCATGTATCAACTCAATCACCAGATCTTATAGTGATTTTATCCTTGTATCCTTAGCCTGAGAAGAGGCTTTTTCCAACTGTAACTATGTTGTAGTATTATTAAGAGAATTCTGCAACTGATGTGCAATGATGGCTTTACTGGTCAATGTGGAATAGACCATCTCACTCGTTTTCTTATGGAGCTCAATCTGATCAATTGGGTGGATGTCTCTGGCAAGAACTTCAAAATCTATTTTTAAATAATCAGCCATGGACTTTGGCTATTGTATTGTTGGCTTCAAAAAGCTCATCTGCATCTTTCCCTATTTGATGTTAAAGGCTGACATCAACCTTGTTTGATTTGTAGGAGCCATTTTCAGATATTTGGCATAGGTTTGAGCTTTGAGCTGATCATTCCTAGCCTTAATCTCTTTGTACTTTTCTTTCAAATCCTGGCTTACTGTCCTTAGTGATGACACTTCTACACTTGGCTACCTGTTTAGTGCCTTTGTTTGAGAGGTAGATGGTGTCTCCCCTACTAGTGTTGTCTGCATTGTGTCGCTTCTTGTTTCTTCATATTCCTGCTCAGACTAAGGATTCAATCTTTCTCTCTTTACATATACCTGGTCCAATGGCTCTGTAGAGGGGCTAGTCTCATTCCTACTTCCTTTTTGAATTCGCTCCTCATTAAGAGGGGTCTGCAATACTGGAGGGTTGCCCATGTTTGTATCAGTTTGGGTCAACTCATAAATGCTATGTGATCCTGAATCTTTTCTCTGTCCTAAAGTCTCTGGTTGTACTGATGTTTGTGCACTATGCTCCTGTGTTGATCTCTGTGAAGATTCTCCAGGCACCTATACAAAGGAATCCAAATCAAGTTGTCTTTCAAAATCTTTCATAGCATTTTCTACTTCTACTTGTGTACTATCTTGTTCTATAAGTGTTCCCTCCACCCATTCATTTTCATTTGCATACTGTTATATCTCTGGGATACTTTGATCGATGTAGGGGGATAGTTTATGCTTCTGCCTTTTGTCACAGATGAAGATATGAGGATCATAAGGCCAGATGAAACTCTTTTTCAATCTCATTCTCTCAAGGATTTCCTCTACCTCTTTCGCTACTCTTTTATTGTTGCAAATAAATGGGCCTATGTGACCCTTTATCCTTAACTGAGCTTTCTTCTTAGCTTTCATAAAGTGGATTTCATCAGAATTGATCATTTGCTTGTAGTACTCCAGGGCAAATAATCTCATGGGGAGGTATTTAGGCAGTCTAAAGGGAGGCAACTCACACCCATAAATTCTGATCTTGGTATGGTTTTGGTACAAGTACTAGTCTCCAACCTTGTATTGCTTGGATAACTAAAGAATTCTCTTAATATCATCACTGATTCTAGGAGAGGGACTTCCTATCAACATAGTAGTTATTGGATGCACAAATTGATCAATAAAATGTGTATAAGGATGTGGAGAAGAATGTGAATAGTGACAAGTGGAAGTCCAGAAAATGACTGACCTAGGATTCCCTCTAGTGTCAAGATTTTGTACACAGAAAGGGAATTTATCAGTTTGGTAATAGAGGTAAAGATGATACAGGACTGAAGAGTATTTAAATACCCTCTCATTCTCTAATCTCATGAATTGGTCATGCATCTTATCAACAATGAATGCAGCATAGTTATATTTGCATGCAGGAGGTTGGCTAGGGGTAAAAATAGTCATGTAAGCAAAGGTCATTTCATCTACATACTCACTAGTGCTAAAACCCATAATGCAAGCAAACATGGTGACAATATCCCTGCCCAGACTAGTAAAGGCACATGTCATGTGAGGAGGGGGGTCTTTTGATCTGTATTGTTCTTCAATGAAAGTCTGACTGCCTTGGTTGATTTCGAAACTGGACAACCTTGAAGATTTATCAAGTAAATCAACAATTGAAAGGGCAGTGAGGTTCCGGCCACACTGTAATTGCAACATTTCATTTATAGACTCAGATGTAATGGTGAAAAGGACTTCTTGGTTAGGGGACATTACAACTCTTAGACTAGGGTTGTAGTTTGCATGGCATTGGTGGACAATATCTGGGAAAATATGGATAGTGAGGAACTGATATTTAGGGAGGTTTGACTCCCAAACACCTATTTTATCAGAATTGTTCAGATAATTGTCCCGATACCTACAGTATAGCTTCAAGGGGTTTTCATCAAAAGTAAGGTCCTTAATTTGAAAATATTTATCAGCCAAGGGAAGGTAGTCCAAATCCCTGTGGGGAGTAGTGATAGGTGCGACATTTAGGGAGACAGGAGCTTCCATCCTTGGTTCTTGTGTATTCAAGTAAGAAAGTTGGGGTTTTCAAGGATTTCAGACAAAGCAGGTGCTTGGGGAAGCCTTGGGGCTAAGAAAACAGGTTTTCTTGAGAAGGAAATGCGATAAATACCTGTTTATGGTTGACTGTTGGGACAAATGGCTATGGTGAAGGCTTTGCTGGGTGTGCATAGAAGTCTGCAGTGGCCTAGATTCAACAATTGATAGTGGTTGATGGTTGGGAGAAATTTGCTGGTTTGGATGTACTCTGTGCATGCATGGAAGGTAGCAGTTTCTTTTCTTGGAAAAAAGGGAAAGTAATGAGTATTTTTGTTTTATGCACTAAGTCAATGACCTTTTGGAATTTGGCAGGTGAATGGAAAACGACAGTTGGAGTTAACTAATTGATGGGACACCTTTTTGTTTAGCGGAGGCGGTAAGTGGGATTCATTGCACAACTTTTGGGAGGTTGGTGGTTTTGCTGGAGAGTCGCACAATGCCGCAAATGGGATGACACGTAGCATCAGTGAAAAGTAAACACAACTTTCATAGTGTGGTTAACATTCGACAAAAAGGCCCGCGCAATATGAGCGAGAGTCGTCGAATGAGGGAGGGCAGATCGAACGACAGTCGGTGGCAGAAAGTGTTAGGGAGTTATGGATGGGGGCCCGATGGTGTAATCGAAATAATTAAAATGACTTAATTATATCGGGGGTGATATGATTGGATGAATTAAGGTTTAACAATATCGGGAGTGATGGTATTGGTTGAGAGGTTATTAATTGATCCAGATGACTAATTAATCCCTTTTTTTAATGCATTGGGGGTTTTTGCTTTTAATTAATCATGATTTGATTAATTAATCCAACTGCATTAAATTTATTTATGGTTTATTTTTCAAACTGTAGGGATGGGATATTTATTTATTTTGGGATTTTTATTAATAATACGAGAAAGGGTAATTTGTTTCGGGAGTTAAATAAATAATAAGAATTAAGAGTTAATATGACCATGGAAAGAAAATGCGCTAAGAAAATGTTTCCAAAAATACATTCACCATCCAACATTATGACTTAGGCTAAAATGTGTTTTGGGGGGTTTTTATAAAGAACCTTTATTTTTCCTAAGTAAAAGAGTGATTTTACCTTAGGAAAAGGATTTGAAGGAAATGAATGAATTATGAAGGGGGTGACTTTTGATGAAGGAGTTTTAGCACTTAGGCCTTACAAGTTATTGGGCCAAGGGTCCGGTCCCTCCAGAAGTTAGAGAAATGCTCTGAGCCCCTTTAATTTTTAGGTTGTTGGTTCCTTTAGTAATTATGGGAAATTAGTGAAATTTAGGGAAAAAATGAGTGAGGAATTTAATTAGTTTGAATTTTTTCCATGATGTAAATGTCTTCATTGTCATCCATATCTTTAAGTGCTTTTGATGATGAAAGTATACGACTTGATATCTAGATAATCATTCATCATGCATAATTCTGCAACTAATCATCTACTTACCCTACCTACTTATCCTACCATTTTTTCTTCTTTTATTAGGGTGCACTTAAACTGGAAAACCCTTATCAAAACCTTTTCTTCTCTTTTACAATGGAAATCTATTTAATTCTATCCTTATTTCATCCCAGGGTTTATATTAAACTGTTGAGCTCCTTTTATTCACTCTACCTATTTACTTATCTACCAAGATTAAACAGTTTGGTTAGATTTTATTCTCTATCTCTAAACATAAAATTCAAAACATGGAATAACCAAGATTAAACTATTTGGTTACCATGGTGTTATCGGGAAATCTAGTGTCTATGCAGAGCTGCTAGTCCCACTAAGGCTGGTAGCTACCTTAGAAACAAACAAACTAAAACCACTTTCGTTTTCCTTTATGAGAAGTAGATAAGAGGGGAAAGAAGGAGACCAACCTCTATCTTATGCTTGGTCCCTTGCTTGATTCCTCTCCCTTCTGATAGATCTTTGCCACTCGCTTCCTCGTCTACCCAGCTTCAAAAAGCACCTGTAGGATCAAAGCAGCATAATAGTATCCAAGAACATAGATCTACTATCACAAATAATATAGGACCAGATATATATTGACCAGACAAATGCATATATCATCAATCATACAAGAATGTGGAGGAAAACTTGAATAGCTTTATTAATAATCAAGAATAGCAAAGAGGATTACAACCAATTGTTCTGACCCAGCATCATCCTCTCAACAAGAAAGCCCTTCTTCACCTCATGAAAAGCTTAGATCACCCAACACTATGATGTTACACCAAGAAACCAGCAGCACTTCCTTATAAGATACAAAATTCCAGCGTCTAGATCTCTAGGATGAGGGATCCATATATAGATGTTTGCAAGGGGGGTGAGTCAGCTTTTGAGATTTGATTAGTGTCCTCTCTCTGATAGTTCTTGATTCCACTTGGAGATTGATGATCTCTTACTCATCCCTGGGCGAATGCAGAGAGGCAAGTGTCACAGGAGAAGTTTCTGGAAGATTCCATGATCCTCCACCTTGCAGATTGACCCTGCCATTTGTCCACTCTCGCTCATCGCACCCCATATAAGGGCTTTTCAGTGTGCATCGCAGCTCCCGTGTTTATTTAGGTGGGATGCAGTGCACTTTGACCATGGAGCAGGTGAGATGGTCCAGGTTTGACCAGTTCTGAGTAGTTTTTCATGGAGAACTTCTGGGAGAAGATGTAATCAGTTGACCTTGTTCTTTTAGAGGTTGGAACAACACTTTTAGGGACTTAAGAGCCCTTAGTTTATGGACATTTATGATTGGGGTTGCAGTGCCCAAAAATTTCTATAACAGTTGCCCCCTAAAGCATGAGGTCATTAATCTGTTGATGTCGGGTGAAATGCTTTATCATGAGGATCCGAAGTTTTTTCAAGCTGGAAGGTGACCTGTAATAAGATACAATACAATACATTATATTCATAATATTTTCATGATCTAGCTGAGGCGGGCATTCCCATGCTCAACTTTATAAATTCATTTTCATGTACATAAGACAGACAATCGTCTGAGTGCAGACTGATGATTCTGGTAGAGCCATCATCCCTTGGATTGGATGATTAACTACGTAGTAATGATGTACATTTGATGTCTTTATTTTCCTGAACATATATCACAGCCTGGATGGATGAAACTAGATCTAGGGTCTTCAATCTCATTCGATCTTCACTCAAAGTACAAGTCGATCCATGTGAGAGATGTTCTGGAGTCGAACATGGAAAGACGTTGCCTGATTACCAGCCAATGATGTAAGCTGTTGACAGGCGTGAGAGGAATCGTCGATAATGATGATGACCCTCAAGGTACTACAATATAATTCATGTGGTGCGAATAAGGGACTTGGCATCAAACACCACGCAAAATATTTCGGTCGAAGGCCATTGATGTAAACATGTCGCTGGAAGTGAGAAACTTGCCATTGAGGCATGCAAGCTTCAAAGTACTTAAAGGGTTGTTCCTAGATCGACTTCTTGGATAATGAGCTGATGTCGACAAGAAGTGATCTGTCATAGGAGGGCCTTAGTGAATCCCACATCAATGACATAGAACAGAGCAAATGATTTTAAAGGAGGTGAAAACGATATGATGATATAAGGTTCAGGGTGGCGGTCATGAAAGGATGGAGTGTAAATGTATTGCAGTGGATGAGACATAGGTGAATTCTTTGAGCGACTTCTCTTGAACATATCGGTGACACTGACATGATGGATTGGTAGTGTTAACCTCAAATGTGGATGGTGTGATGGACCCATGGTGATATGACCAGTGAACGTAACAACCCAACCCGACTCGGATGCGGAGTGAAAGTGTCATGTTCAAGAGCGACTTGCTACCAATAAAGTTTCTTCAAGTTTTCTTCCCAATTTTTCCCTAGTCATTGCTAACCAGTACCCCTTTATTTTTTTCAAGCTTGAGGAGGATAACATATGATTGTTCTATATTTTTCCCTTCGGGAAAACCCATCGCTATGTTTTAACGAGCCTAGCGATAGTGAAACTTGTTCTTGTCTGTATTGACAAGTTTAGCGCTATTCGGTTTTAATGAGTTTAACGACAAGGATAACTCGGTCCTTTTCAATTTTAGAGAGTCTGAAAAAAGGACGTAAAGGAAACTCCAATAATCCTTTTTCGTCATATAATCCCTTGAGTCTGAAAAAGTATAAAACAATACAAAAGGGATGAATTTTTGGTACTTTAACGAGCCGAACAAAACAAGCGCTCGATCTTTTTGTGCAATAATCCCTCAAGTCCAAAAAGATTAAAATCTAAAGGAGGGATAGCACTTCCAGTCACTTTAACGAGCTGGAAAGGCCAATTTCTCGGCAATCTTTTCATATTTTATGAGTCAATTGAAAAGAGCTTAAAGGAGACTCATTTTTTGAGGAACGAGTGATAAGTTCGGGTAGCAGCTAATTCCAGGTAAGGTTTGGAATTTTCCAATCACAGCAGTGTCACAAGGATGGCTAACAGGATCAATCTTCGCAGCTATTCCTCAAAAAGGGGTAAACAATCAAATGGAGGTGAATGATCAGCCAATACAGAGTGGAGGTGATGATGAGAACACGACCAAGGCTTCAAAGGCTGATGATAATACTTTCACGAAGGTTATTTACCGGAAAATGGTTCATTTTTTAATGAGCTTAAACTCTAGGGGAACATTTTCTCATTTCTTATGTTTATTTTTTAACGAGCTTGAATTCCGTGTTAAAACTGCTCGATCCAGTCGTATAATAAGGATATCTCATTTAAAAATGGCATTTTTTCAAAGCTTTGCCCCACATCCTTTCTTTATGCAAGTTAGGAAACGACCAATCCTACGAGCTTAAAGGGTTAGAGGACCTACAAATTTTAAAAAATAAATGGTCGCTCTTCGCTTGCACGCCAAAAGGTTTGCATGCCCCTAGGTATAGCGAAGTAGAGTTTCCAGATTACCCCTCAATTTGCAGACAAAACATTTGTTTTATCGGGAAAGGCCTACCTTTTAACAGAGGTATCTTATTCCGGTCTAACCCCATTTTCCTAAATGGATGGGTGTGTCAACCAGTCATATATCCTTTGCGGAAACCTACCCTATACCCAAGGTTTTCCTGTTGAAACAGGCCAGGGTGCATGCCCCCTGGGTTTTAGTCATATCCTCCGAATCACTTACAGTCATCAGGAGGACGGACTGGGGATTGATGAGACATTCCTTACGTGAAAATACCATTTAGGGATGGTATCTGACTATTTGCGATGTGTGAACCGGGGAATGAAAGCTGGTCTACGAGTTTGACCACTCTTCCTTCATGCGGAAAACACATTACTCTAAAGAGTGAGGAGACAATGGTTCCCATGCAATAAATATAGTCACGTCCAAGGAGTAGATTATAATCCAAGGGTCCTTGGACTACCATTACATTCATGTGAATGGTTTTCCTTTTCAATGTTATCGGCACATTGGGAAGGATCCCTAACGGTCGACTGGTTCCTTTGTCAAAGCCTGTTAGATTTCTCATTTTAGGTAAAAGCAGTGGTAAACCAAGCACTTTCCAAGCAGTTGAGGAAAGGATACTCACAGAAGCCCCTTCATCTATGATGGTACCGGCCATGACCATTCTATATATTTGAGCAACGATTCGAAATGGTACACTAGCCGGTAAGCGGGGTCTTCCTAGTAGATTCCAATCGCAGGAAACAACTAGGTTACTTGGAGGTGGGATCGAATAGACGGCCGGATACAACTCTGACGAACTTCCTTCCTGCGGTAAAGGAATGGGTAGACTGCCCCCATGTTCATCAGAGTCTGTGCTTACGAAGAGAATTTGTACGGTGTCGTTCTTGTTCTCTCCGGTGACTGTATCATCTGAAGATGGATCCTCTGAAGGCAAGACCGGGTCAACTGCGGCCTCGACCTTTTGAATTTCATCTGGTGTGGATTCAGATGGTTTATCTTCAATGATATACGCTTCGGCCGATCACAACGGCGTGTCAGCCGGATTTTCAACTAGTGACGGACTCAGCAAGAGCTTCTTATATCTAGGAGGAAGCCGTAACGGTGAAACCGGACGGTCGTCCAAAACTCTTTTAGCCTTGTCTAAGAAGGGACAACGGCGGACGGTGTGACCACCTTCACACAGTTTACAAGGAAATTTACATTTTCCTTTTTGTCTAGGGGCTTCACTTTCACTAGTTGACAGTGTATTTTCAACATGATCGTCAGAGGTTGATGATACCGGATTGTGCAAACGAGGAGACCAGTCCCTTAAGATTCGAGGGATGTAAGGACAATCTCGATGATAGTGGTCTCCTTTGCAAATGACACATGGCGATTTAGGTCTGGACGGTGCAGTGTGTGGATTTTTGCTAGACGATGCCTGGTTGCCCATTTTTTCCTTTGGCTCCTTCTTCTTCTTCTCTTTCTTCTTCTTCTCCATCTTCTTCTCAGTTACTTGATTTTTGGCTTTACCAGCTTCATCAAGTGAATAGGAAGGAGGAGAGGGAGAATTGGACGAAGTAGAAGGTTGGGGGGTAACTCTAGTATCGTTTAGTTGTTGATTTGATTGTTCAGGAATCACGGTGTTCTGAACGATAGAGTTCGAGAAGAGCCATAGGGGCAAGCCGATTGTCAATCTTGGAAGCGACAATGTGGCCATATGGGGTGCACCAACATCTCCCCAAGAGGAGAAAGGACTAGGATTTCCCCCAAGGGGAACTCCTTGGTTGGTGGATTCCATTTTTCTCAACCTAAGACCAATGTAGGAAATGTGATGTTTATTCTGATTAAAATAAATATTAGACGCTTTGACACAACTTGTTTTTTCAATTTTTAAGAGTCGAGAAAAAACAAAAGATGACTCTAGTTGCCTTCGATTTTTAATGAGCTTGAAGTGACAAGTGCTCAGATGGACCTTTTCTTTTAAGGAGTCTGAAAAGGAACGAAAGAGACTACTCTGGAAATCTAGACAGAGGGATTACCAAACCAATCACAAAACTACAGAATATTTTTTACGGTACGACAATCAATCTTCCCGAATGCTGTGTTCAGTGCATTGTGATCGATAGGGCGGTAGACACGGCTTCCTATGGATAAAGGATAAAGCCTATTGTGGTCTCCCAATATATACTCGACGGTATGTTGGAGCACAAGTCCGTACTGGCACTTATCGTCTCAAAGTGGAGGAATCACCCAACCAGCAATGAAAACAACAGTTACCAGGCTTACGATGCCAAAATAGTCTCTAGCATAGACTTCTAAATGTTGTGCGTTAGGTTCCAAAGCGTTTTTAGATTCATTAAATTTATTTTACAGTTGATCTTGCTTAAGAAATTTACCTTTCAGGTTCACCGCGTGATGTAGATATACAATTCCTAAAATGCAATCTAAGATGATAAACAATCGTTTAATATTCTTTTTGCAATGAAAATCCTAGCTACTAAGGAAAGAGGGATGATATTCTTTCAACATAGAGCAGAGAGCACACACTATGTGCACTGTCCTAAATCAAACCAACAAACAGTCTAAATGAAAATTCACATGCATGTATTTGTTTTCAACCTTCTTAATGTGTGAATGATAAAAAGAAAGCTAAGCACAAATTTGAATTATTTTTCAAAGCGACATTACTAACAAGTTTCTTTCAAGACAAAATGAAGGCAATGACGACACTTTGCGATTTGGAATTGAAAACTTGCTTTCGACACTTGAAAAACTACTAATTCAAATCAAATACAAGAATAACAGTGTAATCGACTATCAAGAACAATCAGATTCTCTTCTATGACTGAAAACGACACTTGCGACACTTTCAAATCAAGAAACGATAGTTCAATTACACTACTTCTTTGTAAAAGAGAACTGAAAATGGATCACAATACATAAAAACATTTACAGTTCTTTGCACAATGGAGGCGGAATAATGGTAAGGAAGGGGGTTTCAACAGAGGTATATTGACTACAGACAAATAGAGCTAAAAAGAGTGAGCACAGAAACCAAAATCTAGGAGCAGAAGAGGTCTAGTCTGATCAGCGCACTTGTAACACAGGGAAAGTGAGATGCAGCGCACCTACTACACTCGAGAAGTGTGATGCATCCAGATTCTAAAGAAGAGACAGTGTGATGATCCAGGGACGATACTTCAACTGGGTTCCAGGTCACAGTTTGTAGCTCAGTTCAGGGATTTATGCCGAGCAAGTGGTAATCAATAAATAAATCAGAGGGGTAGATCTAAGGAGATTACTAGAGCCACCACAAGGCAATTAGAGAGCTTGTAAATCGATTGTATAATTCATAAACAAAACCCGAAGATAGACTGAAGCATCATTGATCTACTTTGCACTTGCATAGCTAATGTAGTTCGAAGGCTAGCTAGCTTGACTTCAGGCTCCATCTGTCAGTTTATAAAGCAAACAAATATAGACAAACAAACAATCTATTTGCTCCCCAGTGGAGTCGCCATTTTGTTATCGGGAAATCTAGTGTCTATGCAGAGCTGCTAGTCCCGCTAAGGCTGGTAGCTACCTTAGAAATAAACAAAGTAAAACCACTTTCGTTTTCCTTTATGAGAAGTAGATAAGAGGGGAAAGAAGGAGACCAACCTCTATCTTACGCTTGGTCCCTTGCTTGATTCCTCTCCCTTCTGATAGATCTTTTCCACTCGCTTCCTCGTCTACCCAGATTCAAAGAGCACCTATAGGATCAAAGCAGCATAACACTATCCAAGAACATAGATCTACTATCATAAACAATATAGGACCAGATATATATTGACCACACAAATGCATATATCATCAATCATACAAGAATGTGGAGGAAAACTTGAATAGCTTTATTAATAATCAAGAATAGAAAAGAAGATTACAACCAATTGTTCTGACCCAACATCATCCTCTCAGCAAGAAAGCCCTTCTTCACCTCATGAAAAGCTTAGATCACCCAACACTATGATGTTACACCAAGAAACCAACAACACTTCCTTATAAGATACAAAATTCCAGCCTCTGGATCTCTAGGATGAAGGATCCATATATAGATGTTTGCAAGGGGGGTGAGTCAGCTTTTGAGATTTGATTAGTTTCCTCTCTCTGATAGTTCTTGATTCCACTTGGAGATTGATGATCTCTTACTCATCCCTGGGAGAATGCAGAGAGGCAAGTGTCACATGAGAAGTTTCTAGAAGATTCCATGATCCTCCACCTTGCAGATTGACCCTGCCATTTGTCCACTCTCGCCCATCGCACCCCATAGAAGGGCTTTTCAATATGCATCACACTTCCTGTGTGTATTTAGGTGGGATGCAGCACACTTTGACCATGGAGCAGGTGAGATGGTCCAATTTTGACCAGTTCTGAGTAGTTTTTCATGGAGAACTTCTGGGAGAAGATGTAATCAGTTGACCTTGTTCTTTTAGAGGTTGGAACAACACTTTTAGGGACTTAAGAGCCCTTGGTTTATGGAAATTTATGATTGGGGTTGCAGTGCCCAAAAATGTCTATAACACATGGATTGTGGCATAAGTAACAAGTTGCACACAAACGTTTATACAAAAAGTGAATTAGTAGTGGCATTTGGGCTTGCACACTTTCATGGTCTTTTTATTTTTCTTGGGGTTCATTTTTCATCTTTTTTGACATTTTTCCCTCTTTTTTTCCTTTTATTCTTTTTCTAGGACATACCCTCTTTACATTTTTTAATTTTTTTTGGTTTTTTACAAATATGGAAAACATTTGCAACAAGCAAAGGTATTTACATATTTCAGAGCTAAACCAAGTCAATCATGATATATGACACCTATTGGTATAGGAACATAACACCATGTATATGATCTAGCTATAATTATCATAAGGATTTAGCTTATAAACCCTATATTTCCAAACCCTAAAGATATAGGGCTTCATTTAGACATTAACAACAAACCCTAAAGGACTAGCATTTTGTTGTAGCCACTACAACCAGCCTCCAAAATTTTGCACATGTTGTGATTTTGGAGACTCGATTCTGTCCATAGGAGCTAATCTTTCATATCCTCAAGTATTCATGCCATGAGAAAGACCTATATTTTCATTCTATGCCTGTGTTTACCTGTTTGATTATGATCTAAATATTTCTTAATCACAAGAAACATTTTTCCTTGACCTTGCAACATTGTTGGGCTTGCCCTCAGAAACTATGCAATCTAGCAGGGCAAGCGAGCCTTGATGATGGAAAATATGTCTTATCACTCAAAAATTTCCTTGGATGTAGGAGGAAATAGCTAAGGTAACGTAAAACCAATCTTGTAGATTGAAGATAACCCTTCAACCCAAAGAGGGATCTCTCCGTAAAACTCAACTACCTATGGTCACTGTAATAGAAGGTTTTGTGAAATTGAGTTAAGGTGGCTATATTTAGATCTATGGGTGAATTGGTTAGGTGATCTTAAAAACCATTTTGCATGGAGTCCAAATATTAAACAAATGAGATCATAGCTCCAATGAGAAGGTTGTACAAAGCATGAAAATTCACAAGTCCTTTGTCTGTTTGGAAGACTAGAAGAAAGAGAGACTAAAGGAAACAATGCTTATAAATGATTGGAGCAACAAATATTAATGACTGATAACTTAAGAGAGGATCATCAAAGAAATCCAATCTCATAAACTAATCTTCTCAGACATGGAAGAAAACAATTATATAACAGAGAAAATACTGAAAGGGAGAAGCGACACATGAATTTCATACTAACTTCTCATAAAACACTGTGAATACGTTCGAGATTGCTCAAATATATCTGGATTACAAGTGTTTTTCCAATAATTCCCAACCTCTATTTACAAATTCATAAGTTATTCATATAGTTTTCTATATAAGAGTTTTACAAAATAATAGTCCTTATATAATTATAGAAACAAAGATATTTTAAATATCTCTCAAGTCCATGTATGCAAAAGATAAACTTAATAATATTTTGAATTTCTTAGAATAAGTATAGGAAAGTGTGCTTGTATTCAGGCAAAATAAATATCTGGTCAACTACTTCCCTTGAAAGAAGAACATGTCCCCATCTATAGTTTAACATCTCTACTATCACAACATGCCCCTCTGCAACTACTCCTTCATTCTTCTTCAATTATGTTAGAAAATCATTGGCATTTAAAACTTGAAATCATTTTTTTAATGTTGATATTCGTTCTTGAAAATTGGAGTGGTTGTAGTTATTTTCACAACAATTTGTGATTGTTCATTCCAAACTATGATCCCTCTTTTGCTCCATTTCAATAGCTTCTGACCCATCTATCTTTAACCTTTTGTGTGTTCTTATAAGAGAAATCCCCAATTTTTTGTTTCGCTAATATTCCTCGGCCCCTTACACTTTTAGCCCCCTCCTAAATTTCTTCGCCCTATGACCATGGGTTTGACATTGAAGTGCTTAAATATTTTCATTCATTTTCGAGGGCAATTTCCGAGGTTAAACACTTTAGGCATGAGGTTCTTTAAACTATAAATACTGCGTGTTAATTCCGATATCGTAGCTCCCTCTATCATGGCTCTTTAATGTATGTCACTCTACATTGTTCGGGGTGTGAATGGATAGGATGGGGATTGATTCTTTAGAATATTGGGTTATAAGCAATCCCCAGATGTGACCACAACATATGTGCCTGGGCTTTTATAATATCAAAACTTTTCAATCAACGATTTCATAACGTCGTATTTGCATCCTTCAAGACTTGCAATCTCTGATATGTGATAGCCCTTGGTTATCCACCCCAGTCATTGGTTATTTTAGCTCTTCGCAACTGTGGGCCAACCCCCACATCAGAGCCCCCCTATCAACGATTACCAATTAGGGATGTAACTTTTGTGCACAACATTCCACTTCGTCGAAATCCGATCACTGATCACCTTCTATGTCTAGCCCTTGGTTCTGTGGCTCTCCTTGTTACCATAGGCCAACCCCCATATCAGAGCCCCTTAATTAGAGGTTTTCAATCAATGATTTAACTTTGATGCACAATACACCTCAACCCATGATCGTCGATCTTAAATATGTGATGTCATCACTACCATGTGTCAACTTGTGAGTGGTGACATGTGCCACCCTTTTTTGGCCTCTTATGATCCCTAAAAATTCTGAATCTTCCTACCACGTGTCCACCATACTGCCACGTCATGATGACATCAGCCTCCACATGGTCCTTATCGAAACCAATCGCAACCCACCACGTGTACTTTATCGGATCCATTTTCTCAATGCCATGTGTCTCTTATCAGACCCAATCTCTGTCTGCTACGTCTATTTTATCAAATCCAATCTTTGTTTGCAACACGTCACTTTGGAGGAGAGAGAAAAAGGTTGGACCTGCCTTGGTTTTGCCGATAAATTATTTGTTAAATTTCTTTAGGCCCTTCCTAACACTTTCACACTAGCGACATGTTTGTATCGCAATTCGCATATCAGAGCTTTTAAAATGTGGTCACTTTGCCTCATTTACAAATCTCCGATCACCGAACATCAATATGCTATGCATCATGAACCTCTGATTTTCAATCGTTAGTATCGCTCTATGCTTCGACATGCGATATACAATGTGCCTTAGACCTTCGATCACCGATTGCTGATACTACAGGACCTACGATCTCCAATTTCCCAAATCAACGATCGTCGATCACTGATTTTCTCTGTCTTGCACTATTGCTTCTTTGAAGAACTCTTATATGTGGGATCCAGGGTTTATACTTAGGCATTTTCCCTTTATTTTCTAGTTTTCAAAGGGTAGCTTCAATATCCTATAACTTTTGATTCCGCGGTCCTTTTGTGAAGATTTATATACCATTGGAAAGCTGCTTTAGAGAAATTTCCAATGGAGAGGGTTCGATGTATGCTATGAGTCCTTATGATGCTTGAAAATGCCTTAAAAATACTCTGTTTATTTACTAAAATTTCCAAAAAAAATGTTGACAACGTTGCTATCAAGAAATTTTCCCCATTTATTAAAAATTTAAATACTAACTCTACAACTGTCAACATTTTCAAAAAGATTTAAAAATGAGAAAAGTTTATTGTGACAACAACTAGCTCCATGGGGATGCTTTTGATCAATGATGGTAGCAATAACCTTCCATAGACTAGTTGCCTCATGTATTACAAAATTTAGCTAAAAGAAAAACTGACTAAGAAATAGAACTTCATCTTTTAAAAGATGATTTTACAGACTATGAACTTGAAAGTAAAAAAAATACAACTGTTTCTAAAAAAACTGCTTATTTTTCTAATGAATATTAGAACCTTAGGGCCTTCACTTTAGGCTTCAATTTCTTTATAAAATTCATCCACACCTGCTGCACACTGCATACTGAAAATGGAAATTGAAAAACTCATTGCTGAAAAACCACACTTATTTGCATACCATTTCCTACTCTAACCTACTTAAAGTATTTTCCCAATAAGGTGAAATAAAAAACCGAATGAAACCATGGAAGTAAATGTTTTCTTAATTAATTTCTTCTCACATTTTCTTTTAAGCAGAAAGAAAAATTTAAGAAATGGGAAGTCAAACTGGAAACTTAATCCAATCCCACTGATGATGAACAAAATAAACTCTACCATCACTGATGATTCTAATAGACTAGCTACATGGTCTTGGAAAACATGAGAAGCTACTCCTTGTTGAATTGGATAAAATAAAAGTTTTTTTCTTCTTAATGATTCCAACAAGTCAGCAAAAGAATCTGCAAAAGCATGATTAGTTACCTTTACCTGATGATTGGCAACAAGAAGGAAGTAGTCTTTCAAAAATTGAGGGCTATCTTCAAAAGAAATGGGAGCAGTTTGTTCATCAATCTTGTCATGTATATCCTCAATTGAGGCAATAATATTATTAATAGCAAAAATGTCCACATCCATGGGATCTAGAAAAATCTTCTCTTCTTCAACGGACTCTTCATCTTTTTTAACTAGAGGCAGATCTACATATGAAATAGGCTATAAAACAACCCCTTCTTTTTTTCTTCTATCCTCTTATTGATCATTAAAAATCTACTGAGTACATTCATCAGGCTTAAAAGGACAAACCTATTTCATTTCTTAATCGAACTCCATCTGATCAATTTCATCTTTAGCTACAGAAATTGTTGCCTGTTGGGAATCTTCATAAATATTTGGGCAACAAACCTCTGTTGTTTCTTCCGAACGAAAAGAAAACTCAAGCAAGGCTTGTTCAATTTCATCAGTCATTACATCTTGGTAATAGATTTCAATTCTCATGAGATGAAACAAATCATCTAATTTTCCACATAATATTTCTATCAGCGCTATAGAAAGATAAGTTTGTTTAAAATTTTTACAAAATGTTGAATAACAATTCATGAGAGAACAAATACTTACAGGTGGAAAACCTTCATACCATGATCAAAATTTATCCTCTAAAGTTTCCATAAACATATTCATGAGGTTGTCTTTAGGAAAGTAAAATCATAACTTATGAATATGAAAATAAAAATTTGATCAAATGTAAACCAGCATCATCCCTTTCCAGATCATAAAACTTTGGTAGAGAAGTATGCTAATCTATGCGAGGGATGCAATTCGAAAAACTAGGAATATGAGCATGATTCATAGGAGCATACCTTGTATATTTGTAAGCCTCCATCTCGTGACATTGGAGTCTCCAAAAATTTCTTCAAATAATTGTGTCTTTGGCCAGTGGAGTTATTATGAAAATTTTGAGCTCCATATTTAGTTGAGAATACAGTTGCGAGGTGAATGATGCACAAACTTTACGTGTATTGTAGGTTTTAACCCTGTACATTACCTACACATGAATTCTAAAACTCAGAAAATAAACAATAGCGAGAGCATAACACATAAAACACATATACACAGAGATTTTCCCCTGGATCCCAAAACCGAGACTACCAGCATGATTTTTCATTATGTTCCTCTCAATCTTACAATACATATTTGTACATGCCGAAGCATCCAATACCATGTACCGAAAAGCATCACATCCAAAACCATGGACCTAAAACCATCGTGTCCAAAACCATGGACCGAAAACCATCGCGTCAAAAACCATGTGCGAAAACGATGCACCAAACCATAGGTAGGTTCGCCCAACCTAATATAGGGTCCAAATTTTTTTTTCTCGGGGGCACCCCATAGAGGGGGGCTACCTGCTCCCCTGAAATTCCCTAGACAGGGGGGCTGCCGCCCCCGCTATGACCGCCCCCGCTATGCAATCAGCGCAATGAAGGGGGGTCTCCACCCCCCCTCTAACCCCCGGTTCACTATGTAGGCCAGTCATGGAAATAATATAACACAACCCAACATTCTCCCACTTGTTGTTTTCTTTCCACAAGGGGCCACAGGAGAGCTTAATCATTTATCCGGCCCTGGAAAACCCATTGTTTCTCTACACCAAGAGAACTTCTCAGAGCTCACATATTTTGTCAATGCATCTGCAGTATTCTTCAAAGTGTCCACCTTTACCAGCAACACCTTTTTGTCTTCTATCATATCCCTCACAAAGTGATATTGAACATTAATGTGTTTTCTCTTTGAATGATAAGTAGGGTTCTTTGCCAATAAAATTGCACTTTGGCTGTCATAGTCTGTCCTTATAGCTCCCTATACTAACCCCATACTTGAACACAATATCTACAACCAAACTGCTTTTGTAGTTGATAGTGCCACTACATATTGTTCCTTAGTCATCCAACAGACTGCACCTCCAAATAGGTTAAACACATACCCACTTGTAGATCTTCTATGATCCAGATCTCCAGCCCAGTCTGCATCAACAAAGCCCCAAATATCCAACACTTTGTCCAATCCTGGTCTTCCTTGGTAGTACAAACCATGATCACTAGTGCCACACAAATACCTGAAAACCCGCTTCACTGCTGTCCAATGCTCCTTCCCTGGTTTTGACATAAACCTGCTCAATACTCCCACTGCATGTGTAATGTCTGGTCTCGTACATACCATTGCATACATCAAGCTACCGACTAGACTTGCATATGGAACACAGGACATGTCCTCTTCCTCTTCTTGTGTCTTGGGACATTATTTAGCAAATAAATTTACACCTACAAGAATAGAAACCTTCACCGGTTTACTATCCTTGATATTAAACCTCTGAAATATTGTCTCGACATACTTCCTCTCAGAGCTTCCTCTTTTCCTGATCTCTTTTAATTTCTATGCCCAAAATATAGTTTGCAGCACCAAGATATTTCATGTCGAATTTGGAGGACAGTTGGGTCTTCAAATCCTAGATAATTTCTTTGTCATTTCCAACCAACAACATGTCATCCACATACAAGACCAGATAAATAACACGGTCACCAATTAATTTAAAATACACACAGTGATCTACTTTGCTTTTGGTGAAGCCAAGTCGCCATATAAATGTATAAAATTTCTGATACCACATCCTTGGTAACTGTTTTAACCCATACAGAGACTTCTTTAACTTGTATACCAGTTCTTTCTTACCCTTCACCGCAAAGCCTTCAGGTTGATTTATGTAGATCTCCTCTTCCATATCTCCATGAAGAAATGATGTCTTCACATCCATATGTTCTACCTCAAAATCAAAAGCAGCAACAACAGAGAAAAGTAATCTAATAGAAGCTACCTTGGCAACAGGAGAAAAAATATCACCAAAATCAATTCCCAACACCTGGGAATTACCTTTTTCTACCAACTGAGCTTTGTATTTCTCCACCTTTCCTTCTGCATTTGTCTTCTTCTTCAACACCCATTTGTTGCCAATGGGTTTCCTTCCAACTGGAAACTCCACTAGATCCCAAGATTCATTTTTGTGCAAAGATGCCATTTCATCAACCATGTCCTCTTTCCAGAGTTTTCCATCCTCTAAATCTATGACTTCCTTCATAGTTATGGGATCATCATCAGTAACAGATAAAGAAAAATTTGAACAGAAAGTAGATGGACTATACCTTTCTGGCTACCTTCTTTCTCGAACTCATCTTCTCACGCTCGGTGTTTGTGGCTCTTCATCTTCTTATTCCTCCTCTTCTGTAGAGTCTGAGTCTTCCTCCTTGAGATCAAACTCTATCTTCTCAGGTTCCTTTGGTTGGCATTCATGTTTAATAACATCTTTCACCTCTCTGAACACCACATCTCGGTTGTACACAACCTTCCTTGTTACTGGGTTCCAAAGCTTATAACCCTTTAAACCATCCTTATACCAAATAAAGATGCACTTTTCATATTTACTATCCAAATTGGTTCTTTTCTCCTTTGGAACATGTACATATGCATCACATCCAAATATCCTCAGATGTGAAAGAGAGGGTTTCTTACCAGTCCATACCTCTTACGGAGTCTTATCCTCCAACGCTGATGAAGGTGATCTGTTGACCAGGTAACATACTGTCTCTATCGTCTCTGCCTAGAATTCCTGTCCTGACCCGGAACCACTGAGCATGCTTCTTGCCCTTTCCATCAACGTCTTGTTCATTCTTTCTGAAACTCCATTTTTCTCGGGTGTGTATGGAGTAGTCTTCTACCGTACTATACCACACTTCTTATAGAATTCTTCAAATTCCTTGCTGCAAAACTCTCCACCATTATCTGACCTCAACACCTTTATCTTCTTCTCTGTCTGGTTTTCCACCAGAGCCTTAAATTCTTTAAACCTATCAAAGACTTCATATTTCTTCTTAAGGAAATATATCCATGTATTCCCTGAGAAGTCATCTATAAATGATACATAGTACACAAACTTACCTAGTGATGGAACCATCACGAGTCCAAACACATCACTGTGCACAAGCTCTAATATCTATTTCACCCTCTTACCACCCGAGGGGAAACTCACCTAATTTGGTTTCCCATATACACAATTTTCACATAAATAAAAATACATAGAGCTATTACTCATACCTTCTACCATACCTTTACCATGAAGTATTCGAAGGCCCTTCTCTCCATTATGTCCAAGCCTTTGATGCCATAGCATGGTATTCTCTCCAGAGGCCACTAGATTTTCTGCTCCACTTTTAGGAACCATGGAACTGTTGCACCCATCAACAAGAGTGCTACCTTGCAGCTTGTACAGAGTTCCAATCCGAACTTCCCGCATCAATATTAGTGCTCCTCGAACCATCTTGCAGGTATCCTTCTTGAACAATGTTTTTACACCTGCATCATCTAGCTTGCTTATAGAAATCAGATTTCTGGCCAATACAGGAATATGCAGAACACCAAAAAGTGTTCTAACCCTTCCACCTTGCAGCTTCAACTTTAATTTTCCACAACCATCGATTCTAACCTTCCTATCATCCCCTAAGAAGACATCACCACCATTTTATTTCTCATACTCGCAGAACCACTCTCTATGGGGAGTGAAGTGAAAGGATGCACCTGAGTCAATCAACCATGCCTCATGATCTACATGTGTACTTGAAGAAGTCAAGTACACATCCCCACCTTTATCTCAGGTGGTTTTCACTTCTACAGAAGGAGCATCATCAGATCCATTTCCTTTGTCAGGAGCTTTAGATTTATAGCCCCTTTTGTAGTTCCCTTCCTTTTCACATTTCCAGCAAACCACCTTTACAAGTTTTCCTGGAGATTTAGATCTCCCACTCGATGACTTATTTTTGTTTCTGTTCTGGGACCATCCTCGTATATACAAGGCATCACCATTCTAGCTCTCCATATTTTTCTGTCTCATCTCCTCCGTTAGCAAGGATGAGACTATTTCATCAAACTGCAAGGACGTTGCATTTCTACCTATTGCAATAGCCAGACTATCCCACGAATCTGGTAGAGAACACAACAAACTGATGCACTTATATTCATATGAAATTTTAATATTAATAGATAATAACTGACTTACCACAATATTAAATGCGTTCAGATTCTCTATCACTGAATCTCCATCTTTCATTCTCAGGTTATACAACGTTTTCCGTAGGAACAGTTTATTCACTAGAGACTTAGATTGGTACAAAGTCCCTAACTTGTCCCACAAAGCCTTAGCCGTAGCTTCCTCTGATACGTTAAAAAATACTGAATATGAGACACACAATCGTATTGTGCTCTTTGCCTTCCGATCCAACTTCTTCCATTCTTCATCAGACACTCCCGTTGGTTTAGTACCGGATCTACCGTGATCCACTGATCTTTATTCACCAACAGATCCTTCATCTTGAGTTTCCATAACTCAAACTCCGACCATTAAATTTCTCGATCTCTATCTTTCCACTGCTCGCCATCTTCTTTCACCACCTCAATCGATCCTATAGATCTCCCACTGAACAGGGTCTACCACAGGCCCGAGTGAAACCCCTCAGCAACAAAGGTGTCCCCATGAAGCCAAAACAACTCTGATACCAAATGTAGGTTTTAACCCCGTACAAAAATTACCTGCATATGAATTCTAAAACACAAAAAATAAACAATAGTGAGAGCATAACACATAAAACACATATACACAGAGATTTTCCCCTGGATCCAAAAACCGGGACTACCAGCTTGATTTTTCATTATGTTCCTTTCAATGTTACAATACATATTTATACATGTCGAAGCATCCAATACCATGGACCAAAAACCATCGCATCCAAAAGCATGTGCGAAATACATGCACGAAACCATAGGTAGGTTCGCCCAACCTAATATAGGGTCCAAAAAAAAAATTCCCGGGGTGCTGCCCCGTACCCCATAGAGAGGGCTACCTGACCCCCTCAAACCCTCCAAATACGGGGGGTTGCTAGCCCCCCTGTGACCCCCCCACTGCGTAATTGGTGTAATGAAGGGAGGGCTCCACCCCCCCACTAACCACCCAGTTCACTACGTAGGCTAGTCATGGAAAGAATATAACACAACCCAACATTTCTATCCTTTTATTCACCATTAGAGAGCAGATATGATCTTTGTCATTCTCCCAGGGATGATTTGACATGAATATTCGCTTCCATGAAAATGACACCAAAATGTTATCACTTAGAAATTTCCTTGGTTATAGGAGGAAATAACTAAGGTAACCTCAAACCGATATTGTAGGTTGAAGCTATCCGTTCAACCTGAAGAGGGTTCTCTCTGTAAAATTCAACTACCCTATGGTCATTGTAGTAGAAGGTTGTGTGCAATTGAGTTTAAGTGGCCAGATTTAGATCTTTGGATGAATTTTTTGGGTGATATTCAAAACCATTGGGTATGGAGTCCATCTATTAAACAATTGATATCACATCTTCAATGAGCAAGTTGTACAAAGCATGAAAATTAAAAATCCCTTTGAATATTTCAAATATTAAAAGAAAGAGAGATTGTAGGAAACAAAGTTTATAAATGACTGGAGAAACCAATATTAATGACTGGTAATTTAAGAGAGGAGCATCAATGAAATCCAATATCATAAAATAATATTATTAGACATGGAAGAAAACAATTATATAATAGATAAAATATTGAAAGGGAGAAGCAACACATGAATTTCCTACTAATTGCTCATAAAACATTGTGAATAACTCAATTTTGCTCAAATATATTTGGATTACAAGTTTTTTTCCAATAATTCCCAATCTTTATTTACATATTCATAAATTATGTATATAGTTCTCTATACAATAGTTTTACAAAGTACTAGTCCTTACATAATTATAGAAACAAAGATATTTTAAATATCTCTCAAGTTCATGTATGCAAAGATAAACTTAAGAATATTCTGAGTGTCCTAGAATATCTATAGGAAAACATGCTTGTATTTACGAAAAATAAATATATGATCAATTGCTTCCCTTGAAAGTAGAAGAGGTCCCCAACTATAGTTTAGCACCTCTTCTATCACAATAGGTCCCTCTGCAACTGCTCCTTCATTCTTCTTCAATTCTGTTAGAAAATTTGTGGCATTCAAAAATGGAAATTGGTTTTTTAATGCTGATATTCTTTTTGAAAACTGGAGTGGTTGTAGTTGTTTTTGCAACAATTTGGGATTGTTCATTCCAAATTGTGATCCCTCTTTTGTTGTGTTTCAATAGTTGTCGATCCATCTATCTTTAACCTTCTGTATATTCCTATCAAAGAAATCTCTGCTTTATTGTTTTGCTAATATTCCTCGGACCCTTACGCTTTTAGCCCCTTCCTTCATTTCTTCACCCTATGACCAATGCATGTGACCATAGGTTTAACCTTGAAGTGCTTAAAGCTGTTCACTCATTGTCGGGCACTATCTCCTTTGTTAAATGTTTTAGGCCTTGGGTTCTTTAAACTCTGAAGATCGTGTGCTAATTCTAATATCAGAGCTCCCTCTATCAGAACTTTTTAATGTATGTCACTCTATACTGTGCGGGGTGTGAATGGCTGGGATGGGGGTCGATTCGTTGGAATATTGTGTTATCAACAATCCCCACATGGGACCACAACATATGCACTTGGGTCTTTATAATATCAGAATGTTTCTATCGGTGATTTCATAACAAAACATTTTTATCCTTCAATACTTGTGATATCCGATATACGATAGCCCTTGGTTATCTGCCCCAGACATTGTTTCTTTGAGCTCTTCGCAACCGTGGTCCAACCCCCACATCGGAGCCCCCTATCGGCAATTTCCAATTCGAGATGTAACTTTGGTGCACAACATTCCACTTCACTGATTTCTGATCACTCATCACATTCTTTGTGTATCCCTTGGTTATGTGGCTCTCTTGGTGACCATAGGCCTACCGCCATATCAGAGCCTGTTATGAAACCAACTCACTAAAAGATAGAAAAGATAGACAAATGACTTGAAAATCAGCCTCTTCAAGGGGGCAACATCCTTTACATTACACAAATGAACAATTCTTGGATGATACAAATGACAATACCTCCTTTCTATATATAGGAGTCTAAGTGGTCCCAATATAATTAGAGCCTACATAACTATAATATTGTAGGGGCACAACAATAGCACTAGTGGGCTTCTGTGGGGCACAATAATAATAATATGAGGACTACATGGGCACAAAAATACAATAAGAGGTTTTCACTAATAACAATAATGGGCTATACTAGTAGTATAGGGACCTGACATGCCCCTTTCCTTAAAAAAGTGTTGTCGTTAACGCTTGAGTACTTCTGGATGCTTATGTATAAAATTCTCATCCTCCCATGTGAAATATTCAACGGGTAAGTTCTTCCACTTGATAAGATACTTTGAAATGGATCAATTTTGTAGCTGTCGAGTTCTGGTTTCCGTGACTACTTCGGGTTCCAATATTGTTTGAGTTGGGAGCTTGTCACCTATAACCTTCTTTAAGCATGAAACATGGCGAGCTGGGGGCACTCGGGAAGATGTAGGAAGCTCCAATTTGTATGCCATAGTACCAATCTTTTGCAACACATTGTAAGGACCATAATAGTTTGGTGATAACTTATTATCCTTTTTAGCTTGCTTGAGGGACATTTTTTTATATGTTTGTAGCCGTACAAATACCTAGTCGCCTACATCAAAACTTCTTTTTCTGCGATGTTGATTTACTTGTGTTTTCATTATATTCTGTGCCAAGGTGAGGTTATCCTTTAAGAGTTGGATAACTTGTTGTTGTTGAGGGTCTACCTTAACACCTTCATGAGATACAATACGACCCAAATATTCCACCTCTTGTACTCCAAAGAAACATTTAGAGATTTTTGCATATAATTTTTTCTCCTCCAATAGTCTAATAACTCTATCAACATGTTGAACATGATCCTTTCAAGACTTGCTATAGATTAGTATATCATCAAAAAATACTAACACAAATTTTCGAAGGGTTTGAAAATGGAATTCATCTAACCTTGAAATGTAGAAGGTGCATTGATAAGGAAAAAAGGCATGACCAAAAATTCATAATGACCCTCATGAGTTTTAAATGTTGTTTTTGGAATGTCTTTAGTATTCATTCTGATTTGATGATATCCTGCATGAAGGTCTAACTTGCTGAAGTAAATTGCTCCATGCAATTCATCAATAAGAGGAATGGGAAATTTATCTTTAATAGTGAGCTTGTTAAGCTCCCTATAATCTAGACACATGCGCCATGATCCATCTTTCTTGTGCACCAATACTGCTGGAGCAATGAATGAACTTTGACTGGGTTGAATTATACCAACCTCTAGCATTTTTCAGCCATACGTTCAATTTCACTCTTTTGTGCATAAGGATATTTGCAAGGCTTGATGTTTGGAGTAAAACTTCCTGGAATCAAATAAATAGCATGATCATGATCATGACTAGGTGGGAGGCCTTTGGGAGTCTCAAATACGTTGGAATGATTGTCCAAGACTTTTTGGAGATCTGGAGAAATAGATGATTTTGATGTGGGAACCTCTAGAGAACATAACTGTGAAATTATGCCACATTGTTATTTATTTAGAAGCTTTTTCATGTCGTTAGAGTTGATTATCTTTCTTGATTTCCCTGCGATACCCCTTAATTCAACTTCCTTTCCTTCTGAATTTTTTTTTCAAGAAAAGTTCTTGAAAATTAAAAGTTAACGTACCCATTTGACTCTAGTACAACATAAACACCACCCATTGGAATGGAAATAATTGGACTATTCAACACATATTATCCCATGGATTGCTTGATATTATGGCACTTTCCAGAGAAATTTATGGTTCTTCCATTTGCAACCATCACTTGTCACTCTGGTGCTAGATATAGGAAGCAATTCAATTCCTTCACTATCTTACAATGAATAAAATTATGGGTATCGCCTGAATCCAACACTATTACCTTTTTCTTCTTGATATGTCCTTCTATCTTGATAGTTTGAGGAGTGGTTATTCCATCCAATGCATTACAAGATATGGTTATATTCATTTCTTCTTTCTCTAGGCTTTGTTCCTGGTGTGTATCCTCTTCTTTTCATTTTTCTCATTCCTTCTCTTCTTCCTCTTCACAATCTATGTAAAATAATTTCTTCTCAACACGCTTATGACCTTTAGTGTATTTTCTATCACAACTATAAAGAATCCCTTTTTCTTTTTTTTTCTTCCAAATGTTGTGGAAGGCTAGGGGAAACAACACTTTCATCTTTATAGTTGTGATTGGTAGGCTTCCTTGATTCCATAATTTTTCTTTCAATTTTTCTTGCCAACATGAATGCCTTCTCTAATGAATTAGGTTCGCAAATGTGAATCTCATGTTGGATGTTATCATTTAATGTCCCTATGAACACATCAATCCTATGCTCCTATGTAATATATTTTACCCTTATATTCAATTTTTGGAAGTCCTTAATACGCTCCACCATTGAATCTTTTTGTTTGAGATTTATAAATTGGCTAAAAAAAGGGTTTCTTTTTCTATCCTCATAAAGTGCTATCATTTCTTTCGTAAAAATTTCCAAAGTGACAATTTGTTTACGAGAGAAAAGCCATTGATTCCATACAAACAAATTGGGTTCCAAATATAAAGTTGCAATGCATACCTTTTGTGTGTTTTTCACGTTATGGAGATCAAAATATTATTCCATATGTTGTATCCATGTTATGAGATCCTTGCCATCAAACTTCCTCATATCGATATTTTTAACATGATCGGTCTCTATTCCAATGTTAGAGTCTATGAAATCATGATAAAAATTTCTTTTGTTCTCATCATGAGTTTTCCTTACTACCTTTTCGCCATTAGGAAGCCTTTCTTGTAGCAACTTTGTCAGACCTTCCTTCAAACCTTCTGTTAGAGTCGGTCTAGTAGCCCTCCATCAGCGATCAAAACTCTTTGCATTTGCATAAGTAGGTGTCTCATTAGTGTCAATTTTTGCATTCCATTAGGCATGCCATAACCCTGATGGAGGAGCTGGTGTCTTTGTCCCCCTCTTGGCATTGTTGGATCAAAGTCATTTCAGTCCTTAATCTCTTTCAAACTTGTCTTGTCTTGTCTTGAGGTCAAATTCCTAGGTATAGGGTTCTGGTCAAGTTTGTCTTCAAGGTCATGTCTCTGAAGGTCAATAAGTGCTCAGCAAGCCAGAGGGATGATTTTCAAAGTGTTTCTTCGAAAATTTCTATCTTGTACAGTTAAATTTCACCTTGGATTTAGAAACCATGTTTTTAAAGCCAAGGTCATTTTTCAAATTTTTGTAAAAAATGGTAAAATTTCAAAAGGCTTCCAAAGACAGCATGTAACCCTGGCTCCCTTGCCAAGATCCCTCAGATGCTATCCCTGCAAAAAGCATCAAAGAAAAGCATCAAATCAGTCAATTTCAGGACAAAGGAAACCAAGAAAAAGTCAAGTTTATAAAGTGTCAGAGAAAAACATTATAAAGTGGGTTTGGGCATGAAATTAATTCAAATCAAAGTTATAAAAGCCCAATCTCCCTCCATCGACCCTCATTGTGTATCCAAGTCGTTGAGCAAGTGCTTGCAAGTGATTTCGAGCTGAGTTTGTGAGCTTGACAGGCGCGCGACCCGTCAGACCAGGCGCGCGACCCGTCAGAGGCGCACGACCCGTCAAGCGCCTTCCAGCAGTGTTAATTTCTAACGGGCGCGACCTGTCAGTGGCGCGCGACCCGTTGGGTGAGGTGCGCGACCCGTCAGCGCCCTCCTTATAAAATCGCCTGCAAATTCATCCAAGGAGCCAACAAAATCGCCAAATTGCCTAAGGTAGGCCCTCCAACTTACAAATTGCTGCTTGTTATGGTTAAAGACATCATGAATACATTTTTAAAGATCTCATTGTGCAAGAGAAAAAGCTCTATGTGGCTGTGGTTTAAAATTGTAAAATATGGCTAGGGTTTTATGCTGTTTTAGGGTATTCCCTTGTAATCATTTTTCCCCATTTCCCATTTCATTTTCCTTGTCTTCCTATGTAAATTTCCCTTTTAAATTTGTAAAGAAAAACTAAACCCTACCCCTCTTCCCTAAAAAATAAAAAAATCAAGCCCTAATCCTACCTCTCATAATACCCATGTAAACAAATGTATATAATGATGCATATGCATTGGTTTTGCAATGTTTTTTCCCTAAAATCCCTGTTTTATATATTTACTCCCATTTTCCCTTTAAAAGTATCCCTCCCCTAACATTCCCCTCGTGCTCCTTGTCCCCTTGAAACAACATATAGATCAGCATTTTGCAAGGCAGAAACAACAGTACATTTTGGCCACTTTGCTCCTTAAACAATGTCAGAAACCGAAACCTATGAACAGAGTGATGACCAGGCATCAGCTTCAGAGATTGAGGTATAGAGGAGGCCTCATAAGGGTGGAAAGGGTGGTCATCATAAGAGAGAGGAGCCCACTTCTTTGACAGATTTACAGGCTTGTCCTATGGCAGTTTCATGTTTCCAGTATATGTCTTGTTATGAGTTTTGCGAGAGGATCTCTCGGATTCAACATCACAGAGAGTTAGCTCGCCTATTTGTTTTACATTTGCATGATGGACATGTCAACCTTGCCGGGGTGGACTTTACATTGACACCCGAGATGATTGCACAGGCCACAGGGATACCTAATGTCGGAGAGGTATGGAATAAGCGCAAGGTGTTGGACAGTGTTCATTTTGAGCCTTTCGTTAGACCAGCACTCATGAGGCACTTGACAGGTGTGTTTCCCTTCAGATTTCTTAGGAGTGAGTATGCTCCCATGATGAGGCTCATCATGCTCTATTTTACCTGTGAGGGCAGATTTTCACAGGTATATTCGTACCATATTCGCCTATTGATGCACTTCACATGGGTACGGATGATGAACATCCCTGTTTTCTTCTATCAGAACATTGAGAGGATGGTGTCCATGATGCAGAGGAAGAGCCCAGCACAACAGTATAGGAGCCTTTACCATTATGGTTTGATTCAGCTTGTGGTATTACATCAGTTGGCTCAGCAGGGCATCTCATGGGAGGAGTTCATCTCTCGTGAGCTTTTCACAGCACCACCACCGCCACATCCTGAGGTTATTCACGAGGAGGGAGGACCATCACAGCAGCATGACATCCCCGTCACTAGACATGTCAGCTCCTCACCTTTGGTTACTTATCAGAGAGGCCAGAGGGCCTTATTTGCAGCAGCTCGGCGAGTACTTTCTCCACAGCATGTGGAAGGGGTCTCGCCTTCTTCATCGGCTCAGCGAGTGTTATCTCCAC
Organism: Pinus tabuliformis; assembly: GCA_031772625.1. NCBI lineage: Eukaryota > Viridiplantae > Streptophyta > Pinopsida > Pinales > Pinaceae > Pinus > Pinus tabuliformis. The sequence goes on from CM062817.1 coordinate 1,902,672,239, forward strand.
ATCAGGTGGAAGGGGCCTCGCTTTCTTCAGCAGCACAGGTATCAGAGAGGGGCAAGCAGCCCAGGATTGATGAGGGACCATCAGGTGTTCCAGATATAGAGCTTATTGATCTTGATGTCAGTTCTCCTAGCCGAGAGTCAAAGGAGATCATTCAGCACCTTAGAGATGAAAATGATGCATTGAAGAGGAGGTTAGAGGGGGCACAATGGAAAATCTCATATCTAGAGCAGTGCAACAAGCAGTTGGAGGATGAGCAAGCTCTTGATGAGTTGTGGAGGATTCGTGGAGACCGCATCTTGAATAGAAGAAGACCCGGTGATCTATTGCCCGCTGAGCGAGAGTCCATGCTTATCCGGCTCAATGCTCACTTGGAGAGGCTGTTGGCTAAGGCCAACCAAGATAAGAAATTGTTGAGAAACATGAAGAACCATTATTGGGCAAGGATGCACGTGTGCAAGGTAAAGATGAAGATGTTCCAAAGGCAGTTGGCCAAGCCACAAAAAAGGAGAAAGAGGCCCGATCCCCTCCACATTTTGGCCGAAGCTTCCTTGAAGGAGCAAGGCACTAAATAGCTCAGCCACAGCACAAATACCAAGAAATTTTGAACATTTTGGGTCAATTTTGGTTTTTTCAGGCAATTTACAGGTTTTGTCCATTAACGGGTCTCACCCCCCGCGCGACCCTTTCTCTTGGCAACTCCATTTTGCAAAAACTCAGCATTTCTAGATTTTTCATGAAAAGTTACATATGCTCACCCATTTCCAAGAGATTTTATGAAGTTTTGGGCCTCCAGAAAGTCAAAAAACAAGCAAAAAATGACTTTCTGCCACATTTTTGAGACACAGAAAGCAGTCTTGGGAGATTGCAATTTTGGAAGGGCAAATGACCACCAAATTCAGAAATTCTAGTTGGGTTGGAAAGTCAACTCACAGACCTTTCCAACAAGCCTACTCTTGCTCAATTTGGACACCTGGAAGTGCTCCAAAAGTGCCCTCAAAGGCGCGTGACCTGTCAGGCAGAGGCGCGCGACCTATCAGGCAATTTTCTCGAAATTTCACTGTACAGCTCAGAAAAACGCAGATTTGACCATGTTTGACTTTTTGGAGTGGATTGTTATCCTTCTTGATGTAAATAATGTAATTTTTTGATACTTTTACACTTATGTATCTCTTCTAGAATATTCATTCATGAAATAGGTGAAAATTAAATGAATGAATTGGTTTCCTAGCTTATAGAGGCAAGTTGTTTTGACTGCCTAGTTTTCAGTGCTTAGTTTAGAAGTGGTTGAAATAGCTCCTAGGATAGTGAGCTCGACCCCTAGAGGTAGGGAAAGATGTTAGATGATCTATATTATGTACTCTCTTGCTCATTTTCATGGTTGGACTCTTGAGGGAGAAGCTCTTATTGTATTATTCACTGTATCTCTGCAATTTTTGGCTAAGGAAGACCAGGGTTTTGCAGTCCTTTTTGGGATTCTTGTGGTTACATGTATTGATGGTGTGTTTCTCTATGTACTTGTAAGTGTGTTATGTGAATCATTTCCTTTCTTTCCTTCTGCACATTAGGCAAATGAAGTGTTAAAGTAGAACTCATGACTGTCATGCTCTGCTTTTAAGTTTGCTTAATTTCAATGTTTTCTACTGTTTAAGGAGAATTCAAAGTTATTGTTTGCTCTCCTTAGCTCCTCACCTGTCTTTCTCATCCATTCACCTCAATTTAAGGCATCAATACTGTCTCCTATCTCGCCCCAAAGAACCCCCTGCAGAAACTGTGTCCAATCCCCGCACCCAAAATTGCCATCTCCTCAATTTGCCACCAAAAACCCTAAAAACCCCAAATCAACCCTTTTGATCAGTTTACTAGCCTAAAATCAGTGTTACCCTATTGTTCATCTCACCCATTGAAAATCTTTACCCAGATAGACCGGAGAGAGCCCTCTCCTGCCCCGTAGGGCTAGCTACGAGGCTAAGTGTTTGATGTTGCCTTGAAGTTTACCTTTTTCAGCCTGAGGTGAAATTTCAAGCGCTAACACCTTCCACACCTTTCTTCAAATCTTCAATTTTTTCATTCTCTAAATCATGATTAACATTTCTTTTGTTCTCATTATATGTTTGCTCTAATACCTTTTCACCATTAGGAATCCTTTCTTGTAGTAACTTTATCAAACCTTCCTTCCAACCTTCCATGTCTTTTTTCCAATCTTCAATGTTGTCTTTCTTAGTATCCATCTTATCTTCCACTTCTTTCTTTAAACCATCCATCTTAGCTTCTGTTACATTTTCTGAGAGTGAAATTTGTTGCGCTTGGTCTTGTAATTTTGATATATCATGTTTCATTTCTTCCTCTTCTTCATGAGTCATGCTAGCGCTTTTAGGTTTCTTATCATATTTTTCCATTTTCGTTCTTCAGGGAATCAATTAATGATAATTATGCTTCATTGTGCCCTTTGAATTCCTTCAAACTAATTTTTCAAACCAAACTTACGCAAAAATTTAAAAAACAAACTACACACCTTTTCTCACTTTGTAGGAGCTTGATATTGAATCTGATGCATCTTTGAAAGTTTGGATCTCCAAGGTATGAAATTATAAACTCTGGTAGCTCTCTAAGTTCTCTTTCCAACACCACCAGTCTTATCAACATTGGATTCTCCACGAAAGCATTATGCCCAATCTCCCAAGATGACCTAATTATACACTTTTCCGGTAGAGCGAACATGTACAAAGTGCCACATATCACTATTTCAACCTTCAGAACATAAAATGATGTAGAGAAAACTAAAGTATATCCTCTTTCTGTAACTTCTTACTAAATTTCAATCTAATACTCAGAGAGAAAGTTATGACGATGTTCCCATGGTCACCTGTTTGGGATGTAATTCAGGAGTCTGCAAAAACTCTAACTTCCTTGGATCATATCTTCGAAAATATAGCTCGACAAGATTTGAAATTCGGACCTGAGCTTAATCATGATTTGGGCACAAATGGATTTTAATTTCAAAGTCTGAACCTTCTTAGAAAAATAATTTTAGTGAACATTCCATGATGACCTATTTGTGATGGAATTTTGGAGCTTGCAAAAACCCTAAATTCCTGAGATCATATATCCAAAACTATAGTTAGACAAGATCTAACATTCGGACCCAAGGTTCAGAACTATTTCAATGCAAATGGGTTTTTGTTAGCATCTGAAACTTTGTATGGAAAAAGTTACAGCGAAAATTCCACAATGACCTATTTTGGAGCAGGGAAACCCTATAATCCAAACTCTGATACCAAATATTATGAAACCATCTCATAGAAAGATAGAAAAGATAGATCAACGACTTCAAAATAAGCCTATTCAAGGGGGAGGCCTCCTTTACATTACACAAATGAACATTTCTTGGATGATACAAATGACAATACCTTCTTTCTATATATAGGAGTCTAAGTAGTCCAAATATAATTAGAGCCTACATAACAATAATACTATAGGGGCACATCAATAACAATAGTGGGCTTCTATGGGGCACAATAATAACAACATGGGGACTATATGGGAACAAAAATACAATAAGGGGGCTGCACCAATAACAATAAGGGGCTACATTAGTAGTATAGGGACCTAACAAAACCCCTCAATTGGAGGTTTTCAATCGATGATTTAACTTTGATGCACAATACCCCTCAACCCATGATTGTTGATCTCCGATATGCGATGTCATCACTGACATGTGTCACTTTCTGAGTGGTGACATGTGTCATCCTTTTTTAGCCTCTTATGACCCTTGAAAATGATGAATCTTCCTGCCATGTGTCCACCATACTGCCACATGATTATGACATCAGTCGCCACGTGGTCCTTATTAGAACCAATCACCACTCACCATGTGTACTTTATCAGATCTATTCTCTCGCCGCATGTGTCTCTTATTGAATCAAATATCTGTCTATTGTGTGTAATTTATCAAATCGAATCTTTTTCCATCACACATCCCTTTGGAGGGGAGAGAAAAGGTCCTGAACTTCCCTGGTTTTTGTTAGAAATTCTTTGTTAATTTTCTTTAGGCCCTTCCTGACACTTTAACACTAGCAGAACATTTCTATCGCAATTCACATATCAAAGTTAAGTTTAAAATGTGTTCACTCTACCTCATTTTGCAAATCTTCGATTGTCAAACCCTAATATGCTATGCGTCGTGAACCTATGATCGCTGATCTCCAATATCGCTCTATGCTCCGACATGCGATATATAATGTGCCTTGCACCTCTGATCGCCAATTGCCGATACTATAGGACCCCTAATCTCTGATTTCTGGTATTGGAAATTGCTGATCATTGATTTTATCTGACTTACACTGTTGTCGCTTTAAAAAACTCTGATATGTGGGATCCAAGATTTATACTCAGGCATTTTCCCTTTATTTTCTGGTTTTCAAAGGGCAGCTTCAATCTGCTATAACTTTTGATTCCGAGGTCCTTTTAGGGAGGTCTATATACCATTGGAAATATGCTTTAGAGAAATTTCTAATAGAGAGGGTTTGATGTATGCTCTGAGTCATTTTGATGCTTGAAAATTTCCTTCAAACTTCTCTGGTTATTTACTAAGATTTCCCAAAAGCAAATGTTGACAACCTTGCTATCGAGAAATTTTTCCTGTTTATTAAAAATTTAAATACCGACTCTACAACTATGAGCATTTAAAAAAAGAAAATGAAAAAAATTACTATGATAACACTATAAAATCCAGAATGGTAGGCCAATCTTGAGCTTGGAAATTGCATAGTTGTGGATGGCAACCCAACGCTAATATTAGGAACTGTGCAAAGCCTTCCTTAAGCTCATAAAGTGGAAAAATCACTGGGTCAAGAAGTTCCCCAATTCTTGGGAGTTGTAAAATCCTCCTTGGAAATGTGCATGTCGAGTTTCTTGAAAAGCAAAAAATTAAAAAAGAGAAAAACTAATCCCTTAATAATAGGGAGTCAACATTAGTTTCTTGAAGGTGGCACACTTACTATTTTGGGAACTTTGTGCTAAGTGTCGCTTTTTCCTTAATATTAGGCATGTGCATCGTAAACCCTAATCAGTCTAAATATATATAAGACATGCCTCTAGAGCTCATTTGAAAATTTGATCTTGGATATATATAATTCCAAAGGAGATCAAGGAGTCTTTGGTGGAGTTTGCAACACGTTTCCGGGTGAGTTTTTCTTTTGTCGTCTTTTGTCTCTTTTTCTGTCACATTTTGTCATTTCACTTCTGCAAGTGTTTTTTATTATTATTTATTTTCATGGTTTCTGCCATTTTAACTTATATTTATTGTGAAAGTGTTGTTTCAGTCTCTCATTCACCTTTACAAGTGTCACATCAATTTTCTTGGTTTTTCCCATTAGTAGTCGTTGTTTCGGCCACTCTCCATGCATGTTTGTTTTTCCTTTTGAATATTGATTTTATACTCTTGATTTGCACTAATCTATCCATACTTAGTCACATATGCACTCAAACTTAAACCATCACTCATATCTTCTAGTATCCCATACCCTCTCCAGGTAGATCCGCCCTTCCCTTGACAGGTGTTTTCCTTGTCTAGTTGGGCATTGCACAAGTCCAAGGCTCAAGTTGTCTGCTTGGACTCTAATACTATGCAATGCAAAATACTAGGCTATCCCAACTATGCATTACGTAACTCCAGGGCTTAACCCCTCACCCCTGGCCATTGAGACTACACAATGCATAATTTCTCCCTTAGAATACCCATGATGAATTGCACATTGCGCATTTTCTAACCTCAAGCTACATCACTAGCTGCTAAGACTACGCAATGCACAGCTCCTGTAGCCAGTCTCTCTTCCTTCACCTATAGAATTATGTAATTTTCCTTATAATTCATGTGGTTGTTTCCTTGAAAGTGATTTTACTAAAACTAATTCATATTTTCCATGAGTACATGTTCCTCCTACAACTATTGCAGTTGTTGAGCACTTCTCTTCATAAGTCATTGTCATCATGGCAGCAAAGAGATATGCTTCCAAGGATACCATTGAAAGTAGCACTCGGGAGGAAGTATAGGGTAATTTGTGGGTAATTAAATGAATTTTCTAGTCTACTTAGACACTCAATTTTTCATAGAGAAAGAATCAGATATCACATGGTAGGAAGTGAATGAAGCATTCACATCAAGAAGCTTTAAAGCAGATCTTGAAGACCAACAGGTGCATGCCAATGTCCAAATATCAGAGCTACATAAGGTTGCATGCAGGTAGCCGGATTTCCCATGTGCATACATTGTTAGCTGGATATTGTCTTATAAAGATACAAAGACTATGATTATTAAAAAATTCAGTGGAAAAATGCTTGCTTCTTTTCTGCAAGTGGATTACAATCTCATGTACCATTTTCCAGAGCCAAAATCACTCATGGAATTTTACTTCTATGCGACTACTAGGTACTTGAGAAGAAAGGATATTGTTAAGATCTAGGTGAAAGAGCCATCATAGGTATGTTAGACACCCACCAACAACTACAAGACAAAATATCTCAGGAGGGCCTATCAATTCTTGATAATTCTATGTTGCATAATTTATGGTCAGCAGAGTACTGAGACCTTTCAAAAAGGGTGGGAATTTTTACTGAACCAGGTTGTGAATGAGGGAATGCCATTCAACTCTTCAACCTTGCTGGATTAGCAGATGAAGATCGAGGTAAAAAATGTCTGGAATCCACCCTAGGGAAAGCAAGCCAGCTTTTATATGTATGCCTATTTATTGGATGCAATCTATGCTCATAATTCATTCCTGGGAATGAATTGGACCTAAACACCAAGAGAGACCCTCGTGCACATCTATTTTAAGCTACTTTCATAGTGAGACCACAGAGGAGTAATGGAAAAACTTACTGATCACTTTATCATTTTTTTGTACAAGTTTATCTTTGAGGAAGAACCACCTTCCATGTCACGTGGGGAAATGGAAGCAGTATTATATATAGCAGATTTCTTTGCCTCACTGAATGCCACTTTCCTCAGAGTGTTCGATGAATAGAAGTTTCGCATCATTTACCAAGCTATGCCACTGATACGTTAGTCATGCAAGAAGTTTCATATCATCTCTCCATAGGGTTGTCAACAGTTTTTCACAGGAAGAAGAAAGCACCTTGGACCCCTCTTCCTATGTAGATTGGATTGTACAAAATCAAGAACCTAAAAGTTGGAGACACCGAAGGTAAGGCAATAGATAAATTCACATTCCACATATTATGTTAAATCTATATGATCCAAGGAATGTTTGTAGAGACCACTATGAGAGAATTCATTTCTAGTGGCCAAGTGAGACTTTTCGTAGGCTTGAGGAGGAAGAGTGGAAGAACTCTTATAATGTCTCCAAGTCCCACAAGCTAGTTAGCTTTGCAGGTACATCTCAGGTTAATTAATAGAAGGAAGGCAATCCATAGGTAGTACTAGAAGAAAGGCGCAACCCAATGCACGAAATGGGTAAGAGGAAGGTTGCACATAGCCCAACGGGAGAGAAAAGCTACAAGATGAAATCAGTTCAAGTCATACTTAAAGTAGTCATAGCAATAGAGAAGAGGAGAAAAAAAGGATGCAGGAAGTAAAACATAGGCCTAGGGAAGAACAAGAGCAGAGGAGATTGGAAGAAGAAGAGAGGCAGAAGCAAGAAGAAGAACAAAGATGAAGAGTATTAGAAGAAGAAGAAACACAAAGACAAGCTGAGGAACAAGAGAAAAACTGACAATTTGAAGAAGAAAACAAACATATGTAGGTCAAATAACTTCCTCAATATATTGAGGAGTTTATTGAGATTTAAAGCATGGAGATGGAACGACAACCACAAAATGAACATGTTTATTTGATGTTAAGTATTGGCCAGCTCACCATTCAGTCTCCCCATCCTCCAATAGTTGAGCAAGTTGCAAGTGAGGGAGAGGAAAATTTTCCTCTTGATGAGGGTCCGGTCATGGACACATACAAGATGACTTATGAAAAGCTTCAAAAAATGATTGTACAAGCAAGGAAGAAAAAAATTTCGCATGACCACACATCTCCTACATTCATCAGAGAAAGGGTGATTGTGATCAACACCAGAAGAAATCCAATGCCATAGTCATAGCCAACTTCACCCTCATTGGAGAAGTAAAGTCAAACACTAAGTTTTAACACTAGAAAATCGTACACATCTTGGCACAATCCAGAAGACACTAAAAGGTGTTCAACAAAATGCATAAGTGAAAATTTTCCAGCTAAATACATCATGACGTTTAAAGAATCAAATTTCTCCGAAGGTCCAAAGTTGATAAATTAGAAATAATTGATGTCACGTGACTATTTCTTCGATAAACGCACAGTTCGAATATCCTTTGAAAGTCTCATGGTTGTAGAAAAGGATGACTCAACTATTTGGGACCACTCTACATACTTGGGGTTGATTCTTCGATATGATATTAGTCCAGTATAACCGATTTCAAGTCAGCTTGAAGATATGAAGCCCTCAATAGAATCATCTTGTCCTACTCATGTGTCATTATTATGTATGAACTAAGAGGGGGAAGAAGGATTCAAAATATTCTATATAAATAAGCCATGGCAGAGCCAAAATATGAGACATTGTTATGCTGGCCAAATTGCTATCAGAGCAAACCACCATTACATTGTTGAAGCCAAAAAGGGAAGAGCACTAGCATTTTGGCCATATTACTTCTAAGAAATCCATTATCCTAGTGAGAAATGAGGAATACACCATTGGAGAGTCTTCATATTTCTTTAAGTGATAGGAGAAAATTAAAAAGAGATTGAGGAAAAGAAACCCCCTTATTGAGGTTTTTTGAGCACCATCTATTTTATTCAACCTCTACTACCAACAGTCAATAAAGGGATATTTTTCCATTATCTTATTGACTTGTTTGTTCCATTTGAGCATTATTTTTTTATTTACCTCTTTGTTTAGTTTATGTTTACGTATGCATTTTTTCCACTATTTACAATGTTGTGTTTATTTAAGTCTGTTCACTGACAACACCAATTCTTCCTGTGGTCCTTTGCAGGGAATAATCAACTGCTAAGGTGGTGTCTTTTGGTACACCCTTTCCACAAAAAAATACCACAGGAATGGCAACCATGCAATTGTATTTTCATTAATATAACTTTTTTTTGGGCAGGACCTTCTCTCTGTACAACCATCCTACAAGGCACTCAATTCTTCTTTGGAATTTTTATAGACCTTAAGGACCTATTCTGAGCCCGTAGAAGTGAAAATTTTCTTTTTATCTCTTGCCAGCTTGGATTTTCCTCTGACAGACATGTGTGTACATATATATGTGTCTAAACTCGCGTGGTCGCCAGAAAGAAGAAAGGAGCATTGTATTTTTCTCTTTTCTTAGGTGATTCACAAACTTTAGTGAATTTCCTTGACCTCCGCCTTTTGTATTGTATGTTCAATACCTCTGGTTACTTTACTAACCTCAATTCGTGGAGAAATTAGAGTACTTTTAATTTTCAATACAAACATAGATTAATTAGGCAGAAAAGTAAGTGGCCAAATTCCACATAAGTTTTTCAAACTATTTTGCTAAAATTTTAGGCAAATCACATAGTGTAATTAGTAAAGAAGCAAGTGGCCCATCATCCATAAAAATTAATACTAACCAAAGCATTTAATTCATCATTTTTGTGACTAGGAGCAAAGGCTATTAGAGAAAGTAAGTAATCTCTTCTTCCCTTGCATCTCTTAGATGAACCTGGGCTTGCATATGAAAAATTTCTCGAAAGCATTCGAATTTCCATCTCCCTTGTTAAACTCCACACAATTTAATAGGACATTGTAAAGGATCATCACATATCTAAATCTTATCACACTTTGTATGCTCACTTGCATCACACACTAAGCTTCCATATGCTTCATACTCAAGGGCATCCAATTTTCGAAGCTTTGTGTACTTAGTCTGTTTTGCTAACAAAATTACTCCATAATTGAATTAAGACTTCTTAAAAAAAAACCATAACTTGAACCAACTAATTTTCCCCATTAGGTCCACCAAAACATTTATAGTTCATGTTAGGAACATTGGGGGTAGGCATCCCATAAGTTGCCATATTCATGTTACACCTTTGAAACATAATTGTTGACTTTTTAGGGAGCTTAAAATCCTTCAATCATCCCATGGAAAATAATACCCGAGCATGGCATATACACGATTTAGAGGGTGTTTGACTTAAGTCTAGTACATGTCATACTCTTTGGGGATGCCGGACCCATATTTTTCTCGGTACTGGTAACTGACTACCAAGAAGATAAAGACTCAAATTCTCACATGGGGGGAAGTTACTTTAGTGGCCAAAATCTAGGGCATCATTTCCCTATAGGTGATAGTGAAGGCAACACTTGATCCTCATTACCATTACCTTGGTTTATTCTTCAGTTGTGGGAAGGCATGGCCAGATCTTTCGGGATGTTTCCCCAAGACCCATCAGAATGTATATTCGCAAGGCCCAATTACTTTGAGAGTGGAAAAGGTGATTAGGTTTACATAGGATATTTTATCATATACAACAAACAAAAACCTTTTTCTTATTTTCTTGATCACATAACTTAAATTATAAAAGGAAAGCAAACCATTTATATTTTCTCTTTTTTTTTTTATGTATGTTATCATATTGCATTCATACTTATCTTCTTTCCTCACCATACACAAAGTAGCACACACTCTAGTTGACACCATAGGGGACACTATGTCTCCTCGTTGATATAGATGTTTTTTAAACCTCCCCCCATTACCGGGAGGTGTGCCAAGATTCCATCCATTTAGGTGTAGAAGACGTCACACAACCACCATTATTGGATCTTCCTTTATTGATGCATCTTTGCTTAGAACCCCTACCTAGAAAAGTACACCCTTCACCACTCTAGAAGGGTACCCACGTGCTACCCCCTTTGGGAGCCCACACACCACTCCTCCTGACAGTCCTCGAGACATCCATTGAGGTAGTTCTCTTGAGACTTTCTGACAAAGGAACCCTTTGCATATAACTTTCAGAAGTCGTTTTATGATGGTAGGTGATGCACATATCTCATTTTTAGTTTCGATAAACCTACCAGAATTAGGCAAGATAATTATTGACCTGATCACCCATGGCTAGAATTGGTCGACTATGCCCACCAAGATCCCTTCAGATATTCCAAAGTTTGAAGGAAAATAGGGTGAACACTATGATACAAGAAAATGACCTCCTCATGATCTTAGAGGAGAAAGACAGTTTGGATGAAGACAAGACGAAGTTCATAGGCCTATTTGCTAGGGTAATGCTCCCCCGGAACTAGCAGGAAGAGTTATAATGCTCTCCATGCTTGAGAAAGGGTTGTTATTCCCTAGGGTAACTCAATGTGCTACATTAGGGACAACATTAGTCAACATTTTTGAGATTTTGGAGGTCAAATGAGTGGTTTTATTGAATAATATCTTACTTTTTACTCAAACGTCAGCTCGAAAAGAAGGAAACATCTACCTTCGACCTATCTAAGGGTATTGCCATTTCTAACAGAGTCTAATAGAAAGGGAAAGAGAAATAAATCAAGTAAAAATCCTAGCTTTAGCTAAAGGGAACTCATGAGAGAGTTGGAAATGATAAGCCTCTCATCATCTATATATTAGAGGCTTGGGGCATTGTGAAAGAGGTGGAAAGGTTGAAGGATTGTCAAATAATTGTCGAAACTTTGTATGAGATATAGTTTTTTACCAAGAGTTTAAGAAGAGAGAGAAAGAAAGGAGTTGGAGGATTAAGGGAAGCTTGATTCACCAGATGGTTTTAATCATCCGTTCCTATTAATAATATAGACCTGCAGTTGTGCTGTCTACTCTATGGTGTTTATGTTGTTTTAAGTTATATGTTAATACAATGCCATAGTTTATGAGTAGCTTAAACACATGATATTTGATGTCCTTATGTATTACTGTCTTGATTATTAGATTTCATATGTTGTAGTATTACTTCTTGTCTTGTTTATATGCATGTGTTGATCTAGGAGCTAGCAAAGAGGTATTCCACTCTGCTGCATTGGTTTCTCCAGCAAAACTGCATCAATACCTGAGGTAATCTCTTCCCTCCTTCTTTGAATATCATACATTAATATGGATATGTATATTCTTGTTTGTGAAAGCTTCAGTTAATATGATTTGTCTGCGAAAGATCCCAGGAAGATCCTTGAGGGTATTATAGCAACAACCACCATGCATTAATTCCTATAGCAGAATTGGCAACTCCGATTGGGACTATACTTAGTTCTCGGTTTTCTCCTACCAATTTCTTAGATCTATCTTTCTTTCGAGACCCTAATATTCTTCTTGGTTCCCTTCCTGGTCATTCATGACTCTACAAATCCCTCCTCACTTTTCTCAACCTTTGTTCTGACCCTCAAAGACTTCTTTTAGAGCTTCTTACCCCATAACACACCCCAGTAATACGACCAAAGAGTTATAACACTCTGCTAGCTTGTAGATAAAGCATTAGTCCTAAAACTAACTTCTGTGTGCCCTCTCCTAAAATGCGTTAGCTGGCCATATCTTTCAGCAACCAGTCCTATGAACTTCTAGGTTTGGGACATTTCCTATAGTTGGTTCAAGGATTTGCATTTATGCACTTTTGTTTAGTTTCCTATTTCCTGAGAAATTTTTCCTTTTTAGGAAAATAGCTTAAGTTCTTATGGTTTTTAGAAAAAGCATTTATTGGTTTAGTTATTATCGAGCATTGCATGTCTGCAAGTTGTGCTTGTGTTTACTGCACTGGATGCATGGTGTTGATTGATGCATAAATCATTCTATCCTTGTAGAAATAACTCATTCATTGAACAGAAATTGAAAAGCATTTTCGACATGATTTGTGTCAGAGTCCCACAAAACTCCATATGTCAACATCCCTTTTGAAGACATTAATAAAGTACATTTAAAATATATCTCATAATAAAAGAAAGCAACAACTCTTTTTGAGTATACACACATATTAGTCTAGGCTAGGATCTTCGACTAGGCATCTGTGAGTTAACTGCCAAAGATTGTCAAACTGAGACTAGTTTCATTAAAGAGGGAAAATATTACTTCACCCATACTATCTAGCACCACTCCAGTGAAAGACGAGCTAAATGCAAGACAACCTTGGAATGTGAGAGAAGGTAGTCCACCTTTGATTGCATCTCCATTAGGTATTATGTGTATTAGGGTTCCCTTTGGGAGTATCGGAGCTGAGTCAGGGACTCAGGTATCCTGCCCACACAGTGTACTGTCTGCGACCATGTCCCCCTCTGGTAGTTTTTGTGATTTGAGATAACCATAGTGGCCATAATTTTTAAGTACAAACACAAGGTGACTGGGGCAAGCTGCCCTGGTACCTAAAGGGTGCTCTTCTTCACGAGAGTACTTGTCCCCTTAATCTGAGGTTCAACAGAATCTCAAGAGTAATTGTAACTATACATTTGGCCAACTCTCTCTTTTATCCATTGTGATACTGGGTTTCATCCCCAGCAAACGATGCTTATCAGACAGAGTCATATACCCTAATCATTGATTGGCTTTTTAGAGTATTTTTTATTTTTTAGGTGCCAGTTTGTTATCATTGAGACTATAATCAATATCGCTATAATTTTTTTTGATAAAATATATCAGTCGCCATGGCTACATACAATCATCGTCATGAATCTCGGTGACAACAACGTCTTCCTCCACTGACTGTGGAGAATCCCCTGAGCCTCGGTAATATGGATTACCCCTCTTCGGGTAATCAGTATCTAGTATCTAACACCGAATCAAACAATACATCCTAGGACTCAATACTGTTGAAATATTTCTTCACTAAATTTTTTGTACCTCTTTATAATCCTCCCATTACTGATCCTTTGGGACTGCTGTTGATTCAATTTGCATTTGTACCTACCATGTCTTCAACTGTACCTACATCCACCATTGCGGCGGTGACTAACGGGCCTTGGGATTTTGTGGAAAACTTTGTTCCACCCTCACTTCCCCAATCGATAATCAATAATACATAACTAATCGGAAACCCCACTATCTAAACTATGCCATGTCCGAGCAACTTATTTAGACCTAACATGAGCGGAACCCTGTACATAATGGTTTTTGCCCCTTTTTTCTTTGCTTCTAGACCTTTGGCTAGCACTCCAAATAACGTTCTTAGCACGAGTCCCTTTAGTAATAACTTTGTTTGGAATCCTTTGTTTAGTTCAAACCCTTAGGGTTAAATGCCAGGGGGCACTGTTCCCAACATGCACATACCGGAAAGGGGCATTACAGTCCCCCCTCCACTTATTGGATAAGTTGGGCAGTCATTAATTGACATCAATCCTCCATATGTTAGTCAAGTGCCTATGACCAACTACATCCCTAGTGGGATCCCTCAACTCGGTCTCGCTCAATCCATTTGGACACCCCTTTCTCAACCTCAATTGAGTCAAGGGGGGAAATTATTATCCTAGGGGAAATCAAGCTTATATCCCCTAACCTAACATCCCATATGGACAACCACACTATATGATTGTTCCTCAAGGAAACTATTATTCAACAAACCCTATGTATAATGTTGGGAATGATATGATGGGTGGACCGTAAGGTCCCTCAAGTCATTCGTCATCACCTTGGTCAAACTTGGGGGCACCAATTACTTTGCCTTCTTTGGAAACACTTGACATCCCCGATCTGTACAAAATTACCAATGACCCCATCTACCATAACTTACATTTGCCCCTAATCCCACAAAAAATACCTGCTGACATCCCAAAGTTTGAAGGAAAACAAGGGGATGATCCGGGTACACATGTCACCACCTATCATCTATGGTGCCTCTCAAACTCCATGGTGGATGATAGTATCTGGCTTTGGCTCTTCCTCCACACCCTTACTAGCAATGCTGCCAAGTGGTACTTTAAGCTACCACGCACGTATGTTAATACATTTGGTGCCTTGGCGATGGAATTTTTAAAGCACATTGAGCTACCCATCTGCTACGAAACTGGGATGAAAATCCTTACTACTTTATGCCAAGACACCTCCACCATGTCTCTAATCACATTCATGAATGGAGACGTAGGTGAAGGATAGTCAAAGCTCCCATTTCGAATTATCTATTAGCAGATTGGTTATGTAAATATCTTCTTCCCCAAATCACCAATGACGTTGCATTAAGTGGTGCGGTCACTAAATACCAATCTATTTTTCATTCCCAACACTTAGATCTGATTTATTCGTAGTCTGGCACATTATACGATGCAATCCCCAATGCCCCTAGAACTTCCAATTATCCTGCTACTCTGAAACCCAGCATGCACACTGGTGGTATTATCAGTGCTACCTCTAGGTCTGCTATAAAAAAAATTAGCAGGCACATTGCCTACATGTTTGTTGATCCCGCTACCCAATCGGTTTCTCTCCCTACTGTTCTGATAAACTCTGTGCAATATACACAAAAAGTCAACGGAAAGAGTAAGAAGAATAAGAAAAAGGCCACTCCTTCTAAGGAGCAGCTAGCCAAGAAATCCAACCCAAAGTAGAAAGTTATTGCACTACCCGATAGTGGAAAGGACAAAGCTATCAAGTTCCCTTGCAAAATATATGCGGAATACCATATGACACATCGATGTATGCATCTCCAAGAATGCACTAATCTTCTTGCTGAAAAGGACACTCGTCGGATCCCTACAGTCCTACCTAACCCTTTCCCTGCTCAGCACCAGCAACATCTTATTACGAACCCGCCTTAACCCCCAAAAGGGGGCAACAACAGTACAAATCATCCTTCTACTAGTGAAGGATCACCAATCATTTACATCATTGAAACAGTTGATCTTCAAACGCGAGCCAAAACTTATGGAGCTCCATTCGCTAACTCTTAGGACGATGCCTCGAGTTCAAACCCACTACCGCCTAACGATATTCATATTGAAAGGCCTATTGATGATCTTGTAATTCCCTCCCCAAAGGGATACTTCACCACACAACAAATAATACATCTGCACATGATTCCCAGAACTATAGTATTGTAGAAGACTTGGCACACACACCATAATCTATGTCTACACTAAAGTATTGCAAACTTGCTGAGCATAAAGGAAAGCTTTGATTTCAGCTATTGGTGTAGTTGACCCTTAGGATTCCATGCTAGGAATACTTGACATGGAGAAACGTAAACCTCCCCTTTCTCACCAGCTTGTATTTCAGGTGCAAATGTTTTTGAAAGGCTGAGGTGCACATAGAACTGTTATTGACGAAGGTGCTTCAACCTATGTCATGTCTACTTCATGTTGGCTTGCCTTGGATTCTCCACCCCTCTCTCCATTGTCGAATTCCCTTAAAGCATTCAATGGCCATACATTTATCCCGAAAGGTTACCTTTCCAACTACCCCATCGCTTTGAGTGGGAAAATGGTAATGGTGGACATTGAAGTCGTGGATCGAAAACTCAGCTATAATCTTCTTTTGGGCCACAGTAAGACTTATGCCATGATTGCCATCGTGTCTACAGTTTTCCATATCATCCTATTTCCATTACATGGAAGAATATTCATGGGGGACCAACTATCCTTTTTCATGCCAAATTACTCCACATTTCCTAGTGGCACTTTACCTTTAGTGGGTGGAATACCTAACTCTTATGTCAATATCGAGACCGGTCTTTTGAAGGGTTCTTCCCTAATGGGTTTCTCTCCTCTCCCATTTTACACATTTCCAAAAATGGTTTCTATGGTCTCCACTATTCCTCATGACCCAACCGAACCATGGATCCACCCAACCCATTCATACATTGACTCTTATGGACAACAAATGCTGTTGTCACTAGTCGAATTGGCCTATCAAGCCTTTCAATTTGCATCCGATTCTCCTATCACTTTGTTCATGGAAAATGGTACCATCACCTCTCCCACAACTTCTCCCTCTAACAATGCCCTCAATCAAGTCCTACCTTCGAACAAAACTATTCTAGAGATCATGTGTTTAGAGCAATGACCTTGGGAAAACTCTCACCATCGTGTTCTATCTGATTTGGACGTGACCCCTATACAAATCTTGTCCTTTGAACCACCTAAGGTCATTCCCTCGAGTTATAAAATCGTCCAAACTTTGGATTCGGAAGGGAACATGGGAAATATTTCAAATACATTGCTCATTAACATCTCAGTCAAGACAGGTATCATGGAAAATATACAGATTGGAACCGATTGCAATCCTGAGGAAATTGCAAACTTCACCTTCCTTTTCGAGGAATTTTGCAATGTATTCGCTTGGTCTTATGAGGAAATTCATAGAATAGATCCATCTATCATCAACCATGAGATCAAGGTTTATGACAATCCAAGGCCTATCCATGAAATAATCTGACAAGTCCACCCCCCAAAAAATGTATCCATCAAGACTAAGGTGGAAAAATTATTACATGTTGATTTTGTTTACCCTATTCCTTTGAGGGAATGGATTTCCAATCTGGTTCATGTAGATAAAAACAAGGTACCATCCTGGTCTGTGTCAACTACCGGGATTTGAAAATTGTGTGTCCAAAAGATAATTTTCTGACATCATTCATTGACTAGATAATCGACGATTGTGCCGGTTCCAAATCCTTCTCCTTTATGGATGGTTTCTCAGGCTATAACCAGATCCTCATAAAACCTATGGACCAACATAAAACCACCTTCATTTTCCCTTGGGTAATATTTTCATATAGAAAATTCACATTCAGTCTAAAGAATGTTGGAGAAACCTTTCAATGGGCCATGGACTATGCATTCCATGATATCAGACACATTATTAAAGCTTGCTTGGACGACTTCCCAGTCCATTCTAAGAAGCAATCCCAACACCTTGTGTTGGAAATAATACTGAGAGGTGGGGGTGAATCAATACTTCCAATTCAATAATATTTCAATTCCCAATCAGATTTATACATGCTACTTCAGTAAAGTGAACTTGCATGTGTACGCCACTATGATTAAGGAAACCAGCGTATACCCAGAGAACTTATGATTTAGTCAATTTATCATGTGTTGATCATTAATCAGTGCCTTGGTATTTTATTATATAGTAACTATTTGCAGTAATATCATAATAAACCATAACACATAAAAAACACACATGAACACCAAGATTTAAGGTGGAAACCCAATGCAGGAGAAAAATCACCTGTTGTTGTCATCTCTGCCTTTTTTTAATATAAATAAAATTTGCTTACAATCTCGTACTGGTGCGGACTCATACCAGTATGCAGGCACCCACCTACAGAAGGCTACAACCTTCTCTCATTTTCTAGCTTCTACTGGAAGGGAGATGCAACCCTCTAGCTCTTTCACTAGTCAATGTGTTTACTAGTACATAGGCATCGACCTACAGAAGGCTATGAATTTATCTCTTCCTCCACGGACCATGTTTCATTAATTTTTAGACTGGATGTTCCTAGTACACAACAATACGATATGAATGCCCCGTTTCATCAAATTTTCATATTGGATCCATCAGAAACTTTAAAACTCAAATTGCATCAACCAACAATCAGTTAATCTGAACAATCAGATCACTGTCAGCAGGACACTGTGCTGAACTAAGAAACCTCTATCATCATTCATAACCAGTAGAAACCTCAAAAATCATACATCAGAATGCATACGCTACTTTACTAAACCCAACCTACATGTATACACTACTTCCTTTAACAAAACATGCGTATACATTCGGAACTACTGAATCATAAAAACTTCTAAATCTGATCTGTACCAACTAGTAATATTCTGAACATCCACTGTTAAGTGTAGAGATCTAGACAGTCAATAGAAAAGATATCCCTTCTCACTTAATCAATCAATCAATCAATCAAGCACAAACCCATTATGAATTCAGTTTTACATTCAGATCTAAGAAGACTTCATTGACAGACAACAGCGAAATAGCAACACTAATAAGATAGATTAGTCATTTCTAAACAATAGGCTTTTCCTTTGCATATGGTACATGGAAGAGTCGAACTAGCGTGTATACGTGCCTTTACCACAGTGAACTAGCATATAGATATGCATATATTAACTAACAACTTCGATGTTATTCCAGACTTAAGGCATACCCAGATCATGACATTTAAAGAATAAAACATGTGTAAGCAATCAAATCTAGCCCAACCAACATCAAATCATTCAATGATAATTCATTTCAGGTCTCATGATCCTAATCCAACATTGAATTGAAGGTGCACAAAATATTTCAGATTATATCATAATCATAGCCCCTGCAACATCAAATATACTTCATATAGAAGTATTCCTCAGAATCCCATTTCACTTGCACACATGGCCCTTTGATCTTCTCCTTCTTATATATCTTTGGCCTTCCTAAATACCTCGGACCAAAACCACACTTAGGACCTACAGTATTCTTGGACGTGATTAAACAGTTGTTACTCCACTCAATATTGTGGGCTAATACCATGGTATTGACCCTTGGTATCCTTTACTCTTTAATTTCCTTGATTTTCCAACCCATAAGCTCTTTTCCTCTATGAATGTGCATTCAAGCATATACTCTCTTTTTTTCTGTGAACCTGTGTGTATACGCTATTGTTACAAGGTGAACCTACATATATAGCTTAAACATCTTTTTCCTTCAACTTCTTGATTCTGATAAGTAGAAATTTGTTCCAACTTCCTATTCTTCTGTACCAATGCCTTGTTACCTCTCAACTGACTTGTTACACTGTGATTTTCCTTTTATGAAAACTGAGTGGACCTGAGAGTGAGTTGACATCAAGGACAACACCTGTATCATAATGCCCCAATCTCCCCCTTTGGACTTGATGGAAACCATATTGGTGTTGATTACTGCAGATTGTAGAAACTGTTAGAGATATCAAACAACACCAAAATTCTCTCCCCCTTTGACATCAAGGGCAAAGGGTAGACCAAGATATTCTCCCCCTTTGAGATAAACTATGATGTTCATGATCCCCTTGATTACATGCAGAGTCTGCAGATATATGTTTCAAAAGAATAACATGACTTTATAATTCAACTAAGTGAGTATGACCTCCCTAAGACCAATTACGTACATCAATCACCCAGCCAAGTGGGGATACACCAAATTTGACTCATCCACCCAACCAACTGGGGATATACCAATTGTTTATACATGACTGAAATACAACAATTATTACATCATCCATCCCATGCATAGTGGGGATACAAACTACATTATTGATCTGGATTTAAACAGGAACGCAATGAATTACATATATAACCATAAATACAAAGATGCATTAGAAATAACACTTCATCTCATTAATATCAAATATTGAAATATTCTTACAAACAGAATGGAAATAAGACTAGCTTGGGTGATGGTAGCTTATCTATGAGAAGAGATGTGGCAGCTACATGCCTCTAAACTATGTTACAATGAGGCCCAAGGGACTTTTTATTATTGAACAATAAGAGCAAACCCTAAACAACCAAAACTCTAGCCCGAGGAGATGTAACACCAAGAGTTTATGGACCCCATTGGGGTTAGTTGGACAACCAACTTCCTGGGGTTGTGACTTGGTCATATTATCTCCATTTGGCATGCACGATATCCCATTGGAAAGATCTCCCCGATGACTATGACAAAAATGATAGTTTTAGAAAAAAATCATTGGTATCACTTTGCCAAAAAAACGTCGTTTAGGGCCTCAAAACGACTCCAGACATTTAGGACTCGAAAAAATGCTAAAAATAGTAAATTGGGCTACAATTAAGGAAACTGAAAAACTGAAAGAAACAATTGTGGGGGTCCAAGTGGAATTGGCAGGTGGCCACCAATACACACCTGGATCCTTCCTCCCCCCTTAGGAAGCAATGGTCCCCATTGCATTGAGTTCCTCCATGAGATGCAGAATCTTCTACTGAAATTGGTCCCTGGTGAGCTACTTGCCCTCATGAAGGAGTTGGCTTGCTTTGACAATTTGATACAGTTGGATCTTCTACTGGAGAGTGTGTTTGATCTCCGTGTCCATGATCTGATCAATTGTGGCTTGTTCCATATAATCTGGATTTAACTCTATAGGTGTGAGTTGTTCTACAATGGTGGGAAGTATGGTCGAACGCAGTCCGAATTGAACACTAACTGTAGGCCAAGGAATGGGGGAATGTTGAGCTCAAATGAATTGTCTCCCACAGCTTTGGTAATGGTGTAAGTACCATATCAGAGTGGTCTGAGTTTCTAACAGGCTCCGATAAGGCGTTCCTTTTTCAAATGCAACCATACTTTGTCGCCACCAAAAACTTGTGTGGCACTCGATGTTGATCATGTTGTTGCTTGTACTTGGCATTTGATTTCTCCAGAATGTCGAGGACCTACTGTTGGATATGTTGGATGTGCTCCATGAAGTTGTTTTCCTTATCAATTTTAGACTAGACATGATCCAGATTTAAACAGGAACGCAAAAAAATACAGAGATAACCATATAGACAAAGATGCAGTGGAAATAATACTTCATTTCATTAATGTAAAATACTGAAATATGCTTACAAATAGAAATGGAAATAAGCCAGCTAGGGCGATGGTAGCTTATCTATGAGAAGATATGTGGCAGCTACATGCCTTTGAACTATGTTACAATGAGGTTCGAAGGCCTATTTGTTATTGCGAAACAATGGAAAACCCTAAACATCCAAAAACCTAACCCTAGAAGATGAAACGCCAAACTGTGGGCCCCGTTTGGGTAAATTGGTACATCAACTTCCCGGGGTCGTAAATTTGGCATACGATCTTCGTTTGACGTGCACAATATCTCGTTAGAAAGATATATTTGAGAACTACAACTTCTGGAAGAGAAAAATTGGTGCATGGACCCATGTTGCTCCCAGTTTTCACAAAAAATGTCGTTAAGGGCCTCAAAACAGCTCTAAAAGTTCAGGACCCAAAACACTGCTAAAAATAGTAAATTGTGCTACAATTAAGGAAAATAAAAAGCAGAAAGGAACAATGGTGGGGTTCCAAGTGAACTTGGCGGGTGGCTACCAATATCCACCTATATCATTCCTCCTCCATTAGGAAGCAATTGTCACCATTGCGTTGAGTTCCTCCATGAGATGAGGAAAATTTTGTTGAACTTGGTCCCTGGTGAGCCACCTGCCCTGGTGAAGGAGTTGGCCTGCTTTGACAACTCAATGCAATTGGATATTCTGTTGGTGAGTGTGCTTGATCTATGCATCGATGATCCAATCAGTTGCCACTTGTTCCATGCAATCTAGACTTAACTCTGTCGGTGTGAGTTGTTCTATAATGCCAGAGGTGTCTAGTAATGGTGGAAAGTATGGCCGAAGGTGGTCCACATTGAACATTGGGTGTAGGCCAAGGAATGGGGGAATGTTGAGCTCAAATGCATTGTCTCCAATAGCCTTGGTAATGGTTTAAGGACCATATTAGATTGGTCTAAGTTTCCAATATGTTCCGGTAAGGCGTTCCTTTTGCAAATGCAACTAGACTTTGTCGACCACCTGAAACTTGTGTGGCACCCGACGTTGATCATGTCGCTTCTTGTACTTGGCATTTGATTTCTCCAAAATGTCATGGACCTATTGGAAAATATGTTGGATGTGCTCAATGAAGTTGTTTGCTTTATATATTTTAGACTGTACATGAGTCGAATCTGCATGAGTAGCTGCAAATGGCATGGCCACATTAATGGGACATAGTGGCTGGAATCCCAAGCCCACCTGAAAAGGGTTGCGGCCAATCGAGCTGTGGAGAGACTGGTTGTAGCTGTGTTGAACATAGGGGAGGCTCTCATCCCATGTGCATGGATGCTTTGAGTTGTACGTACGTAGAATGTGTACGATCATCCTGTTGACAACCTCTATCTAGCCATGAGTTTGAGGATGGAAGGCTGTGTACTTAGTGAGTTTGGTGTCCAACATCGAATAGAGACTGGACCAAAATGTACTGAGGAACCTATTATCCTGATCTGAGATGATAGAATGTGGGATCCCTAAGTTTACCCACACTCGTTCAAAGAAGATTTTAGCTGTGGCTTATGCTGTGATATTCTTCTTACAGGCTGCCATAATGGCCATCTTTGAGAACCTGTCGACGACCAAAAAAACACATTTGTTTCCATGCTTAGTGGAAGGAAGGTCTGACATGTAATCCATGGATGTGGATTCCCGAGGTCAACTTGGGGTAGGCAACGGGTTATAGAGGCCTTGCTTATTGATGGTTGGTTTGGAAATTGTGTAGGCAGTGCATGATCTGATGTATTTCTCGACATCCTGTCGAACATTCGGCCAATAGAAATACTTTTGTAGTATTACCATCATTTTATCGACCTCGAAATGCCCATTAGCCTGACTATAGTGTGCTTCCCAAATCATCTTGGCATGCTCGCTTGGAGAAACACAAAGGTGACCCAGGTGGCATAACAGGGCATCCTAGAGGTGAAATTCTGGAATATGCTGACCCTCCAAGAGTGTCTGGTATGTGTGGCCGAATTTTGGGTCACTTTTGTAGAGAAGTGGCCAATCAGAAGTCTTGTGTTCACAAGAGTTGAGCACGGTGGTTAATGCCATGATTGGTGGTCGACTGAGGCAATCTGCAACATTATTGGTGTTGCCCTTCTTATACTTAATATTCAAATGGAACTGTTGCAGGTATGTGGACCACTTCTGATGGCAATCATTCTGTAATTTCCCTTGGGTCTGTATGAACTGTAGAGGTCGGTGGTCTGTGTGGATGACCGTTTCCTTCCCCAAAATGTAATGCTTCCATTGTCGGCAGGACTACACAATGTAATACATCTCTTTGTCATAAGTGGGATACTTCCAGACTGTGTCCGAAAGTGTCACACTGTGATATGCCACTGGATGCCCGTGTTGAGTAAGGACTGCCCTAATAGCATAGTCAGAGGCATCTACCTCGACCTCAAATTATTGTTGCAAGTCTGGTAATGCGAGCACTGGTGCTGAGCAGAGGTTATCTTTCAACTCTGTCAATGCCTTCTGTTGAGATTCAGACAAAAATAATTTTTCTTTTGCTCCTCCCTTGGTGACTTGACTCAAGGTCTAAGTGACATGAGAAAATCCCAACACAAACCTACTTAGAAGTTGGCAAGACCTAGAAAGTTGCGGAGCTCTATCACCGTGGTTGGAGATGACCAATCCCGAATGACTTGGATCTTGGCTGGATCCACATGCACCCCCTGTTCATCAATAATGTATCACAAATACTAAACCTGGGTCATGCCAAAAGTGCATTTCTCCAAATTGGTAGATAACTTGTGTTGCCACAGTGTTTGGAGAACCTGTCGGATGTGGTGGAGGTGCTCTTCCCAACTTTGGTTGAATATCAGGATGTCATCCAAGTATACTAATAAAAATGAGTTGGTGTATATGTCATGCATTAGCCTCATGAATGTTGCAAGAGAATTCGTCAATCCAAAAGGCATAACCAACCATTCAAAAAGGCCCTCCTTGGCTTTGAAGGCAGTCTTCCACACATTGGAGGGTTCGATTGGTACCAGGTGATATTTTGACTTCAAATTGATCTTGCTAAAATATTTTGCTACCTTCAGTTGGTTTAGGAGGTCATCAATCCGTGAGATCGGGTACCTATTATGGACAGTGATCTTGCACATCACCCGATAGTCAATACAGAGTCTCCAAGCGCCATCCTTCTTTTGTACCAACACAATCAGGCTCCCACAGGGTGATGAACTCAGACGGATGTGACCTCTCTACAACAACTCCTGAATCTTCCTCTTGATTTCATCGTTCTCCAGCATAGAGCACCGATAGATTGGCCCGTCGGGAAGCGACGCACCTAGGGTTAGATCGATGGAGTGCTTAACCTGACAGTGCAAAGGAACCCCTGTAGCGGAGGTGAAGATGTCCTTGTAATCATTCATGAACTTGTCCATCTGTAGTTGTCATGCGGAGGAGCCTTGTCTGGAGGTCATGGCCAATGTCTTCTTCTTTCCTTGAGGGTGTATCATCAGGAAAATAAATTTCCTAGTTTTGGAAATGAGCTTACTACATTGTTTTGCAGTAACCAAAGAGGTTGCGGTAGGCAATGCTACCTCCGGTATCCTGTACAACTTATTTCCCAAAGTAACAATAAAAACACGGGGCCTTGATTCATGCATAGCATGTTTCTTCCACAAGTATGGTTGTCCTAGTAATATGTCACAAACTTCAAGGGGAGAAATGTCACACAATACCTCATCCGTGAAGGGCTTGATGTTGTATGGAAGGTGACACTGTTGGCTCACGCAAAGATCCCATCCTTGGTGAAGCCACCCGATCATGTACGGTTGTGGATGTGTTGTGGTCGGTAAGCCCAACCACTTCGCGACCTCTATCAAAATGAGGTTCTTTTGGCTCCTAATGTTGATAATGAATTGTAGTGGGGATGCCTTTCCCCACATCTGGGAGTGGAAGAGATGCTCCTCCTCCTCTGGATCTTCGAGTTCCTCCTTCTGGATCTTTGTGGTGGCAACGGTGGCATTGGGCTCTACATCAATAATCGGATTCCCCTTGTCATTCCCCTTGTCGGGTTCTAACTCAGAGTCGGAACCTGCATCTGATTCTAAAACCTTTAGCTCAGCCACCAATGACTGCCTGGCCCAACACTCACTTGTGTTGTGAGTGGAGCTCTTATGGAACTCACACCACTTTCTCGTGTCCTTTTTCGGCTTCACGACGTTGTTCTTTGCTTGCAGCTTTGGCAAGTTTTCTTAGGCCGCCCCACCTTGGCTTTGTCCTTCGTTATGCGGTTTGGGGGCACCTTTCCCTTCCTTCGGATTCGCAGATCCAAAGTCTCACTTCTTCCGTTTAAAATTTTGCTCGACCTTGATGGCATATTGGTATGCAGTGCCGAGCGAGGAGATGTTCAGGAATTCTATTTTTTCCCGGATGTACTTATGTAGGCAACTGTGGTATTTGATTACCAAATGCTACTCCGAATCCTTCATACCCAACTTTGTGCGAAGGCTATGGAAAATATTGGTAAACTACGACACATCTTGGTCCCTTCCTTACCGTAGTGTGGTCCACTTTATGTATTGATCCTCATAGCTTCCAACAAGTTAGTACTGCTCCTTGATGGCATCCCAGAATGAATTCCAAGTGGGTGCGACCGAAAATAGTGAGCCTGTACTTTCATCCTTCTGCTCACAGTAGGTTTCCCACTAGTCCTTAACGTGGGGGGCTGCTTTGAGAAGAGCTAAAATAATCTTTTCCTGACTAGAAAAATCATGAACAGAAAAATAACCCGCTAATAGATTTAACCATTTATTGACGAGATCTGCATCTATTTGACCCTTAAATATGGGGATTTCAAAATTAACTTGTACCTTAAATGGTGTGGCGTTTCCAGAGTAGTTGTTGGAAGCCGATGCGTCGCCCTTGGGTAGTTGCTGAAGGATCTGGGCAAAGCTGTCCATCATCGCGTTCCATTGACGCTCAAGGGCTTCTTCAAGCAAGATTTTGATAGGATATCCTGCCCCCTCGTCTTTCTTTTCATCCGCTATGGGAGGCCGTCGGGATTTGCGAGGCTGGTATTTTAAAGGTTCGACCAGTTCAAGCCATAACTCCTTATATCCCGACCTTGTTGGGGACATGCAAAGAAAAACAGAGACAAAGAAGACTAATTTGATACCACTAATCTAGATTTAAACAAGAACGCAACAAAATATAGAGATAACCATATACACAAAGATGTAGCGGAAATAATACTTCATTCATTAATGTAAAATATTCAAATATGCTTACAAACAAAAATGGAAATAAGCCAGCTAGGGCGATGGTAGCTTATCTCTAAGAAGAGATGTGGCGGCTACATGCCTCTGAACTGTGTTACAATGAGGCTCAAAGCCCTATTTATTATTGAGAAGCAATGGAAAACCATAAACATCCAAAAACCTAACCCTAGAAGATGAAATGCCAAACTGTGGGTCCTGTTTGTATAAATTGGTACATCCACTTCTTGGGGTCGTAACTTTGGCATACGATCTCTGTTTGACACACACAATATCTCGTTATAAAGATACACCTGAGAAATACAACTTGGGGAGGAGAAACAATAGCGTAGGGACCCATGTTGCTCCTAGTTTTCCCAAAAAATGTCATTTAGGGCCTCAAAACGGCTCCGGAAATTCAAGACCCGAAAAACTACTAAAATAGTAAATTGTGCTATAATTAAGGAAACTGAAAAGCTGAAAGGAACAATGGTGGGTGTCCAAGTGGACTTGGCAGGTGGCCACCAATATCCACTTGGATTAGGACATGAGTCAAGTCTGCCTGAGTAGTTGCAAATGGCATGGCCACATTAATGGGACATAGTGGATCAAATCCCAAGACCACTTGAAAAGGGTTGTGGCTAGTTGAGCTGTGGAGAGCATGGTTATAGCTATTGTGGACATAGGGGAGGCTATCATCCCATGTGCATAGATTCTTTGAGTTGTACATGTGCAGAATGTGTACGATCCTCTTGTTGACGACCTTTATCTGGGCATCAGTTTGGAATGGAAAGTTGTGGACTTAGTGAGCTTGGTGTCCAACATCAACGAGATACTGGACCAAAATGTACTGAGGAACTTGTTGTATTGATTTGAGATGATAGACTGTGGGATCCCAAAGTGTACCCACACACATTAAAAGAAGAGTTTAGTAGTGGCTTTTGTTGTGATATTCATCTTGCAGACAACCATAATGGCCATCTTCGAGAATCTGTCAACGACCACAAAAACACAGTCATTGCCTTGCTTAGTAGAAATAAGGCTCAAGATGTAATCCATGGAGATGGATTCCCAAGGTTGACTAGGGTTAGGTAGTAGAGAATAGAGGAATTTCTTCTTGATGGTCGGTTTGGAAATGGCATAGGAAATGTAAGATCTGATGTGCTTCTCGACATCCTGTCAAAGATTCGGTGAATAGAAATACTTTTGCAGAACTGCCACCATTTTCTCAACCCTGAAATGCCCAGCGGCCCGACTATAGAGTGATTCCCAAATCATCTTGGCACGCTTGCTTGAAGGAACACAAAGGTGTCCTAGGTGGCATAATAGGGCATCCTAGAGGTGAAAATATAGAACTTTCTAACCCTCCAAGAGTGTCTGGTATGTGTGGTCGAATTCTGGGTTACTTTTGTAGAGAAGTGGCCAATCAGAAGTCTCGTTCCCACAAGAGTTGAGCTTGGTGGTTAATGCCATGGTTGAGGCAATCTGCAACATTAGTAGTGTTGCCCTTCTTATACTTGATATTCAAATGGAACTGTTGCAGGTATGTGGACCACTTCTTATGGCAATCATTCTACAACTTCCCTTGCATCTGTATTAACTGCAGGGACCGGTGGTCTGTGTGGATAACCCTTTCCTTCCCCAAAATGTAATTTTTCCATTGTCAACAAGCCTACACAATGGAATACATCTATTTTTCATAAGTGGGATACTTCCAGATTGTGTCTGAAAGTCTCTCACTGAGATATGCCATTGGATGACCCTATTGAGTAAGGACTACCCCAATAGCATAATCAGAGGCATCTGTCTTGATCTCAAATGGTTGTTGCAAATTTGGTAATGTGAGCATTGGTATAGAGTAGAGGCGATTTTTTGACTCTGTGAATGCCTTCGATTGAGATTCAGACCAAACTAATTTTTCTTTCGCTCCTCGCTGTAGGTTTTAACCCTTTCAGAAATTACCTGCATACGAATTCTAAAACACAGAAAATAAACAATGCGAGAGCATAACACATAAAACACATATACACAGAGATTTTCCCCTGGATCCCAAAACCGAGACTACCAGCTTGATTTTTCATTATGTTCCTTTAAATGTTACAATACATATTTATACATGCCGAAGCATCCAATACCATGGACCGAAAACTATCACGTCCAAAACCATGGACCGAAAAACCATCGCGTCCAGAAAACATGTGCAAAAATCATGCACAAAACCATAAGTGGGTCCGCCCAACCTAACCTCGGACCCCATAAAGTGGGGTTACGGGTACCCCTCAAACCCCCTGTGACCTCCCCCCTCTAACCCCTGGTTAACTACGTGGGCTAGTCATGGAAAGAATATAACACAACCCAACATTCTCCCACTTGTTGTTTTCTTTCCACAGGGGGCCACAAGAGAGCTTAGTCATTTATTTAGCCCTAAAACACCCATTGTTTCTCTACGCCAAGAGAACTTCTCAGAGCTCACAAATTTTTTCAATGCATCTGCAGTATTCTTCAAAGTGTCCACCTTTACCAGCAACACCTTTTTTTCTTCTATCATATCCCTCACAAAGTGATACTGAACATCAATGTGCTTTGTCTTTGAATGATATGCGGGGTTCTTTGCCAAGAAAATTGCACTTTGGATGTCACAGTCTTCTACAACCAAACGGCTTCCTTGCCTGCATGAGTGGCTACCATGTATTCTGCCTCTGTAGTTGATAGTGCCACTATAGATTGTTTCTTACTCATCCAACTGACTGCACCTCCAAATAGTTTAAACACATACCCACTTGTAGATCTTCTCTGATTCAGATCTCCAGCCGAGTCTGCATCAACAAAGCCACAAATATCCAACATTTTGTCCAATCCTAATATTCCTTGGTAGCACAAACCGTAATCACTAGTGCCATGCAAATACTTGAAAACCCGCTTCACTGTTGTCCAGTGCTCCTTCCCTAGTTTTGACATAAACCTGCTCAGTACTCCCACTGCATGTGCAATGTCTGGTCTAGTACAGGCCATTGCATACATCAGACTACCAAATTCACTTGCATATGGAACACGGGACATGTCCTCTTCCTCTTCTTGTGTCTGGGGACACTGTTCAACAGATAACCTCACATCTACAGGAATAGGAACCTTTAACGGTTTACTATCTTGCATATTAAACCTCTGCAGTATTGTCTTGACATACTTCCTCTAGTTTAACTAGAGCTTCCTCTTTTCCCGATCTCTTTTAATTTCCACGCCAAAAATATAGTTTGCAGCACCAAGCTCTTTCATGTCAAATTTGGAGGACAATTGTGTCTTCAAATCCTGGATAATTTCTTTGTCATTTCCAACCAGCAACATATCATCCACATATAAGACCAGATAAATAACACGGTCACCAATTAATTTAAAATACACACAGTGATCTTCTTTGCTTCTGGTGAAGCCAAGTCCCCGTATAAATGTATCAAATTTCTGATACCACATCCTTGGTGACTGTTTTAACCCATATAGAGACTTCTTTAACTTGCATACCAGTTCTTTCTTACCCTTCACCGTAAATTCTTCAGGTTGCTTCATGCAGATCTCCTCTTCCAGATCCTGATGAAGAAATGTTGTGTTCGTATCCATCTGTTCTACCTCAAAATCAAAAGTAGCAGCAACAGATAAAAGTAACCTAATAGAAGTTACCTTTGCAACAACAGAAAAAGTATCACCAAAATCAATTCCCGGCACCTAGGAATAACCTTTTGCTACCAACCGAGCTTTGTATTTCTCCACCTTTCCTTATGCATTTGTATTCTTCTTGAACACCCATTTTCGGCCAATGGGTTTCCTGCCAGCCGACAACTCCACTAGATCCCAAGCCTCATTTTTGTGCAAAGATGACATTTCATCAACCATGGCCTCTTTCCAGAGTTTTCCATCCTCTGAATCTACTGCTTCCTTCACAGTTCTGGGATCATCGTTAGTAATAGATAAAGAAAAATTTGAATGGAAAGTAGATGGACTATACCTTTCTGGCTTCCTTCTTTCTCGAACTGATCTTCTCACACCTGGAGTTTGTGGCTCTTCATCTTTTGATTACTCCTCTGCTATAGAGTCTGAATTTTCCTCCTTAAGGTCAAACTCTATATTCTAAGGTTTCTTTGGTTGGACTTCATGTTTAATAACATATTTTACCTCTCTGAACACCACATCTCGGTTGTACACAACATTTCGTGTGACTAGGTTCCAAAGCTTATAACCCTTTAAACCATCCTTATACCTAATAAATATGCACTTTTCATATTTACTATCCAACTTGGTTCGTTTCTCCTTTGGAAAATGTACATATGCATCACATCCAAATACCCTCAGATGTGAAAGAGAGGGTTTCTTACCAATCCATACCTCTTGCGCAGTCTTATCCTCCAACACTGATGAAGGTGATCTGCTGACCAGGTAACATGCAGTATCCACCGCCTCTGCCCAGAATTCCAGTCCTATCTCGGCACCACTGAGCATGCTTCTTGCCCTTTCCATCAAGTTCTTATTCATTCTTTCTGCAACTCCATTTTTCTGAGGTGTATATGCAGTAGTCTTCTGTCGTGCTATACCACACTTCTTACAGAATTCTTCAAATTCCTTACTACAAAACTCTCCATCATTATCTGTCCTCAGCACCTTTATCTTCTTCTCTGTCTGGTTTTCCACCAGAGCCTTAAATTCTTTAAACCTATCAAATACTTCAGATTTCTTCTTAAGAAAATATATCCATGTATTCCTTGAGAAGTCATCTATAAATGATACATAGTACACAGACTTACCCAGTGATGGAACCTTCACAGGTCCAAACACATCACTGTGCACAAGCTCTAATAACTGTTTCGCCCCCTTACCACCAGAGGGGAAACTCACCTGATTCTACTTCCCATATACAGAATTTTCACAGAAATCAAAATCCAAAGAGCTATTACTCATACCTTCTACCATACCTTTACCATGAAGTATTCGAAGGCCCTTCTCTCCAATATGTCCAAGCCTTTGATGCCACAACATGGTCTTCTCTCCAGAGACCACTAGATTTTCTGCTCCAGTTTCAGGAACCACAGAACTATTACACCCATCAATAACAGTGCTACCTTGCAGCTTGTATAGAGTTCCAATTCGAAGTCCCCACATCAATACCAGTGCTCCCTGAACCATTTTGCTGGTATCCTTCTCGAACACTATTTTTACACCTGCATCATCCAGCTTGCTTACAGAAATCAGATTTCAGGCCAATGCAGGAATATGCAGAACACCCGGAAGTGTTCTAACCCTTCCACCTTGCAACTTCAACTTAATTTTTCCATGCCCAATGATTCTAGCCTTCCTATCATCCCCTAAGAAGACATCACCACCATTGTATTTCTCATACTCGCAGAACCACTCTTTATGGGGAGTGAAGTGAAAGGATGCACCTGAGTCAATCAACCATGCCTCATGATCTACATGTGTACTTGAAGAAGCCATGTACACATCCCCACCTTAATCTGAGGTGGTTTTCACCTCTGCAAAAGGAGCATCATCAGACCCCTTTCCTTTATAAGGAGCTTTAGTTTAAAGTCCCTTTTGTAGTGCCCTTCCTTTCCGCATTTCCAGCACACCACCTTTACATGTTTTCCTGGAGATTTAGATCTCCCTCTAGATTTAGATCTCCCACTCGACGACATTTTTTTGTTTCTGTTCTGGGACTATCCTCATACATACAAGGCATCACCATTCTGGTTCTCCATACTTTTCCGTTTCATCTCCTCCGTCAGCAGGGATGAGACTATTTCATCAAACTGCAAGGCAGTTGCATTGCTACCTATTGCAATAACCAGACTATCCCACGAATCTGGTAGAGAACACAACAAAGTGATGCACTTATCTTCATCTAAATTTTAATATCAAAAGATTCTAACTGACTTACCACAGTATTAAATGCGTTCAGATGCTCTGTCACCGAGTCTCCATCCTTCATCCTCAGGTTATACAGCTTTTTCTGCAGGAACAGTTTATTCACCAGAGACTGAGATTGGTACAAAGTCCCTAGCTTGTTCCACAAAGAATTCGTCGTAGCTTCCCCTAATCCAAAACCAAAATTTTCAGGGTCGCTGCCCCGGACCCCATAAAGTGGGGTTACGGGTACCCCTCAAACCCCCTGTGACCTCCCCCCCTCTGACCCTCGGTTAACTACGTGGGCTAGTCATGGGAAGAATATAACATAACCCAACATTCCCTTGGTGACTTAAGTCAAGGGCCAAGTGATATGAGAGAATCCCAACACGAAACTGTGGTAGAAATTGGCAAGACCTAGAAATCTGTAGAGCTCTATTAGAGTGGTTGGAGCTGGCCAATCCCGAATGACTTGGATCTTGGCTAGATCCACATGCAGCCCCGTTCATCAATAATGTATCCCAGATACTGAACCTAGTTCATGCCAAAATTTAATTTCTCCAAATTGGCACATAACTTGTGTTGTCGTAGTGTTTGGAGAACCTGGCGGATGTTGTGGAGGTGCTCTTCCCTAGTCTGGTTGAAGATTAGGATGTCATCCAAGTATACCACTACAAATGAGTTGGTGAATGGCCACAAGATGTCATTTATCAGCCTCATGAAGGTTGCGGGAGCATTCGTCAACCTAGAAAGCATAACCAACCATTAAAAAAGGCCCTCCTTGGCTTTGAAAGCAGTATTCCACACATCAGAGGGTTTGATTGGTACCTGGTGATATCCTGATTTCATGTCAATCTTGCTGAAATATTTCACCCCCTTTAGTTGGTCCAAAAGGTCATCAATCCATGGGATCGGGTACCTATTCCGTACAGTGATCTTGTTCAGCACCTGATAGTCAATATAGAGTCTCCAAGTCCCATCCTTCCTCTGTATCGACACGATCGAGCTCCCACAAGGCAATGAACTTGGATGGATGTGACCTTTCTGCAGCAGCTCCTAAATATGCCTCTTGATTTTGTCATTCTCCAAAACGAAGCACCAACGGATTGGTCCATTGCGCATTTGTGCACCTAGGGTCAAATTGATGGAGTGCTTGACCTGACAGTGTAGAGGCACCCCTACGAGGGAGGTTCAGATGTCCTTGTACTCCTCCACGCACTTGTCTTTCTATTGTTGTCGTGCGAAGGGGCCCTATCTGGAGGTCATGGACACCTTCTTCTTCTTTCCCTAAGGGCGTATCATTAGGAAAACAAATTTCCCAGTTTTGGAAATGAGCTTATTGCATTGTTTTGTAGTAACCAAAGAGATGGCAGTAAGCGGTGCTACCTTCGTTATCTTGTACAACTTATTTCACAAAGTAACAATAACAGCACGAGGCCTTGACTCATACACAACATGTCACTTCCATAAGTATGGTTGGCCTAATAATATATCATAAACATCATGGGGAGCAACGTCACATAATACCTGATCCGTGAAGGGATTAATGTTGTATGGAAGATGACACTGCTGGCTCACGTGAAGATCTTGTCCTTGGTGAAGCCACCCGATGGCGTACGGTTGTGGATGTGTTGTGGTCAGTAAGCCCAACCGCTTCATGACCTCTTCCAAAATGAGGTTCTTTTGGCTCCTGTTGTTGACAATAAACTGTAGCGGGGAGCCCTTTATCCACATCTGGGAGTGGAAGAGGCGCTCCTCCTCCTTTGGATCTTTGGGCTTCTCCTTCTGGATCTTCATGGTGGCAATGGTGGCGTTGGGCTCCACATCGATAATCTGATTCCCTTTATCATTCCCCTTGTTGGGTTCTAACTCAGAGTCAAAACATGCATCTGATTTCGAAGCCTTTAGCTCGGCCACTAGTGACTGCTTGGCTCGAGACTCACTTGTGTTATGACTGGAGCTCTGATGGAACTCACACCACTTTCCCATGTCCTTCTTCGGCTCTGCAGTGTTGTTCTTTGCTTGTGGATTTGGCAGGTTGTCCTGGGCCACCTTGCCTTGGCTTTATACTTTGTTCTTGGGTTTGGGGGTACCTTTCCCTTGCTTCGGATTCACAGATCCAAAGTCTTGCTTCTTCTATTTAAACTTTTGCTTGATCTTGACAACATATTGGTATGTCGTGCTGAGTGAGGAGATGTCCAGGAATTCCATCTCGTCCTGGATGTACCTATGCATGCAGTTGCGGTACTTGAGAACCAAATGCTTCTCATAATTCTTGATACCCAACTTCGTGCAAAGGGTATGAAAAACATTGGTAAATTTCGACACATCTTAGTCCCTTCCTCACAACATTGTCCACTTTATGTATTTATCCTCATAGCTCCCGACAGGGTAATAATGCTCCTTGATGACATCCCAGAATGAGTTCCAAGTGGGTGTGGCTGAAAATAATGAGTTATTACTTTCATCCTTCTTCTCAAAATAGGTTTCCCACCAGTCCTTGACGTGGGGGGCTGCTTTGAGAAGTGCAAAATTGATCTTTTCCCCGCTGGAAAAATCATGAACGGAAAAATATTCTTCTAGCAGATTTAACCATTTATATACAACATCTGCATCTATCTAGCCCTCAAATATGGGAATGTCAAAGTTAACTTGTACCTTAAAGGGTTTGGCACTTCCAGAGTAGCTACTGGAAGTAGATGTGTCGCCCTTGGGTAGTCTTTGAAGGATCTGAGAAAAGTTGTCCATCATCACGTTCCTTTGTCGCTCGAGGGCTTCCTCGAACAAGATTTTGATAGGATCTCCTGCCCCCTCATTTTTCTTTTCATTCGCCATGGGAGGCCATCGGGATTTGCGAGGCTAGTCTTGCAAATGTTCGACCAGTTCAAGTCCTAACTCCTTATATACCGACCTCGTTGGGGACATGCAAAGAAAAATAGAGAAAGAGCAGACTGCTCTAATACTACTGATCCAGATTTAAAAAGGAACGTAAAAAATTACAGATATAACAGCAAATACAAAGATGCAGTCGAAATAAAACTTCATTTCATTAATATCAAACACTGAAATATGCTTACAAACAGAATGGAAATAAGACTAGCTCAGGTGATGATAACTTATCTTTGAGAAGAGATGCGTTGGCTACATTCCTCTTAACTACGTTACAATGAGGCTCAAGGGCCTTTTTATTATTGAATAATAAGAGAAAACCCTAAACAACCAAAACCCTAGCCCGAGGAGTTGTAACACCAAGAGTTTATGGGCCTTGTTGGGGTTAGTTGGACAACCAACTTCTTGGGGTTGAGACTTGGTCATATTATCTTCGTTTGATGTGCATGATACCCCATTGGAAAGATCTCTCCGGGGACTATGACGAAAAATATGATTTTGAAAAAAAATCACTGGTATCACTTTGCCAAAAAAAAACGTCGTTTAGGGCCTCAAAATGGCTCCAGAAGTTTAGGACTCGAAAACTACTAAAAATAGTAAACTATGGTACAATTAAGGAAACTGAAAAATTGAAAGAAACAATGGTGGGGGTCAAAGTTTAATTGGTGGGTGGCCACCAATATCCACCTGGATCAGTCATATGTCCAATAGGACTCATTCAAAAATAGACTATGACAGAAGGAGACATATAACGCCCTAGATCTTTGCATGACTTATGCAATAATTGATATAAATATCTGAAACCATAGCAAAAGTCAACAACCATAATGCCAAAAATGCAGAATTTTTGTGAAGGCTAATGCTCCACCTGAATCTATGCTACATGTGCATTGTCATAACGCATCTTCATCAGTCAGATAAAATTGAATGAACAAAGCATATAAGTAAACTGTAATCATTAATATCAGACTGAGCACCCATATCAAAGTCCAACCCGCTGTTTTTCTATCAGAAAAAAATATATGCACCTACAACCATAGAAACTTCGTATATACATGACTATCCTTCATGAAACCTGCGTATATGAACCTTCCTATAACGATATGGATTTAACAGTAGGATGATGCAAAAAAACTCCCAGCTTTTGTATAAGATATTCAAATGTTTCTCTGGGAAGCGGTTTGATGAATATATCAACAACCCGCTCTTTGGAGGTAACATACTCTAATTTAACCTTTTCTTCAAGGACTTGTTCTCTTAGAAAATGGTACTTAATTGGTATGTGCTTGGTCTTGGAGTGCATGACTCAATTTTTGAAATACTGATGGCACTTGTATTATCACATAGAATGGATATGGGTGGAGTACATGTGATTTAAATGCCTTGAAATGTTT
Organism: Pinus tabuliformis; assembly: GCA_031772625.1. NCBI lineage: Eukaryota > Viridiplantae > Streptophyta > Pinopsida > Pinales > Pinaceae > Pinus > Pinus tabuliformis. The sequence continues at coordinate 1,902,709,145 of CM062817.1, forward strand.
GCATCATCTAAAGTAGTTGTGTTCAGCAAGATGCAGTAGCCACATATTCTGCTTCAGTTGTAGATAAGGCAATCAAACTTTGTTTCTTGCTAAACCAAGAAACTAACCGTTATCCCATACAGAATGCACCTCCACTAGTGCTTTTTCGATCATCAACATTTCCTGCCCAATCTGCATCTATATATGCATGAAGAGTAAGATCTATATCTTTAGGATACCATAGACCAAAGTCTTGAGTTTCTTGAAGATATTTGAATATTCTCTTTACTGCCTGAAGATGTGATTCCTTTGGATTTGCTTGGAACCTTCCGACAATTCCCACTGCATGCATGATATTAGGTCTAGTACTTGTTAGATAAAGCAGACTTCCAATCATAGATCTTTATGTTGGTTAGTTCACTGCAAGTGATTCATTGTTAGAACTAAGACTGCATTTTGTTACCATTGGAGTACATACTTTTTTAGAATCTTCCATTCTGTACTTCTTCAGAATCTACTTGAGATATTTAGTTTGTCAAAGAAGAATACCATTTTTTGTTTGTTGTACTTGTAGACCAAGAAAACCAGTAAGTTCACCAAGTAAGGACATTTCAAATTCTTGCTTCATAACCAAGGAAAAGTTCTGACTCAGATTCTTCATTGCTACCAAATATGATATCATCAACACAAACAACAATATTTAGCAGTTTATCATTTTCAATCCTTGTATATAAGTTGTTGTCTGTGGTACCCTTTGTGAACCCTTATTTTTGTAGATATTTGTCAAGGCGATAATACCAAGCCCTTGGAGCTTGTTTCAGTCCATAAAGAGCCTTTTTGACCTTGCATAAAAGTTTTGCATCATTTCCTAGAATCAATCCTTCTGGTTTCTCAATGTAAACTTCTTCTTCTAAATCTCCATTAAGAAAAGTTGATTTTACATCCATTTGATATACTTTGAATTTTCAAAAACTAGAAAGGGAAAGAAACATTCTTATGGATTCAAGTTTGGAAACAGGTGCAAACGTTTCTTCAAAGTATATACCTTCTTGCTGAGCATACCCTTTACAAACAAGTCTTGATTAGTATCTAATAACCTATCCATTTTCACTCAACTTATTCTTAAATATCCATTTTATTCTTATAACATTTTAATCATGAGGTCTAGGAAGTAATTCCCAAGTATCATTCTTTTCAATTTGGTCAAGTTCTTCATCCATGGCCTTAACCCAACATTCATCTTTACTAGCTTCATTTAGATTCTGTGGTTCTATGGAGGATAGTAATGCTAGATAATTGGAGGTACCTGTAAGAGTTCTTCTTTTCTGTACTCCAGACCTTTTTTCTCCTAGAATTTGAGATTTTGGATGATTCTTTTGAACATACCTGGATGGAGTCTTTTCCCTATCTGTTGTATCTTCTTATGGTGCTTCATTGGTTTCTTCCTCTATATCATTTTGATTTGATATGGGAAAGCATTCACTGTCTTCCTCATTGTCATATTCATTTGTTGATTTCATTTGTTCCGTATTTATGCATGCTTCATCAATTACTACGTCAATGCATTCAAAAATTTTCTGAAGTCTTTTATTATAACATTTATATCCTTTACTTCTGGATGAATAACCAAGAATAATTCCTTCGTCTGCTCTGGGTTCAAACTTACCAAATTTTTCATCAGTCCTTTTGATGAAACATTTTCTTCCAAAAACTATAAAGTGTTTTACAGTAGGAGGCTTACCATACCAAAGTTCATATGGAATTTGATCGCTATTTACCCGAACATTAGATTTGTTGATAATAGTCACGGTAGCAAATTCAGCTTCTCCCTAGAAGGTGGTGGGAGTTCCAGATTCATTAATTATAGCACGAGCCATTTCTTGAATTGTTCTGTTCATTCTGTCTACTACGCCATTTTGTTAAGGAGTTCTGGCAATAGAGAACTACCCTTTTATTCCATGTTCTTCACAAAAATCAAAGAATTCATCTGATATGAATTCTCCCCTTCGATCAGACATTTGATTTTTCGATCTGTTTCATTTTCAACTAAAGCTTTGAAGGCATTAAACTTTTCAAATGCCTCATCTTTATGCTTTAGTAGACCTATCTGGCACATTCTGGAAAATCATCAATGAATAAAATAAAGTACTCTTCTCCTCGAGGTGACTTTTTCCTTGTTGGTCCACACAAATCAGTATGGATGAGTTCAAGAGGCTTACTAGCTGCTCCTTCTTTTTCATTGAAATGGACTCTGGTTTTCTTACCGACTTGACATGGTTTTCAAATTGTATTTTCTGGGATGCTGATATCTGGAAGATCATGAACCGCCTTGAGTGTTCATGCTTTTCTTATTTGAGAAAAACTGAGATGCCCCAATCTCCTGTGCCATAACCAGTTTTCATCTGTTTTGCTTAGATAGCATGGTATTTGTCCTCCTTTCAGTATGTATATGTTGTTTGGAGTTCTTGTAACTTTGATTACAGTCTTTCCTGTATCAAGCTCAGGAACCACACATCTGTTTGATCAAAACAAAACTTCATTTCCTTGATCACACATTTGACTGACACTCAACAAGCTATGTTTTAAACCATCAACATACATGACATTTCCAGCTTTAACCTTTTCTTTCAAATAAATAGAACCTTTACCATTAATGACAGCTGGTGTGTCATTTCCAAAGGAGACATTCCTTTCCTTTTCTAAAGCATTATATGAATGAAGTTTCTCTTTATCACCTATCATGTGTTTGGAGCATCCGATGTCGATGTACCACTGATTCTCTTGTCCTTCTGCAAACAGGGCTATGCCACATCTTTCTGATTGAAATTCCTTCTTTCTCCATATCTTGGAATTTGACGATGTTTGTTCCTTTTGAAGTGTTGGCTGAAATTTTCTCCTAAATTCAGATTCTTCATGACCAAAGTTATTACAAAATGAACATTCAATTTCATCTTCATGAGGAGAAAATTTATTGTAGGAACTTTTCTTGATTCCTATTATGCTCCTTTGGTTTTGTTCTTCTCTAGTCATGATGGTTTTGTAAGCAACACATTGAGCAACCTTATGCCCAAAGTTATGGCATGAAAAAAATTGTCCATTAAAGAAGTTTCTGCAATCATAGAATCTTTTGGCATTGTTTACCTGTTGGTTGATGCTTTTATTGATGTTCATCCTTGGAGTAAATTGAGCATGAATTAGCTGATGAGTACTTTTAGGCTTTTGTTGATGATTGACATACTGTTCACTGGTCTTTGCTACATCAAGATAGCTTTTGGTGGAGGCTGATGGCTTTTGTGATTGGGATGATTCATCAGTATATCCAAGACCTATCTTTATAAGAGGAGAATGCCAAACTTTGATGATTTCATTTAAAGTTTCTGATCCTTTAGAAATTCTAAGATTAAGAGATTTTGTCTTCTCAAGTTCTTTTCTTAGACCCACAACTTCACATTCTAGTTTTTCATTGTGCTTTTCTCTTTTACTGAGTTGACGTGTCAACGTGTCTATGATCATATTATTTTCTTCTAAACAGATATTGAGTTTTGTGATTTCTTGAAGAAATTCTTCCTCTTATAAGCCATCCAAAAAATCATCATTGTCATAATCCATGAGTATTTTATAATCTTGTTCGGTTTCATCTTCATCACTATTAGATAAACTATAACTATCTTCATGGGTATAGTAGTTTCTTCTATTAACAACCTGTTTTCTATTTCCTTTTGCATATTCCTTTCCCTTTTCATATTTATCTTTATGAGGACATTTCGCAGCATAATGGTCGACTCTACCACAAGAAAATCATTTGAATGGTAGCTTACCTATGAATCTTCCAGAACCATGTTGAAGTTTCTTGACAAAGTTTGACTCATCTTCTTCTTCTAAAATATATCCTGATTCATTGTGATCTTCCTTTTATTTTCCCTTTGCCGAGGCTTTGAAAGCAACTTCACTCATATCTGAAGGACCTCCTTTCCTCATTTCAAAGGCAGTTAGTGTTGGCATTTTGGCACAGGTGTGGCCCTATGGTACAGGTGTTGTCCTTGATGGCAACTCACTTTGGTGTTAGATCTCAGTTCAGGCACTCGGAATGAAGGAAATCTTTTATACGCAGGTTCACCTTGTCGAAGACGTGTATACACGCAGGTTATACGTTCAGAAGTCGCGTATGCATATACACGCACTTTTATGCACAGAAAAGCGCATACATGGTGGGAAACTTATTTTTGGTCCATGGTTGTTAGTCCTTGGAATTTGAACCTATGGTTTTGGACCATGGTATCTCGTCAGATGTGTTGACCCCAGGTATTGGGCCCTTGGTATTGTTTATTATGGTTTTGGACCGTGGTATTGTGGAAGGCCTAAAACTATAAAAGAGGAAGGAGATCACGTGGAAAAATATCATCTGAATTATTATTGAATTTCTGATAATGTACGAGATCTGAAATATTGGTGATTAGCATTTTGGAGCAGATCTGGATCTGAATGAAGGAGGAACCTTAGCGAAAAGAAGGATAAGTTATATTGATGGGTCATAATCTCTTGGCTTGAATGATAATATCTTTGCATGATTTTGATCTATTATATCTGGCGCATGCGTGATCTATAAATCTGATCATCTGGGTTAATCAGTGCCTGAATACTTGAAAGAGTGAATTATGTTTGTAGATTTGTACGCAAGTTCAGTTCAGCTAAGGCGCGTATATACGCAAGTTCAGTGAAGGAAAATAGCATATACACAGGTTGTTCCATACGTAGAAGCGTATGCATGTAGGTTTCAGGCCATTAAAGTAGCGTATACATTTTGAGTTGTGTTTTTGCTGCTTCTGTTTATTGCTGCAGTGTTCTGGGTTCAGTTTTGGTGTGTGGTACTGTTACTGTGATCTGGGTATAGTCGTCAGAGAGGTGTTTATGTTGATTCAGTTTTGATTGGTGAAAAGGTGATTGGTTGATGCATAAATTCTTGATGGTTGATTGATGTTTGTGGATCCAGTCTGAAAATTTATGAAACGTGGTCCCTGAAAGAGAGAGAAGGTTGTAGCCTTCTGTAGGCCAGCACCTACGTACTAGTATCTTGGCTAGTGCAAGAGCTAAGGGGGTTGTAGCTCCCTTCCAGGAGAAGCTGGAAAATGAGAGAGAGTTGTAGCTCTCTACAGGTTGCAGCCTGCGTACTGGTAAAGGACTGCACTAGTACATTTGTAAAAAGAAGTTTCTAATTAAAGAAAAGATAGAGACGAATTGCAGCAGGTGGTTTTCACCCACATTGGGTTTCCACCTTATATCTTGTGTTCTTGTGTGCGATTGTCTTTCTGCTCTGCTTTACTGTTTCTGGTTACTGGTTATTTGCTTCTGAATCACAGATTAACAATCAACATCAGAAAGATAAATTAAAAGTTTGCATTATATACACAGGTTTTCTTCTGCATAGTTGCGCATATACACGGGTTTAATTAACTGAAGTAGTGTATAATAGTTGATTTTGAAAAAGGAATATTTGACTTAATAATACTGATTCACCCCCCCTCTCAGTATTATTTCCAACAATTGGTATCAGAGCAGGTCCTTCAGAAGAAGCTTGATCGCTTGAAGGAAGATCATTCATCATGAGCAACTACAAGAGGGAAGCATCAATCAGGCCACCGATTTTTGATGGGACAAACTTCGTTTATTGGAAGGTAAGAGTTATTGCCTATCTTCAATCTCTTGGTACAGAAGTCTGGGATATCATGGATACAGGGTATACTTTTCCATCAACAACTCCTATAGATCCGGCTGAGAAGAAGAAATATGAAACAATGAAAAGGCAGTCAATACTCTATTAGGATGCCTATCTCAATCAGAATTTGTCAAGGTAATGCAGTTTAAATCTACAAAAGAGATATGGGACAAGATTGTTCTGAGCTATGAAGGAGATGATCAGGTAAAACGAGCAAAACTTCAAATCCTCAGGATTCAATATGAAAATCTCAGGATGTATAATGATGAAAGTGTGGCTAACTATTTTCTTCGTGTAGATGAGATTGTTAATTGTATGAAAAATTTGGGTGAAGAAATAAAAGAGGTTGTTGTGGTTGAAAAAGTTCTAAGATCTTTGTCCCCTAGGTTTGAATCTAAAGTTTCTGCAATAGAAGAAAAGGAGAATCTACAAAGCCTTAAAATGTCACAGCTGCACGGAATTCTAACTGCTTATGAAATGAGGAAAGGAGGTCCATCAGACAGGAGAGAAGCTGCCTTCAAGGCTTCAGGCAAAGGCGAGTACTATGAGTCAGGACACGTGTCAGAAGAAGAAGAAGAATCAAATTTTGTCAGAAATCTTCAACGGGGTACTGGGCGGTTCCGAGGTAAGTTACCTTTCAAATGCTTTGCTTGTGGAAGAGTCGGTCACTATGCTGCCAAATGTCCTCACAAGGATAAGATTGACAAAGGGAAGGAACCTGTTAGATGGAACAAGAAACAGAATGCAAATAAGAAAAGCTATTACACTCATGAAGATAGTGATGGACTTTCAAATAGTGACGAAGATGAACGAGGTAATAAGTATAAACTTTTAATGGCTTTTGAAGATGATGACTACATGGATGCTATAGATGTAGAAGGTTTTTATAAAGAGATATCTAATCTCAAAATTTTCTTAGAAGAGAAAAATTTGATTATTGATTCTCTGCAATGTCAACTGGATGAAAAGGAAAAACATCTTGAAAATTTGGAATGTGAAATTGTTGGTCTTAGAAAGGAGATTGAGAAAACAAAAGCTATTAATCTTAAATTTGTTAAAGGATCTGAAACTCTGGATGAGATTATCAATGTGCAGTGTTCTCCACTAATTAAGACAGGTCTGGGATATAATGAAGAAACATCTCAAGCATCCACCTCCAAAAGTTATCTTGATGCAGCAAGGAGGAGCGAGCAAAGGCCTAATAGAAATCATCAGGTATATCAGGGACAGTTTACCTCAAGAACGAACAAATACTATCAAGAAAATTAGGGGCAAGCTACCTTAAGGACAAATAGAAGCTACAATCAGCCTCAGGTAAAATATTCACAATTTTCCTCAAGAATGGATGTCAGTAGAAACTACAATCAGTTGGATGATAGATTTAATAATCGCAGGAGTTTCTTCAATGGCCAATGCTTCTATTGCCATAACTTTGGTCACAAAGCAGCCCAATGTGTTGCCTATAAGACAATCATGACTAGAGAAGCTCAAAAACAAAGGAATATGACTGGGATCATGAAAAGGACTTATAACAACTTTTCAGCCCTTGAAAATGAAGTTGAATGTTCTATTTGTAATAACTTTGGTCATGAAGATTTTGAATGCAGGAGCAGGTTTTGAAAGACAACTCAGAAGGAACAAACCACAAGTGCCAGAACATGGAGAATGAAGGAACCACAACCAGAAAGATGTGGGATAGCCTTTTATGCAGAAGGACAACAAAATATATGGTATATCGACAGCGGATGTTCGAAGCATATGACAGATGATAAAGAAAAACTTGAATCATATACTGCATTAGAAAAGGGAAAGAAGGTTTCTTTTGGAAACGATACCCCTGCAGCCATAAAAGGAAAAGGCACTGCTCAGTTGAAAGAAAAGGTCAAGGCTGGAAACGTTTTGTATGTTGATGGCTTGAAGCATAATCTACTGAGTGTTAGTCAGATGTGCGATCAAGGAACTTAGGTAATATTTCGATCAACTGGATGTAGTGTTCGTGATCTTGATACAGGAGAAACAATGATCAAAGGCAGAAGAACTCCAAATAATCTATACATATTTGAAGAAGGACAACAACAATGCTATTTAAGCAAGGATGATGAACACTGGTTATGGCACCGGAGGTTGGGGCATCTAAGATTTTCACAAATAAGGAAAGCATGCAAATACTAGGCAGTTCGTGGTCTTCCAGATATCAAAATTCCAGACGACACCATATGCAAATCATGTCAATTTGGTAAGCAAACCAGAACTAACTTTCCTGAGAAGGAAGGATCAGCTAGCAGGCCTCTTGAGCTAGTCCATACAGATGTATGTGGTCCATTTAGGACAAGGTCACCTCGAGGAGAAGAATACCTTATATTATTCATTGAAGACTTCTCCAGGTTTGTTTGGTTAGGACTTATGAAGCACAAAGATGAAGAATTCGAAAAATTCAAATCCTTCAAAGCCTTGGCTGAAAATGAATCAGATTACAAAATTAAGTGCCTCAGGTCCGAAAAAGGTGGGGAATTTACCTCAAATTAACTTTTTGATTTCTGTGAAGAACATGGAATAAGAAGGGAATTCTCTACAGCTAGGACTCCTAAGCAAAATGGAGTAGCGGAAAGGATGAACAGAACAGTCCAACAAATGGCTCGTGCTATGCTTGATGAGTCTGGAACTCCCGCAACCTTCTGGGGTGAAGCTGCATATGCTGCGGTTGTTATTCTCAACAAAAAAAATGTCTGAGTGAATAGCACTCAAACTCCTCATGAGCTCTGGTATGGTGAGACTCCTTCGGTAAAAGCATTTCAAAATTTTTGGGAGCAAATGCTATATTAAGAATACTGATGAGCAGCTTGGCAAACTTGAACCTAGAGCAGATGAAGGCATTCTCCTTGGTTATTCTCCCTACAGCAAAGCATATAAGTGTTACAATAAAAGACTTGGAAGAATTGTTGACAGCATTGATGAAAAAGGATACATCCCTAGGCAAGTGAATCATGAAAATATCGATGAGGATGAAGACTACTCTCCAAATCAAAAAGATGATGAAGAAGAAACCCAAGAGGCACCAGAGGAATAGATAAGGATAGAAGAGAAGACTCCATCTAGGTACGTTCAGAAGAATCATCCAGAATCTCAAATTCTGTGGCAGAAAGAAGCAGGTATACAAACAAGAAGAACAATAGCAGAAGCTTCAAGCTATTTGGCATTGCTCTCTTCCACTGAACCACAAAATGTAAAAGAAGCATGTAAAGATGAGTGTTGGGTTAAGGCAATGAATGAAGAGCTTGAGCAGATCGAAAAGAATAACACTTGGGAGTTTGTTCCTAGAACAAAAGACAAAAATGTCATAGGAACAAAATGGATCTTCAAAAATAAGTTGAATGAAAATGGGGAAGTGATTAGAAACAAGGCTAGACTTGTTTGTAAAGGGTATGCTCAACAGGAAGGAATAGACTTTGAAGAAACTTTTGCTCTCGTTGCTAGACTTGAGGCCATCAGAATGTTCCTTGCTCTCTCTAGCTTCCAGAAGTTCAAAGTATTTCAAATGGACGTAAAATCAGCCTTTCTGAATGGAGACTTAGAAGAAGAAGTGTACATAGAGCAACCAGATGGCTTTATCGTTGGAAATGATCCAAATATTGTATGCAGACTTAAAAAGGCTCTCTATGGGCTTAAACAAGCTCCAAGGGCTTGGTACTACCGCTTGGACAAATACCTTCATCAACAAGGTTTTTCAAAAGGATCAGCAGATAGCAATCTTTATATAAAAATTGAAAATGACAAATTACTAATACTTGTTGTGTATGTAGATGATATTATCTTTGGCAGCAACGAAGAAGCTATGAGTCAAAGCTTTGCCTTGGTGATGCAGAAAGAATTCGAAATGTCTTTGCTTGGAGAACTGACATACTTTCTTGGATTGCAAATCCAACAAAATGAGGGCGGTATCTTCTTGTCTCAAACCAAGTACCTCAAGCAGATTCTGAAGAAATATGGCATGGAAGATTCGAAACTAGTATGTACCCCTATGGTTACAGGATGCAGTCTCAGTGAAAATGATGAATCAGCAACAGTACATCAACCAACCTATAGATCGATGATTGGAAGTCTACTTTATTTGACAGGTACCCGACCAAACATCATGCATGCAGTGGGAATAGTTGGAAGATTTCAGGCAAATCCAAAGGAAACTCATCTTCAGGCAGTCAAGAGAATCTTCAAGTACCTTCAAGGAACTCAAAACTATGGCTTATGGTATCCTAGAGATACAGATCTCACACTTCATGCTTACACAGATGCAGATTGGGCCAGAAGCGTGGATGACAGGAAGAGCACAAGTGGTGGTGCATTCTATATGGGTTCCAGATTAGTATCTTGGTTCAGCAAGAAACAGAGTTCGATTGCTTTATCTACAACTAAAGTGGAATATGTGGCTGCTGCATCTTGTTGCACTCAAATTCTTGGATGATGCAAACCTTGTAGGATTTTCCAATCACTTGTACTCCACCTGTCTCTATCTTATGTGATAATACGAGTGCAATAAGAATTTCAAAGAATCCTGTCATGCATTCAAAGACCAAGCACATACCTATCAAATATCACTTTCTTCGAGAACAAGTGCTTGAGCAAAAAGTCAAGTTGGAGTATGTTCCTTCTAAGGAACAAGTTGCTGATATACTCACCAAACCATGGCCCAGGGAAACTTTTGAATATCTCGGACAGAAGCTGGGAGTAGTTGATGCTTCATCTTGTTGTTGAAGCTTGTCTGTTTTAGAGAAAAGATGGTGTACACGAGTTGGATGAGGGGCATCCGCATACATACGCCGATTTATACAGGTGCAGGCGTGTATATGGAGTTCTGAAGAAAATCAGCAAGGACAGACTCTAGATGGAGAGAGTTTGATATGGATCTGTCAGAGACCATCAGGCATAGGTTCAGGGGGAGCAGATAATCTTCTAATAATGCATTCTTGGCATTACCTTAGAAGCTCTTGGTTCTAGTACTCAAGCTGTTTTTGGTTCAGGTGGATCAGCTGCAGAAAAGAGAACAAAAGGAGAACATGGTTGTTGATATATACAGTGATTGTCAAATGTTGCTGATAGTAGTTATTGGTGATTTGCATAGTCTTGATATCTTGTCTCTATGTCATGTATATCTTTTTTATCAAGGTCATGTAACGACCTATTTTGGTTTTCCCACTATGCCTGGGATGATTGATGCAATGTGATTGGTTGTCATATGTAAATTTCTGATGTATCCCCACTTGGTTGGGTGATCGATGTATGTATTGAGTCTTTTGGTGATAGGAAGGTCTTTCATAATGTATATGTCTTGGTTCTTCTTGAAGAAACATCTTTTGCAGATCTTGCCTACAGTCAGAGGGAGCATGTTCAGCACAGCAGAGCAGAGATATCAGCATGTACTAAGGGGGAGCACAGTCGTTTACCCTTGATGACAAAGGGGGAGAATGACTTTGAGGATCTTGGGGTTGCCATCAAGTCCAAAGGGGGAGATTGTTGGCATTTTGGCACAGGTGTGGCTCCAAAGGGGGAGATTGTTGGCATTTTGGCACAGGTGTGGCCCTATGGTATAGGTGTTGTCCTTGATGGCAACTCACTTTGGTGTTAGATCTCAGTTCAGGCGCTCAGAATGAAGGAAATCTTTTATACGCAGGTTCACCTTGTCGAAGACGTGTATACACGCGGGTTATACGTTCAGAAGTCGCGTATGCGTATACACGCACTTTTATGCACAGAAAAGCGCGTACATGGTGGGAAACTTATTTTTGGTCCATGGTTGTTAGTCCTTGGAATTTGAACCTATGGTTTTGGACCATGGTATCTCGTCAGATGTGTTGACCCCAGGTATTGGGCCCTTGGTATTGTTTATTATGGTTTTGGACCGTGGTATTGTGGAAGGCCTAAAACTATAAAAGAGGAAGGAGATCATGTGGCAAAATATCATCTGAATTATTATTGAATATCTGATAATGTACGAGATCTGAAATATTGGTGATTAGCATTGTGGAGCAGATCTAGATCTGAATGAAGGAGTAACCTTAGAGAAAAGAAGGATAAGTTCTATTGATGGGTCATAATCTCTTGGCTTGAATGATAATATCTTTGCATGATTTTGATCTGTTATATCTGGCGCATGCGTGATCTATGAATCTGATAATCTGGGTTAATCAGTGCATGAGTACTTGAAAGAGTGAATTATGTTTGTAGATCTGTACGCAGGTTCAGTTCAGCTAAGGCGTGTATATACGCAGGTTCAGTGAAGGAAAACAGCGTATACACAGGTTGTTCCATACGCAAAAGCGTATGCACGCAGGTTTCAGGCCATTAAAGTAGCATATACATTTTGAGTTGTGTTTTTGCTGCTTCTGATTATTGCTGCAGTGTTCTGGGTTCAGTTTTGGTGTGTGGTACTGTTACTGTGATTTGGGTACAATCGTCAAAGAGGTGTTTATGTTGATTCAGTTTTGATTGGTGAAAAGGTGATTGGTTGATGCATAAATTCTTGATGGTTGATTGATGTTTGTGGATCCAATCTGAAAATTTATGAAATGTGGTCCCTGAAAGAAAGAGAAGGTTGTAGCCTTCTGTAGGCCAGCACCTACGTACTAGTATCTTGGCTAGTGCAAGAGCTAAGGGGGTTGTAGCTCTCTGCAGGTTGCAGCCTGCGTACTGGTAAAGGACTGCACCAATACATTTGTAAAAAGAAGTTTCTAATTAAAGAAAAGAAAGAGACGAATTGCAGCAGGTGGTTTTCACCCACATTGGGTTTCCACCTTATTTCTTGTGTTCTTGTGTGCAATTGTCTTTCTGCTCTGCTTTACTGTTTCTGGTTATTGGTTATTTGCTTCTGAATCACAGATTAACAATCAACATCAGAAAGATAAATTAAAATTTTGCATTATATACGCGGGTTTTCTTCTGCATAGTTACGTATATAAGCGGGTTTAATTAACTGAAGTAGCGTATAGCAGTTGATTTTGGAAAAGGAATATTTGACTTAATAATACTGATTCACCCCCCCTCTCAGTATTATTTCCAACAGTTAGAATTCCATGAAGTTGAACCACAGTAATAGATTGAATATCCTGCTTTTCTTCTATGGCAGATACTTTTGACTCAAATTTAGAAGACAAAGATCTTAAAATTTTCTCTACTAAAGTAGCCACCTTTATATCTTCACCCAGATTCTTCATACAATTAACAATATCATCTACACGTAAAAAGTAACTAGAAATACTCTCATCACTATTCATATTAAGAGTTTCATACATGTTTTACCTGGGAGTCTCCTTCGTGGCTTTGAATGATTTTGTCCCATATCTCTTTGGCTGCCTTGAGCTACATGACTTCGATGAATTCTGATTCGGATAGACTTCCAATAAAGTATTGAATGCTTTGGCATTTATTTCATATAAATTCTTACCTGTTGAATCTTTAGGTGTTGCTGTTGGAAATTGATATCCTCCTTCTACAATTTTCCAAACATCAGCTCCAAGCGACTGAAGATAGGTTCTGGTTCTTATTTTCGAATATACCAAGTTGTTCCCATTAAATATTGGTGGTCTAATAGATCCCATGCCTTCGTGATTGTTCATCTTGAAATATCTCCCTTCAAGTGATCAAGCTTCTTCTGAAGGACCTGCACTGATACCAATTGTTGGAAATAATACTAAGAGGGGGGTGAATCAATATTTCCAATTCAATAATAGTTCATTTCCCAATTAGATTTATATACACTACTTAAGTAAAGTGAACTTGGGTGTCTATGCAACTTTGATTAAGGAAACAACGTATACCCAGAGAAATTATGATTTAGTCAATTTATCATGTGTTGATCTTTAATTAGTGCCTCAATATCTTATTATACAGTAACTATGTTCAGTAATAACATAATAAACCATCACATATAAACAACACACATGAAAACTAAGATTTAAGGTGGAAACCCAATGCAGGAGAAAAACCACCTGATGTTGTTGTCTTTGTCTTCTTTTAATATAAAGAAAATTTGTTTACAATCTTGTACAAGTGCAGACTCATACGAGTACGCAGGCACCCACCTATAGAAGGCTACAACCTTCTGTCATTTTCCAACTTCTACTGGAAGGGAGCTACAAACCCCTAGCTCTTGCACTAGCTGATGTGTTTACTAGTATGTAGGCACCGGCCTACAGAAGGCTACGACGTTCTCCCTTCCTCCAGGGACCATGTTTCATTAATTTTTAGACTAGATGCTCCTGGTACACAAAAATATAATATGGAAGGCCTCGTTTCATCAAATTTTTATACTGGACCCATCAGAAAATTTGAAACTCAAAATGCATCAACCAAAAATTAGTTAATCTGAACAATCAGATAATTGTCTCCAAAACGTTGTGTTGAACCCAGAAACCTGCATGCTGGGTAGTGGAGGTCCCACGTAACAGTTTTGGGGCTTAAAGCCTATAAGTTAGGATAATAATATTGTAAATCTCCGAAATATGTGGAGCGCGAAATGTAATAGGTCGAGTCAAAGGGTTGTCCACCCAAGAAATAATATAGAATAATAGGAAGTAAGTCAGCCTGCCCATGGTCTGCGAACCATGGGAATGTATAAATAGAGCGAGGCTCTAAGGGTAGAAGGCAGTTCTTGTTTTGGATGAATCTTAGTGCTATGGGTTTGTAAAGACAGTATTTTCTACATCTGTAAGTTTGAGTCAAGGGTGTTGGTGGGTAGATAGAGGCTC